>CM067172.1:89391329-89580707 GCA_034093135.1 Erigeron breviscapus
CACTTTACACTGATTACGAGGAAGACTTTATCCTTACACATTTACCAAAAAAAAAAAAAAAAAAAAAAAAAAAAAAAAAAAAAAAAAAAAAAAAAAAAAAAAAAAAAAAAAAAAAAAAAAAAAAAAAAAAAAAAAAAAAAAAAAAAAAAAAAAAAAAAAAAAAAAAAAAAAAAAAAAAAAAAAAAAAAAAAAAAAAAAAAAAAAAAAAAAAAAAAAAAAAAAAAAAAAAAAAAAAAAAAAAAAAAAAAAAAAAAAAAAAAAAAAAAAAAAAAAAAAAAAAAAAAAAAAAAAAAAAAAAAAAAAAAAAAAAAAAAAAAAAAAAAAAAAAAAAAAAAAAAAAAAAAAAAAAAAAAAAAAAAAAAAAAAAAAAAAAAAAAAAAAAAAAAAAAAAAAAAAAAAAAAAAAAAAAAAAAAAAAAAAAAAAAAAAAAAAAAAAAAAAAAAAAAAAAAAAAAAAAAAAAAAAAAAAAAAAAAAAAAAAAAAAAAAAAAAAAAAAAAAAAAAAAAAAAAAAAAAAAAAAAAAAAAAAAAAAAAAAAAAAAAAAAAAAAAAAAAAAAAAAAAAAAAAAAAAAAAAAAAAAAAAAAAAAAAAAAAAAAAAAAAAAAAAAAAAAAAAAAAAAAAAAAAAAAAAAAAAAAAAAAAAAAAAAAAAAAAAAAAAAAAAAAAAAAAAAAAAAAAAAAAAAAAAAAAAAAAAAAAAAAAAAAAAAAAAAAAAAAAAAAAAAAAAAAAAAAAAAAAAAAAAAAAAAAAAAAAAAAAAAAAAAAAAAAAAAAAAAAAAAAAAAAAAAAAAAAAAAAAAAAAAAAAAAAAAAAAAAAAAAAAAAAAAAAAAAAAAAAAAAAAAAAAAAAAAAAAAAAAAAAAAAAAAAAAAAAAAAAAAAAAAAAAAAAAAAAAAAAAAAAAAAAAAAAAAAAAAAAAAAAAAAAAAAAAAAAAAAAAAAAAAAAAAAAAAAAAAAAAAAAAAAAAAAAAAAAAAAAAAAAAAAAAAAAAAAAAAAAAAAAAAAAAAAAAAAAAAAAAAAAAAAAAAAAAAAAAAAAAAAAAAAAAAAAAAAAAAAAAAAAAAAAAAAAAAAAAAAAAAAAAAAAAAAAAAAAAAAAAAAAAAAAAAAAAAAAAAAAAAAAAAAAAAAAAAAAAAAAAAAAAAAAAAAAAAAAAAAAAAAAAAAAAAAAAAAAAAAAAAAAAAAAAAAAAAAAAAAAAAAAAAAAAAAAAAAAAAAAAAAAAAAAAAAAAAAAAAAAAAAAAAAAAAAAAAAAAAAAAAAAAAAAAAAAAAAAAAAAAAAAAAAAAAAAAAAAAAAAAAAAAAAAAAAAAAAAAAAAAAAAAAAAAAAAAAAAAAAAAAAAAAAAAAAAAAAAAAAAAAAAAAAAAAAAAAAAAAAAAAAAAAAAAAAAAAAAAAAAAAAAAAAAAAAAAAAAAAAAAAAAAAAAAAAAAAAAAAAAAAAAAAAAAAAAAAAAAAAAAAAAAAAAAAAAAAAAAAAAAAAAAAAAAAAAAAAAAAAAAAAAAAAAAAAAAAAAAAAAAAAAAAAAAAAAAAAAAAAAAAAAAAAAAAAAAAAAAAAAAAAAAAAAAAAAAAAAAAAAAAAAAAAAAAAAAAAAAAAAAAAAAAAAAAAAAAAAAAAAAAAAAAAAAAAAAAAAAAAAAAAAAAAAAAAAAAAAAAAAAAAAAAAAAAAAAAAAAAAAAAAAAAAAAAAAAAAAAAAAAAAAAAAAAAAAAAAAAAAAAAAAAAAAAAAAAAAAAAAAAAAAAAAAAAAAAAAAAAAAAAAAAAAAAAAAAAAAAAAAAAAAAAAAAAAAAAAAAAAAAAAAAAAAAAAAAAAATGATACAAAAAGTCACCACATGATGAAGTAATAATAAAAAAAAAGACAGAGGCGAAAATTGATAAAACAACAAACCACGTGGTGATCTAATGAAATTTCCTCTTAAAAACTAACGTAATCACTCATAACGTGTGAATGTGTGATATCCTTTTTTATTTTACGACTCTGTCAACATTATTCTCGTCTCCATATATATATACATCTTTCTCTTTTTAAATATACAATACCTTACTTACTTACTTACTTACTTACTTACTTACTTACTTACTTACTTACTTACTTACTTACTTACTTACTTACTTACTTACTTACTTACTTACTTACTTACTTACTTACTTACTTACTTACTTACTTACTTACTTACTTACTTACTTACTTACTTACTTACTTACTTACTTACTTACTTACTTACTTACTTACTTACTTACTTACTTACTTACTTACTTACTTACTTACTTACTTACTTACTTACTTACTTACTTACTTACTTACTTACTTACTTACTTACTTACTTACTTACTTACTTACTTACTTACTTACTTACTTACTTACTTACTTACTTACTTACTTACTTACTTACTTACTTACTTACTTACTTACTTACTTACTTACTTACTTACTTACTTACTTACTTACTTACTTACTTACTTACTTACTTACTTACTTACTTACTTACTTACTTACTTACTTACTTACTTACTTACTTACTTACTTACTTACTTACTTACTTACTTACTTACTTACTTACTTACTTACTTACTTACTTACTTACTTACTTACTTACTTACTTACTTACTTACTTACTTACTTACTTACTTACTTACTTACTTACTTACTTACTTACTTACTTACTTACTTACTTACTTACTTACTTACTTACTTACTTACTTACTTACTTACTTACTTACTTACTTACTTACTTACTTACTTACTTACTTACTTACTTACTTACTTACTTACTTACTTACTTACTTACTTACTTACTTACTTACTTACTTACTTACTTACTTACTTACTTACTTACTTACTTACTTACTTACTTACTTACTTACTTACTTACTTACTTACTTACTTACTTACTTACTTACTTACTTACTTACTTACTTACTTACTTACTTACTTACTTACTTACTTACTTACTTACTTACTTACTTACTTACTTACTTACTTACTTACTTACTTACTTACTTACTTACTTACTTACTTACTTACTTACTTACTTACTTACTTACTTACTTACTTACTTACTTACTTACTTACTTACTTACTTGCCCATAATCAGGTAATCAAAAGTCAATTATATTTAAATGTCTTATTTAGTAACCCAAAATCAGAAAAAGTTTGTGACTTGTGACATAGTTTAGCTTGTAGACTGTGATAGTGATGTTAGGATTATGTAAAACTTAGTGGCATATTCTTTGGATAACAATTTAATTAGAACAACAACTGGAGAATAGAGCCTGCCCCCACCCTCCAAGAGTGAGGGCCCACTCCGACTAGGATTGTCGGTTGTCTTAACCGGACCCCCTGCTACATTCAATGTTGAGTAGGCATCCAACTATCCAAGGAAAAACCGCACAAGAGGTCCTTGTCTAGAGGTTACGAGGGTTTGAACCCCCGCCTGGTGTGTAGAAAGCTCAGCTGGTATCATTGTCAAACATAAGTCATATCTAGATCCCGGGTTACTCGATGGGTAAAAAAAGGAATAAGCTTTAAAGTTACCGTGGTTAAATCTTAAATAAGACATAAGATGTTTGTGGTCACCCATCAGCTAAGAGGTCGTGGGTTTGAGTCCCATATTGGACAAATTGTAAATATGTGTGGATGCATGTATTTCTAAGAACTTAAGACAAATTGTAAATATGTGTGGATGCATGTATTTCTAAGAACTTAAGACAAAAATGTAACTTGCCTAATTACAGACAATTGAAAAGTAGGTTGCTATTTTAGATTATAAGAAAAAAAACCTTTCTTTGTTTGTTCAGAAATCAACTTGGCAGGGTTTTGCTAAGGATGGTAAGGATCTGATCTTCAAGGTGGAGAGGACAACAAATACACTTACCAAAGTCGAGTTTCAAGTGTTTCTAAACAATGATGAGTCTACTTTCAAGATGAGAGGTTCTCCCTTCTATAGATCGTGCACCATTTATAATGGTGACTCCGTGGTAGCACAGGTACGTGCTGTAGTTGCATCAACACTTACTCATTTTGTTTCCGAAATGGATTGGTTGGGTAATGAATCTAAAAGCGTTATGTCAGACCTCTTCTGGTTTATAAGATTACAAGCATTTCAATACACTGCAAGTCCGGTTTTGTTTTAGACTAAAATATTGGATTTGCCCATTTGGCCCGTTGAGATAAAACGATTATGATGCAAATCAATTCATTTTTAAGTAAACTAAATTGAATTTTTGCAACGTTTTATTAGCTAGGTGTGGAAATCGGCGTAGTATTATGTTAGCTACTTTTA
The DNA here is from genome assembly GCA_034093135.1 of Erigeron breviscapus. NCBI lineage: Eukaryota > Viridiplantae > Streptophyta > Magnoliopsida > Asterales > Asteraceae > Erigeron > Erigeron breviscapus. The sequence continues at coordinate 89,395,613 of CM067172.1, forward strand.
CAATATCAGATTATAGTGAAAAGATCTTAGCTACTGTCAAAACGCTAACGCTAATATTTTTCCTAGACTAGTATTAGCTATGGTGGTGACAGTGACGTCTAGCATTCTCTCAATTGCAAATTCAAAAGCTGTATCATGCCATTTTCCCTTGAAAAAAGTTAATATTATATGTCAAAGCATAACCAGAATGTCTTTAGCATAATCGGTGCCAATTCAAATATTAGCTTGAAGTAGGTCATTCAAATGCACACTGAAGTGGCTGTATAATTATTAATTAGCTGATTAAAGAGTGCCACCATTGATAAGGATATCAATATATAAGTGTAAAATTTGTTACTTTAAATCTGCAGACCAGTCTTATGTACAAGCTTGGAATCCAGAAGGTACTTGTCCCAAGAAATAGGTTTCGATTAACCATATTCCCTGGATATGCAGATCATGCTTTCATTGTTGCTTTGACCGCTATATTTTTCTATGGTCGAAAATTGTGGATCTAATACCAATTTCTTTTGACATGTATATGCATACAATATTCATCCTGCAAATGTATATTTTCTTGATTCTTTGTATTGTGAGGTGACTTGTCTTATAGCTTGAACTGCATACACGACATATTTCTCTAGCACGACCGACTCTTCCTTACTAATCTGCGAAGTTTGATCTTGTTAAAAGTGATACCCCAAGTCCCAAGTGATAGACTAGTTCGGTAACTTCGAGATTTGAACTTTAATTACACAACGTAAGTTATTGGTAGGTTACAATTTATGGATTATTGGTAATTTAAACTTTTCATCCTCTATCGATGTGCCATGAGTGTCCACTTGAAATTCCATTCTTCTATCAATTTGGTATGAGTAGTTACAATGACCTTAATCTTGTTTTGATGTGTCAAGATGTTTGAATGGTTGAACATTGCATAGTTACTTCTGCTGATAACCCCTCTTTTGATGCCCTATAATATTTACTTCAGGGGAAACTGGGAAAACTCATGTAGTCTTTTTCTAATAAATACTAGAAATTCAAATGATCAGTTCTTTTTTAAATATTTTTTTGGAATGGCAACTTTCGAATAGAAAACGCCCCCAACATCAAAAGGTGAGTCGAATTTGCGCCCAATCAATTTGGGTTAATGGAAGTCGAATTTGCGCTTGGTAAGATTTGAACCACCCGCCTAGCAGGTAAAGCCAAGGTGACTTGACCAGCTGAGTTAGTATCATTATCTCCAAAAAGTTAGTTTAGAAGGGGAAAAAAATGTTATGGTAACTATATACTTCGAATGAATATTATTTAGGTTGTATCTATGGTCACCATAACTGTTCTGTCTGCATAGGTTTTCCTTGAATGATGGTGCGTGTTGGAGCAAAGTTATATTTCAAATTGTTGAATTAAACAAGGATCATTTAACTATGGAAATCAATTTTAAAGATCAAAAAGTTATAAAACATGAGCAACTCATCGGAGGATGAACCAAAAGTGAACTTAAAAACACTGAAATAGGAACACCAACAATCGGTATCGTGATTCATTTTATAGACAGATTATTATTGGGATTTGCCATTCCAAAAAAGATATTATAATTGTGAGGAAATAGATAATCACTAGTCGAATTGCACATTGCACAAATATAAACTCTAATAATATTATTAATATTGGCTACACCACATTCCTCCTATTATAAGTTGTAACTCAACTTTGAAAAAAAAATAATTTCAAAATATAACTATTTGATACTAGGTTGCTATATGACTATATAGGCAGACTGAACATCCGTTCATATATATACGGCATGACCTGATGCAAGATGAGACTACCTCTATATGTTATACGGAATCAATATCATTTGTCAAAAAGATATCAACAATATGTATGAAAGTATAATTTAAGCTTATTTACTATTTGTTTATTATGAATTAGAATTCACAGCTTTAGTCATAACGTGTTTCACTAGATTACAAGACTATGATATTTTGTATGCTTTTTGTATGATTTATATGCTTATAAGGGACACATTCATGTTTTCGATCGTCTATATTATATTATACAAACATTATTTAAGATTATATGTGACTTAATCTATACTCATTAAAAATTATCCACCCCAATAATGGAAAGTGTTACAAGAAAGTTACATGCGAAATTACCAAACTGCCCTTAATAAACACCCACTATGGGAAAGGTTTTTATAAATTACCAAATTTGCCCTTAATGAATTAGTTTACACTCTAAACCCTTATTTCAATAATTAACACTTTAAGCCCTTGTCTTTAAAATATTCCACTATCACCTTTACATCAACCTACACCACTTGACACCGCCACCACCACCAATAATACCGACACCGACACTAGACCGTCGTCCCCGCCACCGCCGCCGCATTGCGCGGGTACCATGCTCGTATATTATGAAGCATCTTGATCATCCAAGATGCATAGTTACCATCACCTAAGTTTTACCAATAAGAGGCACTTGCGTGATACGATGACAATAATACAGGAATATAGGAACATGTACACTTGCGCCCACATAAGTAGACCAATCCAGCATCAAACCACCCTTGCAAAAAAACAGTCATTTTGATTCATAAAACTGGCGTTCCATACTAATCATTGATGGCGGTTTTGTAGTTAAGTTGAAAAACTTTGTCCATACAACTGATGCACATTCACAGATGTATGTACGGTTGCACAGTTTCCACCACATATGTTATGATCCCCTTGAGATTTTCTTAATTTCGGTCATCAGCCCCTTAAACGCGACGTAACTCAGAAACAAGCTTGTGCCATCAGAATCAAAATCATGATAAAACATCTATGCAAATAAAAGGAAAAAAGAAACCAAGTAACACACTTGAGTCTCCAATCAAGCAAATATATAAAATGTAAACTTTCAAACTTTATAAACAAGATTAAAGTAATTGAACATTTGAACCCGTCAGATTTTTAGAAACCTAAAAATAATATATGGTGCAAGACAAGATTTCAAAATTTTGAAATGCTAGAGCAAATCAAATCATGCACGAAGTACACGAACAATTGCATGGCGATTGAAGAACCTGTCAAAATATATAGCATAAACAAGCTATCAAAATTTTGGGAGATGAGGATGAACCTTGCAGAGGATTACAACATAACTAATTGATCTATGAATCTAGATAGAAGTTTCTGCTACGGATAAACTTATACATAATAATTATATATTTATATGCTGTCATCATAGAATAGTAGGCATCACTCATCAGTTCCTCACACAGTGGAGATTATGCTTCTACCTGGAATCAAACAAAAATGGACATGGTTATATGAAAGCAAGTGACTATTTCTACACTGATTAATATCAACTTCAGAAAGTACTATATCTGAAGCTAACTGGGATAAATATCAAAATGTCACTAGTTTGTAAGCATCCTAAGATATAACAGACCATTCTTATATAATCTATCAATATTAGTTAAACCATTCAGTAGGTAAATTGTTTAAGTAAGATATCTGACTATTTCTTCGAAATCTGAATTAATAAAGAAATCTTGCTTGACCTAAATCAACACCCTCAATATATGTCATGATGTTAATTCACAAGTTAAGAGTCCTAGAAAATCAAAAGTTATTCCATTCTTAAAAAAGAAAATACAATGTTACGACTTTAATGGGTATTCCAACTATTCAATTTTCATAGGACCGAAAAATAGAATTATAATGTATGAAGAAGCATCCAAAGTCATACCTTGATAGCGATATCTCGTTTAATGTCTGCCCAAGCTTACAAGCTCTAGAATCGAATAAACATCAGCACAAGTCTGATGTCTCTGCAGTCAGAATAAACATAGGAAGATATACAAGCCCAAAAATCTTATGATCAAAATGGAGATTGGCATAGGGGACAGTTAGATTTGTGCGAAGTACTGAACCATTTGTATAAGCATACAGAATGGAACTTATACTTGCAGGTCCTACAAGCAAGGCGGGGGAGAGTATGATTTGCAGTGTGAATCACACTGTAACAGATAGGACAGTCTTCCACACCCTCAAATTCTTTGTCAAAGTTGCTCTTCCATATTCGAATTGCTTCTGCTAGTGCTCCGTTCTACAACATACATGTCAAAGGTCATTTCGAAGTCAGCAAAAATACATTGCCTATGAATAATTGATGAATTCAATAAAATGACAATCCATAAGTGAAAGCAACAAGAATAATAATATTATAGAGATAGATGGAATTTTTGTTTTAAAACTATTTATCTGATCATTCCTCAGATATTTATTTCTAGATAAACAAATTCTGCTTATCATTTCGGGCTTCAAGGGTGAGTCCATACTCAATTCAAGGTAGTTTTATACTGGCTGCAACAAAATCGATATCAGATTTGCAAAACAATGTCAAGATTTGCAACAAAATGTCCTTTCTCCACACATCTTTTCACGTCATTTTATTCATCAATTCAATAGAATGTCAAGATTTGCAAAGCATTTAAACATCTTATATTATCCGATGCAATTCATTAATTGACTGGGATTATTTAGAGTCACATCATCACATTTTTAATGCACACATCTTAAACCCCATAAAAAATATATAACAAGTCCCATTAACAAGTTATTGGAGCTTACTTGATTACGAACAAATGACATCATCGAAAGTAACCATTTCCTTTGCTTAACTTCACTGATGCCAAGACTCCTTGTACATTCGACATCCACAGGTCGCAGTGAATAAGATGAAGGGAGACGAACTACCAAGTCCATTCCTGTTTCATCTTTCCTATATGTGGCAACAACCTCGTTTGCAGACTTGCTCACACTAACTGAAAAGTTCTCATCAGAGAGATTGGCTTTCTTGATCTGGAATAAAAAATCAATTTTGCAAAATATATTAGACAAATTCATTTTAATATTAAAGAGTGGCACTTTGACCATTGACTTTTAAATGGGTCACGGGTCAAGCAGGAGACATAAAAAATATAAAATTGAAAACTTAACATGAAAATAAATAAAAACGGATCTAAAGTTGATAATGCGTAATTTTTAAAGCACAAGACAATCTTGTTCACTTTAATTTGAGAAGTCCCATATTAGTATCAAAGTAATGTAAGATTATAATTTTTGTAAAAAAAAAGCATATTGGTATCAATAGATACCCACAAGTGTTACGAAGAACCAAAAACTTTCAAAAAGGGTAAAGAAAATCATAAAATTAGTGAAGATGTAGGTTTGTGATCTTGCATGTCCGGTGGGTTTTTTAACAAATAAAGATGTGTTAGAGTGAAAGGGAGCCAAGATGGCTGCTTAGCCAAGCAGCGGTTATATCATATATCCTCGTATTATTATTAAAAATTACCCTAATAATGTTTGGCACGCCAATTGTCAATAAAAAACTAAACTCTTGGGACAATAACTGGTTCAGGTCAACCATATTTCAGCCCATACCAAAAGCTGTCCGTTTAAAAGTTGATCATAGGAGAGCATATTATGACTTAAAATGACCCTGAACAAACACAAACCTGAGACAGTTCATTTGTAATTAGAGGAGGACTACACCATGTTCTCGTGAAAGACTCTATTGCAGAAGATGAAGTACGATCACGTATATCATTAAACCAATTCCTAACATATGCAGGTAAGGTTCTTAGCATCAATCCGTAAATTGCACCAGCAAAAGATGCCATTCCATCTGGCCCAACAGGCCAAAGTGTCTCTACAGCAAATAGCACGGAATTGTCTACAATGGAGCGGGTTGCTGCTTTTGCAACCTCTGAAATAACTGGAGGAAGTTCAGATAATTTCTTCTTTACACTTGCAGAACACAGCTCCAGTGGTATGTGTTGGAATATGCAGTCTAATATTATTGATATGGATGAGTCTTCTATGTGTTGAATCAACTTTTCCCTTGTGGAGGATGATGGTGATGAGAGTAGATATGATATCAACAACGACCAAGCAAGAAAAACGTGAACCTGTCCAGTTTAACCACATATGAGTTTTCAATAGAAACAGCTGACATAGACATAAACCAAAGGCTGGCAAGATGGGCAGGTTATTTAAATTGATTACACGAAATACATTACAAAGATCCAATAATATTAATGCATTGCAATAACATTTCAGCCGTCTAATGGCCGCTTCAAATGTTTCATTGTAAGCAATTTTCTTCTATTTCACCATTTGACCCATTAAAAAATAAAACATAACTGAATTAATCCTATCAGAAGTAAATGGTCTGAAATTTCTTCTAAAAGAAAGTTTGAATTTTAGCATTGAGTGGACTTACTCTCTCCGGGGCTACTAAATCCAATTCAATAAGCTCAAATGGTGATTTCTCCAACAAGACCGAAATCTCCTCCCTCAGTGGAATCTTAGAACATATTGACGGATCAAGAGGATCTTTATAATCGATGTCATTTTCCTCTAAAGAAGAAGATGGTTCTTGAGTAATAAAAGCTGAGTCCGCAACAGGTTCACTTGAAAGAATGACATAAGCAGCAAACTGCAAACAGGGAACTGGTTTCAAGGAAAATAAGATAGCATATAAAGAGCTAACAGCTCCTTTGCTTAACCCCCAAATTTCAAAAGATTTCATAGCACGGTCCCTGGCATGAGAGGAAGATGCAACAGCACTTGAAGCAACCAACTCCCAGAAGTAACAATCATCAAGCCGGGCTGATGCTATAATCAAGGAAGCCGTAGAAGAATATGAGCCAGCAATGGCTTCAGCTGCACCAGTTGAAAAGAACAAACGAAGAATTCCTTCTAGAATTCGATCCTTAATAAGATCCCACTTCTCAAGTCTTAAGGGACTTCGATCATTCACATTTATGTCTTCATTTTCATTCTCATTTATGACAGATTCTTTTCCAACAAGCCCACAGAACAAGGAGAAGGCAATAAGAGCATTTCTTGCAAGTTTTAAAGGAGATGAATCTAAACATGAGACTGTATGCTGGAGCTTTTCTAGTATATCCGAAGTCGGCTCACCTGTAATGGTTTCGTTAACAGACTCTGCTACTTCCTCCATCAATACAACTGTCGATTCAATCCAATATCTTGATTTATACAAGACAAACTCCCAATCATCTTCATTGAAATCGATCCAACAGTATCCGACTACAACAACAGTTAGCTTGGATAATAACATCTGCACAACTGGTAGCTTATTGACTAATATGGAAGTAGCAGAACCGAGCCGCTGCTTCCGGAATAATTCAAGCAAGAGACCACGTTCCACATGGGTTATAGATCTTTGTGGTTTAATGTTTTGCATTCCTCTTGAGGCTCTGAGGGGATAGCATGACACAACAAGTTGAAACCAATTTTCCATATCTGCAAGAGAGAATAAACATCTTGTGACAATACCAAAAAGTAGAGATAGCTTTACCGACCCAGTTACTTACGAACGACTCGATTTAGTTCAGATTTATCCAACTAACAGGTCAATTATAAACATAGCAAAAAGGGAAAGAGGTTGAGTGGGTAGCTGAAGTATATTCTGAGTTGTATTATATAGCAATTTAACTGTTTTATAATATATAGGACAAAGCAGTTCATAAAACAACCAACCTAAACAAAAATGAGCAATTCCAACCCGGACCGTTCGAACCCGTTACCAAACCCATCCAACCCATTACCAAGAAATGAATTAAAAAAATGAATGTATCTTTGGTTATTTTACCTTCTCCAGAATTCCATGTGTTCAAAGGTGGATATGACAGTGTTTTCTGGAGCCAGCCCTCGAATATATGATGTATTTGATTATCCTCAAAAGAGTCAGGTTTATTATTTTTGATTTCACTTGCTTGAGAGCTCAGTGGTCCGATTAGGACACTCATAATCACAGCAAGTATATTCAAAGAGTTTGAATTTACAGCTTCACCTACAAAAAGTCTATCTAGAAGCAGATTAAAAATCTCTAGAGCTTTGTCTCTTCCCCATATATCATCCTCAAAAAGTCTGTGTAGCACCGAAACAAGGGCTCTCACAAACTCTTGTTCAAAACTCTCCAGATCATCATGTGGGGCAGGATATATACTGGAGAAACTCATGCTGTTTGCCCCTTGGACAAGAGCACCATCAAGCAGAATTTTGACAATGTGGTCTAACAAGCTGTCACTGGGAGAAAAATTTTGATCCCTTGTGTGTCGAATTAATGAAGGTAGAAATGAGGCTAAGGCACTACCACCATGCCATTTCCATGTGCATAGCATCTCAGCCGCAAGCCAAACACGAGGATAATGAGAATCAGATGGCATCACTTTATTGGAAGATGGTTTGCATGATATGGAACCTGATATAACTCTATCTATTCCGAGTCTGGATATAAGCTTGTCAACAAAAGCAACCACTCGGTCGCTCTCTGATGCCTGAAAATAGAAAATTACATTGCGTTAGCTACTCCTATTTTGTATGATACCGACGGAGCTGAAATGACTTGTTGCTATAATTTTTACATTACGTTACCACATTTGCCAGGACAGATAAACATTCAAGATCAATAAGTTTCTGTCCTAACTCCTAAGGAGAAGCAAATTATCAAAAGCTTGAATTTAGCAATGATCAGATTGATAAAATTGTAGCCAAAGACAAAATTCTGTAACCTAGCACCTCCATATGAAAATTTGTAAGAATATAATAGAAACAAAATAAGAGCAGTACTTCTTTTCATGTGCTTATGTTCGTTGCATATTTGGCTAATCACACGACTTGTGCCAACAAAATAAAAGTTGATAAAAAGAAAGAGGTCTTCGTGATGGTTCACACTCGTAGAGTCAAAATATTACAGATGCTTTCAAATAAAGAAAAAGAGTACTCACGGTGGAAGAAGGGACTTCATGTTTTAAAATAGCCAATCTTTCACCATCTTTAAAACCAGGCATGACCCATGAAGGCCAAGAATCACCCTTGTCTAACAGCTCCTCCAAAAATGTTTGTTCCTCAGCATGACCTTGACAAACACTATCCAGGACATCTTGGACATAAAGGCAGCCCAGAGACGAGACATTATCAATGCCTAATCTATTATCTTCATTGAATATACCATACCGGATAGCCTGAACCAGAATGTTCCCCAATGTTTTCCGCCAAACTGGGCCAATAGTTTGTAGAAAATTATTGACCTTGGAGCGAAAAACGTGCACATAGTTACAAAAACTGAATCGATCCAATTCTTTTGCATCTGGGTTGTTATCGTGTCCGTCGTAGACAACTGTCAATGCGCTATATTCCCAATCAATCACGAATAATGCAGCCAATATGCCTGGAAGCAAGCAAGAGCTCTTGGAAAGTGTCTTTAATCGAAAGAAGCTGCCATTAAGCACTTCCATGGCAAAATTAACCATTTCAAGAACACTCTTAAATGATTCACATCCATCGATGGTTACATGTTCCTCAACATCTAAAAACACATTGGCACCCCTGATCCAAGTAAAGGTAGAAGTCCCAATGAAATATTTTAACTTGCGTAAGATTTCCTCAAAAATCAAGACTGATGTGTTTTCGCTCACTAAGTAAGTTTGATTTTCTTCTGTTTCGCCTCCAAGAGCAGCACTAAAATATTTAGATATCAAGGAGAAAAAAGAAAGTTAGCAACGAGTAAGACTAAAATACACAAAAGAATATTGATAAATAGAAGAAAGAAGAATGCTGAAAATCTACCAACAAGGCCTTTTGTCAAGCAGTATTTGGGTGGCCCATCAACCAAGAGGTTGTAGCCTTGTAGGTTCGATCTCAATCAAGAACTTAACACATAGGTGTAATACTAGGTGTATTATATGGGTGCAAGTCTACCTCTAAGTGGTTTGGTCTAATACTCGATTTAATGGTTTGCTATCTTCAAGTTCAAGAAGTTTATGGTCTAATTGTTCTGCCAAAGTGCCAAACTGCTACAACGGAACTTCTTAAAACAAACCTAGCTCACTTAAGACACTGTTCTAATCAAACGTTAAATTTTTCAATGTAAAATCAAGCCATTATCCCAGTTACAACTCTCATAGTGACACCTCTTGAGAGCCCCTAAGTCGATAAACGGAGTAGGGATCATCATGGCCGAAATTTGTAAAGAAAATACAGAAAGGAAAAGAAGAGATAAGAGAAATAAGAGTAAAAACTTATTATTAAGTGTTCTCAGTTGAAAACGAAAAACTGAAAATGCTATAGTTCTAATATTTTTCCATGTTTCCAAGGTCGGAAAAAAAGTTATTAATTTTAAATGATACTCTAACCATGTAAAATAGGCCAGCGTAGGTCAGGGAATGATTTATTCGTTGTCAGATTCCTGAAGTCTTTCCATTCCTCTCTCTGAATCTTTAAGCATCAAGCAAAAAAGTTTCTGAGAAAACTCACCAAAATCTTTCTTTCTATACCCCTCCAAAATGAACTCAGGAATAATACTTTTATTTGTCACTTTCTATCAGTTTCTTTCTATATCACTGGTAGTCATGGGCAAGAGGGAACAGAATGCGGAGCGCGATATTTGCATGTTTAGTTTAAGCGTATCATGGCACATATGTAAAGCAACTAAATTATGCAGTTATACTATCGAATTAAATTAACCTACCAGATAAACCGGGCATCGGAAGATCCAAACGCAGAAAAAGAGCAAGCAATTGCAAGAGCAGTAGAATCCAAAAGCTCATGATGCCAATGGTTCAGGTGAACACCATGTACTTGCTTTGAATTCTCTGTTAATTTCTTCCTTGTAATTTCTTCTCTTGTTTTCTCCATGAGAAGAGCCAATATGCAAGTATAGTTGGAATCGTGTTTACTGGTTGCATGTCGAATTATACTATCCCATTGTTCACGAAAGCACTCGTCATCTAGTAATGCAAGCAAGAGATCTACTCGGGCTAACATCGAGTGGCTATTTGTTTGCAAGCACCAAGGAACAAAAACCTCCTTGAAATGTTGCAAGAACTCCTTTGAGCTCATATCTCTATTACTCTCCTCTGATTGACACTTAGGCTCATTTTGTTCCCGCACAATTTGTTGAACAACCTTGCGGGGCCCAAATGTAGAGACTGCAACCACCATGAATTTTACAGCATTTGTTGAGTCCTAAATCATTATAAAGAAGATCAATATTACAATAACTCCACACCATGTTTATAGGTTGAGTCAAAAACAAGTAGTAAAATAAGTATGTATTTATGTCAAAAGAAAGAATTAATAATAGTTGGTTAACTGATGGGGAACTAACAATAGTTTGAATGAGTTGGAAAGACTTTGCCAGCATGGGGCCCACTAAACAAGATAAAGGCCATGAGTCACCTTTCTGCACAGCATGTACATCAACTACCAACAAAAACCTGATGATTTTCTCTACTTTCTCCTGGCTTTGAATGTTCTCACTATTTTTAAATGCATCTAGACAACTCTCCTCAAATGTAAGACAAAAAATGGATAACAGATCAGGTTCCAGAGAGAATATGCCGGAAAGGATCTCAGTGAAGCACTTTCCAAACACTTGAACATGGTCAACTCTGTAATTGCCCTCAAACTGTTTCATGTTCTCTTCCGAAGATGGAATTAACAGGTAGTCATGCCACAACAGCTTCAATAACACCTCATTAACAATAGTACGCTGAAAATTATGGGTAGCATCCACTCCGTCGCAATATCTAGTTTCAAAGTAACAGAAAGAGTGAGCCAAATAGGAAATATAAATTTACTCTCGTCCGATGTTGAGTTTCCAGACTTCACTAGCAGTATCTTTTAAATATAAATGTAACTTCTGTTGTTTTCATTTTTGGTAGTATTTTGGACTCAACGGTTTTATTTATGACAATTGTAGGGTGGCAACTTCACCCAATTATTTTTGAATGGTTCAATTTAGGCTGAACTGTATCTCTAATAAAACAAATAAATATATAAAGTTAGCTAAAAAGTAAACAGGTCGAATGGGTGGAAAAGATTTAAGTTTTCCCAAGGCATATATATTTAGTGCAGACCTCTCAAATCATTATACTTACAATATTTGGTTCTTACTTCTTACTGTAATGGTTAGTTTTTCTAATCATATTTAACACTTTATATATATACTAAAAAGTAATATGCATAGTACAACCTTATATGCACATTGTACAGCACATATTGATTTTATTAATTTGTATTGTTACTCCTAAAGTTTCTATATGTTAACTTCTGCCCCCTATCGTGGTACCTTTGGACTTTTGCATCTTTTCATTTCAACCGCCTAAGGTTTTTATGTTTTAAATTGCTCCTATCAAAGTTTTCATTTTTATTTTTTTGACACCAAGCATTTGAGTTTTCATGTTTCCATCAAGCAACTTTGACACAATTACAGTTTTACGTTTAAGCATTTGGTTTTAATTATTTTCCTGTCTCGTTATATATAATGTTTTTTGATATATAATATTTTTCATCATTGTTACGTCTTACGTTCATGTAACATATAAAACAAAACACTATATTACATCACTGTCATCAGAGTGTCTTTATTTGCAACAATATAGTTATTTTTATGTTCTATGTTTTTATACATCTTATGATTCTATTGTTTTGATACATTATTTTTATTATTATTGTTACATGTTTTGTTGTCTTTTTTAAACTTGAGTTTTAAGATTTGACACAAATGTATTTGTATTACAATACTACTATATACAATTCGTATCCAAAACAATTTCGTATGAAAAGTATGTTCCGCAGCAACGCGCGGGTACAATGACTATTTAAATTATATGTACATATAAAATATTGAAAAATAGTCTAAACAATTTCAGGTCACCCAGAACCCTGCTAAAATTTTCATATTTTGGCCAAAACCTATTTTGATCTACTTCCCAACCCCTCCGACCTGAACATTTCTATATCTTGAACATTGGGTGCCGTGGTGAAAATCACAGTAGTTAGATTTGAAAACGAAATAAAGAATATGAATCTGAAACCTAATGCAGCCTCTATATTTGTGCAGATTTAAGAAGGGGATCATTTCTATATCTTGAACATTGGGTGCCGTGGTGAAAATCACAGTAGTTAGATTTGAAAACAAAATAAAGAATATGAATCTGAAACCTAATGCAGCCTCTATATTTGTGCAGATTTAGAAGGGGATCATTTATAGTATGAAAGATGCTATCATGTGAAAAAGCAATTTAAAATGCATTATATGTGATGCAAGAAATATTGACAATAGAACTATATAACACTTACCTTTGAGCATTTTGTAATACCCAAAGGAAACATTCACGGTATGATTGAAAAAATGCTAATTGATCAGCATCAGAGAACTGAGAATGAACTTTTCCAGCCCAGAAACTTTGGAAGAACTCGAGAAAGAACTTATCTGCAGTTATCACTTTTGGAGACACACATTCTAAATATAGAACTAAAGCTGGGTATGATACTTGCTGCGATCCAAAGCACCCATTCCTTAAGAAATTCCATAACCGACTAAAAACACTTTTGTTAACATTCAAAGTTGACCAACTCTCGGGAAACTTCCTGGAAAAGAGTAGCACTGCTTCCCACATAGAAGAATGGCAAGTGGAATCCTTTTCTTGGAATGCACCAAGTATTGCAGGTGCAAGAGTTTTGATGTTTGCTTCATTCAGAATATGAGGAATGTTCTTAACACAACTTCTAACTAGTGAATATGCAGCAGATCTGATATTCGGGATGTGAGATTTCAGAAAGTCCGTAAAACCATTATGAACAGATAATAACTCTTCTGCATGTGAAATGGCAGTGGATCTTGCTTTAAGAGCATGCTTATTTGTAGAGGTTGAGTTCCCCTTTTCACTTGTTAGAATATCAAGGAGTGTCGCCAATGCCAGCAATGATGATGAAATAACCTGCAGGCAAAAGGAATGAAAATGTTCATGAAATATATAATGTCTTGCGTATGCTAATGAACAATATATAGTAAATCCGTAAACATATATACACACTTCTTAATCCTATATATCTGGGTTATAAACGCATACGATAACCCCAAACTTGTACCCATTTACCACTGTGGCCAATTTACTATAAAACACAAAACATACCTCATAAAGTGTCCATTTTTGTAACTTTCTATATTTTAATTAATGGTTGTTTTTAGTACATACTAAATCAGACCGGTTCAGACTGATCCCACAAACACTTTGTTATATACTTTTTTACATTTCATATATCATATATAAATTCATGTGTTAGATACATAATATTGATTAAGGTGATTTGAAAGATGTTAAGCATTAATATATTTGTATATGATTTCAACACCTTTGACTCATAACCCATTTATTTCACTTTTAAGATAACACGTGAGACCATATAAAGAGACCCATTTGTATATAAATGAGCCAGAAAAGCAACCTCTACCAAGATAGGTCAAAAAAGATGGTCCTAGAATTCCTTCCTACTTTTCAAAGAAAAATAGGATCTACCTACAGATCAACCTGAAGTACATAGTTATTATTCGCATTTAACCCCTTCAAAATTAACTACAAAAGGTTACCCCGGTTAATTTTTATATCGCAAAATGAACCATTGAAGTATATAGGATGTGAGTATATCTCACATCTCATTACATAGGCACAAAAGCAAACATAACAGACACCACCACTATTCCAACTACTGCTATAAGAAACAAGCATTGAACTAGATTAAATGGGGTCCTGTATACACAAATAATATACCTGCTGATGCATCTCTTGTAGCTCGTCCAAAGCAACTGCCTTATCAGACATACTTTCTGGAGTGAGCTTTAAGTTCTCTCCTAAATATACAAACACCTCATCTGTACATAACATTAGAGCATCCAATCTTTTCTCTTGTGTAAAGAAAGCGGCCTATAAAATCAATGAATCCAAATAACAGTTTTGACAAGGATATCTATCACATTTCATGTAACCTTGCCAGGGCAAGTAAACCGGCAAGTAAAATAAGTAGTGAAAAGTATAACAAGCAATTTCAAACCTGAAATGATCTTTTTGCAGCTTGGGAAACCTCATGAACTGCATCAAACTGAGAAAACCACCAGGGCCCCATCAAAGTCTTCAAATGTGGAGCCAAATCTCTCCTGGATGAAGAAAAAAGAACCACCATTGAGAATTTTAAAAAACAACGAAGAGACATGTACCATATGATACCTCATAAATCTTTGAAATTGAAATGAAAGGTAAACTAAAGAAAAACCCCTTTAGAAACTACTTATATAAGTATGTAGCAATAATAACCAGGAAAAGGAAACCAACCTCCCAATTTCTTATGTCTAACAGTAAAATGATATACAAAAACAAGGGAATTTTAAGAAGCTCAGATAACTGAAAGGAAACATAACCCGTATAACTTCTGGTGGTGCATAAGACACTTCTAGGTCCTACTAGATGAGTCAAACTAAAAAAGCAGACACCTCAAGATATCTTTGCCGATACACATACAAGCAAAAATAAGAACCATTATTGATTGGGTAAAGGAAAAAGGTAGTTTGTAAGGCACGGTGGTCTTAACTCTCATCATCACATGCATCGAAATTTAGACATATTTACTATAAATCATTCTCTAAATATTGCTAGAAAGTAATCACGTCCAGATATGCATTTTTCTCTCTAAATATTGCTAGAAAGTAATCACGTCCAGATATGCATTTTTCTACTAAATAAAAGACAAGATCGAACCCAACAGCGCTGACGAGATTAGCCATTGTATCATTAGTAGCTCTGCGAATCTCTCTGTTATAGTCTTGCAACAGCTTCTTGTATTCAAATGCCTAAGCCACCAAACATAGATAATAGGTCATGAGTCAATAAAATCAGGTGTCAAATGCTATCTAAGAGAAAAAGATAGTCATTGGGTGATGAATTAGAAAAGGTGTAATAAAACCTAAAATATCATCAGTACATAGCACAAAAGGCCTACATATGTCATCAATGATAATAGGAAGAAACTAAAGAAATCAAGGGATATATAAAATCCAAATTGGGAAAGTTTTAAACATATTGTCTTTAAATTTAGAAACAAGTTGCTAAATAATGTAGCTCCTGCCCGTTACCTAGAAAGCTCAAATTATCATCATATAAAAAAAATCAAACCAATACGAATAGCTCCTGCCCAGAACCTAGAAAGCTCACTTTGTGTTCAACAATGATGACTTCCTTGTGATTTTGCAAGACTAACCAAACATTTTAGAAGCTTTAAAACTTATTTCAGTTGTGCTGGTTGCTACTTTTTCACACTTTAGATTTAAATATCAAGAACCTAGTTATCGTTACTGAAAAACTACATTTGTGCCCGTACGATGCCGCAGCATTGGGAGTTTGTGTGTTGCGGTAATATTTTAGTTTCTTTATTTCTTAACCTTTTTAATTTGTAGCCGAAGTTGTTTTGGGAGAGGGCGGACAATGCTTTACAATACGGCACGAAATAATGTTCAATTGAGCAAAAATTAGAAAACAATCCGTGACCTAAAACACTACAGATTAGTAATGTGCATCATAACCATGAATATAAATCCTTCAACTTCAACCAATCATGTCTTTCCAAGTCAATATTCACTCAAACACATAAAATACAATTTGGCAAAGAAACCACAGTAACACAACATGTCAACCTCTAATGCAACAAAAAAAAAACATAATACTAATGACCATCACAAAAACAGATAAGCATACCCATTGTGGAATGATGGGTAATACGTCCTTGGCAGATTTATCCTTGAGCAGTGCCGACAAAGTTGCCAAAGCCTTCACCTGTAGAATTTACCATATATCATTGTACAAAAAAATGCAAAATAAAATAGTTCACATCAAATGTTCGGCTTAGAAAATCTATACAAATTATCGCATGTCCCGAAATCATCAGATATATGCGTCGTTTTGTTTACCTTTGTAGTTGGATCTTTTCTTGCGAGCCGCTTTACATGTTGTGCCAATTCACCGTCAATATCCTACATCCCAAAATTATAATCAAATACAGAACCTTATTATGTCCACAAACCAAATTTAAACTTAATAATTATAGGATATCCTTTTTTCTTTAGTGTAAAACTAATATATTCAACTTTAGTCCAAAGTATATTCAACTTAGACCGCTTCAATTATATGTATTCAGCTTTCAATTATTGCCATCGTATTATATGTATCTGCTGGTATTTCTGCAGATGTTACAACTTGTATAGTTGCGACGTGACAACTTATGTTAATGCCACATCAGCAAAAATACCATCAGATACATCTAGTAACAATACCTGAAAGTTGAATACACACACACACAAATAGATGAGTTCTATCTTTCGATTATATGTATTTAACCTTCAAATATTGTTACTGTATGTATCCAGTGGTGGTATTTATGCGGACATGACAACTTGTATGGATGTCACGTAAAGTCATGACTTGTATCGAAGTCGCAGAAGTATCCTCGAATATATACTGTTGGTTGGATACATACAAAAAAAAGGCGAAAAACGTTCTAAGTTGGGGATACTTATATAAAAAAAAAAGGCGTTCTAGAGTGTTCTAAGTTGGATACATACGATAAAATAGACTACGGACTAAAGTTAAGCACAAACAAAATATGAATAATGATACCAAAGCTTCTAGATTTGTTGATGGTGAAGAATCGGAAAGACGAGAACCGCCGACATAACCCCCAAATCCAAAGGCGGCTGCACCACCTGATGATGACGGTAGCAACGAAGCAGCTAAACTGCAAATCAATCGATTTCAACAAAACAATAAGTAAATAAATAAACAAAAAATACAAAAAGAAGAAAAAAAAGAGAAAGAATTGATGGAATTACCCGCTGCTAGAAGGACGAGCCTTGGTTCTAGCTGCTTCTCCTTTTTGTTTACCCATTATGGAAATAGTTGCAGAGTGCAATAGAATTATTTGTTATGTGATTGAATACAGAACTCAAAACAAAACCAAAAACCACGGGAGAAGCTGGTGGATTACTTTTTATTTTGTGCCCGCCGGAAGTTCTTGTTTTTTAAGGATACGAATTTAGGGCTTTAGCCAATACTATATAAAATGACATGTAATCATGTATATAACAAAAGAGGATACCTAAGAGTAAAAATTTTATAAAAAAAAATTTGTTATTTAATCACATGGGATATATAAATATTTAGTTTGTAAAAAGAAATGCACGGACGTGTTTGTCGCAAGCTTTTGGAAGAACTTTAGCTTTTAACTTTAATTAAAAACTTTTATATTGTTAAAAGCTTTGTTTGGTAATAAGTAACGGTAACTTTTATGAACTGACACGACTCAATTTAAGGAAAATAAAAAAATTTATTTATCCGATATGCAACATATTTTGTGAAATTTTTGGTCAGGAAGTTCCATGCAATTGCAAATGCGACCCACAAAACTAAAACTATCATATATGCGGCGCATGACTATAATATGTGGCGCATATCCATGACAGAACCAAAACTTAATTTTGACACTTAGCCCAACTTGCAACTCATCCAACTCAAAACCAAACCTCATAATACCACATTTCTGAGTTCAAACAAGTATTTGACACATTTACAAGCATAGCTATAACATCCATTTGAACCAACATCCACAAACACAACCAAATAGGTCGTTTACCCATGTTGACGTCTTTCAAGTCAAACCAACATATTCAAGTACCAAAAGACCATACAAACTTCATATTTGCAGAAATTTACTAAAACCAAATTTACCAAAATGACAAAGTATCATGAGCCATAATGAGGTGGGATATCTAAGTGTCTACACAAAATACCATTCTTCCATGAATGGCAATACCTCCAAGCCTTCCAAAAGCAACTTCAACTTCAATTCAACAAAGTCCTAGTTCCTTCTTCCGGAACCGCCTATGAAAAAGGGAAACAACTAAAACGTAAGTGAATGCTTAGTGAATATACTTGCATACATTTATATACACGAAGGAAGGCAACGCACAAAGGACTATTACATGTAGCCTATGGCACCGTCGTGCCATACCTACATGCTCATCTTTGTACTTTAACGCTATACATGGATCCATATAAGCAATTCAACACAAACAATATCATATACTTGGGATTCTTAGGCCCCATTCACAAGAGGTTCTTAGGCCTCATAAATCACATAACAAGAGGTTCTTAGGCCTCATTCATCACATTGCCCCACATGGGCTTTAACGCCAAATCGATTTCCATACATGAAATCCATCATCATATGGAAATCGACCCAACGTATACATAAAGGTATGCAAATATACTCACCTCCTTCGCGACTCGCACAACAACTCGATATAATGGCAATGCACAAATACAAGCTTTCAACCTATCATCACATCATAATATGCATAAGCTAACTTTCACAATCTTGACTAACTCACTAAGTCATTCTTAACATTTCACTAGCATTCCTAACCCAAAATCATCACACTTTATCATTGAGTTGCTTTTCATCCAAAACTTGCTTATTGAAATCAATCTATCATTATCATCATTACTTTTATCATCAATAATAAACTAGTGATAATCATTTGTGAGTCCCAAATATAGATGATTACAACCCGACTGGCAAGTAGTTCTAACTGGAAGTTGACCAGTTCAGAATACGATCCAGATATGGATGAACAATACGATAAAGGTACTGAAAGTAAATGCAAGAAACAATAAGGGCTGAAACTATATAAATAATATGTATAGATCAAGTATGTAGCATTGAGACACGATGTACTTTTCAATGTATTTGATTTATTGATATATAAACAAATACAAAGGTTGTTGCGGAACAAAGATAAACACCCAAGTGTAAATATCTAAACAACCTATAAATACAAGTGATCTAATAACTTGGAAATACTCGTAAGGATTACTTAGAGTATATCTCACAAGTTGCAATGCTAAGGTTTCAAGCTGTTTGCAAGTTGTGAGAAGACTTATATTTATAGACCAAGTCCATGATGACGTGGACCAGATCGTACAAATATGGTTGGGAGTATTTAAGGAATTAAAGTTAATTCCTTACATGTGTACTTTTAAGGTTTAGGTATATAAGTCAATTGATGTGACTTATCAAACCTTATTCCCAACCTTTACTTTACCTTGTACTTAATATTAATAGTTAAATATATTAACCGGGTAAAGATATGTAAAGTAAAAAGTCTTCCTCGTAATCAGTGTAAAAGTGTGTAAGTACTTTTACACTGAGATGCTTCAGTCTTCGATCAGGTATAATCAACTTCTGAGCTCCACATCTGAGCTGATTCTCTTTCTTCAGACTTCAGTCTTTGACTTCATTCCGAACGGTATTCTGATACGTTGATCTGAACTGAAGTGAAGCTTCAGTGAACTAATTCTGAGCGACCTCAGAATTCTATACAAGTATTTTTCACTGAGCTTCAGCTATTTCTGAACAATTATACTTGGTCGATTTTCGACCTAACAAATTCCCCCTATTTGTTCTGAAATAGTGCATGCATCTCAGACTTCTATCTATACATGTTTGTAAGTCTGAAATGCAAGTTTTTGTTTAAGTTGTAAAAATTTTCTAAGTACATCTTATAGATCATTGATGTCTCAGAATTTTACTTGTGGTTTTTCTAACTTAAACCTATCATCTACTTATAGGCTACAAAATGTAACATATATATACAAACTGAAGTGTTTGTTACATTTGCAAATATTTGTACAAGTACATGATAAACTGAAAAGGAACTACTTCTTGGCAGGCCTTGAACCAGAAGGTGCTTCAGTAGGTTTCCTCTTCAGTGGAGAATGATCCTTCTTGCCAAACAATCTGCCTTCAATCTCTACCTTGGCCTGCATCTTTTGTTGTATTCTTGATAACCATGCACCAATCAAAGCAGATTTCGGCTTCCCCCTCAGAATCTGGATCATCTCCCTATGCTCAGAAATCCCAAACTCGTGCACTGAAACCTGATGATATTCTTCAGCTGCCCTTCCTTCTCTTTTAACAACCAAGTCAAAAAGCTTCAATCCATCAGCTTTTGTTACTTCCATATCAACTATTTTAGCTGGATGAGATCGATGCTTCATATAATGCTCATACTGATCCCTTTCATGTTTTCTTTCAATTTCAATAGCATCATCAGACATTGGCTTGAAGGTAGATAGGTCAGCATCACGAATATTTTTCCTTGAAGACCTTGGTCCAGTCACTTTGGGCTTTGTGGGTGGCCTAGCCAATTCTTTTTCAACCTTTAGAACTCCAGCCAGAATTTCTTTCTTTTTGATTGCCATCTCCTTTTCTCTATTTTTCACCAAGTCCTCAATGGACATCTTGAAAGTGAGATGGTCCAGCTTTTGTTCTAAGGGAGAATAATTCACCCCATACTCATACTCAAGCATATCAACAACAGCTTTCTGCACTCTTGGATCATTTTTTATCTTCAGATATCTTTCCAGAGAGAGACCAAGAGCTGCAGCATCAACATGATCAAGGGTTCCCATTTTCAGATGTTGAACCCTTTCTCTTTCCTTGTTTTCCCCCCACATAATGAATTGATTAGAAACTTGCTTCTGCAAAGCTTCTAATTTCTTGCTATCAGCATTAGGATCATGAAGTGGATAACCGTGCTCATCAACATTTTCACCAACTACCAAACCAGAACCCTTAGAATCTTTCTTTGTTGGTTCAACCACCACTGGGGCCTTGCCCTTATCCTTCTTTGCTGGTTCAGAAGCTTGTACTTCAGATTTCTGAACCTGTTCCCCCTGAACTGAGGCACTACCAGATGGTACCTCAGCTTGCTTCTTGGTTGCTTCTATCAATTCTTGAGTACTTGAAAGCAGACCAATAGGCACATTTCCCCCTTTGGGGACCTCAGAAGGCATCTTAGCATATACATCAATAGCAGTCTGAATGGCCTTCAGAGGTTCCCAACTTTGCTGCAGAAGGCAATCAGAAATGCCTTTTGCCATGGTAGAGAACTGAGCCCTTAACCTGAATGATGAGTTAAGGTTCAGATTCTCTTTTTCAGTAAGCTCTTTCAGCAATTTCCTATCTTCTTCAGGGAATGAAGGAGGAGGAGGAGTAGCAACAACATTTTCCTTCTTAAGCAGGGTCAGAATTTCATCTAACTGCTTGGACTGGCCTTTAACAACTTTTTCGAGAGTAGATACAGATTTCTGAACTTCTTCAACAGCTTTATCTACCTTCTCGGAAGTGTCTTGAGTGAGTTCTAAGACCATCCTTCTGACCCCTTCTTCAACCTTTTCAGCCACAGAAGCTGAAATCTGAGCAACAAGATTCTGAGAAATCTCAGACTTCAGCTTCTCAATCACACCACTACTTACAGAAGACCCAAGTTCCTTCTCATTGACACTTGGCCTTTTTACCAACTCATTCACCTCCTTCCCGACTGCCAGAACTTCTTGTTTTATCAATTCAATACCAGATGTCAAGTTCGCAACAACTGAAGCTTGCACATCTCTTTTGGTCAGTCTGAAGGCTTCCCTGATAGCCAAACTTATCTTATTACATGAATATACCAGCTCATTTAGCTTCCCACTTACTAGTCCCTCATTCCCAGCAACCTTGGTGAACTCAGTGCCAATAAACATCTGAGCACCCATCATTTCAGCCAGGGACGTAGTATTGGCAGTTAGAGATTTAGTTAAGTCCTCAACCTTGATAAGTAGGCTTTGGACTTCGGCATTTTGTTTCTCTAACTGTGATTCTACACTCAAAGGAGGAGGTGGTTGTGTAGAAACAGAAGCCACAAAGGGAAGTTTACCAAGCCCATCTAAAGCCTTTTCCAATTGCATTTTAGTTGGACTCTCAGATTCAGTGGCAGAGTCCAACTCCTTTTCAGTTTCACCATCATAATTAATGGGCCTTGGCTCTTGGTGAATTTGTGGGTGTAAGTGTTCGAGTTGTGGTTGAAAACGTGGTGAAGTGACATAGGCAGGTGTTGAGCCAGGTGGAAAATATGGATGTTGATGTGAAGTTTCAGGTTGGCGATATGGTTGTTCAATATTTTGGATTTTTGGGGGAGGTTGGACGTTTGTGAGGCCGAAGGTTGGCTTAGAATCAGAAGACTGATTCTCCTCCAGTAAGCCCTCATCAAACTCAAAGGAATCAAGATTCCCTTGAGGTGGCTCATCTTCATCCCAGAGGTCAGTTAAAACTGCAGTCTGATCAGATATGCCCTGGTTCAGATCACTGGTACCTGAACCAGCTTCTGGTTCAACAACTGCTACTGCAGATGCATCGTCACCATATTTATTGGTTGGCTCAGCCATAGCTTCATCGCCAGAGACAGTAGACACAGGGATTGCCTTAATGATTCTCGTACCATCATCAAGAATCACTTCATCGGCCGTAGAGTCTGGAATCTCAGTCTCAGGTGGTGTCACACCAAAGACTTCATCAATTCGTGCTGCAGTAGAGTGTGAGATTTGTGAAGTTACAGGGGGTGCGCGTGCAGACACGGACTCTATTGTGTGCTGGGCGGACACACTAATATTTTCTTCACCATCTCCTCCTAAAGAAGTTTTGGAGATGGCTGCTTGTGGGTTTCCCTTTAGACTCGATTCCTCTGGTTCTTGTTGGGAAGATTCAGAGGGGTTTGCTTCGGTACTAATGTCCTTGGGCTGTGAGGACTGCTTAAATTTACGTCGTTTTAATACGCCCTTTGGAGATCCTGAGGGATCTTTTGGGAGATCCTCATGTTGGTCAGTGGAGGAGGGAATTGGTGGTTGGGTAGAAGAAGTTGTTGGGGTTTTAAACAACTTCAACATTTGACCACCAGGTGCACCAATGGGTCTCGCATTCTTTTGCGACCCGTTCGGTGACCTTTCTGAGCCAGCCGGTCGTGCTGTTTCAGTTTTAGAAATTACCTGAAGCATTGCAGCGGAGAGTTCAGGTTCTGGATCTGAAGTAGATAGCTTTGATAGATCCCTGCAGAACTCCGTCGTTGAAGCTTCAAGCCCCTCCAAATGATACGCATCTCCAAGCATGTTCATGAAGCAAATGCTCAGAAATCTAGGGAATGAGATATGTGGAGTTCTTTTCCCATTTAACTTTGTGACCAGCTGAGAGAGAAGTATCTTAGCAAAGTCCACCTCAATCCCATGCCACAAGTAATACCCAATTTCTACTTGTGTTAAGGAAATCTGGTCCAATCCACCATAATTTCCTCCTAGGCACTCGACAATCTGAGTCCAAAAATATCTCCAACAGTTTCCAAATCCAGACAAAAAGATGTGTCCAGATGTCTTCAGATTGCCGTCTGCATCAACCATGTCATTATGACCAGTGGCCTGCAGTACCTCCCTGAAATTAACTCCTTTAAGCCTTTTTGCATAGGCTGAAGAAGAGGGAAGGTAGTTCAAATGAAGGGCCTCCCGAAACCCATCAAGTGAAAGGATATACTGCTTAGTGCCTTCTTGTAAAGAAAAAGCAATGGACTTTTCATCCTTGCTCAGAGTAGCAGTATACCAGAATTCAAGTAAGTATCTATGATACATTACTTGAGGATTTGCAGTCAAGGCGTAATGGAGAGGGGATTGTTCAAGAAATTTATTTATCCTCCCCATTAAAGTTTTGCCTTTGGCGTTCAGTGCGGCCATGAAATTATTCAAGTTGAATCTAAGGGTCGACGGCTCGAACCCTTTTGGCCATTGTGCACTGGCCTTGACTACCTTGGATGGTTTGTATTCGAAGGATATTAGTGATTTGACTACTTTAGCCATTATTTCTACAAGGGAAAACTAAATATGAAAGATAAATTTAGGGTTTTGGAGTTATGAAGGAATGAGAAGAATAGAGAGAGAATGATGATTGGGAGTAAATGTAAGGAGAAGTAAATGAAGGAATTGTTTTGGAAAGGGTATTTATATTTATGGTGGAATACAAAGGTTTTCCAAAATAAATGAAATAAAATGATTTTGAAATTCAAACCCAAAAATGAAAATATTATTTTAATGAAATCAGTTTTGATCGGGTTTGAAGTCCGAAAATAATTTTTGGGTATACGTCCGCATTTAATGCAACGACGGCTATAACCCCACATTTTCACAAAACTTTTCAACACTTTAAAGAAAAAGTGATCATTACTTTCCATATACGGCGCAAATTGTGTGACACGTCAGCAAAAAGCATCGTTATTCAAACGTTAAACAGTAACCTTCACGTGTTCACACAACGACCAAGTATCCAAAATACATTATAAAGGACTGACTCATTTCAGAAATAATATACAAAATCTGAGCATGATCAGATTTAAGGAATCTGAACCATCTCAGTTTACACAATTATTCTGAAATCATTTCAGAAATTCTGAAGCATTTCAGAAATTCTAAGCATTTCAGACAAAATATTTTTCTGAAAGCAAAGTTCCCCTTAGAGAAAAATTCTTTTAACATAAAAATATTTGACACTTCCCCCTGAGGTGATGCTATACAGGATTTAGCATACCTAACTCACTGATGAGATGTTTAAACATTTTGACATCCAAGGGTTTTGTAAAAACATCAGCGAGTTGTTTATCAGTGGGAATGAAATGAAGTTCAATGTCACCTTTAATAATGTGATCTCTAATAAAATGATACCTGAGGTCGATATGCTTGGTTTTGGAGTGCATGACAGGATTGTGAGAGATGGCAATGGCACTGGTGTTATCACAAAATATTGGAGTCTTTGTATACTTAACACCATAATCAGTTAGTTGGTTCTTCATCCACAAAATCTGAGCGTAGCAACTGGCTGCAGAAATGTATTCAGCTTCAGCTGTGGAGAGTGATACTGCAGTCTGCTTCTTGCTTGTCCAACTAACCAATTTTCCACCTAGGAAATGACAACCACCTGTGGTACTTTTCCTATCTATTTTACAACCTGCATGATCAGAATCTGAATAACCCATTAGATCTAGACTAGAGCCTTTGGGATACCAAAGACCAAGTCTGGGGACACCTTTAAGGTATCTGAAAATCCTTTTCACAGCATTTGCGTGTACTTCTCTGGGATCAGACTGAAATCTTGGACAAAGGCATGTTGCAAACATTATGTCAGGTCTACTAGCAGTTAAGTACATGAGGGATCCCACCATACCACGATATTTTGTGGGATCCACTTGTTTTCCATTGGGATCTGAGTCCAAAGTTAATGGTTCAGAAATAGGAGTATCTTTTGATGAGACTGAATCAAATTGATATTTCTTTATTAAATCTCTGACATATTTTTCCTGATTTATAAAAATACCATCACTGGTTTGTTTCACTTGAAGACCTAGAAAATATGTCAGTTCACCCATCATACTCATTTCATACTCAGATGACATTATTTCAGAAAACTGTTCACACATTTTATTATTTGTAGACCCAAACACAATATCATCAACATAAACTTGTACAAGTAAGATATCACTTTTATCATGCAATATGAATAAAGTGTTATCTATTGCACCCCTTTTAAAACCATTTTTCAGAATATGTTTAGTAAGAGTATCATACCAGGCTCTAGGTGCTTGTCTCAGGCCATATAAAGCTTTGTTCAGTCTGTACACCCAATGAGGTCTTTCTTCATTTATGAACCCTGGTGGCTGATGCACATACACAACTTCTTCCAATTCTCCATTCAAGAATGCACTTTTAACATCCATCTGATAAACTTTGAACTCATGATGAGCTGCAAAAGCTAAGAAAATTATGATAGCTTCTAGTCTAGAAACTGGTGCAAAAGTTTCATCAAAGTCTACTCCTTCTTCTTGAGAGTAACCCTTTGCAACAAGTCTTGCCTTGTTTCGAATCATGTGACCATCTTCATCCATCTTGTTTCTGAAGACCCATCTTGTCCCAATTGGCTCTTTCTTTAGATTACTAGGACAAGGAACAAGTTCCCAAACATCGTTCCTCTTAAACTAATTAAGCTCATCTTGCATGGCTTCAATCCAGCTAGGGTCTTTCATAGCCTCGTCAATCTTCTTCGGTTCTATTAGTGATAAGAAGCTGACATTTAAGCATTGATCGCTTGTGGCTCTTCTGGTCTGAACCCCACTAGTGGAATTCCCAATGATTTGCTCGATTGGATGTGCTCTTGTCCACTTAGTGTAATGACCAGGATGAACAATGATATCAGTGCAAGAACTCCTCTGAATTACTTCAGGAGGTGCTTCAGAAAAGACTACCTCAGTCTCATCATCTTCCTCCTGCAGATCATGATTTGCATCATGAAACTGTTCAGATTGGGGTAATTCAGTGGAACCTGATATCTGAGGTGAAGCAGCATGTACATCTGATCCAATAGTCAGTTCAGAAGGTAGTTTAAAACTGACTGGAGGATAGAATGGAATGTTGCTTGACTTGATTATTCTTGGTTCTGAACTGAAATGTTCAGAAACAGGTTCAGGTGACTGATCAGATTGGACAATAGGATCAGAATCACCAAAACTAATTGGACTTTCTGAGGGTGGTACAGGAATAGAATTCTTAAAGATTGCAGAATTAGATTCATCAAAGGTAACATGAATTGACTCATCAACCTTTTCAAGTCTCTTGTTATAGACTCTAAAGGCTTTGCGATTTGAAGAATATCCTAGGAAGTATCCTTCATCAGCTTTTGCATCAAATTTTCCAAGCTGACTTGAATCATTCAGAATGTATACTGGGCATCCAAATACATGGAAATATCCAATATTAGGCTTTCTATTTCTGAGTACTTCATAGGCTGTCTTCTTGTGTCTTTTGACATAGACAGATCTGTTCTGAGTGTAGCAAGCAGTTGCAACAGCTTCAGCCCAAAAATTTTGGGAAGACCAGATTCATTTAGCATACTTCTAGCAGCTTCAATCAGGGTACGATTCTTTCTTTCTACAACACCATTCTGCTCTGGTGTGTGGGCTGAGGAGAAGTTCTAAGATATGCCAGTTTCAGTGCAGAAGGACTCCAGAGTGGCATTTCTGAATTCAGTGCCATTGTCACTTCTGAGCTGACAAACTTTTCGCTTATACTTGAGTTCAATTTGTTTGATGAGAGCAATGATTTCAGCAGCAGCTTCACTCTTGGATCTGAGGAAATATACCCAACAATATCTTGAAAATTCGTCAACAACAACAAGGGTATATTTCTTTCCCGCTCTAGTCTGAGCATTCACAGGTCCAAAGAGGTCCATGTGAAGCATGTGAAGAGGTTCAGTTATACTAAAACTTTGCTTTGTCTTGAATGAAGCTCTTTTTTGCTTGCCCATTTCACAACCTGGACATGGCTTGTTGTTAGGTCCAGATTTACTGGACTCGCTCCAGACTCGACTACTGGAGCCTTACTGAAGATCTGTCCAGAAACGTGTTCTACTGGACCTACTCCAGACTTGGAATCTGGAGTCCCTCTGAAGATTTGTCCAGAAATAATGGAAGACCAGTGAGCAAATACTTGTATAGGAAATCTGGAGTATTCTCCAGATTAGCTCACTGGACTTCACCCCAGTCCAGATCTACTCTACTGAAGACATTCTCACTGAAGTCAAAGACTGAAGTCTGAAGAAAGAAGACTGACAAATGGCGGAGTCCACTGGAAGTCTTACCAGATCTGTACACTGGAGGATTGTCAGTGTTCTAGACCTTACAAATCTGAACACTGATATCGAGTAATTGACTTTTGCCTTTACACACTTTCCAAAGAACAATCCACTTGTTCTTTCCCAAAGTTTATACGTGTGTAAAGGTGGTTGGTTAAAAGAATAAAATCATATCAATATGACTTTATCCTTGTACCATTAACCAATGCATTTAATGTTCTTGTCGGATCATTAAATGCATGCAACCACATTTGTACGGCACAAAATTCACTGGTGAATTTTGTTGCCTATAAATACAAAGTCATTTCCTTGAGAAAAATACTTTTAAGCATACATTTTGCATTAGAGTGAATTTGTTTAAATACTCTCGATCTTAAACTGGGATACTTCACAACTTTAAGTATCTCGATCCAAAAGAGTTATTTGACAAATATAGATCATTTGTAATTCATAGGTTGTTAGGATACATACTTATTTGTATTATCTTGATTCCGCACAACCTTGTATTTTATTTAACATCATAAATAAAATACACCATTGAAAAATACATAATGTTCCACTTTACTTGTCTATTGCTTTAAGTCGTGTATTACTTTATTTATATACTTGCATTTATATTTAAGTAATACTAGTCCATTCTAGTGATTATTAGACTTGTTGTATTTTACACTTTCTAGGTTAACCATCGTATTTAAGGGACTCACACTTGTCTTTATTGAAAGACATTTAGGGTATCCCATCCACAAGTTATTTTCTCGACAACTTATTTATATTCTTGAAGTTCAGATGGGAAAATCTCTTGTGCCACAACCAGTTTGTGTCTTCATCTGCCTTTGTGTAGAAACATTGTTCAGTGGGTGAACTATTCATATCAATGATATAAATGTTTCCTTTTCTTGGTGCAATCAATACTACCTTTCCATCCCTGTTGAATATAGTGCCTTGTGAAATATCAAATAATACCTTGAAGCCATCATCACACAGTTGACTGACACTGATCAGGTTATATTTCAAACCGTTCACATATGTAACACGTGTGAATTTGACTTGTCCATTATTCACAACACCATATCCCTCAGTTTTTCCATTTTCATCATTTCCAAATGTTATTGAGGGCCCCTCTTGCACCCTATATTCCTCTAGTAGGGTTTGATAACCAGTCATGGTTCTGCCAGCAGCGCTGTCAAGATACCATATATTCTTCTTCCGGTCTCCCTGCACAAACACAAAAATTAGTTCTTTTTGGGAACCCATCTCGTGATGGGTTCGCTAGACTCTCCCTTAGTAGTCTCAGATTTCTTTGGTTCATAAGGAACTGAAGGATCGAAGGGGATCTTAGTCATAATCTCAGATGACACAAAAACAGTTGGTTTGATGGGGGGCTCAACCTTTTTCTTCTCAGATTTTTGCTTGATTTGTTTGGAAAAAGGTTTTGTATTTTGTTTAGGTTGAAGAGGAGTGGTTTCAACATTTTTTAAACGTGCATTACAACTCTGCACTTATCTAGCCAATAACTGAAATTGACTCTCTAATCTTAACAAAATTGATTCTTCATTACACCTGAGCCTTACCTGAATCTGAGGTAGAAGGCTCAGTGGGGAGATATTTTTCTTCTTCTTTTGGCCTTTTGGAACCTTAGATGAAGTCTGAGGGGATGGCTTTTTGGTTTTAGCCTTCTTTTCTGAAATAGTTGTCTGAGCTGTTTTAGATTTACCCTCAGATTGTTCCTGGGCCTTATCAGTCACAGTTTTCTGTTTGCCAACTTTAGGAAAAATAATTTCAGGTTTCATTTCCTTTGGAAGTGCATCTAAATCAGTGATTATAGATGCCATGTGAAGATCACCAGATTCATATGCTGTTCTTTGATTTGCGAAAGTATTTTTAATTGCAGCATCTGGTTTTGGTGCATTCATCCAAGATTTAATTGTTTTTTGTTCTTTTTCAAGGATGGTTTTCAATTCTTCTTTTTCCAACTCTAAAGTGGCAACCATAGACTGATAACTTTTTAAAGCCAAATGAACATCTTTCAGCTCTTTTAGTCTGGCCTGACTAGCGTTCAGTTCAGAAGTATTATTTTCAAACATTTTTTAAACGTGCATTACAACTCTGCACTTATCTAGCCAATAACTGAAATTGACTCTCTAATCTTAACAAAATTGATTCTTCATTAGACACCTGAGCCTTACCTGAATCTGAGGTAGAAGGCTCAGTGGGAGAGATATTTTTCTTCTTCTTTTGGCCTTTTGGAACCTTAGATGAAGTCTGAGGGGATGGCTTTTTGGTTTTAGCCTTCTTTTCTGAAATAGTTGTCTGAGCTGTTTTAGATTTACCCTCAGATTGTTCCTGGGCCTTATCAGTCACAGTTTTCTGTTTGCCAACTTTAGGAAAAATAATTTCAGGTTTCATTTCCTTTGGAAGTGCATCTAAATCAGTGATTATAGATGCCATGTGAAGATCACCAGATTCATATGCTGTTCTTTGATTTGCGAAAGTATTTTTAATTGCAGCATCTGGTTTTGGTGCATTCATCCAAGATTTAATTGTTTTTTGTTCTTTTTCAAGGATGGTTTTCAATTCTTCTTTTTCCAACTCTAAAGTGGCAACCATAGACTGATAACTTTTTAAAGCCAAATGAACATCTTTCAGCTCTTTTAGTCTGGCCTGACTAGCGTTCAGTTCAGAAGTATTATTTTCAAACATTTTTAGGCTTTCTGAACGCACAGTTTCGACAAATGAAATGTCAGCCTCTAAAAGAACCAAAAGGTCCAATTTTTGTTCCTCGTTACTTTCAAAACCAAAGTCACTAACCTTTTTCATGACTATATCCACCCATCGACCAGATTCAACATCAGACTGGACCAAATGACCTTGATCTTCACGTGCCATGAAACACATATCCCTTACTTCTTCCTCATCATCAGATGATTCATCAGATTCTTCCCATTTTTCAGTCTTGGCAATCATACAACTATTATTGCTTGAGTTGTTTTGAGCCATGAGAGCTATTTGGGCTTTCAGCTTCTTGTACTTAGCCTTATAGCTGTCATCAGGTTTCTGAAAAATAGAATGATTAGGGGCAGATTGTGATGATGAAGGCTGACTAGATCTGCATTCCTTCATGAAATGTCCTTTCTTGCCACACTTAAAGCATTCAAGATTAGACTTGTCAATAGAAGCACTGGAAGCAAATGGTTTGCCAGATCGGTTAGATTTGGCCTTAAAACGATTGAACGTTTTAGCCAGCATGGCAACCAGATCATCATTGTCATCCTCATCACAACTATGAGTTACATTACCAGAAATACCAGTTTTTAACATTTCAGAGACCATCTTCTTCATCGAGTCAGAATGATCACTCTCAGAAGATAGTAGAGCAGTCCCATGTAGTTCAGAATTATGAACCATGACTGAACTGGTAGAAGCATGATTTTTGGCATCTTGCTCAGCCACAGCTCTCTCAGCTTTGTTCTCTTCAGTGTACCTGAAGGCTCCATATAGAGAAGCTAGAGTGTGACTGTGCAAGGTTTTTCCTTGTCTTAAAACCAAGATCAAGTTTTCCCATTTAGAAGGTAAGATATCACAAAATTTCTCTAACAAAATTTCTTTGTCTTTAGTTACACCCAGGGCTTTCAATTGATTTACCAGACTAGTGAATCTGATGTATGTTTGTATTAAAGTTTCACCAGGGATATCTTTTATTCAAAGCAACTTTTCTTGTGACAATTGTCTCATTGGTGCCTTCAAACTGTGTCATAAGTTCCTCCCACGTTAAATTTGAATTTTCAAGTAAAACAAGGGTGGGCATAAGTGTTTCAGGAACAACATACAAGATCATATTTTGAAGCTTGGTATCAAGGTCTACCAGCCTATGATCTTCTTCAGACCAATGATCCTTCTCCTTAGTGAAACCCTAGGAGTCCCATCGGCATTTCTGACAACAGTGGAGGCATTCAAGGGGACAAAGGGTCCTTCTTTAAGAATATCGGTCAAATGTCTTTCAACACCAGCAATATATTTGAGCATGCATGCTTTCCATGTTTGAAAATTTTCACTGTTCCATCAAACTTGGGAACAGGATTATTTGGAAGGTGTATGTGCACATTATGCGATGGTATATTGTTGTTGATGATAGGGGGTGGAGTAGGTGGAGTAGTATTAGCATTAGGGTCAGGGCCTGTATTGAACATTTGGTCAACCATCTTTGCAGATCAAAGGTTAATGAATTAATATAATTCAACCTTGCTGCTCTGATACCAATTGTGAGTCCCAAATATAGATGATTACAACCCGACTGGCAAGTAGTTCTAACTGGAAGTTGACCAGTTCAGAATACGATCCAGATATGGATGAACAATACGATAAAGGTACTGAAAGTAAATGCAAGAAACAATAAGGGCTGAAACTATATAAATAATATGTATATATCAAGTATGTAGCATTGAGACACGATGTACTTTTCAATGTATTTGATTTATTGATATATAAACAAATACAAAGGTTATTGCGGAACAAAGATAAACACCCAAGTGTAAATATCTAAACAACCTAGAAATACAAGTGATCTAATAACTTGGAAATACTCGTAAGGATTACTTAGAGTATATCTCACAAGTTGCAATGCTAAGGTTTCAAGCTGTTTGCAAGTTGTGAGAAAACTTATATTTATAGACCAAGTCCATGATGACGTGGACCAGATCGTACAAATATGGTTGAGAGTATTTAAGGAATTAAAGCTAATTCCTTACATGTTTACTTTTAAGGTTTAGGTATATAAGTCAATTGATGTGACTTATCAAACCTTATTCCCAACCTTTACTTTACCTTGTACTTAATATTAATAGTTAAATCTATTAACCGGGTAAAGATATGTAAAGTAAAAAGTCTTCCTCGTAATCAGTGTAAAAGTGTGTAAGTACTTTTACACTGAGATGCTTCAGTCTTCGATCAAGTAGAATCAACTTCTGAGCTGATTCTCTTTCTTCAGACTTCAGTCTTCGACTTCATTCTGAACGGTATTCTGATACGTTGATCTGAACTGAAGTGAAGCTTCAGTGAACTAATTCTGAGCGACCTCAGAATTCTATACAAGTATTTTCACTGAGCTTCAGCTATTTCTGAACAAATTATACTTGGTCGATTTTTGACCTAACATCATTACTTTCTCAAAATCAATACTTTCATGTCAACACATATATTTATAGTTAAAAACATTAAGCAACTCAACAATAAGCTAATATGAACAAAAATTTGGGGAAAATATATATCAAACTCAACTTCTAGCAAAATCCCCAAATTTGGGTACTCAAGAACCCTAATTCATAAAAAGAAATTGAAACTAGGTCAAGGAATCAATACCTCAAGAATTCAAGGAATTAAACTTTGATTCACAAATTCTTCTTTCCTCCTTTTTCTTTCTTAATTTCGGCCACCACCACCACCTCACAAACCCTACCCTTTCAATTTTTCTTAGATAATATAAGATTATTGCTATTGTTATTATTTGATGAATTACTTGAATTGATGGAAGATTTAGATTTGAGATAGGTTAGGATTGAAGAAGCTTGGAGAAGATGATAATGGAATGATGACTAAGGAGGGAAAACATGGCTGACATCCTAATGAGGTGCCACGCCCCTTCTGTAATTTTGGTGAGAAAATACCCGCTATCCGTTAAAGTTCCAACTAAATTAACCCCATATCCAAAAATAAAATATTAGGAACTTATTTTAATGTCAAAACTATAAAAAAGGGTTAATTTATTTACCTTAAAATTCGGGGTGTTACAACTCTCCCCCACTTGAAACGGATCACGGCCTCGTGATCTAAGCCAAATGTAAAGATGGATAGTAAACAAGAACATCATGCTCGGATTCCCATGTGATATCGGACATTCTTCCATGCTTCCACAAAATTTTATACGTCCTCACCGTTTTATTTTGAACTCTCCTAAGTTCTTCTTCTACTATAGCAATGGGTTCCTCAACATAATTTAACCTATTATCGACTTCAATTTCATTCAAAGGCACATAAGTAGCTTCGTCGGCAAGGCATTTTCTAAGGTGTGACACATGAAAAGTAGGATGAATTCCTGAAAGTTCATCGGGCAATTCCAAACGATAAGCAACTTTGCCAACCTTAGATAAAACTTTAAAAGGACCAATAAAACGAGGACTTAGCTTTCCACGTTTTCGAAATCGTAGGATGCCATTCCATGGAGAAACTTTCAACAAAACACGATCACCAACATTGAACTCAATTGGTCTTCTTCGTTTATCCGCATATGACTTTTGTCGATCATGTGCCGCCTTGAGTCTTTCTTTGATCACATCAATCTTCTCAATAGTTTTCAATACCACCTCCTAACTCACGTTGTCCTACTTCTCCCCAACAAATAGGAGATCGACACTTCCTCCCATACAACATCTCATATGGTGGCATTTGGATACTTGAATGGTAGCTATTGTTATAAGAAAATTCTACCAAAGGCAAGTGAATATCCCATGTACCTCCAAAATCGATTATACATGCCCGTAACATGTCTTTAAGTGTCTGGATGGTTCTCTCACTTTGACCATCCGTTTGGGGGTGGTAAGCGGTGCTAAAGTTAAGTTTGGTGCCCATTTCATCATGGAATTTTCGCCAAAAATGAGAGGTGAAACGAGTATCTCTATCCGAAACAATGGAGATTGGAACTCCATGTCTTGCCACCACTTCTTTTACATAAATCTTTGCCAATACTTCGGATGATGATGCTTCACGAATAGGAAGAAATAGGGCGCTTTTCGTCAATCTATCCAATATCACCCAAATCGTATCAAATTGATTTCTAGGTGTTTTAGGCAATTTAGTGATGAAGTCCATTGTGATATGCTCCCATTTCCATTTGGGGATTTCCAATGGTTGCATCATACCACAAGGCTTTTGGTGCTCGGCCTTCACTTGAGCACAAGTCAAACACTTCTCTACATACTTCACCACATCTCGCTTCATTCCGGGCCACCAATATTCTACTTTTAAATCATGGTACATCTTAGTAGCACCGGGGTGAATGGAGTACTTGGATTTGTGAGCCTCATCAAGTAGAACTTGTTTCAGCTCACAAGAGAATGGTATCCAAATCCTCCCAAAACTTAAAGTAAGGCCACGAGAATCTTTAGAAAAATATTGGATTTGACCTTGAATTCTTTCTTTCTTGGGATCTCGTAGTAAAGCCTTCTCTTGAGCCTCTTTAATTTGGTCAAAGAAATCATTAGTGATTAACCCATAAAGGAGAAACAATTAAAGAATGATGGGAACTCTTTCGGCTCAAGGCATCCGCTACAACATTAGCTTTCCCGGGATGATACAAGATTTCACAATCATAATCTTTCAAAAGATCCAACCATCTTCGTTGGCGACTGTTAAGATCTCTTTGTTCAAAGAAGTACTTGAGGCTTTTATGATCGGAATAAATAGTGAACTTGACTCCATAAAGGTAATGACGCCAAATTTTCAAAGCAAAAACAACCGCCGCTAGCTCCAAATCGTGAGTAGGATAACGCTTTTCATGTTCTTTCAATTGTCTTGAAGCATAGGCAATGACTTTTCCTCATTGCATAAGCACACAAACGAGGCCATTAGACGATGCATCACAATATACCGTCATTTCTTCCAAGCCGTCAGGCAAAACAAGAACCGGTGCTTGGCTTAACTTCTCTCTTAATTGTTGAAAGGCCACTTCTTGTTCATCTCTCCATTCAAATTTGATGTTCTTCCGAGTCAACTTGGTCAAAGGAGAAGCTATTTTAGAGAAATCTTGAATAAAACGACGGTAATAGCCCGCTAGACCAAGGAAACTTCTAATCTCCGATGGATTCTTAGGTTGCTCCCACTTCATCACCGCACTAATCTTGGCCAGATCTACCATAATTCCTTCACTATTAACAACATGGCCAAGAAATTGTACTTCTCTTAACCAAAATTCACATTTAGAGAATTTGGCATAGAGTCTCTCTTTGCGTAATGTCTCCAACACCTCCCGTAAATGAACTTCATGATCGGATGAACTTTTGGAATAAATAAGAATATCGTCAATGAAAACGATCACGGACTTATCAAGCATAGGACGACAAACACGGTTCATGAGATCCATGAAAGTCGCGGGAGCATTTGTGAGACCAAAAGGCATGACAACAAATTCAAAATGACCATAGCGAGTACGGAAAGCGGTTTTAGGAATATCTTCATCACGTACTTTAAGTTGGTGATAACCCGGTCGAAGATCTATTTTAGAAAAATACGAAGCTCCTTGAAGTTGATCGAATAAATCGTCAATTCTTGGCAAAGGGTATTTGTTCTTGATGGTCACTTTGTTGAGCTCACGATAATCAATGCACATACGCATGCTTCCATCCTTCTTCTTGACAAAAAGGACCGGTGCACCCCAGGGAGAATTACTAGGTCGAATGAAACCTTCATCAAGTAATTCTTGGAGTTGCTTCATCATCTCTTGCATTTCAGTTGGAGCCAAACGGTAGGGAGCTTTAGCAATGGGGTTAGCCCCCGGAATAAGGTCAATGGAGAATTCAACTTGCTGTTCGAGAGGAATACCCGGCAAGTCTTTGGGAAAAGCGTCGGCAAATTCACGAACAATTAGAATATCTTCAATAGATAAGGATTTCTTCTCATCATCAACGATGTGAGCAAGATAGGCTTGACACCCATGAGTCAAATAACATTGGGCACGAGCGAAAGTACAAACGGATATTGGACGCTCCTTTCTATCACCATACACAACCAACTCCTCTCCCTTAGAAGTCTTCAACCGAATCGCTTTTTCATCACACACGATGTTAGCATTATGAACACTTAACCAATCCATCCCTAAAATAATGTCAAACTCACCCAAAGGAAAAGGAATCAAATTGGCTTGAAAAATATCCGAGTCAATTTTAATCTCACAACCACAAAACACATCATCGACCAACTCAATTTTACCATTTCCTACTTCAACTTGTAAAGGAGCATCTAGTTTAGATTTAGAACGAGGAATAACATATGTAATTCTAGTAGCAACAAAAGATCTATTAGCTCCAGAATCAAATAAAGTTCGCATAGGGATACCATGTACTAGAAATGTACCTGTAACAACATCATTGTCCTCCTTTGCTTGATCCACCGATAGTTGAAACGCTCTACCCCTTTGATTACCTTGGTTTGAGCATTCCTCCTCTCCGCCTCCTTCCGTCTTTCCTCTTGCTTTTCTTCATCGCTTAACAATGGGCAAGAACTCCTCATATGCCCGTCTTTAAAACATTTGAAGCACCAAAGAGGTTTGTTTGGTTTAGACTTGCAATCACGGCTCACGTGTCCCGGTTTTCCACAATTATAACACCCCCTCTCCGTCGCCCTACATGCCCCGGAATGATTCTTTTTGCATTGGCGACAAAAAGGAATGTTCCTTCTTGTAAAGTTGCTACCGGAACCGCCCTCTTGCTTGAACCGTTTATTCGGGGAGTTGCTATCCTCATGCTTTCTTTTCAATTCTCCTTCATCAACCCTCGATTGTTCAATTTCGTGATCTCTAGCTACATCCGCCAACATGGAGAAAGACTCCATTTGACGTAGACTTATCTTCTCCCTCAAGTTCTTTCTCAACTTCAAGTAAAATTGCTCCTTGAGCAAATGATCATTTTCTAGAAATTCCGGACAAAATTGTGCTTTATCCAAGAATTGAGAACGAAATTCATTCACACTGAGATTCCCTTGACAATCATTGAGAAATTCACTTCTCAATTTAGTTACTTCGGCTTCCGATCTAAACACTTTGAAGAACATAACTTTAAATTCGGGCCATTCTACATGAGTCAACGTCCTCTCACCTTTCACCGTCAACAAACCATCCCACCATCTTTTAGCACTATCGCGAAGCATGCTCACTGCAAACACAACTTATCCGAAGGGCATTGGCTAGTACAAAAAGCCCCTTTAATTTCCGACACCCATCTTGTGCAAACAATGGGGTCGCGGTCACCGTTATACACGGGAGGATGACAAATTTCAAAGTCTTTGAATGTAAACTTCTTCTTATACGATTTCCCTCCCTGGACTTCATCCTCCTTTTCCCCATTACCTTCCTTCTCGCCTTTGCCTTTACCATCTCGCTTCTCAAACTCTTTTTGAACATTGAGAGCCACCTCTTCCCTTATCATCACCGCTATGTGGTTATTCATCGCTCCCTCTAACGTATCATTTAGTTTCTTGAGTAAAACCGTGGAGTATTTCTCGAGAGCCCTCCCTATTTGGTCTGATATATCCATGCTACCCTCAGGAAATATAGGCTCTTCCTGGTTCCTTCTATTATTTTCCGCTTCCTCATTATGGGGTTGCTCCTCCATACTATAATAAGAGAAATAATCGATTCAAAACTACAACCTATCTCTAAATTCTATGAACCACTAGCCAAAACCTACAACTTTATACTAGACCGTTCCAAAGTTTGATGCGGTCGGATTATAAAGATGTTAGTACTTCAATCACAATAATGCCGGCCTTATTATGCTTCCATACTAACAATTTTATAAGCTAACACACCATCAAACACTCTTTCGGGTCCCATATAAAATTACCGAACACCTAAGGTCAAGTCATGTCTAAGGTTTAAGTCTAGGCATTCGCTCAACAAGGGGAATACCTAAATCCCTTAAACCTCGGCTCTGATACCACTTGAAACGACACGACTCGATTTAAGAAAAATAAGAATTTTTTTCGATCTGCGACGCATGCCCAAAATATGCGGCGCATATTTTGTGAAATTTTTGGTCAGGAAGTTCCATGCGAATGCAAATGCGACGCACAAAACTAAAACTATCAGATATGCGGCGCATGACTATAATATGCGCGCATGCCCAAAATATGCGACGCATGCCCAAAATATGCGACGCATGCCCAAAATATGCGACGCATGCCCAAAATATGCGACGCATGCCCAAAATATGCGACGCATGCCCAAAATATGCGACGCATGCCCAAAATATGCGACGCATGCCCAAAATATGCGACGCATGCCCAAAATATGCGACGCATGCCCAAAATATGCGACGCATGCCCAAAATATGCGACGCATGCCCAAAATATGCGACGCATGCCCAAAATATGCGACGCATGCCCAAAATATGCGACGCATGCCCAAAATATGCGACGCATGCCCAAAATATGCGACGCATGCCCAAAATATGCGACGCATGCCCAAAATATGCGACGCATGCCCAAAATATGCGACGCATGCCCAAAATATGCGACGCATGCCCAAAATATGCGACGCATGCCCAAAATATGCGACGCATGCCCAAAATATGCGACGCATGCCCAAAATATGCGACGCATGCCCAAAATATGCGACGCATGCCCAAAATATGCGACGCATGCCCAAAATATGCGACGCATGCCCAAAATATGCGACGCATGCCCAAAATATAATATTTTAATATGCGGACGCATGCCCAAAATATGCGACGCATATTTTTGTGAAATTTTTGGTCAGGAAGTTCCATGCGAATGCAAATGCGACGCACAAAACTAAAACTATCAGATATGCGGCGCATGACTATAATATGCGGCGCATATCCATACTTACAGAACCAAAACTTAATTTTGACACTTAGCCCAACTTGCAACTCATCCAACTCAAAACCAAACCTCATAATACCACATTTCTGAGTTCAAACAAGTATTTGACACATTTACAAGCATAGCTATAACATCCATTTGAACCAACATCCACAAACACAACCAAATGGGTCGTTTACCCATGTTGACGTCTTTCAAGTCAAACCAACATATTCAAGTACCAAAAGACCATACAAACTTCATATTTGCAGAAATTTACTAAAACCAAATTTACCAAAATGACAAAGTATCATGAGCCATAATGAGGTGGGATATCTAAGTGTCTACACAAAATACCATTCTTCCATGAATGGCAATACCTCCAAGCCTTCCAAAAGCAACTTCAACTTCAATTCAACAAAGTCCTAGTTCCTTCTTCCGGAACCGCCTATGAAAAGGGAAACAACTAAAACGTAAGCGAATGCTTAGTGAATATACTTGCATACATTTATATACACGAAGGAGGGCAACGCACAAAGGACTATTACATGTAGCCTATGGCACCGTCGTGCCATACCTACATGCTCACCTTTGTACTTTAACGCTATACATGGATCCATATAAGCAATTCAACACAACAATATCATATGCTTGGGATTCTTAGGCCCCATTCACAAGAGGTTCTTAGGCCTCATTTACAAGAGGTTCTTAGGCCTCATAAATCACATAACAAGAGGTTCTTAGGCCTCATTCATCACATTGCCCCACATGGGCTTTAACGCCAAATCGATTTCCATACATGAAATCCATCATCATATGGAAATCGACCCAACGTATACATAAAGGTATGCAAATATACTCACCTCCTTCGCGACTCGCACAACAACTCGATATAATGGCAATGCACAAATACAAGCTTTCAACCTATCATCACATCATAATATGCATAAGCTAACTTTCACAATCTTGACTAACTCACTAAGTCATTCTTAACATTTCACTAGCATTCCTAACCCAAAATCATCACACTTTATCATTGAGTTGCTTTTCATCCAAAACTTGCTTATTGAAATCAATCTATCATTATCATCATTACTTTTATCATCAATAATTAACTAGTGATAATCATCACTTTCTCAAAATCAATACTTTCATGTCAACACATATATTTATAGTTAAATACATTAAGCAACTCAACAATAAGCTAATATGAACAAAAATTTGGGGAAAATATATATCAAACTCAACTTCTAGCAAAATCCCCAAATTTGGGTACTCAAGAACCCTAATTCATAAAAAGAAATTGAAACTAGGTCAAGGAATCAATACCTCAAGAATTCAAGGAATTAAACTTTGATTCACAAATTCTTCTTTCCTCCTTTTTCTTTCTTAATTTCGGCCACCACCACCACCTCACAAACCCTACCCTTTCAATTTTTCTTAGATAATATAAGATTATTGCTATTGTTATTATTTGATGAATTACTTGAATTGATGGAAGATTTAGATTTGAGATAGGTTAGGATTGAAGAAGCTTGGAGAAGATGATAATGGAATGATGACTAAGGAGGGAAAACATGGCTGGCATCCTAATGAGGTGCCACGCCCCTTCTGTAATTTTGGTGAGAAAATACCCGCTATCCGTTAAAGTTCCAACTAAATTAACACCATATCCAAAAATAAAATATTAGGGGTCAAAACTATAAAAAGAGGTTAATTTCTTTACCTTAAAATTCGGGGTGTTATATTTTATTTTAAAATAAAAAACTTTTGTTCAAATTATAGCTAGAGCTTTTAGTATATAAGATTGCACATACCCTCAAATCTCTAATCACGGTCACCTCTTTCAATATATTGTATACATCCCTAATTCTTTGCAATACATATACGTATATTTCACTAGAGGCAAATCACATGCAACCCTAATCAACATCTAGTCTTGATCATCTATTACTTGCGGTAAGTGATTTTAATATTGTTGATATTATTTTTTTAGTATCTTTTTTATAAATCTGTTAATGCTTATTGCTTATATTTGATAAGTTTGAGTATGATGATAATCATATAGTTTTTGTATATCAGGGTTTTAATTGAGTCTTTTTACAAAGATATTGCTACCCAATTATACTTTTGATAATATATATTTTGATTATTGTAGTTTGACAATGATACAAATATATCCCAATCGTATCTTGTAGATTAATTTTTTTTTTTGTTGGGTACCTTCATTTGTCTTATGTGGTGTACCATTATGGGTGACGTGGGTAGCATCCACGTTTTTTTCTTTTGGCCAACATCTTGTGGAAGCCATTTTTTTTTCCAATTTGGTTTCTAGTAACAGCACTTGACATTTGGTTAGTTTTAGTAACAGCAGTTGAACTTTTGTTTGATTTGCGTCAAGTTTAAACCGTCGTTCAAGTTCTTTAATTTTGTTCCTGGATGCTTCCAATTCCGTTTTGTAAGTAGCTCCCCAATTTACTTCATTTTATTGGGTATTGTATATAAAATCTTGTAACCCTTTCCTTGTTAGATACATATAGGTGCCATATAGCATCATTAAGGTAGTCCAATAATCTTGAATAAGATATCATACTTGAAGTGGCTTCAACCGGGCTTTCGCATACTTCTCTTGCAGCTAGATCATGTCAAGTGCACCAATGCCTATATTTTGTTTAGAATTGTATTAGATGTATCGATTATCGATGGTACACATATAGGGCATGCATCTATGAGGGTCAACAACTGCCTTATATAGGTTGAAAAGGAGTACCTACTTTCAATGTAATCCCGTAATGGCAACATGCGATTTTAATATGTGTTTTACATTTGTGTCCGGTGGATAGGAGGGTTCAGCACACGACACACATGTTTTTATTCATGCAACAAACACATCCTCAATGAATTTTTCAAAGCCACCTGAAGGTATCTAAAGTCATACATAATTATGTTATTATCTCATTATTATTTTTATAGATTACTATTCGCTTATTATTTTTATGTTTAACATTTTTACAAGCTAAATATTATTTGGTTGATAAAGGATACTCGGGTAGAAAAAGATATCTTGTTCCATATTCTAGGACAAGATATCATCAATCTCAATTTCAACATGAACCACCAACAAATAAAAAAGAATCTTTCAATCGTTCTCATTCGTTTCTAAGAAGTCATATTGAAAGGTCCTTTGAAAGTTCTAAAGAAACGATAGGAAATACTTGATCGAATGCCAAAGTACAACGTGAAAACTTAAATTGATGTTATTATGGCTACATTTGCATTGCACAACTATATGTAAAAGCTACACTTACATGTCAAACACCTTTAAAAAGTAAAAGCTCCTGTTACAGCTTTGATGAAAAACTACAACTTACAGCTACAGTTTAAAGCTACAACTTACAACTACATCTACCAGCTACAACTACCTTTGCCAAACATACCCTTAGGGGGTGTTTGGTAGGATGGAATGGAAAGATGAGAAAGAGAATGAGAAAGACTTTCATGTTTGTTACAATAAGATTTCGAAAATAACTTTTGAGTTTTCTAATTATTTATGATTATCATAAATAACAATCATTCGTTAATGATATTGAATGTTGTATTCAATTTTGGGTGTTTAAGTGTCATTGCTTGGTCTTGACAGAAAACACAACAAACATATCAAACACACTTACTGCTTTCCTTTTCTTATACTCATTCATGTTTCCGATCATCTTTCATGCAAGTGTTTTAAGTCCAGTAGTACACAACTTTGAGGAACAACGAATTTGTTTAAGAGATTTGTGTCAAATATAAGCCCGGATCTTTTACTGTTATTGTTTCTTTTATCTCTTTACAAAGATATTGCTACCCAATTATACTTTTGATAATATATATTTTGATTATTGTAGTTTGACAATGATACAAATATATCCC
The DNA here is from genome assembly GCA_034093135.1 of Erigeron breviscapus. Classification (NCBI taxonomy): domain Eukaryota; kingdom Viridiplantae; phylum Streptophyta; class Magnoliopsida; order Asterales; family Asteraceae; genus Erigeron; species Erigeron breviscapus. The sequence goes on from CM067172.1 coordinate 89,439,544, forward strand.
AATCGTATCTTGTAGATTAATTTTTTTTTTTGTTGGGTACCTTCATTTGTCTTATGTGGTGTACCATTATGGGTGACGTGGGTAGAATCCAGGGTGTTTTTTTTTTTTGGCCAACATCTTGTGGAAGCCATTTTTTTTTCCAATTTGGTTTCTAGTAACAGCACTTGACATTTGGTTAGTTTTAGTAACAGCAGTTGAACTTTTGTTTGATTTGCGTCAAGTTTAAACCGTCGTTCAAGTTCTTTAATTTTGTTCCTGGATGCTTCCAATTCCGTTTTGTAAGTAGCTCCCCAATTTACTTCATTTTATTGGGTATTGTATATAAAATCTTGTAACCCTTTCCTTGTTAGATACATATAGGTGCCATATAGCATCATTAAGGTAGTCCAATAATCTTGAATAAGATATCATACTTGAAGTGGCTTCAACCGGGCTTTCGCATACTTCTCTTGCAGCTAGATCATGTCAAGTGCACCAATGCCTATATTTTGTTTAGAATTGTATTAGATGTATCGATTATCGATGGTACACATATAGGGCATGCATCTATGAGGGTCAACAACTGCCTTATATAGGTTGAAAAGGAGTACCTACTTTCAATGTAATCCCGTAATGGCAACATGCGATTTTAATATGTGTTTTACATTTGTGTCCGGTGGATAGGAGGGTTCAGCACACGACACACATGTTTTTATTCATGCAACAAACACATCCTCAATGAATTTTTCAAAGCCACCTGAAGGTATCTAAAGTCATACATAATTATGTTATTATCTCATTATTATTTTTATAGATTACTATTCGCTTATTATTTTTATGTTTAACATTTTTACAAGCTAAATATTATTTGGTTGATAAAGGATACTCGGGTAGAAAAAGATATCTTGTTCCATATTCTAGGACAAGATATCATCAATCTCAATTTCAACATGAACCACCAACAAATAAAAAAGAATCTTTCAATCGTTCTCATTCGTTTCTAAGAAGTCATATTGAAAGGTCCTTTGAAAGTTCTAAAGAAACGATAGGAAATACTTGATCGAATGCCAAAGTACAACGTGAAAACTTAAATTGATGTTATTATGGCTACATTTGCATTGCACAACTATATGTAAAAGCTACACTTACATGTCAAACACCTTTAAAAAGTAAAAGCTCCTGTTACAGCTTTGATGAAAAACTACAACTTACAGCTACAGTTTAAAGCTACAACTTACAACTACATCTACCAGCTACAACTACCTTTGCCAAACATACCCTTAGGGGGTGTTTGGTAGGATGGAATGGAAAGATGAGAAAGAGAATGAGAAAGACTTCTCATGTTTGTCTACAATGAAGAATGAGAATAAGAATGGAGAAGTTGGAATCATTTCTATTCTTTCAAATTTCTATAAATTATTGAGAATGGGTGAGAATGAATTTTTTTTTTATTGTTTTGATGTTGTTATATGTATCAACTTTAATATTATTTAAAACTTTCTATTTTATTTATATTCATTTTCTGTTGGTACTAAACAACATAATTCATTATCTTTCCAAATACTTATTCATTATTTTCATTATTTTCATTCTCTATTACATTTCTATTTTTTATGATTCTCACCTACCAAACACCCCCTTAGTACGAAGTGATTACTAAAGTAAATATTATTTACTTTAATACTCAAAAAATACATCATGATAAAAAAAAATTGGGTTCCATAAGAACGGGAACGGAGTATGTGGAAATAATCGGGTGGGTTTCATGAGAGCGAGAGTGAGCTTATGAAAATAATCGGGTGGACTAGTGATCTTAGTAATTCCAATTTGCCATCAAATAAAAATAAAAGATAGTTACCAATTTACCCTCATGAACCCATGATTTTGACCCATTTTTGAATAAGATTTCGAAAATAACTTTTGAGTTTTCTAATTATTTATGATTATCATAAATAACAATCATTCGTTAATGATATTGAATGTTGTATTCAATTTTGGGTGTTTAAGTGTCATTGCTTGGTCTTGACAGAAAACACAACAAACATATCAAACACACTTACTGCTTTCCTTTTCTTATACTCATTCATGTTTCCGATCATCTTTCATGCAAGTGTTTTAAGTCCAGTAGTACACAACTTTGAGGAACAACGAATTTGTTTAAGAGATTTGTGTCAAATATAAGCCCGGATCTTTTACTGTTATTGTTTCTTTTATCTCTTTACAAGAATCGATTCCGATTGCCGATACAATTTGTTGATTCATCTCTTTTATTTTATTTTGTGTATTTTCTTTCATTATATTGTAATCGTTTATAGCATAGGATGTTCAGTTCTCCACCATATTTCCAACAATACGTTGGTTGTGGCACTTTTTTTTTTTAAACTTTTCATAATGCATCTTTTAAGCCTCTTACCCCTCATGCATTAATTGTGGTGTTTTCTTTTTAATCGTATGGTCTTTGACATTGGAAAAATCACCAGTGGTCTTTGACATTGGGAAAATCCACCAGGGTTCGAATCTCACTTCCTACATTTGTAGGAGTGGATTATTAGGGGGGTTTTCGAGAGTCCTGGGTTTCATCCCAGACATTCGTGGTTCGAGCTCCGCATACTGCCCAATTGGATGTCATTGTGATGTCTCGAATGTAACTGCTAACTACTAACTCGCTGTTAAAAAAAAAAAAAATATATATTGGTCTTTGTTCATAGAGTGTCATTACATTGGTTGTGGTATTTTTACTCTTCATAGTGTTTCGTTTACCCACTCTAGTCTCAGACATTGCGCCATTGTGGTGTTTCTGCTTATACATCATTACATTGGTTGTGGACTTGTGGTGAATTTACTATTCATAAAGCTTCGTTTACACTCTTACCAAAGTTTTTATGTCTCTTGCCCTGGTAAGTTTTTATGTCCACACGTTCTCAAAACCATCGGCCCCAATTTTTTTAGAATTCAAGTGTCTAAAACCCAGCTTTTTACACGACAAATACCGCCATCGGTTCCAAAACATTTTTGGGTTCACTCCCGGCATAAATCAAAAGGCCAGACATTCTTCTACTGGCCGATCCAGAAAGATAGTTTAAGACGTGAGGGGAAAAAGTATGCCAAATCCAATAGATAAAGCCAACCAAGTTGCTCAGTACCTGATGAATGTTTAGGAGAAAAAAAGGACAAATATATTAAGCATCCAACCATATGGCTTTCTAAAAATACATAGTTCATGGTTATCTTCACAGTTTCGCCTATAACGCGGAATACATGTAACATTAAACAAAATGATTCACTTATTGTGTGTCTATATTGTAGCTGCTGTAATCTGTAATCTATAATCTGTAATCTGCTACCACAACTTGAATAGCCTAAAATCTAAAAAAACAAAATCTGTCTGTACAATCCCCTCACTCAACAATTGTGTTTATTAGCATAACCACTCGTCTCCTCGGCAACATTTGTCCACTCCTTCCCAATTTTCTCTGAAAATACTACCTGGTATTGCCACAACGGTTACAAAAGATAAGTTAAATTGTAATTTCAAGCAATATGAATATACGATAAGTGAGAACACATTTCTTTTGCTTTTAGATGAACTCGTTGATCAACTTATAAGTAGCTCCGATATCAGAAATTAATGGTAGCCATAGTCTTCCATGAAAACTATTTGGTAGGGCCGTAGGGGTAATCAACAGGAAGCTCAATGCATCATTAAGGTAACTCAAGAAGATGAACATAGCGACCACAAAGGCGTAGTATTCTAATAATAGGTAAATGGATAAAGAGCAAGGGTCGCTATTCAGGCTACGTGGGAAAAGTCGAGCCTTTTGGATACACTCAACGTAACTGGTAGTCCATGGCCATTTCCTAGACATTTTTTTCCCTAGAACCCGGGTCTCCTCTGAAACCTTAAGGACACCTTACCATGAAAGATAAGCAACTGTTTTACACTTTCTGAATTCCTTACCACAAGCAGAGTTATGTGAACTTTTGGTCCAGACCGAAAGAATGAACTCAAATTTGATTCTGGATTCAAAATAATTAAATAAACTAATAAAAACATCTCATTTACTCTAGAAACAATGACATTAGCGGTGGTGAGATTTTGATAGATACAAGTGAATTATTCTTAAAAGATGGCTCAGTAGTCAGTTTGCTATTTGGATTTGAATTGGAAACAATTTTCGAAATACGTTAGATGATTAATCAATAATTACCGTATCAAGTAATAGTGCAAAAACAAAAGTTTTACAATCATGACTTGAATTTATGATTTTAAATAATTATTAAAGTAGGTTGTTTTTGAATAAAAGTACACTTTGAACGTTCGAACCATTTGCTCTCAAACTAAGCCAACCCAACACATTCGTAAGTACAATAACAACATACCCAACCCCACTAGGGGTGGGGTATGAGAGAGGTGGGGATGTGTGTTACAATCCCACATCGGCCAAGTATGGGATGCGTTGGTGATTTATAAGTCTAGGTGTCCCCTCCTCCTTTAAGCTAGCTTTTGGGAGTGAGTTCTACACCTAGCTTATGGCTTGATGCAAGCCTTTTATGGGATGTGTTCGTATCATTTGGTATCAGATTCAACCCTACCTTTCGAAGTTCCAACACTCAGAGTAGTGACCAACAAGCTCAGAGTGGTGGCCTATGGAGTGGTGGCGCCAACCTTGACCAACATAGCCGTGACCAACGAGGACGTTGGCTCTTCAAAGGGTGGGGAATTGTTACGATCCCACATCGGCTGGTGGTTTATAAGTCTAGGTGTCCCCTCCTTTAAGATAGCTTTTGGGAGTGAGTTCTATACCTAGCTTATAGCTTGATGCGAACCTATCATGGAATGGGTTTGTATCAATGTAATTAATCAATAACAACGATACCCAATTCCACTAGGGGTGGGGTATGGGAGAGGTAGGATGTGAATAATCATACTTCTACCCGAGGGTAGAGAAACTGCTTGGAAAAAAACCTCCGCCCAGAGTATGGGGCATGCTTGTCTAAGTATGTGAGAGTGTAGAAAGTGTGAATAAATGTGTGTGTGAGGGCACATATTTGAAATGATATTTGTAACACATTTATAAGTAAATGGGTCAAAATTTCCACCTACAATAATCACCAATTCAAGCGGCTGGGAGGGGAAGTGACCATAATCTTAAGTATTTTACTAGACACTTCATACCTTCATCTTATCTTTGACACTGAACCTGAAAGAACTTCAGTCAACTACTAAAGCAAAATTACAAATAGACCTTTTCAATAACCAATTTCAGATAATCAAAAAACCTGTTTGTTTTGTATATTGATATGGGTAGTTATTTGTAAGTGACCCAAAATAAGGTAGGACAATGTATAGAGTTTACTGATTATTGAAGCAATATGTTAAATGATATATGATGCAAATAATAGAAAGAATCAAGTGCATAGTAAGGAAAGACCAAACAGTATCCACAAGCCCATAAGAACCAATTAAGACCGAACCGAATGGATAATCCTGTTATCATCGCAAGACTTATCTTGTGTTTGTTGATCATCGCAAATAGACTTATATGTGGCAACTATATTTCTAGTAGCATCAATGTTTACATTTGATTCTTCTTAATTGATTTTATCTCCTATTTGACGTGTAGTTTATAAGTATCTAAATTTAGTTTGGCTCTCCCGTGTCACTTAAAATATAGAACATTTCCTGGTCAAATTGTAAAATCTAAAGAGGTTCCTTGAAATAATAAGATTCAGAGGGGAAAATACCTTGGAATCCATCCTTAGGCTTTCTTTTGGGGTGGGTCTATCTCTAAGCGTAAGATGTCGTGGGTTAAGTGGAATGACGCTATTGCATCTAAAGAGAACGGGGGAGTAGGTTTTGCTAGCGTGGATGCTATGAACCGTGCGTTATTATACAAGTGGAGATGGCAGGGTGCGGTAAATGGGAATAGCCTTTGGGTGCGAGTGTTGTATGCTATTCATGGACGTAATTGTTTTATATCGTTGACAGCCAAGAGTAAAGGTTTGTGGTCTAAGATTGTTAAATCTATTCGAACTACTCATGAGGAGCTGAATGTTAATGGCGACTTTGTTGCCCAGGTATGTAATCAACACGAAGAACACAATTTCTATAAAGAATCACTCTTTATTGATATAGAACAAACATACAATCACTGTACGTTTGTGTTACAGAGTTGGATGCAAAATAAAACGAAATCTACTTCTATTTATACTAGTTGTTTTTGGCGGTTATTCTCTAACCATTGTGTTGCTTCACAAACGCCATGCCTCTTCCGACCGTCGTGTCTGTATGTTGTGTGAGGCCCAAAACTGCCAGCCCTTTTTCTCAATAGACATGTCGTTTCTTTCCTTTGTCATTTATACTTTACACCCCTAAAGTCTTAAACTAATTACAATTCCAACATTCTCTTCCCTAATTGTTTAAGACTTGCTCTTCTAATCTTCAGATGGACATCTGTCGTCTTTGTCTTTGGCATCACGCCTATTCTCTTGCTTGACCCAAATCTTCTCGACTTGCAGTACAAACTTTGTCTTTAATAAATCTTTGATGACGTCACACCATCCTTTTGTTCCTCACGAACTTTTCTTCACACAAATTTGCTTCACACAAATTTGCTTCATACGAGTCTGCTTCACACAAACTTGCTTTCACACGAGTCTGCTTCACACAAACTTGCTTCACATGAGTCTGCTTCACACAAACTTGCTTTGTAGTTTCTCACCACTTGGCATCACACCATTTGCTTTTGATCAATCACTGACCTTGTTCATCACGAACCATCCTTCACGGTAAACTTGGTTATTTCACACAACCTTCAATTCTCTCACAGAATTTTGATCCATCACGGATTGAAATCGCATCACACGAGTTTTCTTTATAATTCAATCACTAAATTAACTACACCCTTCACAGGTTATTTCCCGCATCATACGGTCTTTGTCTTGATCCAATCGCTGAATCCTTGATTGTACCCATCACAGGTTACTTTTCCGCATCACACGGCTTTGTCTTGATCGCGTCACACAATCAAGCATTTTTCTCGCTCATATCACACGAACTTCTTGAATGTTTGGCTTCACACCAATCTTCTTTTCCCTTTAGATACTCCTTCGCGGTTTGATCATATCACATGATCAATCGTCTTCACTTGAACGTCTCACACGTTAAACTTCTATTCGCGGTTGCTTCTCACAACACGTCCTTCAACTTGTCATTTTGTATCATGCGAATTTTTTTTCACTTTGATTGTATCACACAATCGGGCCTTTTAACTTTTGAATTTTCCTCAATTAGGCATGGTAAAAGTGTTGGTTCATCATCATTCTTTGGAAATTAGGAATCCTTACACCAAACCTTCAACTTGTTGTCTCTTCTCTTTTCGAAAACAACCACACCAAAAACTTCTCGTTTTTGTAGTCTCAAAACTTCCCGTTCTTATTTTGAAACTTGTCTTCACAACAATATTCCGAAAGTTTTCTTTTTCCATCGTGTACGGTGTCCCCAATAAACCCCGAAATTAAATACGAGTAATGAAAAATAAACTCACTTTATTTTTCCTTCAGATGTAACCAAATATCTTCTGATTGTTGTATTCGAAATCCTCGTGAACACCAAAAGTCACTTTGACTTTTATTCTTCTTGTGTTTTGTCAATTTCCCAAAAAATAATAAATAAACATGAAACAATCTCTCTTTCTGTTTTTCTTCCCATATCGAATCAAGCACAGCAGTAGTAGCCCCTCGATCTTTGTTTTCTCGTTGCTTGATTATCACAATCAATCAACCCACACTGATCGTTGATTCGTTATTCCTGGTCTTCTTTTCTAAGAAAAAACCGCTGCCCCTGTTCTTGGTTTCTCACCGCAACAACAACAGCAAATCATCCCTGTCTTTCATTGTTCTTCAAAATCGAATCACTCGATCTTATCTGTATTGAATTTCTGATTGATGTTTTTCACAAACAAACAACCCTCTTGAACGATTTTCTTCACAGAAATCAGACTCTGTTTTTCGGTTCTTCTCGAACGGAAAAATCCCGATCACTCACTGATCCTTTTCGATCCAATCTGCAACAATTCTTCGAGTCGAATCCAACCCTCGCTCTGATACCAATGTTGCCCAGGTATGTAATCAACACGAAGAACACAATTTCTATAAAGAATCACTCTTTATTGATATAGAACAAACATACAATCACTCTACGTTTGTGTTACAGAGTTGGATGCAAAATAAAACGAAATCTACTTCTATTTATACTAGTTGTTTTTGGCGGTTATTCTCTAACCATTGTGTTGCTTCACAAACGCCATGCCTCTTCCGACCGTCGTGTCTGTATGTTGTGTGAGGCCCAAAACTGCCAGCCCTTTTTCTCAATAGACATGTCGTTTCATTCCTTTGTCATTTATACTTTACACCCCTAAAGTCTTAAACTAATTACAATTCCAACAGACTTGATTACTAGAAAGGTAGGCAATGGCCAGCAAACTAGGTTCTGGAAAGACATTTGGATAGGAGAGTGTACTTTGGCATCTTCGTTCCCTAGACTGTTTGCAACTGAAACAAATAAAGACTGTTTAATAAGCGAGAGATTCGATGGTCACTGATGGTCATGGGCTTTGCGGGGAGCTTTAAGGTCGGGGGCTGAAATGCTTCAACTCAACGAGATTTATAAGGTGTTACCTGAAATCTTGGCCATGGAGACGGAGGACAAATGGTCTTGGAATTATGCTGAGAAATCGGAGTTTTATGTTGCTCATCTTCGAAGAAGTATTGATCATGCTTGCCACTTAAATAGCGGTACTAGAAAAACTCATTGGCTAGCCTTAGTGCCTAAAAAGGTTAATTTGTTTGTTCAACTCAACGAGATTTATAAGGTGTTACCTGAAATCTTGGCCATGGAGACGGAGGACAAATGGTCTTGGAATTATGCTGAGAAATCGGAGTTTTATGTTGCTCATCTTCGAAGAAGTATTGATCATGCTTGCCACTTAAATAGCGGTACTAGAAAAACTCATTGGCTAGCCTTAGTGCCTAAAAAGGTTAATTTGTTTGTTTGGAGGTCACTTCGTGATAGTATTCCGACTAATTTTTTGCTAGAGGTATCGACGTGCCCACGGTCAGGTGTCATAATTGTCTTACCGTTATTGAGACTACTAAACATGTATTCCAACTTTGCACTTGTTTGAGCACTTGGCTAAAGTTGGATATACCTGCGGGTACCCCTATTTGTTGTTAAGATGGAGTGACAGCAAAAGACTTTCTGGTAGGAAACGGGACATCCTTCAAGCTATATTTTATATTTGGTGGTGGTATGTTTGGAAAGCGAGGAATAATTCTTATCATGATAACATCAGGTTCAATAGCACTGAGCTGTTCAATTCCATTGTTGCTTCGTCTTTCTTGTGGATTACTAATAGGGGATGTGACATCGATTCGAGTTGGGAAGCTTGGAATGAAAATCCTGGTGTTTTGTAAAGGGACTTGAGCTCGTGATTGGCTGTGATTAAGTTTCTTCAATTTAATGTGGTCTAATCTCAGCTGGAGGTTGTGTGTATTATTTTCAAAGGGGGTATAGAGTTCTGGGCTTCAAGTTTTTGGCTATTTGATATGTAAGTCCCTGTGGTCTGTATGGAATCGTACCAAAAACACCCTAGAGTAAAAACCAGTGGCACGGCCTCTATGGGTGGGAGTTTTTCTCCCGTCCATTTGTAAGTGGCAAGAGTTTTTTTTACTCCTTTTATGGTTCTTGCAGTTAAGGTCACAGGAAGAGTCTAGAGTGTGGATTGTGGTTGTATCTCTAGTCTTGTTTGTATTTTTGCAACTCTTTCCAACTAGAGTCTTGCTAATTTGGTCATATAATATATTTAAAAATAAATAAATCTAAGAGTCTTACCTGATTAAGCACAAATCCTTTCAACATGCTTATAAAGTCCCCCTTCCTTTCTCTGTCTAGCCTTTCAATTTCAGTCCTGTTATTTTCCTGCATGAAAAGATATGTCATGTGACATACTGCTAATATATGTTCACACAAAAATGCAACAACCCATAACGAAAGTATATTAATATTAATCTTGCCACCTCTTGCTTTTAGGTAAATTTATACGACGACCAAAGTATTGTAATATTAAATCCCCATGCCGAACATCTAAAATTGTTATACATTAGATGAAACTGAAGCATGCAATGCAGCATCTTTTTTGCAACAAAATCAGGTGAAAAGCTACCTTATATAGGAATGCAATAATATAAAAAATCTATTTATTGAGAGGCCTATTGTGTTTCCTCATCCGAAGTTACTAGAGGAAAGAGGGCTGTATTCATGTGCTTCCTCTGTCCGTAAATACTAGAGGAAAGAACAGTTGAAGAACAATGTAATAAGCAAATTTCACCAAACAACCTACCTGGTTGAGGATTTTGTTAAAATTTGTAAGAACAAAGAATTGGAGCAAAAAGGGTTCCTCGATTATAAAATCCATTATGCATTTCTACCACTTTGTGGATCTCATAACCAGAGTTAATTGAATTCTAGCAGGTGAAAAGAGAATAGTTATTTGACAGTGATGATAAAGAAAAAGATTTCAATCTTTTGATAAGAAATAAGATGCAGTGACAGGATCAGGCTCAAAACACAAGCAAATTTGAACCTTAAAATGAACAAGGATACAACAAACAAACAAAACAAACACGATATAAGCCCTATTGATAGACCATCTCTCTCAACGGTTAACTTTCAAAATGTAAAACAACTCTTCCAATGATATTCATGTTAGGATCGGCCACTAGATAGGAACTGCCTTAAGCACAGCGGAAGCAACAAAGCAAGAAAATAAAGAACACGACACAAGAATTTAACGTGGTTCGGTCTGGGTCTGACCTACATCCACCGGCTGCAAATGGGTAGTTTATTATCACATTGTTTTGAGGTGTTGTCTTACAAATACATAAACATCTCTTATATAGAGATATAGATAGCTTTACAACTGCCATCATTGGAGAGACAAAGGAGAGTAAACAAAGTATCAGGAGCTGATACAAGTGCATTAATGCATGGGTTCCTCCAGACTTTTCTACCAAAAGTGGACCCCTTGTCTACTACTTTTGACTAATCAAAAACAGTGGGCCTCCACACTTCCTTGGCTTCACACATACTCTAACAATTCAATCAAAATACGAAATCAATTACCCAAAACCAAGGATAAGTAACTTGCAACACTAAAAGCCCTATTTTTATAGATGTTCTCGGTGAGAATCCATATCCTGATAAAACTACAATCCCTAAATGATACTTGCCTGCTAGCTTAAAAACAATTGAAACCTATCTAAAGAATTTTAGATTCCAAACTCAAAAAAATATAGATAAATTAGATTGTAACAAGAGCGCACAAAACGTGCAATCGCGCAAGAAAGGTATTGTATGAAGATCACAAATCATGAGGCGACATTCGGAATTTGTATCAATGTTAAACATAATGTTTCTTGAAGAGATTATACATAACCAATTTCACCTTATTTATTGTTCAAGAAACAAGAATCTACCAAAAATTAAGGATTAAAGATACTCTCTTTAATCTACAAGGTTGGGGGATCTCTCTCAAGACTATGATGGAAAATGTGAAACACATTATGGGATCGTCTTATTTGCACCTAAGGGCATGTGTTAAACAACATTAAACATACGTCAATTTCATTTTTTTCTATAAATCTAAGTTGACAGTGCTTGATTAAGAATTTTTCTTCTACTAAAAGAGACCAAATGTTTATACGAACCTAAATCTATAGAAAAAACTGATGCATACTTAATGAAGCTTAAAATGTGCCTTTAGAGCAAAAGCTAGAAAAACCCATATATTATTGGGATGTTAAAAAGATGATTGACATAAATCAAAAGATTTACTACCAACTAGAATTACAGGCAACTAAACTATTTAGTCTTGCAAGATAATCTGAACATTTACATCTAAGTAAACCAAATATGAAAGTCAAATTAATCATGGGTTTCAAGTTGAATATACATGCTATACAGTCCAAACAGGGCTTCAAAACCTTAACCAAATGACGGTCATTGGCAAGTTTATGAAAACAGGAAGGAAGAAAAAGGCTGGAAAATACCTTAATTCGTGTGTACTCATTGGTGGCACAGCTTTTTGCATCTTCGGTAACTCTAATGGCTTCCCTTACCTCTCCTAGTTTGAGCGTCTTTGGCCTATCATTGCTAAATGTAGTGGAAGATGCTTTTTCCAGTTTTTCGGCTCGTAGATACAATGAATCAAGTTCAGATGTAAGACTTTGAACAGTCAATAATGCAATAGAACGGTCTGAAAATGCAGTGTGGACTCCTGGTATTAATCCCATGTGATCATGCAGTGTATCCTGCCATAAATATCCAAATCAAGATTTTTGATAGAATAATCCTTTTGTAGTATTACCGAACACTGGCAAATTATGTTTTGCTGCCTACATTTGGATCAGTTTTCTAGTGATTCACTCTACGTGAGTTAAATACTTGACGCCTAATTATCAACAAAAGTTATAAGTGGACTTCCATATAGCATCCCATGTAGGGTAGTAGTTTACCAAATGCTTGACAGTCCGGGAACTTAATTCCCGACAATATCTACTAGCTTTAATGGCAGCAGTAGCTAGATTCTTCATGTCAGCAGCCCTTTTTCTCTGTGTATCAAGAACCGCATGCTGGTTTTCGAACTTTGTCAATTTAATAAATGCAAGCCCAAACGCTCCCATTGTTTCTGACATATCTTGCTGAGCTTTAACAAACAACTCTGCCTGAGTTTTCAAGGAAAATGCCATATCAATCAATAGTTTCCATTAAAACAATAGCAGTATTCTTTGTCCTGCTTTGGTAATCATACTTTGTTGTTAACATTTAAAGTTTTGGAACGGCCCCTTTTGGTAAATAAAGTTTTTATTTATTCAACTTTACGGTATCTGGATAGTGGATACTGTTTTTTGATACCAAAAATTTGGCCCGTTCAAAAGTTAAATACATCTTTCTTGAACAGCAAATTAGATCACTACCCGATCATCTCCATTCCCCGAGTGTAGAACCCGAAGGCCACCAACAGGAGGAAACCCACCTTAGGTCAAAGGAAACCCCTGGCCCAACATGTAACCCTAAAACGTATATTGTTATTCTATGACATTTGCCCAAAAATATAGACCCAAAACCAAGAAAGGAATCAACTGGTGACTGATTTCAACTTAATGGACTCGGCGAGAAATAATCTAAATGTATCAAGTCATTTGAGCTTATTTGTTTCTTGACACAATCTAAGACAAGCATGAAGTTACGGGGGAGATTGTTAGAAATATAAATATGGTGTTTAATTGTAAATTCTAGTATTGGAGGGGTATTAGTGTTAAGTTAGTGATTAGTATAAATACCCCTCCCATAAGTCATTTATGACTAACAAAAAAAGAACACTTGTATAATTGAAACCTTTCACCTCATTTTATGCAAACTAATCTTCCAGCCAAACACACTTTCTCTCTCTACTTTCTCTCTCTTAAAACCTCCATTGTTACACACACTAACACACACATAAGCTCGAATTCATCACTTTACATTTGGTATCAGAACGATCCACAAGCTTAATACAAGCTTAATTTGTGCTTAATTTCAGAATTTGGCTTATTTTCTGAAAGGTTCATTTGCCGAGATCACTGTTTGAGTGATTTCTGCAAATTAAGTGTGTTTTTGTTCGAATTTTGTTCACCGATCGATTTATAATCAGTTTATCATCCTTCGTTATCGATTTCAGAAGTTAATTTCATCATTTGAGTTGTTTTTGCTCGAGCTCGGCAAATCGCATGTTCGCGTGGGTTTGAATTCTAGTTGAAATTAACATCTAATTTGTTCAAGGATTTGTGCGCATTGGTTTTCTGATCATTTTGATATAAAATTTGAGTTTTAATTCGCAAAAATGAAGGAGAAATCGAAGATTTACAGTCTGCTCTGCAAATGAAGGTTTGGCTGAACGAAGAAGATAACCAGTAACCGACTATTTTGTCACGTAGTGATTACTCGTGTTTGCAGAGGTCGTTGGCTTGGTTTGATCTTACTTGTTCTATTTGCAGAGCTCATTGCTCGGCAAATACGTGGTTCAGCATAATTTGGCTAAGTATTGGTCCTACTTGTACTATTTGCAGAGCTCACTGCTCGGCAAATACGTATTTCAAGAAATTTGGTTAAGGCTTGATCTTACTTGTTCTATTTGCAGAGCTTTTTGCTCGGCAAATAGTTATTTCAAGAAAATTAAAATTTTCAAAATTTCTACTTGTTCTATTTGCAGAGCTTTTTGCTCGACAAATAGTTGTTTTTGAGAATTTTGATTTGAGACTGGTGCTACTTATATTGTTTGCAGAGAAATAAGCTCGGCACTTAGTTGTTTTTAAAATTTCCAAATCAAAATTTTCAAAATTTCTATTTGTGCTATTTGCAGAGATATTTGCTCGGCAAATAGTTGAATTGAATTCTTCGACCAAGTGACTTTCTTAGTTGTGCTGTTTGCAGAGGTCTAAGCTCGACATTCAGTTGAAAGTGATTGTTGATCAGAGTAATAAGCTCGGCACTTAGTTGTTTTTAAAATTTCCAAATCAAAATTTTTTAAGAAAATTATTTCAATACCATTTTTCACCAATATTCTTCACGTGGGCAGAAAATCAAAATTTTCAAAATTTCTACTTGTTCTATTTGCAGAGATTTTTGCTCTGCATCCAGTACAAATAGAAAAAATCAATATTGTTTTTAAGTTTTTTTTAAATCTGTTGGGCTAAGGTTTTTGGGCCAGATTTTGTACTAGATATTATTTGGGCCGAAATTGTTTGTTGGACTAATTTTCTTTAGGCTAAAAGTTTTTGGTTATTCTTTTATTGAGTTGTCATCATTTTTCTGGGCAGAAAATCAAAATTTTCAAAATTTCTACTTGTTCTATTTGCAGAGATTTTTGCTCTGCATCCAGTACAAATAGAAAAAATCAATATTGTTTTTAAGTTTTTTTTAAATCTGTTGGGCTAAGGTTTTTGGGCCAGATTTTGTACTAGATATTATTTGGGCCGAAATTGTTTGTTGGACTAATTTTCTTTAGGCTAAAAGTTTTTGGTTATTCTTTTATTGAGTTGTCATCATTTTTCTGAGTCAAAATGTCAACCATACCAATCAAATTTGAACCAAGCTTTGGTTTATATAATTTTCATAATAATCAAAAGTGTTCATGTTTTCAAGGAAATAATCATGCTTGTGTTGTTCGAGTGTATCAAGAGTTTGAGGATGTTTCCAAGAGATTCAAAGCTCTTTGTGAAGAGCGTGTGTGTTTTGTGTCTGACATTAATGAGTTGAAATCGATTATTTCTTCGTACCAGACTACAGAAAATTTTGAGTCAATAAAGTTCAATGTGCCAGATAAACTGACGACTATGTTCATTCAAGAACCCACAGGGGATGAAATTTGGGATCATAAAAATAGTCGTTGTACATGTAATTTAAATCCCAAGATTTTCAACAACAAACATGTTCCATGTGCTGTCATTCGTTTTCAAGAAAAACGATTCATGTATGAGACGAGTCAAAAACTCATGGAACAAAACAAAAGTCTTCAACAAGAAAATGATCTTTTAAAGTCAAAGATTAGTAAGTTGTGTGCTCAATTGCGAAAAGCTTACACACAATTTACTGATGCATACTCATCCAAACAGTCAAATGAACTTGTTTTGCAACAAAAGATTTCTAAGCTTGACCATGAGTTGCAAAATAAGTTCACTATTTTTGAGAGCAAAATTAAAGAAGAAAGAACAAAATTTTGTGCTCAAATCAAGTGTCATGAAGACAAGTGTTTGCAACTTCAGTCACACGAAACATCTTTGACAAAGAAAATTTCCGACCTTGAGATTGAATTGCAAACACAAACCAAATCTGTGAATTCTGAACTTCCCAAAGTCATGATTGATGTTTGTACTCAAACTAATTGTCTCATGTTTGTGAATTCTTCAGTGCAGACTGATTCTGATAAGGTTGAGACTGTTGAGACGTCCATTCAGACTGATCCTGAGTTTGAATGTGGAGGAGTGATTTCTTCTGTGGTAAGTGACTGTGATGATGAATTTCATGCATGTGTTGAGACCAATGAGACTTTTTATGAATGTGTTGAGACTACCGAGTCCTCAACTCAAAAAGGAAATGATCATTTGCAATCAAAGATTTTCATATTAACAAATGAGTTGGAAAATTCTTCAAAAGAGCTCAATAAAATTGTTTTAGACAATCAATCAAAAGAACTTGTTTCGCAACAAAAGATTTCTGAGCTTAACCATGAGTTGCGAAATAAGTCCACAATTTTTGTGAGCAAAGAACAAAGATTTTCGAAAATAATCAAAGATCAACAAGATTACATTTCATCTTTGGAATCCAAACTTTTTGAGAAAGATACTCTTGTTTCGAAATTAAAATCGGATGTGTCAACAATTTCTTTCTCTGATTTAAATGCTTCGGTTACAAAACAACTTGAAAAGATGGAGAACCGAATTGCATCTTTTAAATCAAAATCGTTGGACACAAAGCTTGAAAAACCCATGAAACAATCGAGTAATTCTACGATTCCAAAGACCGAGGTGTCAAAATGTTTTCCAAAATCTGAGTCATCCAAACCTAAAGTTGATTTTCCAAAGAGGGTTTACACGGGTAAATCTTCTAAACCTTTTAGAGAAAGATACTCTTGTTTCGAAATTAAAATCGGATGTGTCAACAATTTCTTTCTCTGATTTAAATGCTTCGGTTACAAAACAACTTGAAAAGATGGAGAACCGAATTGCATCTTTTAAATCAAAATCGTTGGACACAAAGCTTGAAAAACCCATGAAACAATCGAGTAATTCTACGATTCCAAAGACCGAGGTGTCAAAATGTTTTCCAAAATCTGAGTCATCCAAACCTAAAGTTGATTTTCCAAAGAGGGTTTACACGGGTAAATCTTCTAAACCTTTTGAAAGAAAGGTGTCTCAGTTTACTAATTACTCTTTACAAAAGGGTAAGAAGTACACTAAGAAACCAAATTTTGATGGAACAACTTCTTCAGTGTCATTTCTATCCTTTGAGGATAAGTCTGAACACATTTCACAAGCAAAATCTCAGTTGACTAAATCTAAATGGAAACCGATTTTAAAAGATCAGTCAACTGATTCAAAATCATTCAAATATTCTTTTTCGGAACTTTTTGATCTTGCACCAAAACCTGTGAAAGCAGTTGTGCAAAAAGTGAATGATTTTGCTTCGAAAAATCATTTTTCAACTCAATCTTCCAAGATTGACAAGTTTTCAAAGAAATCAAATGATTTTTCACCGTTGCTTCCACGAAAACTCTTTTCAACTAAAACACCGGGTTTTAGTTCACCGTGGAATGCAACATCCATTCATCAAATCGATGAGACTTACATTTGGACTTTCAAGAATTCAAAAACCATTGGATCCAATCTCAAATGGGTTCCAAAAGTGATTTCCAAGTGATTTGATGAATGGTGGCTTATACACACATCAGTGTATAACCCGTGCTAAAACCGTTTTTGTAATTTCTTCATTTTTAGAAAAATCCAAAAAGATTTTCATTTTCTTATTTTTGAAAAATCCAAAAAGATTTTCATTTTCTTATTTTTGAAAAATCCAAAAAGATTTTCATTTTCTTATTTTTGAAAAATCCAAAAAGATTTTCATTTTCTTATTTTTGAAAAATCCAAAAAGATTTTCATTTTCTTATTTTTGAAAAATCCAAAAAGATTTTCATTTTCTTATTTTTGAAAAATCCAAAAAGATTTTCATTTTCTTATTTTTGAAAAATCCAAAAAGATTTTCATTTTCTTATTTTTGAAAAATCCAAAAAGATTTTCATTTTCTTATTTTTGAAAAATCCAAAAAGATTTTCATTTTCTTATTTTTGAAAAATCCAAAAAGATTTTCATTTTCTTATTTTTGAAAAATCCAAAAAGATTTTCATTTTCTTATTTTTGAAAAATCCAAAAAGATTTTCATTTTCTTATTTTTGAAAAATCCAAAAAGATTTTCATTTTCTTATTTTTGAAAAATCCAAAAAGATTTTCATTTTCTTATTTTTGAAAAATCCAAAAAGATTTTCATTTTCTTATTTTTGAAAAATCCAAAAAGATTTTCATTTTCTTATTTTTGAAAAATCCAAAAAGATTTTCATTTTCTTATTTTTGAAAAATCCAAAAAGATTTTCATTTTCTTATTTTTGAAAAATCCAAAAAGATTTTCATTTTCTTATTTTTGAAAAATCCAAAAAGATTTTCATTTTCTTATTTTTGAAAAATCCAAAAAGATTTTCATTTTCTTATTTTTGAAAAATCCAAAAAGATTTTCATTTTCTTATTTTTAGAAAAATCCAAAAAGATTTTCATTTTCTTATTTTTGAAAAATCCAAAAAGATTTTCTCTTTTCATCAATTTTTTATTTTCTTACTTTTTCTTTTAGTTACTCACAAAGTATTAGGATGAGATGCAAGGCATCGAATGCCTTTGTGTACTGCCTTTGTTGTCTCATTTTTAATGTTTGTGAGCAACTTTCAAACTCTTTACTCACCCTTTATATGCAAAAACTTTGTTCATATCATGCATATATTTAGGGGGAGTTTGTTTATAAAACCAAAACTTCCAAGTGTTTAAACTCATTTTCCATCTTAAAACACTTTGGAAGATTTTAAAACCATTTTCGATCAAATTCAAAGAAGTTCGGTGTTAGATTTGCACACGAGAGTTTAGGCCACTCATAAAAACTCCATGATCTTGTCATCACCGATGAGATCTAACCCCGGAGTTAAATTCTCAATTTAGATTGTGAGGGTATATGAGTGTGATGATGTTTGTGCAAATAGGACATGAGGGAGTAGTCGAAAAGTGAGAGGTTACGGTGAAATGATGTGAGAAAGGGCTAAAAGAAATAAAAGCCCTCCCCAAAATTCTCAAAAAGCCGGGTCAACACGTTTCTATCGGATTTCATTTGTTGATTTCTCGATATTGAAGAAGACTTCATGGACCCAGTGAAGCAATGCACATCTTTTCCAACGTTGAACGTAGGTCTCACATTTTCATTTTATGAATTTGCTGAGTAAACGAGAAGTCTATGTGACCTCGGATTTTATTTCCCAAAAGTCTTTGAGGATAGTAGACATGGTCATCGAACGCCTTTGTGACACTGACCATGAATTACATTCTTTAAAGCAATCTATCGGTTGAAAAGCCATAGACCGAACCATTTAGAGATAAGCTTTGTGCATTTCTCAATGATAATGGGAAGTCCTAAAAATAGTAATCGTATTTTTAGGCCACACCATCAATCCTTTTGATTTTTGGTTGTGTTAACGGATCATTTTTATCCGGATTTCATTTCTCTTCACACAAACACAAAGAACACAAACACCCTATTAAAATCTTTTTCCAAAACCGCAACCTTACATTCTAGTTCACCAATAGGTTCATTGGGAATTGGGAATTGGGTTGGGTTACTTTGCTTGCTTGTTGTTTGTTTGCATCTACCATTTATGCTATCAATCCTTATTGCATGATGAACACGTTCCACATATTCATCATAAGGGGGAGAAATGATTATATGATTGATAGATAGAGTTCAAGGTTTTAGGTAGAATTTGATTGATAATATTCATTGTCTTTGGTTGTTCAAAGGATCATTAGTTTAAGTGAAGGGAGTGAATAATTATTGTGATAAGTTTGATTCGAGATCGAGAATATTCAAGATGATTTTAGTTTTGGAAAGTACATGGTCGATTATGGAAAGATTTGTTGGAAAAATGACCATCGTTTGATGATTAGAAGAGTTTGAGATTAAATCGAGATTGTCGTTTGTTGATGCTCCAAAGAAAATTAAGTCGGATAGTTAAGTTTGTTCAAAGTCTTGATGAGATTTAACAATTGATCAAAGATTAAAGAAAATTGTTCATTTGAGGGGGAGCAAGAGTAAACTCATGAATTGTTAAATATGCTCCGAAATGATTGTTTGTTCGAGGGGGAGCAAGAAATTTGAAGATAATTCGTTTAGTTGATAAGTTGATCCAAGATAGTTGATTGTTTGAAGGGGAGCAAGTGTTAATTGATCAAAGGATCAAGTGCTCCAAGATGTTTATTGATTCAGAGACAAGCTAGACCAAGAATTGAAGTTTTAAAGACAAAATCAATTTTCCACATTCCTTAACCAAGCTTCCGCAATGCCAAGAGAATTTAAAGAAAACCAAGCTTCCGCATCCAAAAGAATTCAAAGAATTCAAAGAATTCAAAGAATTCAAAGTCAAAACCAAGCTTCCGCATGCTACTCAAAGATTCAAGCTACTTCTCAAAGCAACATCGAGTTGAAATCAACATTCAAAAGTTCAAGTTGTAAAAGCTCAAAAGCTACAAAGATTTCAAAGATGCTTCCAAATTATTCAAAGTTGCAAGAAAAGATCAAGTTTTAGAGAGTCATCGTCAAGAATATATGTTTGTTGAGAAGATTCAAAGTCAAGGTTGATACAAGCATTGAAGACAATGAGAAAGCTTCAAAGTCCATTCAACAGTGAAGATTTTCAACAAATGGGCTCATCATGTTTATTTAAAGACCAAAGACGATGCAACATTTACAATTCAACACCAAGGGGGAGATTGTTAGAAATATAAATATGGTGTTTAATTGTAAATTCTAGTATTGGAGGGGTATTAGTGTTAAGTTAGTGATTAGTATAAATACCCCTCCCATAAGTCATTTATGACTAACAAAAAAAGAACACTTGTATAATTGAAACCTTTCACCTCATTTTATGCAAACTAATCTTCCAGCCAAACACACTTTCTCTCTCTACTTTCTCTCTCTTAAAACCTCCATTGTTACACACACATAAGCTCAAATTCATTACTTTACACAAGTATGCTGCTTTCTCCACTAAGTCATTGATTTTCAATATTTTCTTTTTACAAACATCATTTTTAAAGTTCATTTAAGCAATTATACCTTATTAAATAATAATTTCTAAGCGGATCAAAATGATCATTTCTTTTATCATTCAGATCATCGTTCAGCACACATAACAAGCATCTGTACAGATTATATTTATCAAAACATACTTACGGTAACTTCTTACAATTTTCACTTAATGAATAAATAAACAAAGAAGGCCTTAGTTAATTAGTGATGAAGTCACACACCTGCTTGGAAGCATTGGTAAGTTGCTTCTCGAGATTAAGCAATCTCTCTTTACTCTTAAGAAACTCCGAATCTTGCTCATATAAACTCGATCCCGATCCACCCCAATCACTACTCTCCTTGAAAATCCTAAAAAAATCCCACCTACTTTTTTCAACAACATCTTGAGGCAACCTAAATCCAACACTACCACCACCACTACCAACTAACTGCCTCGACAACCTACTCGCCCCGTCAATCATCCTAGCCGTCACAGACTCGCTCCCTAACAACGGAAGCTTCCCGTTAACCGTCAAAAACACTCTCAACTCATCGCTTTTCCTAATAACAACGTGCCGTCCTAACCTTAACAAATACTTCTCAATAGCATTCCTTCTTAACTCAACAAATTCCTGTTTATACATTACTTGACTCTCTACAACACTCTTATCAGGCCTAGGAGGTATAATAAACCCTCGGTACGATTCCGCTAATCGGTCCGATAACGTAACCACGTCTTTAAACCGTCTGCGGACACTAAACCGGTGTCCGCAGTAATCGGATAAGTTAGTTTCAGTTGTAATTAAATAAGTAACATGAGTATTATTACCTCCTGTTATTGAACTTGATGATTCTACTTCTTTTTGTGGATTTGATACTGTTATTTTTAAATATTCTGTTTCGGTTTCGGTTTCGGTTTCGGTTTTCGGCTCGGTTTCGGTTTCGGGATCGGTGTTGTTAATGTCATCTGAATTAGGGTTTTGATCTGGTGAAGGGAGTAAAGGATCGGTGTGGGCCAGTGGGTGGTGAAAGAATTCATCATCTTCTTGTTCTTGTTGTTCATCTGATTCTGAGAGAGATTTATAATTTGGTGATCTGTTCATATTAATTGATTATTATTATATTATATTTGGATTGGATTTTTATTATGAACTATTAGTTAGTATGTAGCTACTGCTAATTTTAGGTTGAAGTTAGTTGAGAAGAAAGATTAACAAACTTCTAAAGTATAAATGTGAAGGTTGTTGTTACAATAGATGGTCCATTTTGCGGCAAATCTAGATTTTAGATCGCTGGTCCAGGTCCACCGGCCAACTGCTTTATGAGAAAATTACATTTTTGGTCTTTTAAGTTAGCAGGTTATTGCTTCAAGTGAATTAATTACTAGAAAAACTTGGTTCGTCAACTTTTTCACTTTTCACTCCGCGACTAACAACCGTCTATTAAGTTCGTTAACTGAGGGGTAGAATCGTCATTTCACGTGATCCCTCTTCTTCTTCTTCCACACTCAAACACAAACCCAGATTTTCTAAGTAATCACTTCGGTAAATGACTTTTTGGCTTGAAAAAATTTCTAAGTAATCACTTCGAAAATGACTTTTTGGCTTGAAAAACTTTCTAAGTAATCACATCGGTAAATGACTTTTTGGCTTGAAAAACTTTCTAAGTAATCACATCGGTAAATGACTTTTTGGCTTGAAAAACTTTCTAAGTAATCATTTCGGAAAAATGGGATTTTGGCTTGAAAAACTTTCTAAGTAATCACATCGGTAAATGACTTTTTGGCTTGAAAAACTTTCTAAGTAATCACATCGGTAAATGACTTTTTGGCTTGAAAAACTTTCTAAGTAATCACATCGGTAAATGACTTTTTGGCTTGAAAAACTTTCTAAGTAATCATTTCGGAAAAATGGGATTTTGGTGAAAAACTTTCTAAGTAATCACATCGGTAAATGACTTTTTGGCTTGAAAAACTTTCTAAGTAATCACATCGGTAAATGACTTTTTGGCTTGAAAAACTTTCTAAGTAATCATTTCGGAAAAATGGGATTTGGTGATTTACCGAACTCGAGTTGGTAAAAAACTTTTACAGACAACACGGTGGCCATAAAAGTTAAACAGTGCGCCGGAAAACTAAAAATGACTCGCACGTTTTTCGACCGTGATTAAAACTTGATGAATTTCAAATTGATTTGACGAAAAACGCGACGAGGTCTATGAAAGAAGCTACTTTTAATTTGGGTATGTGTTTGAGTGTGAAAGAAGAAGAAGAAGAGATCATGGTGAGATGTCGAATCTGCCCGGCCTAATAGACAACTGTTAGTCGCGGAGTGCAAAGTGAAAAAATTGACCAACTTCAGGATTTTTCTATAACTAATTCACTTAAAGGCAATAACTGAAAATCCTACCAACTTGAGGGACCAAACATGTAACTTTCTCCTGCTTTATATTAGAGCATACACAATGCCAAACACAAATCCTCAAGGACTTATCCTAGTCAGCATTACATTGGGTTTTTTCCCTTCAAGGACTTATCCTAGTCAGCATTACATTGGGTTTTTTCCCTTCAAGGACTTATCCTAGTCAGCATTACATTGGGTTTTTTCCCTTCAAGGACTTATCTCTCAAAACACCCTCAATACCAACACTAGCCAAAGACACACCACACATATATAAGAGAAAAGAGGGGGAAAAAAACTAAGGACGCGCACATCCTTGGGGATGGACGAGCCAAGGACGCGGTTGGCCTAATGGTGTTGCGATGGAAGACTAGCCAAGGACTGGGCATTGTGTTTGCTCTTAGTCTGCTAATTTTTTTTAAAGGATGAATTACTTGCGAATATAGGAAGGTTTAGCTTACGTTGTCTTAATTAGGTCCGCACTATACAGCTTTTCACTGAATAGATTGTTTCAATGACGGGGAAAAAAAGCTGAAGTTTAATTTTTGGTATTGGGTTAATTTTGTACTATTTGTAACACCCGACGTTTAAAAATATGGGTTTTCAAAAATGTTTCACCTAACGGTGTTAAATTGCGGAAGTAAAGACCGTAAAAGTCAAAACCGATAAAAACATTTCGGTTTCTGCGTTTAGTTGGTGTTACATGCCATATCAAACATTAGTTCAAATGAAAACCCAACGGTTGCCCAACATTAAACAACCGTTCACACATTATTACATAAATTCGACATCAGAATGAAATGTAATCAAAAGTCTCCATAATAAGCAACTATGGGTAGCTAAGGCTCCTTCATTGCATCTACCCAAGCTCATAAGTCCTGCGTCACTAGTCCAACAAGCTAAACCTGAGGGAACAACCACATTAAAGAAACAAGTGTTAGCTATAAGAATAGCTAAGTAAGATCACACTTAATTTAAAAGCAATTTGTCCAATTAAAACCTTTCTTCATTATTGGTCACAAACTACATTATTGACCACATACAACATTAATCTTTCATTAAATGTCACTACATAGACATTAACCTTCATATTACACACATTTATACTACATTAACATTTAGGCTTACAAGCCTCACACATAACACACATTAGCTACATATAAACATTTAAATCTAAAATAGACTTAACGACACACACAATATTGACTTAACGGCATTAGTCAACTAGTATAGAAAAGTTTGGGATGTTACAATTACCTCCCCCTTAAGAGGATTCCGTCCCCGGAATCTCTTCATTAAGGAACAACTCGGGATACTTTTCCTTCATTACTGCTTCAGTTTCCCACGTTAAGCTTTCTCCATGATTATGCTTCCACTTTATCAACACAAGGTCAATCACTTTTCGGCGTAACTTCTTTTGCTTTCTTCCAAGTATCTCTACCGGTTCGTCTACTATTCTCTTCATTGGGTCAATACTCACGTCTTTAATAGGAATCACACTTGACTCCTCAGCTAAACATTTCCTCAAGTAGGATATACCTATATTACCTGTATTTGGTGATAAAGATCCAAGATCTACGCAATACACGATCGATTCGGCTCCAAAACGAACAAGATCTAGAGAGAAACTAGAGAGGGAAGGGAGGGGATCAACTAGGGCTTGTTTTAGAGGAAGAAAATCTGCATAAGGCTCTCAATGACAACCTTTAAACCTCTAAACCCGTTTTTGACTTTGCACACATGTCAAAACTAACCCCTAAGCTTCCTAATCCTTCATTATTGGTCACAAACTACATTATTGACCACATACAACATTAATCTTTCATTAAATGTCACTACATAGACATTAACCTTCATATTACACACATTTATACTACATTAACATTTAGGCTTACAAGCCTCACACATAACACACATTAGCTACATATAAACATTTAAATCTAAAATAGACTTAACGACACACACAATATTGACTTAACGGCATTAGTCAACTAGTATAGAAAAGTTTGGGATGTTACAATTACCTCCCCCTTAAGAGGATTCCGTCCCCGGAATCTCTTCATTAAGGAACAACTCGGGATACTTTTCCTTCATTACTGCTTCAGTTTCCCACGTTAAGCTTTCTCCATGATTATGCTTCCACTTTATCAACACAAGGTCAATCACTTTTCGGCGTAACTTCTTTTGCTTTCTTCCAAGTATCTCTACCGGTTCGTCTACTATTCTCTTCATTGGGTCAATACTCACGTCTTTAATAGGAATCACACTTGACTCCTCAGCTAAACATTTCCTCAAGTAAGATACATGGAAAGTGTTGTGAATTCCATCCAATTCTGGAGGTAATTCCAACTGATATGCCACGTCTTTAATGCGTTTCACAACTTTGAAAGGTCCAATGAAACGTGGACTCAACTTTCCCTTCTTTCCAAATCGAATAACTCCTTTCCAAGGTGATACTTTCAGCATCACTAAATCACCAACATTAAACTCAATCGGTCTCCTTTTCTTATCTGCATAAGTTTTCTGCCTTTCTCTTGCCACACGCAAAGCTTCTTTAGCTACATTAACCTTTTCAGAGGTAATTTCAATAATTTCGGGACCGGTCAACTGCTTTTCACCGGGCTCCATCCAACAACTTGGAGTCCTACACCTTCTTCCATATAACATCTCAAATGGTGGCATTCCAATGCTTGCATGGTGACTATTGTTATAAGCAAACTCAATCATTCTCAAATGATCATCCCATGCTCCACCGTATTCGAGTACACACGTTCTCAACATATCCTCCAAGGTTTGAATGGTTCTCTCACTTTGCCCATCGGTTTGGGGATGATAGGCGGTACTCAAATTTATTCTACTACCCAATTCCCGTTGAAGACCCTTCCAAAAGTTTGACACAAACCTCGAGTCTCGATCCGAAACAATAGATAAAGGAACTCCATGTTTCGCAACTACTTCATCAATGTACATCTTTGCCATCTTCGTTAAAGGCTCATCTTCTGACTTAGAATAGATCAAAATATCGTCAATAAACACAATAACAAAATGATCTAGAAAGGGACGGCATACCCGATTCATTAAATCCATAAACGCGGCTGGAGCATTAGTCAACCCAAATGGCATGACCAAGAACTCATAATGACCATATCTAGTCCGGAAAGCTGTCTTTGCTACATCCTCCTTCTTAACCTTCAATTGATGATAACCGGACCGCAAATCTATCTTTGAAAAATATGAAGCACCATGTAGTTGATCAAAGAGATCATCAATTCGCGGGAGAGGATATTTATTCTTAACCGTTCGCTTATTCAACTCACGGTAGTCTATGCACATGCGCATAGTCCCATCCTTCTTTTTAACAAAGAGAACCGGAGCTCCCCAAGGCGAGGAACTAGGTTGAATGAAACCTTTGTCAAGTAACTCCTGAAGTTGGGACATTAACCTTTTCAGAGGTAATTTCAATAATTTCGGGACCGGTCAACTGCTTTTCACCGGGCTCCATCCAACAACTTGGAGTCCTACACCTTCTTCCATATAACATCTCAAATGGTGGCATTCCAATGCTTGCATGGTGACTATTGTTATAAGCAAACTCAATCATTCTCAAATGATCATCCCATGCTCCACCGTATTCGAGTACACACGTTCTCAACATATCCTCCAAGGTTTGAATGGTTCTCTCACTTTGCCCATCGGTTTGGGGATGATAGGCGGTACTCAAATTTATTCTACTACCCAATTCCCGTTGAAGACCCTTCCAAAAGTTTGACACAAACCTCGAGTCTCGATCCGAAACAATAGATAAAGGAACTCCATGTTTCGCAACTACTTCATCAATGTACATCTTTGCCATCTTCGTTAAAGGCACATCTTGTCGGGTAGCTAGAAAATGAGCACTCTTCGTCAATCTATCTACAATCACCCATATCATATCATTCCCTTTCGGCGTTTTAGGTAGCTTTGTTACAAAGTCCATGGTAATATGATCCCATTTCCACTCGGGAATTTCTAATTGATGCAACAAACCATACGGCTTTTGATGGTCCGTCTTCACTCTTGCACACGTCAAACACTTTGCTACAAAATGAGCTACTTCTCCTTTAATATCCGGCCACCAATAGATCGGCTTTAAATCTGCATACATTTTGGTGACACCGGGATGTACTGAATATCTACTTCTATGGGCTTCCTCAAGGATCAATTCTCGGTTACCACCAAGCAATGGCACCCAAATTCGACCCTTGTATGTTTTGAACCCACGGCTATTAGTCTCCATCACAAGACGTTTCTTCTTCCCAATGCTTTCATTGTCAATGTTATCCTTCATCAATGCCCTCACTTGTGCTTCCTTAATTCGATCAAGTAGCCCCGACTTGGCTTGAACTTGCATGCTCATCAACTTACAAGAAGAACTTTGCACCTTCCTACTTAGTGCATCCGCCACTACATTGGCTTTTCCCGGATGGTATTTGATTTCACAATCGTAATCCTTAAGTAATTCCATCCACCTCCTTTGTCTCACGTTCATCTCCTTTTGATTAAAGACATACTGCAAACTTTTATGATCGGTAAACAGAGTGCATTTTGTACCATAAAGGTAGTGTCTCCACAATTTCAATGCAAATACAACTGCGGCCAATTCAAGATCATGGGTAGGGTAATTCTTCTCATGTGGTTTCAACTGGCGGGAAGCATAGGCGATCACCTTGTCCTTCTGCATCAGTACACAACCCAAACCCGTGATAGATGCATCACTATACACAACCAAATCATCGGTACCTTCAGGCAAGGCAAGTATAGGAGCTTCACACAACTTCTTTTTCAACGTTTGAAATGCATTCTCCTGCTTATCGGTCCACTCAAACTTTACTCCTTTCTTTGTTAGTTCAGTCATGGGCTTGGCTATTCGGGAGAAATCCTGAATGAACCTTCTATAATATCCAGCCAAACCAAGAAAACTTTTAATCTCAGTAGGAGTCTTTGGCTGCTCCCACTTTGAAACAGCTTCAATCTTTGAAGGATCCACTTTAATACCTTCTGATGAAATAACATGACCAAGAAACTGCACCTCTCGAAGCCAAAACTCACATTTAGAAAACTTGGCATACAACTTCTTCTCCCTCAACACCTCCAAAACTGCTTTCAAGTGCTCACGGTGCTCATCTTCTGACTTAGAATAGATCAAAATATCGTCAATAAACACAATAACAAAATGATCTAGAAAGGGACGGCATACCCGATTCATTAAATCCATAAACGCGGCTGGAGCATTAGTCAACCCAAATGGCATGACCAAGAAACTGCACCTCTCGAAGCCAAAACTCACATTTAGAAAACTTGGCATACAACTTCTTCTCCCTCAACACCTCCAAAACTGCTTTCAAGTGCTCACGGTGCTCATCTTCTGACTTAGAATAGATCAAAATATCGTCAATAAACACAATAACAAAATGATCTAGAAAGGGACGGCATACCCGATTCATTAAATCCATAAACGCGGCTGGAGCATTAGTCAACCCAAATGGCATGACCAAGAAACTGCACCTCTCGAAGCCAAAACTCACATTTAGAAAACTTGGCATACAACTTCTTCTCCCTCAACACCTCCAAAACTGCTTTCAAGTGCTCACGGTGCTCATCTTCTGACTTAGAATAGATCAAAATATCGTCAATAAACACAATAACAAAATGATCTAGAAAGGGACGGCATACCCGATTCATTAAATCCATAAACGCGGCTGGAGCATTAGTCAACCCAAATGGCATGACCAAGAACTCATAATGACCATATCTAGTCCGGAAAGCTGTCTTTGCTACATCCTCCTTCTTAACCTTCAATTGATGATAACCGGACCGCAAATCTATCTTTGAAAAATATGAAGCACCATGTAGTTGATCAAAGAGATCATCAATTCGCGGGAGAGGATATTTATTCTTAACCGTTCGCTTATTCAACTCACGGTAGTCTATGCACATGCGCATAGTCCCATCCTTCTTTTTAACAAAGAGAACCGGAGCTCCCCAAGGCGAGGAACTAGGTTGAATGAAACCTTTGTCAAGTAACTCCTGAAGTTGGGACATTAACTCTTTCATTTCAGTAGGAGCTAATCGGTAAGGTGCTTTAGCAACAGGTGTAGCACCGGGAATAAGATCTATCTGAAAAGTAACTTCACGGTCAGGAGGGATACCGGGAAGATCTTCGGGAAACACATCGGGAAAATCGGATACTACATCAACACTAGCAATAGAAGGCTTCTCCTTTCTCACATCAATAACATAGGCCAAGAAATGACTCTTATTCTTCCTTATACATTTAATAGCCTTCATCATACTAATGATCTTTATTCCCCCTCTCTTCTTATCCCCATAAACCGTTACCACATTACCATCGGATGTAAGAAACCGAATAATCTTTTGGGAACACAAAATACTAGCTTCATTTCTAGACAACCAATCCATACCAATCACTACATCAAAACCGGCTAAGGTAGTAGGCAATAACTGGACCGGAAACAAACGACCTTCAATCTCAATGTCACAATCATCATAACCCACACGTATATCAGTAACCGTACCATTAGCAATTTCCACCTCTATCGAGCAATCTAAAGGGGTAGTGACTCTTCCTAGCTTAGGAGCAAATAAAGTAGACACAAACGACCTATTTGCACCCGAATCAAATAAAACAGAAGCAGGTTTTGAATTAACAAGGAAAGTACCACTTACCACCTCATCGTTGTTCTTAGCATCATCAACAGTCATTTGCAAGGCTCTCACTTTTGTTGCTGAAGTAGCTGCTTTCTTCCCGTCATTCTTCATTTGTGGGCAATCGGCAATAAGATGACCCGTTTCTTGACAGGTGTAGCACCGGGAATAAGATCTATCTGAAAAGTAACTTCACGGTCAGGAGGGATACCGGGAAGATCTTCGGGAAACACATCGGGAAAATCGGATACTACATCAACACTAGCAATAGAAGGCTTCTCCTTTCTCACATCAATAACATAGGCCAAGAAATGACTCTTATTCTTCCTTATACATTTAATAGCCTTCATCATACTAATGATCTTTATTCCCCCTCTCTTCTTATCCCCATAAACCGTTACCACATTACCATCGGATGTAAGAAACCGAATAATCTTTTGGGAACACAAAATACTAGCTTCATTTCTAGACAACCAATCCATACCAATCACTACATCAAAACCGGCTAAGGTAGTAGGCAATAACTGGACCGGAAACAAACGACCTTCAATCTCAATGTCACAATCATCATAACCCACACGTATATCAGTAACCGTACCATTAGCAATTTCCACCTCTATCGAGCAATCTAAAGGGGTAGTGACTCTTCCTAGCTTAGGAGCAAATAAAGTAGACACAAACGACCTATTTGCACCCGAATCAAATAAAACAGAAGCAGGTTTTGAATTAACAAGGAAAGTACCACTTACCACCTCATCGTTGTTCTTAGCATCATCAACAGTCATTTGCAAGGCTCTCACTTTTGTTGCTGAAGTAGCTGCTTTCTTCCCGTCATTCTTCATTTGTGGGCAATCGGCAATAAGATGACCCGTTTCTTGACACTTGTAACAACGAACCTTGTCCCTACATTCTGTTGCAAGATGTCCCGACTTTCCACACTTATGACACCTTCTTGTCTTGTCAGAACATTGGCCTTCATGAACACTCTTGCAAAAAGCACACCAAGACCCATTCTTCTTTTTATCTTTATCACCACTTGAGCTAGAATTCCCTCGAAACTTCTTATTATTGTTATTAGATGACCAATTTGACCCTCTTTTGAACCCTACTTTCTTGTCATCAACCTTCACCACAACCTTCTCACTTTTGAAGTCATCATCCAACCTCTTTGACTCCTTAATAGCCGCCGATAAAGTCACATGTTGTCTACATAATCCACGATAGTTAGCGGGAAGACCATCACAATAAGCCTCAATTTGGTCCTCCTGCCTTCGAACCAAGTGTCCAACAAACTTCAACTTCTCCATAAACGAGTGTGCATAATCAGAAATTGCACCGAGTTTAGCAACCAACGATCTAAACTCCTTTTCAATCAACCTTAACTCACGCGTTCCCACATACTCCTCCAGAAATTTCTCCTTAAAAGTTCCCCAAGGCATAACTGCAAGTACCTCAGGAGCCATAGACACTGTAGTAGCCATCCACCAATTACGGGCATTCTTCTTCAACATCCTACTAGCACACAAAACCTTCATATCATCCGGACAATAGCAAGATGCAAAAACTACCTCAATGTCCTCGATCCACTCCATAGCACCCACTGCATTTTGGGTACCATCAAACTCCTTGGCACCACATTTCTGAAAACTTTCATATTTGAAGTTATTAACACGAGGTGCATTAACAACTCCAAGTCCTCCACCATTAACTTCATTAACACCCACGGCTGCCATGGATGGTTCAACACTTTGGGAGGGATTAGAGTAATTCCCTACCGAACGCTCACCCCTTTGTTCACTCCCAATCCTTTCTGCATTTCTTTCAGCCCTCAATTGAGCTAATTCCTCTTCATTTCTCATTAAGAGAGCTCGGATAGCTCTCAATTCTTCATGTAATTGGGCTTGATTGGGAACCTGCTCTATTACCGGGTTTGCCCTATCTACTTCAGAGGCAGTTGGTGGATCACCAAGACGGCGATTTTGTGCACGGGGTGGCCTTTGCTCTACTTCATTTCCAGCACCATTTCCATTAGGAGGAATACCACCACCATTTCCTCCTGCTCTCTGGTTACTAGCTCTAGTGTTTGCCATTAATTCTACAAAGCAACGACGACGGTTAGCAAGAATTAAAGAGTGACTACATATGTTAAGGCTCTACTACATATAACTACATTATCACACACAATAACAAGCCTTAAATCACACTCTCACTCACTCCCCAACCCGTCCTAGAGCATTCCACCTCATTAACTAGGCATCCTACTTAAGCCTAACCTACTTCTCATCGGTCTAAGTCCAAAATCCTACGGCATAAGTCGAATTTTGGTTCACTTAAACCAATTCTCTGATACCAACTTGTAACACCCGACGTTTAAAAATATGGGTTTTCAAAAATGTTTCACCTAACGGTGTTAAATTGCGGAAGTAAAGACCGTAAAAGTCAAAACCGATAAAAACATTTCGGTTTCTGCGTTTAGTTGGTGTTACATGCCATATCAAACATTAGTTCAAATGAAAACCCAACGGTTGCCCAACATTAAACAACCGTTCACACATTATTACATAAATTCGACATCAGAATGAAATGTAATCAAAAGTCTCCATAATAAGCAACTATGGGTAGCTAAGGCTCCTTCATTGCATCTACCCAAGCTCATAAGTCCTGCGTCACTAGTCCAACAAGCTAAACCTGAGGGAACAACCACATTAAAGAAACAAGTGTTAGCTATAAGAATAGCTAAGTAAGATCACACTTAATTTAAAAGCAATTTGTCCAATTAAAACCTTTCTTCATTATTAGACAAACTCATTAGGCACAACACACAACACACATAACTGCATAACAACTTCATATCAATTAGGATAATCATCCTAAATGTGCCTATCCTGCATTAGTTCACACATTGTCACACATATCTTCGTTTACTGCATATAAGTGTGCCCTGCATCACACCCGACTAGATGATCAACCAAAAGACTAATCATCGTACGTCGTTTAGGAATGGCAAGCCAATCCAAGAGTAATCCGTATGTGGAGGTTGGTCAAACCCCTCGGATAGCTCTCAATTCTTCATGTAATTGGGCTTGATTGGGAACCTGCTCTATTACCGGGTTTGCCCTATCTACTTCAGAGGCAGTTGGTGGATCACCAAGACGGCGATTTTGTGCACGGGGTGGCCTTTGCTCTACTTCATTTCCAGCACCATTTCCATTAGGAGGAATACCACCACCATTTCCTCCTGCTCTCTGGTTACTAGCTCTAGTGTTTGCCATTAATTCTACAAAGCAACGACGACGGTTAGCAAGAATTAAAGAGTGACTACATATGTTAAGGCTCTACTACATATAACTACATTATCACACACAATAACAAGCCTTAAATCACACTCTCACTCACTCCCCAACCCGTCCTAGAGCATTCCACCTCATTAACTAGGCATCCTACTTAAGCCTAACCTACTTCTCATCGGTCTAAGTCCAAAATCCTACGGCATAAGTCGAATTTTGGTTCACTTAAACCAATTCTCTGATACCAACTTGTAACACCCGACGTTTAAAAATATGGGTTTTCAAAAATGTTTCACCTAACGGTGTTAAATTGCGGAAGTAAAGACCGTAAAAGTCAAAACCGATAAAAACATTTCGGTTTCTGCGTTTAGTTGGTGTTACATGCCATATCAAACATTAGTTCAAATGAAAACCCAACGGTTGCCCAACATTAAACAACCGTTCACACATTATTACATAAATTCGACATCAGAATGAAATGTAATCAAAAGTCTCCATAATAAGCAACTATGGGTAGCTAAGGCTCCTTCATTGCATCTACCCAAGCTCATAAGTCCTGCGTCACTAGTCCAACAAGCTAAACCTGAGGGAACAACCACATTAAAGAAACAAGTGTTAGCTATAAGAATAGCTAAGTAAGATCACACTTAATTTAAAAGCAATTTGTCCAATTAAAACCTTTCTTCATTATTAGACAAACTCATTAGGCACAACACACAACACACATAACCTAAACATAATCACACATTACCTTCATTTCGTTTGGGCCCTTAAACGTGCAAGTGACATGGCAACCTACCAAGTCTAGTGAGCTAGGTGTACAAGCCATGTAGTATGTATATGTCACACAACAACTTCATTTCTACATTTCACACATAATAAGACACTTCATAAATCTACATAAGCTGCATAACAATACCCTACATTGAACAATACTTCATTTCACTACATTAAGGTCTGCATTTCAGGTCTCATGGTCAACTACATATCCCATAATACCTCCCGTGTAACCCGAGATACCCACATATATCATAAGTTACCGTTAAGGAAGTTATAAGTGTGAAACCTTTGCTTGTTGAACCCTCAGCGTGACAAAAGTAGTGTATCTTACCTCGATACGGTTTAACAACAAGCTACAAGCACAATACAACGATGACTAGGTGTCTCCAATAACCTAGAACAAGTATAAGATCGAAATATAAGCTAAACGACACATTTTGTGAAATCTGGGCATATGGTGCGCCGCACTTTCCATGTGGTGCGTCGCACCAATCCTCCAGGGAATTTAGATTAAAGACAGGTGCGCCGCACCAGCCCTTGGTGCGTCGCATATCGGGGTGTATCAAAAACCAAACTGGCCAGTGGTGCGCCGCACCTCCCACCTTGTGCGTCGCACCAACTCTCCAGAAACTTCATATCCATAATGGGTGCGCCGCACCAGCCCTTTGGTGCGTCGCACCAGGGGTGCAGACAAGCAACTAAATTTTACACTTTGATCAAACGAACTCCATACGAACCCATACCCCAAATCCAACCTGGGGACTTAAAATTAATCCTTTTAATTGCACTATCATTACCTTTAATCAACCTAATAATCCCTTAATCCTTTACATCATAAACCAACCATTTAATCACCCAAATAACATGAAATTGACGAACGTTTAATCAAATAACCCAACCCAAACCCTTATGGCCTGGATTAAGACTAATATAAGACTCAAACAATCATTTCTCAAAAGAGGAACACCTATATTACCTGTAATAGGTGATAAAGATCCAAGACCTAAGCAATGCACGATCGATTTGGCTCCAACACGAATAGATCTAACGAGAAACTTGAGAGGGAAGGGAGGGGATCAACTAGGGCTTGTTTTAGAGGAAGAAAATCTGCATAAGGCTCTCAATGACAACCTTTAAACCTCTAAACCCGTTTTTGACTTTGCACACATGTCAAAACTAACCCCTAAGCTTCCTAATCCTTCATTATTGGTCACAAACTACATTATTGACCACATACAACATTAATCTTTCATTAAATGTCACTACATAGACATTAACCTTCATATTACACACATTTATACTACATTAACATTTAGGCTTACAAGCCTCACACATAACACACATTAGCTACATATAAACATTTAAATCTAAAATAGACTTAACGACACACACAATATTGACTTAACGGCATTAGTCAACTAGTAAAGAAAAGTTTGGGATGTTACATATTGTAATATATTTAAGTAAAATCTGAAAGTAACGTCTTTACCTTAGACAGACACAATGACAGGTTTATTATTAAAGGTTATGTGTGTCCAATTCTAATTTATCAACTTCAAAAGTTTAAAGATGTATGTTTATATTTTACTTGGGTTTAAATCTTTGGATAATATGTGTTCACATGAATTCTCCATATCCTTGTATAAATTTTTTCTAATCTAACTTAGGTCCGTGGACCTATGTTATCAATGTATAGATACGCTCTTGGTAAGGATAAGGCCGTAAGGGTACAAGATTGTCTACATTTCAATCCTATGCACCGTTGTAAATGTATTAGGAACCAAAACTCGTAAAAGATGACATTATGTGTTAGTTATTCTTACTTAATTTTTTAGTAGCATAGTATATTTGTCATTTAAAATAAAAGGATAGTTAAGGTTTTTTCTAAAGTTTCCTTCTTATAAATCGCGAGCTAAAGTCTCATTAAAAGTACTTTGATGCCAATTTATCAAGCTAAGAATGTAACGGGGTAAAAGAAAAATTAATTGATGTTTAATTGGAGAATACACCATTTGTTTTTTATTTTTGTTCTTCAAGAAACCATGAAAAGCCATTGGGTTGTTAGCCTACTGGTAAGGGGGTTTTCCACAATGTGATTTCCTTCTGTGGGGTCTTAGGTTCGAATCATGCCACATGCATATGTGGTGAGAGAGCCTTAACAATGCTATCAGGAGTCGCGGAGCATTCGCGTAGGGGTGTTAGCCATCCTTTAAAAAAAACCATGAAAAACAATTGTAATCGTTAAAAAAAATAACTTAAGGGCAAATACCATTAATTTTTAATTTTTTTTCTCAAGAAAATATAGAAAACGTTATCAAATTATATATATTTTTTAAAAAATTCTAAATAAATAAACAGCTTTTCAAAAAAAATTTAAACACACTTTTTTTTTCTTTCTTTTTTTCCAATTTTTTATCATCCAATTTCCAAATTTACAAGTCAAAAAACAACTAACCCTAAAACCACTTGTGTTATTTACTTTTGCTTTACTTAGCATACTGAGGTTGTAATAAAAATAAGAAACATAATTTAACATTGAATTTTGCTGGTGTCGTGGAATCTTCATCTCCTCTCCGATAAAATTCATTCAAACCCGATTATCATCACTCTTTAACGGTTGGCTGCAATAGCATCTTATAATACTAACAAGGTATTCTTACACTACTATTATATATATCCATATATGTATGTATATATGTTAATTTATTATTGTATTAGATATTAGATTAGACTGTGCTAGTTTATTTGAATGATATTTACAAGTGAAAATAATGCAGATTAATGGGTGTAATTAATGGGTGTTCTTCATCTCTTTGCATGATAAAATCCAACCACAATGATTTCGGCTTTTCGTTATCGCCATCATTTGCTTTTTTAAGAAATCAAAGGACTTTTAGTAGTAGCAGGAGGGTGTTTGATTGTATGGCTTCGGCTTCTTCGAGTGAAGCCGTAACAGCAGCACCAGCTGTTAAACAGCAGTTGACTGGGGATTCATTTATCAGGTCTCATCTTAGAGAATTGTCTCCGTATCAGCCCATTTTGCCGTTCGAGGTATTTACTCCCCTTTCTCATCAGTTGTTAGTTATTTTTTTGCATATGTAATAATCATATTTATTTGGCTGTTAATCGGTCATTTGTTAATTAAGCATATGATATATCTTGTTTTCCGATTGTTTAAGTTACATTTTGTTACAACGTAAGTTAGTTGTCACACATACTAATCTAGTATAGATTCCAGTTTGGTCTTACCAGTTGGCTGATGATTTTGCCTAAGTTATATAAGGGGAGTTGTATTCATGAGAAACCATCAAAATTGGTGAAACCCAAGGGCTCAATCTCAGCCCTTGGATCAACAATCATCAATGGTTGGGATTAAAAATAAACTTACACATGAAAGTTTCCATCTCCGGCGGTCAGCTCCGGCGACATCATCCATCATCTCCGGCGACATCTTCATCTCCGGCGACATCACCCATCATCTCCGGCGACATCTCCGGCGGCGACAATATCTCAGGCGACATCTCCGGCGATTATCAATTTCGTTTTCCTGTGGATACGGTACGGGCGTTGCCCTCATCCGTTCTAAACTGGTTGTCACCGGACGCATATGGGAATCGTATGGATTTGATGGGCGGCGATCCAAGAGATGGTGGCGGTTTGATACGGTACGGGCGTAGCCCTTGATGTCGGCGCCGGCGCCGTGGTTGTCTCGTCGGAGAAGGAGGAGGAGGTGGCGGCGGCGCCGGAGAAGAAGAAGGAGGTGGTAGCCGGCGGCTGTCTCGCCGGAGAAGAGAAAGAGGTGGTGGCCGGCGGTTGTCAAGAAGGAGAGGAGAGGGGAGAAGAGGATTAATCTCATCCATTGATGAGGATAAATCAAGGGCCAAGATTTGGTCCTTGGATTTCACCAAA
The DNA here is from genome assembly GCA_034093135.1 of Erigeron breviscapus. Classification (NCBI taxonomy): domain Eukaryota; kingdom Viridiplantae; phylum Streptophyta; class Magnoliopsida; order Asterales; family Asteraceae; genus Erigeron; species Erigeron breviscapus. The sequence continues at coordinate 89,477,571 of CM067172.1, forward strand.
AATTATGGTTTCATATGAACAATCCTCTATATAAGGGTGTTTTTCTTTGCTTATTTTTTTTGCATTTTAGGTTAGTTTCAATTGGTTTGTTTTCTGTAAGCCCATTTTCCGGCTTACTTTTTGCCTTGTGAGCTTTTTATGACTGAAAATTGAAAAAGAAGCTCATAAGCCACAAAAATGGGATTATGAAAAGTAAGCCGTATATAAATAAGCTTTATAGTTTTTTTCTACTCGTAGTTTGTAGCCCTTCATGTTGATGGTTGCTAAGTGAAAGGGTTGAAAAGCCTCTAATTCGTTAAACTTGTATGCATTCCTGTACTAGTTATTGGTGGCTTTTCACAACAAGGTTATAAATTCTTTATACAGGTTTTGTCAACTCGTCTTGGTAGGAAGCCTGAGGACATTGTTAAGTTAGATGCAAATGAGAACCCATATGGCCCCCCTCCAGAGGTAGGTTTGTTATATAGGAATTATTAACAGTAATTTAACTAATATCTTAGTACATGTTATAGTCAAGCTATTTAGAACAAGAAATAAGAATGTGTGTACTGGTTTCTTCTAAATACTTATTCAGGATCTTGTAGGTATTTGAGGCATTGGGGCAATTGAAATTTCCTTATATTTATCCTGATCCTGAAAGTCGTACATTGCGTGCTGCCCTTGCCAAGGACTCTGGTCTTGAATCTGAGCATATTCTTGTTGGGTGTGGGGCTGATGAGCTAATCGATCTCATTATGAGGTTAGTGATACATTTTTGTGTGCATAACTTTCAATGACTTCAAACAAACAAATTTTTTTTATCGTAGTGTTTTTATTTAGTGTGCTAATTCTGAATTTTCTTAAATCACTGAACATTTTGGTCATTTAAAGGTTTAATTTCCTTATGTCACAGGTGTGTTCTAGATCCAGGTGACAGCATTGTTGATTGTCCTCCAACCTTTACAATGTATGAATTTGATGCAGCTGTTAATTGTGCACGTGTCATAAAGGGTGGGGATTTTACTTCTCTGCCCGTTATGTATTTCATCCAGATTTGCAAGTTAGGCACTGCTTACTTAGGACTTAATGAACTTAATAAAAAAATTTACTTAATACATTAAGTCAATTAAGAATGTTTACTTTTGACTTAATAAAGAAAAACCTACTTAATGGTTTATTGATTGCTTAACTAAATACATACGTTATTTAACTATTCAGCCACTTAATCCACTTAGCACTTAATGGTTAAAAAAATAAACGGGATCTTTACATTGTGTAAGCTTTTAACCCTGATGTTTTGATTCGAGGTGGCACTTTCAACTTCTTAATATATGAATGGATCATTTTGGGTTATATTACATCTCAAATAAAGTTAGTTCACACCTTGATTATCAATACAGTTTAAATTGTTATTCTAACTATATATATTTCAATCATATTTAACCCATTGACTATCAAAAAAAAAAAAAAGTATAAAACTTGGTTGTGGTTCAACCTGACCCAATTTCATCCATGCTAATATTACCTGCTATCCAACCAGAATCCGCCTTGAAGCTTTTGCCAAACCTCTCATCTGACCTTTTCTTCCAATATCTGTCTACCTTTTCGACTTCTTGAGTATATAGTTCAACTTATGCAACAATAATGTAGTGTAAATATCTAGCGTAAATACTTAGCAAATGTGTATGTTGTGCTCAGTTTTGTAAGGCATATAATTGCAATTGCAGACACAATTAACTAGTGTTTGCTGATTTATTGAGCAGTGCCTCGGAAGAAAGACTTTAGCTTGGATGTACAAAGGATTACTGAAGCCATTGAGCATGAGAAACCAAAGATCATATTTCTAACTTCTCCAAACAATCCAGATGGGAGGTAACCATTGAATGTCATTTATACTGCACGTCAGTTATCATGGTTGTACTTACAAACCAATTGTTTACACCGTCTTCTTATTGATTGAAAGGTGCTCCTTCTATTAACTGGCTCCATGCATTAGGTTTGACTTTTGAGCCGACTGATATTCTGATAACCATAATTTGAGCAACTGTTGGCTACAGTAGACTGGTAGAGCACCCAAACCCTCAAAAACTTTAATTTAATCTGGATAGTTTAAGACTTATCTATGACTCTGCTGAGTGCTGGATGCACTTGAGGTGATTCAAATTTCCGGGTAAAAGGGATTTTACCCTGGATAGTTTAGGTGATTCAAATTTCTACAGTTAGTTATTAGTGCATCAGGTTATATGCACTTTTAAGCATACCCTGAAGATTCTTTAGCATGGCTTAGGTATGTTCTAGTTATTTACTTGAGCTTTACCTAGGAATTTCATATACCATTATTCAGTCTGCTATGTTCGTGTTTATTATGTTTCTTTCACCCTCCACTCTTGATATCCATATTTTGATACACGGTGCTGTTGTGAATTCCTTGACAGTGTGATTAATGATGATGTCTTGTTGAAGATACTTGATCTACCAATACTTGTTGTACTGGATGAAGCTTATATTGAATTTTCAGGACTTGATTCTAAGATGGGATGGGTAAAGAAACATGATAACCTTATTGTTCTCCGCACATTCAGTAAAAGAGCAGGTATCTTCTTAAGTTCCCTCTCTTTGTAGTATTTTTGTTTGCCCATAAGCTGAGGAATACATTTACTTTTTGAAAACCTGTTTAGACCTTGCTATTTAATTCGTTCACATTTTATTTGTTTTGTTCACATGTGAATCAATTTTATTTACATGTGAATTAACACATAATCTTGTAGTTACTTAGTTTTTTTTTTTGTTCCAAACTTCCAATTTGAACCTTCCTAAACACACACACACACGTTCCTGGCTTCGTATGTTGTATAATATAGATAATTAACTTTTAAACAGGCTTAGCTGGACTACGAGTTGGCTATGGTGCATTTCCTTCCAGTATTATCCAGTACCTATGGAGAGCAAAGCAGCCATATAATGTGTCTGTTGCTGCTGAAGTCTCTGCTTGTGCAGCACTGCAGAATCCCACATATTTGGAGGTAAATGATCACTTGCCACTTTGCTTATATTCTAAACAAAAGCCTCCTTTACCCAATAAAAAGACGGACAACTTAAGCTTTTTTTACATCTGACAACTTGTAAAACTTGTTCATATTGCAGACAGTTAAAGTTGCCCTGGTACTAGAAAGAGAGAGGCTTTACAAGCTTTTGAAAGAAGTGCCCTTTCTAAATCCATATCCAAGCTATTCAAATTTTATTCTTTGCGAGGTTACTGGCGGAAGGGATGCCAAGAAGCTAAAGGTACAACAGATATACTAATATTAATGATAAAAACATTTGTTGCATGAGCAATTTTTATAATATATATTATACTTCTGTCTTTAACCTTTACAACTGCCATATTAATAGATTTACGTAAACCTGATGACAATGTAAATCAACGTTGACAACTATATTGGCAACTAATATAACATTGAAGTTAACTGTGGACTGTTGCCGTTAACTGAATGCTTGTGTTTCCCGAGCCTATGATCTTGTATTATCTTTTTCTCTTGGATGGTGTCGTTGTGACTCTGATCCCTTTAACAAGGAATAATAAATTTATCTGAGATTGTGTTTTCTAATTTTTATTGGGAAGAAGGTGAGAGGAAAGAAAAAAAAAACTTATGATATATCTGGGAGAGAAGGGGAATGGAGAGGATAGAAGATGAGAGGAGATTTTATACATTTGCCAGCTATTTTCTCCCACCCAGATTCGGGATGATGAGTAAGGGAGAGACACTTTATCTATGTAAATTACCTTACTACCCATACTTCAACCTACTTAACTGTGTTGCTTTGGTATTTAAAGTGTAGCTTCCTTCTTCATTTCTGAAACTCAAAAATATCAAATCCCCCAAGACAAATATTGTATAAGTGTTGTATATTGTATTATTGAATAATAGGGATTTTACAAGAGATTATATAGATATTATATTTACACTCTAACCCCTTGTTTAGGGTAACATAATATAAACTTAATATAGTCTAATATTCCTCTTCATTATTTCCAACTAAAAGACACACACACACACAAAAAAAAAAAACAAATATAAGTGTCTTTTCATTTCTTCAACCCTCTCTTTCCTTCCTTTACCTTATTTATTTTCTTCTATTTTCATTAGATTTTTTTTAAAAACAGCCTAATTGAACTGAATTAAGTGTGAATAACAAGAATTATATAAATATACTTACAAAAACTTGATAGACCAAGTATTTGAAGTTTCACGCTATGCACTTGTGCAGCCTTAAGGTGAAGGATGTGTGGTTTTAGAAATCAACCTATATGTGTATAACTGTATATCATGTATTAAAGTTTATCAATATAACAACCCTGCAAGCAGCCATGCAAACAAGTTGCATTCACCGTGAGAGTAACTATTTACTATTTTTCTCATTCTTGTAACACGTTATAAACAAAACTCCTAATGACAGTATTTGGTATATAGTGTCTTTCACTCTTTCTTACTGTAATGGTGAGACCTATTTGGTTCATCTAGCATTGGGTATGACATTAGATGGTGTGTCATGTTACATAACACAACAAATACAACTGGAATTTAATTATGTGGTTTTTATTTTTAGATATTATTATTTTTAATTATTAGATAAAATCCTAAAGTTAATTTATTTAGTATTTAGGTTTTTATTAAATATGGATTAGGGATCATATCTATATTAGGATATCGGTTATAGTCTATTTTTATAAGTAGGGCTTTCAGGTTGTAATTTTCATCATACTTTTTAAGAACTAATTTGGTATCTAAACCATTGTGAGAGCTAATCGACCTATCAATTGTCAATTAAGCCTTATATTCGTTATTACCGATGATGGTGGTGGAGAGAAGGTGACGAGTCACATTCTTAGTGAGCGAGGAAGTGATGATATGACACATTTCTAATGGAGCTGAATCTTCAAATGGGTTTGTGTGTGTTAGGAACAGCCTTGGCCTTAGCCTTAGCACAGTGGAAGCAATTAAACAAGAAGATAAAACAAGAAAATAGATAAACGACACACGAGATTTAACGTGGTTCGGCCCTAGTGGGGGGCGTATATAGGAGAACAACTAGGGTTTCTTGCTTGTTGAACAAGGAAACCAATTTGGGCTTCTTAGTCAATAAACAGAACCAGCACGCCCGTCAGGCCTTTACAACCCCAACAGCATGATTCCCTTTATATATAGTATAGATATAGATAAATAAACAACTTTTAACTTGCTTGACTTGTTCCCTTTTTAAATATGTTTTTTTGACCACTTGAAGCTTGATATAAAACACAACCCAGAGCCGTAAATGGGTCAAAATTGCCACCTTTAGTTCAGGGAGAAATGTTTCCTATGTACACCATATCATTTGGATAAACTAATTAATTCGAAAAATTTCAAGTAATCCTGTGCACATAAGTTTTAATCTAAACATTTAAAGATAATATGATTAGAAATAATGATGGTTATACCATTATCATAATTATTGCTATTGCCCTCTCTAGTTTCACTATAAATTGTAGCATCTCATCAATGTAATTGCTATGTACATAAAGATATATAAGACTTGACATGTGAATTCTAAGTTCATGATATGTTAGGTTTAGAGCAGTTTGTGTAGCATATTGAAAATTGAACTTATATTATTATGATGATGCACCCTAATAGATGATTCAAATCTCATTAACAAATCATTTGTACTATTACATGTAATTTGCCACTAAGATCTGGAAATAATCTGATCATCTCCTAGATGTGTCATGCATGAATCTATAAAGATGAGGCTTTATATTGTTCCGAGTTGTATTATAAAACTCTATGCAGTATTCATGATTAGTCTAATTATGATTTTGGATTTTAACAGGAAGACCTTGCAAAAATGGGTGTGATGATACGTCACTACAGCAATAAAGAACTGAAGGGTTATGTTCGTGTTTCTGTTGGTAAACCAAAACAAACTGATGCTTTAATGGAATGCATTAATCGTTTATCTTGATGGGGCTGGTCGAGTCATGAAGATTGTTTCTTGTTATTGCTTTCAAAATTGTTGGTAAATCTAACATGTTATTCGGATAAAGAGACATCAAAGGTCACCATTTTTAGGCTATTTGTGAAGATGAAGTGTTGTAATTTGAAATTTCCAGCATATGATTTTTCATTGTGGAAGCATTTAGCTTGAACTGTAGATCTTAATGCAATTTTAGTGCGGTTCGCTGTATTATAAAATAATGCGAGTGTGTGGTAGGTTCATGAACTAGGGGTGGGCGGGTGGCAAAGCAAGAGCCATGGTTGGTTATGTAATGTGTCAAACTAAGTTACTGTAAAAACTCTCTCAGGTGTGATTGACCTGATTTTGCAAACTTTTTTTGGCAATGAGATTTGAATCATACAGTCGGTAGTTAGATATGTATTATTGTCTACATTTTACTTCTTCATATTCCGCTTTTAACGATGTTTGCATCTGTTGTAGATGCAAGTAGTAAAGCAAGAATGGGAATATAACATAACCTTTTTCTTGATTTTATTCTTGATATCAGTATAGATATAAAAATTGCAAAACCTTTTTTTGAATTCCTAGCTTAGGTGATGGGTTTGTAAAATGTATCTCTATATCTAAGTTTCATATATATGCATGAAAAATATAAATTATTAATTTTATAGGTTTTTTAAAGGGTAATGATTAATCCTCTTAATTCATAAGTCAAAAAATCTATCTAAATCATAGGATTGTAACATGTGAAAAATCAAGGGGTAAAATTAGGAACGAGATTAAGTGAAATCTATTTGTCACAATTATATATTTTTAAGATGATTTTTAGGCTAATGTTGATTAATCATTTTCCAATTAATTGTTTCCTAAAAAAATCATACCGTCTTATTTGATCAAGTTTGAATGTTGTATGTAAGGGGTAAGGGTGTAGTGCCAATTTTTGGCAAATTGGCTAGTTTTTGACGAATGAGAAGTCGCCACGTGTTTTTGCCAAAAACTTGTCAAAACTTGCCAAATTACATGGTATAGTGTAACAAAACTTGCCAAAGTGCCAATGCCGGAAAATATATAAAGGTAACCGGAAAATAACAAAGTTGCCGGAAAACATAAAAAATGACCTTTTTTTTATAAAATATAAACTTGGGCTCAGAATTTGGGGGTCGGGAATTTCGGAAGTCGGAGACGCCATGGCTGCTAACCCGAAGGTTTACCCCGCCAAGATACGCCCCAGATCATCCGAGTCCCATTTTTACGAACATTTTGTATCATCATCGCCCATTTAACGTAACACCGGCAACCTAACTGTTCAACGATATCATCATCGGCTAAAACTACTTTTTCCGGCTACCTATTGCTTTAATGGAACAAAATACGGCAACACTACCAAGGAAAAATCCGGCAACGCTACCGCTAAGTTAACACTACCAAGCTAATCACAAACATGCAATTAACGACAATGTAAAAAGATAAATATACATATATATACATAAGCAGCAGCAGCAGCAGTTAACCGGAAAACCCAAGAAAGGGCTCGCCGGAAAACCACAGCAACAATAAGCAGCAGCAGCAGTTAACCGGAAAACCCAAGAAAGGGCTCGCCGAAAAACCGAAGCAACAAGCAGCAGCAACAGCAGTTAACCGGAAACCCAAAAAAGGGCTCGCCGGAAAACCGAAGCAACAAGCAGCAGCAACAGCAGTTAACCGGAAACCCAAAAAGGGCTCGCCGGAAAACCGAAGCAACAGGAAACCCCAAATAGGAGTGACCGGAAAACCGAAGCAACACCACCAGAAACCCCAAAAAGGGGTCACCGGATTACATGCAACCACGATCTAACCAGAAACCCCATAAAAGAGATCACCGGAAAATCGATTAAACCGGAAACCCCAAAAAAGGGGTCGCCGGAAAACCGATTAAAGTAGCCAAATAGCCAATAAATGTGTCAACTACACCCTTGCCAAAGCCAAACAACAATTTGGCCGTAAAAAAGTGAACGTTTCTGGCCGGCAACCACCGGAAACCCCAAAAAGGGGTTTCCGATCTCACCGGAAATAAGGGTGCTATACGTTAGGAGCATCGGCAAGTTTTTCCGGCATGGATTCCGGCAATAGAAGCCAAGAAAAACATAGAAATAGCCTCAAAATCGAAAACCCCCCAAAAAAAATTTAGGTTTCCGGTGAATCAAAGAGTTTTGGCACAAGAACAAAAAAAAAACGGTCACAAAAGGGCTCGCCGAAAAACCGAAGCAACAAGCAGCAACAACAGCAGTTCACCGGAAACCCAAGAAAGGGCTCGCCGGAAAACCGAAGCAACAAGCAGCAACAACGCAGTTCACCGGAAACCCAAAAAGGGCTCGCCGAAAAACCGATTAAAGTAGCCAAATAGCCAATAAATGTGTCAACTACACCCTTGCCCCTAATAATGCAAACACAAACTTTTTAATTTTTCATCAACACCACACACTTTCTTTTTCATTTCCATCAACCCAACTCTTTTGTTTTTTTCTTTTTAACACAAATTTGGATTTAACGGCATTGTTTTTCTAATCTACCTGACTTCACTTCGGAAAACCGGTTATTTTTGGGCAAACTAATGTCTCCCGCCTAAGAGTCATTATGCTCACACCCAAATTTGAATATAAGATCCAAGTCCCCTTAAATACAAATCCATTTACTAATAGTTCTAACCCACTCTCTTCCGTCTTCACTTCTACCACCCGTTTCCAACTACCCTCATTTCCGGCACACACTAAATGTGAAACCGGCAACACCTCTACTGGATTTAAATGAGAAAGTCATAAACTGGCAATGTCAATGTCGGGTATACACTTGGCATGTTGTAGCTACAACTGACAGTGTCATATAGTCCTAAATCTTTCACTTGCATTTTCAGTAATCCAACATTACCACTATCGGGTATACTATTGTATAAAAGACTTTTGGCATCCAAAACATGCGTGTCAAATTGAAGCCTAAATAAATCTATTTGAGAAACAAAATGAAAATGTAAGTTGTTGCATTTGCAAGTTATGATTGACTCATATTTACACTCTCTTATAAAAAAAACACCATTCTTTTGGAATTGTTGAATATTTTCATATAATATCCCTTAAAATATTTTCATCTACATTACCCCCTTAATATAATTAATGATTTAATTACGCTATCAATCATTTATATTTCAAAATATCTCCATTAACCCTTTACATCAATTACTTTTATATTAAATATCTACACCACTCGATGTTTCTTCCACCGCATTATGCGAATACCGTGTTAGTGTAGTATAAAAATAAAAATTACTACGTCGAATGGCTTTACTTGATACTTGATAGTAGGGGTGAGTACGGTTCGGTTTGGGTCGGTTTTTGGCTAAAACCGAAACCGAACCGTTATAATTCGGTTTTTGAAAACCAAAACCATTGGGTTTCGGTTTTTTCGGTTTTTTCGGTTTGGGTCTATTTCGGTTCGGTTTTTCGGTTTTAGTCGGTTTTTAACCACTTGTGGTTTGGGTCAAATTAAGCTTGAAAAGTTTATAAGTTTATACCCTATAATTACACCATAATTAATTTCAACAAGTTTTCAAAACAATATTAGCAACAATAACACTACAACAATGACAACAAATCCATAAAAGTAAGTTGTACAAACTTCAAACGAATTTTATATATAACTATTTATATCTTTTACGCGTTGTTTAATTATACAATTATTAAAGCAAATCAATCTTGTTGTGTATTTTCACTTAAACATATAAATGATATTATTATATACACCTAAAACTGCAAATATATTAACATATTTACCAAAATTAATAATAAAATGATATAAATATAAAATAAAGTAAACAATATATATTTTTGGTTCGGTTCGGTTTTTATGGTTCGGTTTTTCATTAGAAACCAAAACCGAACCATAACTTTCGGTTTTTAGAAAACCAAAACCAATGGTTTTTGGTTTTTTCGGTTCGGATTTTTCGGTTTTTATGGTTTTTTCGGTTTTCGGTTCGGTTTTTGCTCACCCCGGCTTGATAGTCACCGATCTTCTAAATTACGAAACACCCCCTTCTTCTTTCGTGTAGCGGTCGGTAAGGTCTGGAATGTCGTAGATACCAAAGAAGAATTTTACATATGTACATATATACATACATTTTTTTTTTATTTTTTTTTTTGTGCATAAATAAAGTATAAACCCAAAGCCAAAATCCAAAGAGAAAGAGAGAAATTAAAGTGTGAAAAATGGCTTTGAACCCTAATCTGTATGCCAATGGTATGCCCGTAGCTTTCGTCAACGAGATGTTCGTCTTGATCCGAGACGGTGTCGAATTCCAGATTGACAAGATCCCCGGGTATATATACACATATATATATATATATATATATATATATATATATATCTATATATATATATATATATATACACTCTATAATTCAATTTCAGTTTCATTTTTTTTAGAACCTTATTTCACATATTATAAGATGATCCATCATACCTTTCCTTAGGTTTACCATCATTCCTTATGTTTTCGGTTTTCTATTCATTATATATAAACCGAAAATATGTATATATTTATATATATATATAACCGTAATTATATATATATATCTGTGTGTGTGTGTGTTTGTGTGTGCGTTAGTGAGGAATTAATCCTTAGAAATGTATCCAACTTTAATATCTGAAAGTCGAATAAGAACGATAAATATTTTTCGAAAATTATAAAATTTATTAATTAGGTTTGTATAATGGGTGATAGAAAATTAGAAATATCTAGTTCCCGATGAATTTTACAAACTTGAGTTTGTTTTTGTGTGAGCACACCCTATAAGTTCTGTTTTTTTACGGGTTTCCATTTTATTATATATGAACTATATATATGCCATTTTATTATATATGAACTATATATGCTGTTTTTATACTGTGTTTAGGGCTAATGGAGGAGTTGCCAAAGCAAAGGGTAAAATATATTTGTCCAACGTTCGTATGGTGTTTGTTGCTGATAAGCCTGCCGACAATTTTATTGCGTTTGATATGCCCTTGGTGAGAACTTTTTCTCTTTTGTTGCATTTGATTAGCCTACCGACGATTTTATCGCATTTGAAAACTGATCCCCATCCATCTCAAAATAATAGCTAGCTGACCTTACTATTTTAAAATGGCCATATATAATTGTTAACGCTTCCTGCTTTCCATATTAGCCCTGGTTGAAACTTGTATTACAAAACTCAAAGAAGCACTACAGAAATGGTGAAGGGTGAAACTGTCAAATTGGTAAAAAAATTTTTGTTGTAGTATTGACAATTAACGGGACAGAGGGAGGATTACGACTGATGCCCATAAATTTGGTTGTTGCATTTACTATACACCAATACATTTTATCATCTAAAAAAATTGTGATGGACTTGATTGCTGTATGGGTAATTATTTGTTTTAGATTGTTGAACTTCTGTTTCTTTTTCACCTAAAACATGCCCCTATGCGCATTTTGGCTTCATAACGCTACAGTTTGGCATTCTTGACAATAACGTAGGACATTTTTTTTAAATATAAAGATGCAAGTTGCCATCATCTTATGATAGATGCATTGTAGTGGTAGCGTATTTCGTCCATTAAATGTGTTGGTTTCCGTTCATTATTTAACCGACTAGGTTAATAAAGTAAGATAAAATTGAAATGGGTCGAAATATAGAAATACTAACTAGATTATTATTGAAACGATGCTGTCTTGTAATCTTGCTTTTCCATCAAAATTTTGAACTAGTTTGACACACCGATTTTTTATAAACCCGTCTCGTGACTTACGAAGATCACATGTTTGATCCATCTTCTGGCCTGCCAGACCCGCCCTTATTGACACCTTTAAATATTTCATCGCTGCATGTCAGACATAAGCCATTAGTTAAATAGTGATTGCTTTGATATTCATACCTCCCCAGCATCTGTCGGCTATCCTAGCCATAGGCTTGTTTGTGTATAATCAGTTATTTGACTTTTATTTTCCTGCAGCTGTATGTTCACGGAGAAAAGTTTAATCAGCCGATTTTTTACTGCAACAATATATCTGGACTTGTGGAGCCTGTAAGTAGATGAATGTGATTCTTTGACTTTTGAAAGTGTAGCTGGTTATCTTATGTAATCATGTGCCATTGTAGGTGGTTCCAGATGACCAACACAGGGCATTATACTCGACTCATTCGTTCAAGATTTTGTTCAAGGAAGGAGGTTGTGGCACATTTGTGCCCTTGTTTTTCAACCTGATAAAATTTGTGAGACAATATAATCAGCAATATAGTGCTGCTGCATCAGAGCCTCGTGCTGATCCTTTAAGAGCAGCAGAAACTCCAGTTGACGAGATGATGAGATCCGCGTAAGTGCCATTTGTTTAGTAATTAAAATTGATGAGCAATTTCCTAATGGTGCTTTTTAGAGGTGGCAAATTGGATGGGTCAAGTAATGGGTCCTAACAGCTTCCGGTCAAAATGGATACTTTTTGGTTAACTGAAATGGCCGTGCTGTTTGTTTAACCTAAAACATTTCTGTCCAAAATTTTAGAGTGTTAAGAGTACCAAAAAGATTTAGGTGCTTGTATGCTACATAATTTCATTTTGCTGACCTTCTACCAGTTTTTACCCATTTGAGCTTCTGTTTTAACTATAACCCTTTAACTTACCCATTCACCTGCATCTGCTAAGCCAGTACATAACACACTTTTTTTGTTTGAGCAGATATGTTGATCCAAGTGACCCAACAAGGATCTTTCTGCAGCAGCCAAATTCTGATTCACAGCTGAGGCGCCGTACATATCATCCCCAGCCTGAATAAATCACCAAGTTTCATTTATCTGGAAGTTCATGGTGTGTGATCGTCTTCGTGATACTAATCTCTATACCTTAATAGAGTCTATAATTACTTGTGTAATATCTACTTGTACATGAGATCTTCTGGATCCGGGTTTGTATGTATTTGGGTATATTTCACCTGGTAACTTGCCACTTCAACTGAATGCCTGTTAATGTTCTTTAAATCAGTGTGGTAAACTTGTTTTGAGCACTTTTTTGGGCCAGTCTCGGCTCAATGCATTAAAATGTAGAATGTGGAACCAATTTCAATCAACATTGTCAGAAGAAAGAGCTTTCTAGGCTGGGGAGGCCTCGATAACAGCCACTATTGAGAGTTGGCATATAAAACACAGGTGAATATGGAGTTTTTTTTTATCATGTAATGATCCAAAATTTCTATCAAAATCAAGCATTAGAAGTTAGTGTAAGTTCCTAATGTTAAGGTGATCAAACAAAGTGGACTTGAATTGGTGAAAATAAAATGTACACGAGTTTATAGAAAAACATCAAAGATATATTTAAGAGTAAACGGCCGAAATCGTCCTTGTGGTTTACCCTAATAATCAAGTTCCGTCCTTAACTATCTGAAATGACACTGGCAGTCCTTTTGGGAAGAATAAGGATCACATCATGTCCTTTATACAAACGGACGTTTTCTCCCACCCGTTAACTCCCTCACGTGTTTTTCATGTGAGGGTATTTTTGACTTTTGCCACTCTTTGTTTTGTCCCTTTCTTTTTTCTTTATGTATATTTATGAACATCTGTCATCTTGTATCTGTATATTTATAAATCTATATAATTAAAATTTATATTTTATAATTCAAGAATTTTCAATCAAAATCCAAATATATACAGATCTATGAAAACCAAACAACAAAGAAGAAGAAAAAGAATAACCACAACATAGATCTAAGCTACCACTACTTTCGGTTGGTAATATTTAGGATTTCATTTCCTAGTTGTTTGCTGGAGGATTAGGAACTAAACAGTCAAGTACAAACCTAAAATTTCTAATCCTTACTATCATTTTTTTCTTATACGTGGGGATGATATAAGAAAGCAGCATGACAACAGTAACATTGGGACTTGGGAGACAAATGCATAGCACCTCAAATTTTGGTTTCATAAAACCCTTTTTCTGTTCATCTATTCATACCAATTTTGTTACCGCCAGCAGTGGTTACCAACAAATAAGAAGATGAAATCGATGATGATGGTGGAAGAGGAGCAGCTGCGGCGGTGATAACACTACCTCTGTCAACAACCAACGTCGTCCACCGCCGACGTATTTCTCCATCACTGGAATCTTGTCGGAATCCCTTGCTACCACCACGGATCTTGTTTTGTTGACCACCACCACCGGTGATATTGACCGGATTTATTGACAGTGGTGGTGGAGAAGGTGTTTGTGTAGATCGATCTGGCATGTTTTGTTGAGCACCACCGCAGTGACATTTATAAGATGGTCGGAAAAGATGCCGGCGACTAAAAGGAACTATCAACACTGGTAGTCACGCAACTTGATAGGATACTTTGTTTTTTTTCCAATGAATGTATGTATATGTATATATAAATTATGGATCTTGAAGTTTTTTAAATCTTTGAAATTTTAAAGACGATGATGATGGTGGAAGAGGAGCAGCTGCGGCGGTGATAACACTACCTCTGTCAACAACCAACGTCGTCCACCGCCGACGTATTTCTCCATCACTGGAATCTTGTCGGAATCCCTTGCTACCACCACGGATCTTGTTTTGTTGACCACCACCACCGGTGATATTGACCGGATTTATTGACAGTGGTGGTGGAGAAGGTGTTTGTGTAGATCGATCTGGCATGTTTTGTTGAGCACCACCGCAGTGACATTTATAAGATGGTCGGAAAAGATGCCGGCGACTAAAAGGAACTATCAACACTGGTAGTCACGCAACTTGATAGGCTACTTTGTTTTTTTTCCAATGAATGTATGTATATGTATATATAAATTATGGATCTTGAAGTTTTTTAAATCTCTACAAATATATAGAAGAAAAAGAGAAAAAAGGGAGTGGCAAAAGTCAGAAATACCCTCATGTGAAAAACATGTGAGGGAGTTAACGGATGGGAGAAAACGTCCGTTTGCATAAAGGACAGGATGTGATCCTTATCCTTTCCAAAAAGACTGCCAGTGTCATTTTAGATAGTTAAGGACGAAACTTGATTATTAGGGTAAACCACAAGAACGATTTCGGCCGTTTACTCTATATTTAAGTATCAAACATTTCCCAAAGTTTGCTCTACAAGCCTTCAAGAGTGGTGGTGATGAGTAACATTTAATGATGAGGTATGGCTTGATAAAATACACTTAAACCTATAGTGACGAAGCACCATTATTATCCTTGGTAGAACGTGGTTGTGTAACCAAAATGTCTCTGCAACAACATTAGCGACCCCACGATATTTAGCCTCGTCACTGGATCTAGAAATAGTCTCTTGATATTTGGAAGAGAATGAAAAAAGATTGCTGCTAAGAAAGTGTCGATAATATACAATGACTCGAATGAAAAAAAATAATAATAAATAAAGTACATGATTAAAACCGACCATGAAGAAATACGTTACACTCTGGTAACTTTATTGTTAAAATCT
This sequence comes from Erigeron breviscapus, assembly GCA_034093135.1. Taxonomy (NCBI): domain Eukaryota; kingdom Viridiplantae; phylum Streptophyta; class Magnoliopsida; order Asterales; family Asteraceae; genus Erigeron; species Erigeron breviscapus. Next base: position 89,493,010 of record CM067172.1, read on the forward strand.
TTTACAGTTTTACCCCATTATAATTCTTTTCCATTATTTTCTTTATAACTAGATTTTAGGCTCGTGTCAAATATATTGGTTTTATAACATTATCAATATTAAAATTAGTATATGGAATAAAAAATAGTACTTGTACGTTAAAATGTAAAAATATACTTAATTTTTTTTTGAGATATTCAAATGTAAATACTGAATGTTAAATCATATCAAGGCTGGATGGTGTAGCAGAGTTTCTTTTATACAAACTCTTCCAGAGAAGTAATATCTTAACTTTGATTACACAATTGACCGAGTTCCCATTGATGTCTTGAAAAAAAAGTATTTTTATTTTCGTTAGCCATGATTTTTAAGAACAATAAAAGTAGCAGTTGGTTCATGAGTTTTCAATGATTTCATATGTTGTGATTTTATTTCTAGGGTTCAGTTTTTATATGAAGAATTTGTATCCTAAAAATAGTTTGATTCCAATTTTTAATAATAACAATGATTATCCTAATTATAGTCTGATTACAATTACTAATAACAATAATATTAAATTAATAATTATTTTTAAATTGGGTTAAAGTGTAAATTGGTGATGGAAAACCAAATGATTATCCTAATTATAGTCTGATTACAATTACTAATAACAATAATATTAAATTAATAATTATTTTTAAATTGGGTTAAAGTGTAAATTGGTGATGGAAACCAAAAAGTGTAAATTAATTATTTTTAAATTGGGTTAAAGTGTAAATTAATTATTTTTAAATTGGGTTAAAGTGTAAATTGGTGATGGAAAACTAAAAAGTGTAAATTAATTATTTTTAAATTGGGTTAAAGTGTAAATTAATTATTTTTAAATTGGGTTAAAGTGTAAATTGGTGATGGAAAACTAAAAAGTGTAAATTAATTATTTTTAAATTGGGTTAAAGTGTAAATTGGTGATGGAAAACCAAATGATTATCTGATTACAATTACTAATAACAATAATATTAAATTAATAATTATTTTTAAATTGGGTTAAAGTGTAAATTGGTGATGGAAAACCAAATGATTATCCTAATTATAGTCTGATTACAATTACTAATAACAATAATATTAAATTAATAATTATTTTTAAATTGGGTTAAAGTGTAAATTGGTGATGGAAAACCAAAAAGTGTAAATTGGTGATGGAAAACTAAAAAGTGTAAATTAATTATTTTTAAATTGGGTTAAAGTGTAAATTGGTGATGGAAAACTAAAAAGTGTAAATTAATTATTTTTAAATTGGGTTAAAGTGTAAATTGGTGATGGAAAACTAAAAAGTGTAAATTAATTATTTTTAAATTGGGTTAAAGTGTAAATTAATTATTTTTAAATTGGGTTAAAGTGTAAATTGGTGATGGAAAACCAAAAAGTGTAAATTAATTCATTAAGGGAAATTTGGTATTTTATAAAAACTAGATTTTAGGCCCGTGTCCAATACACGGAAGTTTATTACTTATTAATGATATTTGAATATTACAAAGTTTTAATATGTCTATCGAAGTTGTACATTGTGATATATTTAAATGATATTTGAATATTACAAAGTTTTAATATGTCTATCGAAGTTGTACATTGTGACTATATTTAATGATATTTGAATATTACAAAGTTTTAATATGTCTATCGAAGTTGTACATTGTGACTATATTTAATGATATTTGAATATTACAAAGTTTTAATATGTCTATCGAAGTTGTACATTGTGACTATATTTAATGATATTTGAATATTACAAAGTTTTAATATGTCTATCGAAGTTGTACATTGTGATATATTTAACAATATTTGAATATTGTTAAAATCAAAGTTGTAGATTGTGGATATATATTAGCTATTATTATTTATTTGATATATATTAGCATATTATTCTATTTGATATATATTAGTATTATTATTCTATTTGATATATATTAGCTATTATTATTTATTGATATATATTAGATATTATTCTATTTGATATATATTAACTATTATTATTCTATTTGATATATATTAGTATTATTATTCTATTTATTATATTAATTATTCACACATAAATTACAGCGCACATTTAGCAAATTCAGATAAGGAAATAGCACATCACCTCGGGGACCGTCTATCGTAGCAATAGAATAATCTAGTGACAGAGAAGCGAGAAACGGAAGAATAAAGGCTAAAAACATATTAACATATCATCAATCAATCAATCATCATATAGCCTTAATCCTACACTCTCACTCACCCCAACTGTAACAACCCTCAATTTCCGACTAGGACAATTTACTTAGACTTATCTAGGTATCTATCCCTAGAGGTTTCTTAAGAGATCTTGCCTTCCTGACATTAAGGCATAGTGATAATTGCCCTCTAGTTCAATGAAGTATTGTAGGTGACTAGCTATCTTATGAATGCCATAAATAATAACAGTAGACAATCTCAAACTATAAACTAATTCTAATTGAACTTGACGAAATGTCAATGAACCAAAAACTTTGTTTCGAGAAGTTAAGTTATAAAAATATTTGTACAAGACTCACAAGTTGAGATAACCATCAAAAATCCTTATAAAGGTCCAACAATTTAATCACTAAGCTAACTAAAGCATATATTGGCATGAAAATAGAAATTCTAGCTCAAAATATACTTATGAAATTATATGTACAAAAAAAAAATGCTTGAAATATTAATAAGCGTATATATATATATATAACTAAAATGAATACAAGATGAGTTAAGTAGTAAATTAAAAACACAAGGTATGTATATACATACATACTTACACACACGACATACAAATACATAAATATATACTCTTGAACACAAACAACTAACTATACTCATATATATATACAAATACATAATACACTTATATAAACAAACACACATTTAAATACCCTTATACACCTAAACACTTATACACTTATAAAAAAAAAAGAAAAAGGAGAAAACCCTTCAATTACCCCTCCCCCTTTTGTTTGGCCGTCCCCCCACCTTTCACACACACACACACTTCACATTCACTCTCACACACTCAAACATAATTTCTCTCAATAAACTCTTTCTCTTCTCCTCCACCTTCATAATTTTCGGCCCTAGTAAACAAGAAAAAGGTAAACAAGAGTCAATCTAAACTATAATAATAATAAGGGTTAAGCAAGGGTTGTTTCAAGATAAGATTAAGGGTTGTTTCAAGATAAGATTAAGGGTTGTTTCAAGCTTGGATTAAGGGTTATTAGGAGCCTAAATAGGTCCGAAAAATCTGCCCAAAATCATCTTCAAAACCAAGTTCTTCAAGGGTATAAATCTTCATCTCTTTACTAGATCTATATTGTTCTTGTTTATATTCAAAGGTTTTATCAAAAGTTTATGTTTTCTTCTTGATTTCTTTGTTATATACACTTGATGAAGGCAAAGTTGATAGGATCTTTCTCCTTATGCATATGCATGTCGAAATCTATGAGAAAGATCCAAGGATTTAACAAGTTTAAGACCCAAAAGTGTTGTTATAGATTAGTAGCTTTTAAAGTGATTTTCCTTTTCATAGATCTATATGTTTTTGTATATTTTGAAGAATATATTCTGAGATTTTTCATTAAAAAGATGTTTTTATGTTGTTGAAAGTTAGATCTATAAAGATTGGTATTGAAAAGTGTTGATTTGAATGAATGCATGTTAGATCTAAGAAAGTGGAATCTTGTTGTTGGATTATGAGATGGATATGGACTTGTATTAAGTGAAAAATATGTTAAAAGAGGTATAATAATCTGGAAATTTGATGTTAAGAGGTATAAAAATAAAGTATTAATCTTGTAAATGATGAACTCAAGTGTTAATAAAGCAAGAATGGTCATTGGTGAGTTGTTTGGACCCAAATACTTTCTGACAGAATTATTCTTCTGTCTTTGGACGGATGAACTGAACATGTGAGGGCCGTTTCAAGCAAAACTTTCAAAATAAAAGTTGTAGATAAAAGAGTTAAGTTTAACCTCCAACTGGAATCACTCAAAAATACTAAACAAACAAAAGATATGATTTTTCTACCAAAAGTGGTCAAAACTGGGTTTTTGTCTTAATGTTGAGTCAACTTTGACGATTTTTAATTCCTTAACTAATAGGTTTCAGAAGTTTAAACTTGGTGTGAACTGAGTTCAAAGTGTCCCTAACTTAAAATAAAATTGGGAGATTTTTCTTAAATGTCCATCATAGAAATCTTTTATAAAATATTTTGAGTCGCACAGCAGCTCTTGTTCCGACCAGTTTTGGTTTGGTAATTTTTAGAGGTAGTAAACAATGTCTAAAAATTTAGCAAAATTCACATAAATATAGGACACATATATGTCTCTGTATAAAAATCACCAACGTCCAAATAATTCAACTTAACCAAAAATGACTACTCAACATTTATGAAAATAAGTGTTAAAACAGAAAATTCCAAGTAAAAGTTCTTCACAACAAAATAAGCTAAAAGTCACTAGATTGCAACTTTAACCAACTCCAACAATCTCGTAACAAAAAGTACTATAAACCTACTAAAAATATGTCAAATAAAAGTTATAAAACTTAACTTGGTTATTAAATGGCAAAGACAAGCCTACAAATCACTAATTTGGTTCATATAAGCACTAACCGAAAGCTTTAATTTGCACACATCACACCACCACCACTATCACGACTTAAGACACCAAAATATAATGAACATTCTGTAAATAATGAAATAAGTATGAAAATCCATTTTGACGCATTTGAATTGCTCGAAAAATGAGGCTTAAATCACTATTTCGGTAAACGATTTATAAGCTTAGGATCCTCAAAATGAGCGAGACACAAGAGAGGTTGAATTGATATGATTTTTCCCATGATAAAAGTTGCCTAAAAGGCCTGGGATTTTTAGCCAAAAAGTTGTGTGGTGATTTCTAAGAATTTCCATTAATTATTAAATTTAAATGATAATTAAAAAGGTAAATAAATAAATAAATAAAGTATATAAATCATGAAATTGGTTAAATAATCACAACCAATGATAAAAGTGACTAAAACCTACTGGAGTAAAATCATTTCAAGTCAAGGAACAAATGTCATATAATTTAGAAATAATTAAGTAAGTGAAAATCACTAATTAATAACTATTTTTAAATTAATAGAAAAATTACATGAATAAATATATATATATCACAATATTCTAAGTTAAAAAGCATAATAATCAGAATATAACCCAAATATAATTAGCCACAAATTATAAAGGCAAGTGAGGTACCTAAAAGTATTTTTAAAGAATTATTTGGTTAATAAATCAAGAAAATGAATAAATAATTAATTAAATAATATTAAATTAAATAAATAGTTATAAATCAGAAAGTATTCATAAATATTAATATTATGATGTTACTAATGTCAAATATTATAATCAAGCAAAACACACAATGGGAACCATGATAATCAAAGGCAAGTTACCGAAATTCTAACAACTTATAACTACATGTATAATGAAAGTGACCCTTTTACACCAGCACTCTCTACAACCAAAAAGATACGAATATTAACAATATACTTGGACCCCAAAATTTATGACAACATAATGAAAGTGGCATTTCTTAGTGATGGCTTAAGATAGGAACTTACGTATATTAGTCCTATCGTAGGGATAGTCTTGGCTTTGAGTATGGTTGAGGACCACGATGGAATATTTGATCAAGGGAGCTATAGATGGGAAGTACCCATTTTGGATAAGTGAATATAATATGCGGCATATCAAGGTGAGTCATAGCCCCCTTTCAAACTCTTTTATGTGTTTACTTTCGGGGTGAAAAGCATGATTAATTAAAATGACTTTCTCTTATGAAATGATTCTTTGAAATAATGATAATGATATGGGAATTATATTGTATGTTCAACGTGTTATATGATGAGCTTGAGTACTGTCAAACGGTGGTCCCCTGTACACTACTATTAACTCATTTGAGGCCTGTAGTTAGAGGGTTGCGCAACTAGGATTTGTCCCCTCATCCACTATTATAGGTAACGGTGGGATGTTTGGTCTGCCTTTGTGGCCACCTTCATCGCCAGTCTGGCCTCGCGGTGCTCTAACTACTATATATTTATGGGCGTCTCTATGGCACGACCCTTGGTTATCTTTATGCACGTGATTGACAGCATGTGCTTATCATTATCTTATCATTTGAGACATTATATCTGATTATTGGGACATAACCGGTCTTAGTAGTGGCTCAAGAACAATCTCATCAAATTATGTCATGGTAGTCTTACCATTGACCAAGAGGTATTGATATTATTATGGATGGAAATTGTGGATTGAACATACGGTTTGGGTATTGGACCTTATATGGAATCTTGAAAGCTGTTGAAATTGGCAATATTGAAGTATGGATGACCAAATGGTTTTAGTATGATTAATGATTAATCGATTGACATATGTTTCTCTCACGATAAATGTGACAAATGAGAACTTTATAATTTACCATGGATTTCTCAACTCTTTGAAATGGATATGTAACGAGAATTACCTAAAAACCTATGCACTCACCAACTACGTTTTCGTAGTTGACACTTTTTCTTCATGCTTTTCAGGAATTAGCGTAAGCTTTGAGGGATTATATGCATCATGATTGTTTGCATTGCACCTTGGGAGTCAAAGATCAAACCTTGTGACGGGCAGTGGAATCCGCCCTGATCATTGTAGTATATCATCTCATGTATTTGTTATTTGTTTTCGTGGACTCAATATCCAAGTATGGTAGACGTATTGTACTTGGGAATTGGTTCACATGCTTGTGCATTGTAAAATTTCTTTTATCAAATAAAGCTATGGTGAATGTTATCTATTATCCTTTGTTTTGAATACTCGACTTTCTGTACATCTCACCGTTACGCCTTAGTTGGGGTGTTACAGAAAATGGTATCAGAGACTAAGGTTATAGAGAACATTGGGGTTCTCCCGGGAATCCCAAAACTATAGCCACTTTTCAAAACGAATTTTTATAGTCGAGTCGAGCATAAGGTTAAGCGGTTTAGTTTGAGCTTTTCATGGTAGGACCATAAATAAACGTAAAGTCATGAATCTACGTTCAATTATGAGAGGACCATGTAAAACTCAAACGGCCACTTGGACTTATGTTCAAAAGGATTCCTTTTCAAAAAAAAAAAAAAAAGAGAAGAGAAAAAGATCTTTAATAAATCCATTTTTATGAGCATACGTGTTGCATTTAGACATTCACCTAAGCATATATAGCGATTCGAGACTTGCCTTACTTGAGGATTATGCTAGTTTAGTAGGATTCCCCTTTAGTATGTGTTCTGATTTTTCTATGTTGCTTACCCCTATTTACCTTTGTTTGACCGAATATGGACATTGAGGGCATTGTCCATCTTAAGTGTGTGTGTGGGGGGGGGGGGGGGGTGGCAAATAGGTTTAAGCTACCGGGTACATCACTTTTGTTGTTTTGCCATTGAGATTTCTACCGTTTTTGTTGATGTGTCCCTCTCATAGGCCTTCGGATTTTATCCGAGGGTAGGAGTTTCTATTTTGAGCTCTTCACTTTGATGTGCATGTTTGGAATCGGTGTTGTCAATTTGGTGGGATAATAGAGGTTGATGTGGTTTTTAAAACTTGAGTTGAGCTTGTCCTTGTGGTAAATTGCTTTTGTCACTTAATTCATAATAATTTAATGAGCAATTTTACTACAAATTTTTCCTTGGTAAAAGTTTAATCGGCGAAATGTGTTCTGAACGGTTATTTGGCTAATCCTTGTGGATTGATAACATTACTTGCATACTCAAATTTCCCAAACACCTAAAGTTGTGAGATTCATTGTTCATATATAGATGTGCTAGGTGTTTACGGTTTTGGTTTGATTGCCTTGTAATTTGTCCCTCTCTTAGGCTCTTGGATTTATTCGGGAGTAAGGGTTCTATTTCGAACTCTGCACTAAGATGTGCGAATTTGAGGTTAATTTATTCCATTTCCGGGTTCTTTTCTTTGACTTGAGTGTGCCGGTGATGTGTTGAGCTAGAACTTGGCCTTGTGATCGTGACGAGACCGCAGTGAGATCACTTTTGTGATAAAAGTACATCGGATGACAAAGTGGCATATAGGTTTGATCCATTCTTTTCTTTCTTTCTTTTCGCCAATTGGCTTTTGTATATTCATACCCTCACTATACTTATACTCACTTACATACACATGCCTCCTTTCTTTGTAAACCTTTCTTATACATCCTTTTAACTTAGCCTTTTCCATTGTATATATCCACTCATTTATGTAAACTTTACCTAATTATACCTTACTATACCGATAGTCTAATCCGGGGGCCATTGATTGTCATTGGTTTGTTTGGATGGTTTGGGAGAGATTCAGTGGATTGTCAGTTGGAATATTCTTAGTACTTGGGAATACGTCGATAGGTCAAAATTATTGAGGAATGTCCTGTGTTGTTCAAAGGAGGTAGATTGTGTTAGACATTGTTCATCATTGTAAGAGGGTGCCTACTAATAGAGTAAGAGTTGATTTCAATTATAAAAAAAAAAAAAAGGCTTGGGCTACTAGTGGGTACTCCTCATTTTTATATGTCTAGAGTTGTGTTGTATCATTAAGAACGGAGGGCTTGGTTGACTTTAAGTTGTTTGAAGTTGATACACCACAATGGTGTCGAGTTTGCTTGGTATTTTTGAGGTGTTTTAGCGGAATAGCAATTTATGGGTTGTTGGCAATCAATGGTACGGGTTTTGATTAGACTATTTTGTACATATTTCATACTTACCTTATACTTTTGATTGATTCCTTTCATTTCTAACCTACACTCCCTCACTCATTGTAAATGTCCTATATATATACCTTAGCCTAACTATACAACCATCTTATATGCCTATTTTGATGATGTACTTGGTGCTTACGCCATGTCGGTGGAGCTATGATCCTTGTTCAAGCCTATGGTAAGATATGCATCACGACTGTGCTATGAGTGATTCTTGAATATTCAACCCCAAAAGTAAGTTCGTTGGAGTACAATGATATTGATAGGTTCATTTGTTTCACTTGTGCATAGTCGTGTTATTGAGGCTTGTGGATTGTTCAGATATTGTCAAACATTTCGGGTTTTCATTTAAGATTAAAACTGCTTCATCCAACTTCTTTGTCTTTGACATACTTGGTGTTGCTTCTTTTTGATACTCGTAATTGTTTATTTAGCTTCTTTGCCAAGGATTACTTTTTCTTTAAATGTTGGATTTGCTTGAGGACAAGCAATGCTCGAGTGTGGGGGGATTTGATGTGACCAATTTATACCCATCGCCCACATCGTTATTGGCCTTTTTATTATATGTTTTTAGTCGATTTTGCTGGCATTTGGCGCGTTTATGGGTTTTGTTAGTGGTTTCAGGTTCTAAACAGGTGACGTGTCCGTTTGGTGCAATTTCGAGTAATTTTGAGGTCATGAAGTTGATTGGAGAGTGCGAGAGTTGTTAAGGTGAAAAGAGATAGAAAATTTATGCAAGTTCTTATTTTTGAAGAAGTGTTATTCGGACCAGTATAGTTATACTGCGACGCAGTGGTGGTGAACAAGCCCACTGCGCCGCAGTCATCTAATGGAAATGAGCATCGAGACCAGTATATTTATACTGCGACGCAGTGGTGGTGAACAGGCCCACTGCGCCGCAGTCAGCTAGTGGAAAAAGGAGAATTCAACCAGTAATATTACACTGCGCCGCAGTGGGATGTGCGTGTGCCCACTGCGCCGCAGTCAGCCTTGACAAACGAGCACCAAAGGCAGTGTATAAGCACTGCGCCGCAGTGGGGCATCACTCGCCCACTGCGCCGCAGTGAGAGTACGGGGCTGAAAGGTTTTGGGCAGCTTTTGCTTCAGATTAAAGGGAGATATAAATAGTTTACAAACCTAATTCCCAAATGATCAAGTCTTCTTTCTAAGAGCTGCACTACAAGGAACACCTTCAAGGATCAAATCAAGATTTGATCGTCTTCCGATTCATTGAAGATTCACGTGCACCCACTTAGATCGTATCTATTTTATTGTCTTGCAATTTCTATTTCTCAAACGATTGGTACATCATGTTCTTCCTTTATTTTGATTGTTATTTCAATTTAATCATGAGTGGCTAATCTTTCAATCATCCACCTTGATGAAACTAGACGAATGATGTGATTGCTATATGTTTTAATTCAAAGAGTTGATTTCAATTATCATTGTGTCGAGATCTTGATGATTTAATTCCTTTATGTTATTATTATGATATTGGTGGCATGTGTGTTTTTCGTTAGTGGTACTAGTTGAATACATATGTGATTTTCAAACGGTTGCTTGTCTATGAGCAATTATCACTAGTTCATGGTATGATAGTGAATGTCATTTTAATAAAAGGAATCATTTTGTCAACGTGTTTTGTAACGGTTGGTGGTACCTCGTTATTTTCACATAGGCACAATTGGTAATTTGATAGTCAATCAAACTAATTGTTGGTAAGGTTGTCTAGGCATTGGTGGTACCGGCTTGGGTAATTAAACTAGCAATTTAGGTGTTTGGGTGATTTGTGAGCGGTTGGTGGTACCACGCGAGCATTTTATCCTTTCACGATTATCTTGTCAACTCTAAATGAAGTTGGTCTTAATTGATGCAATCATGTTTGAAGTCTAGCGAAATCAAGGTGGATGATCTTTACTATTATTGTTTGAAGCTTTACCTTTACTTTTACGCGTTTTTGTCTTTAAAGTTATTTTACTTTAATTGTCAAAGAGAGATTTGAAGCAACACCCTATTTTCCAAACTACTTTATTAGACAATTGATTCAGACCAATCCCCGTGAACGAACCTGGACTTACTTTTTAACTATATTGCATTCGATCGGGTCCACTGCCCGATAGTGTGTAGTAGTGAGTTTCGAGGTATTTCTAGTTTTAATTTTTAAACTCGATTTAGCACATCAAGTTTTTGGCGCCGCTGCCGGGGATTGTGTGCCGTTTTAGTTGTTAATTTAGTGGTTTGATCCTTCCTCACGCGTGAGGAAGTTATTTGCTTTAATAGTTTAGTTTTTCTTTTCTTTTCTTATCACAGGTGCAGTTGACGTGTTTGGTTTGTTGTGTTTTACAGGTCTACTTCTCAGTTGATGAACTTGCGGTCTTCGGGTTTACCTCTAAATAGTCCTTTGAGAACACCAACAAGACGTAGGTTTAACTTCACAACACCTACACCATTCTCACCTATTGCTAGACTCACTCCTGATTCGGACAAGGAAGGGTTTTATTTAGACGAGTTCTTCAATTTAGAAGTTAAGTTAGAAGAGGAAATGGGAGACGAACAAAGGGATCCGAATGATATTCGTTATGGTGAGAGGGTCCGTACTATTCCTACCAACCGTGGTAGTCCTATAAGACCTCCGGCCATTGCTCATGATTTCAATCTGAAAGGTAATCATCTTAAAAGTATTGAGGAGCAACAGTTTGACGGTAAAAGGAAATGGGATCCATATCAACACTTAGAGAGGTTTGAGAAGTTGGCACGGTTATACCAATATGGGAACAACCAAATGAATGCCGTTAAACTTGAGACATTTCCCATGTCCATTACCGGTGATGCTTTAGATTGGTTTAATGATCTTCCGGAAAATTCCATAACAACTTGGGACCAACTCAAGCAAGCTTTCATTGGTGAGTTTTATTCACTTAGAACTCAAAGGAAGTTGGAGAATTTGATTAGGTCCTTTGACCAAGATGAAGATGAAGATGTGGTGGATGCATGGATTCGGTTTAAGGAGATGTTGAGAAATTGTCCGGGCCATAACATGACTAAGGAGCAATATGTTGAGCTTTTCTTTGATGGCCTAGATAAGAAGTCCAAGCGTGAGTTAGGATATGCTTTTGGGGGTGGTTTCAACAAAATTACACCCAATGAAGGTTTTGATATTTTGGAGTCCATGGCAAAGGACAATGCAAATATGGATGATGATAGATTTTTGAAGAATGAGAGAAGATTAAAGAAAGGTACTAGCCAAGGTAGGGTTGCAAAGGTTGAAGCTAGTCATGATTCTGGGATGATTGGTGAGATTAGAGCGCTATCTGAGCGCATGGAAAAGGGATTTGCTATGCAAGAGAATCGGTTTGGAGCGATTGAACGGGATGTAAAGGTAGTAGCCGATGGATGTGATCATTGTGGTGATATGCATTATTCAGATGAGTGCCCCAATCGGGCACCTGAAGATGTGAGTTACATCCAGAATCAACAACAAGGGAGCTACCCACGCAATACCGGTTTCCAAAACCGTTCTTCAGGTAATCCTGCTTATAACTCTTCTTTTCCTACTAATAATTCTCGTTTTTCAGGAAATAGGTGGCAAAGGGATAACTTTCAGAGTCAGCCACAACATCAAACTCAACAAGGACAAGGATCAGGTTCTTCTTCCTCTAATACCGATCCAAATGCCGAGTTGAGGAGATGATGAAACAGTTGGTTAGTAATCAGGCTGAAACTAACACTAGCATTCAGATGATTCGGGATGATACTAAGGCGTTGAATGAGAGGTTGGATAGGATAGATGGCAAGGTTGAGATAAATATGAAGAATCAATGCGTTAACTTTAAGGATCTTGAGAGTAGGATGGCTGCACTTTCTAGGCCTCCAGGTACTTTACCTAGCAATACTCAACAGAATCCTAGGCCTCAGTTCAGCATGGGGCCGAATCAGGGACAAAATGCAGGTACAATTTAGTGCGAAGCGGATTGAGGTAATTGTCAAAATCTTCTTGGTCAAAATTTTTCTAAGGAAAAAATAGGGGGGTCGTGACCAGTAGATTTGTACTGCGACGCAGTGGTGGGGTTACTATCTCACTGCGCCGCAGTCGATTATTACTGAGGTTTGGGAGCAAAATTGCCCCACTGCGCCGCAGTGGGGGAGGCCGATGCCCACTGCGCCGCAGTGGATTATTACTGAGGTTTGGGAGCAAAATTGCCCCACTGCGCCGCAGTGGTGGGGTTACCACTGCGCCGCAGTCGATTATTACTGAGGTTTGGGAGCAAAATTGCCCCACTGCGCCGCAGTCGATTATTACTGAGGTTTGGGAGCAATTGCCCCACTGCGCCGCAGTCGATTATTACTGAGGTTTGGGAGCAAAATGCCCCACTGCGCCGCAGTGTTTGAGGTGGGAGCAATTGCCCCACTGCGCCGCAGTCGATTATTACTGAGGTTTGGGAGCAAAATTGCCCCACTGCGCCGCAGTTACTGGGTGGGAGCAATTGCCCCACTGCGCCGCAGTCGATTATTACTGAGGTTGGGAGCAATTGCCCCACTGCGCCGCAGTCGATTATTACTGAGGTTTGGGAGCAAAATGCCCCACTGCGCCGCAGTGTTTGAGGTGGGAGCAATTGCCCCACTGCGCCGCAGTCGATTATTACTGAGGTTTGGGAGCAAAATTGCCCCACTGCGCCGCAGTTACTGGGTGGGAGCAATTGCCCCACTGCGCCGCAGTCGATTATTACTGAGGTTGGGAGCAATTGCCCCACTGCGCCGCAGTCGATTATTACTGAGGTTTGGGAGCAAAATTGCCCCACTGCGCCGCAGTTACTGGGTGGGAGCTTTCTCACTGCGCCGCAGTCGATTATTACTGAGGTTTGGGAGCAAAATTGCCCCACTGCGCCGCAGTGGGGGAGGCCGATGCCCACTGCGCCGCAGTGGATTATTACTGAGGTTTGGGAGCAAAATTGCCCCACTGCGCCGCAGTGTTATTACTGAGGTTGGGAGCAAAATTGCCCCACTGCGCCGCAGTGATTACTGAGGTGGGAGCAATTGCCCCACTGCGCCGCAGTCGATTATTACTGAGGTTTGGGAGCAAAATTGCCCCACTGCGCCGCAGTGGTATTGTGTGTTAGCCACTGCGCCGCAGTGGCTGGCTTCTGACCTGCACGTGACTATTGCCCCACTGCGCCGCAGTGAGGGATACCTCACGTGACATTGCCCCACTGCGCCGCAGTGATTTTTAGGCCACTGCGCCGCAGTGGTATTGTGTGTTAGCCACTGCGCCGCAGTGGCTGGCTTCTGACCTGCACGTGACTATTGCCCCACTGCGCCGCAGTGAGGGATAGGCCACTGCGCCGCAGTGGTATTGTGTGTTAGCCACTGCGCCGCAGTGGCTGGCTTCTGACCTGCACGTGACTATTGCCCCACTGCGCCGCAGTGAGTGTGTAGCCACTGCGCCGCAGTGGTATTGTGTGTTAGCCACTGCGCCGCAGTGGTATTGTGTGTTAGCCACTGCGCCGCAGTGGTATTGTGTGTTAGCCACTGCGCCGCAGTGGCTGGCTTCTGACCTGCACGTGACTATTGCCCCACTGCGCCGCAGTGGTATTGTGTGTTAGCCACTGCGCCGCAGTGGCTGGCTTCTGACCTGCACGTGACTATTGCCCCACTGCGCCGCAGTGAGCTTCTGACCTGCACGTGACTATTGCCCCACTGCGCCGCAGTGGGAAGTTTCTGTCCAAAAATTGTGTTGGTGATTATTGAGGTTTTAGCTTTGCATTCCTTATGTCTCAAGTTTGTTTGTTTTAATGGATGTGTTTGCAGACCGCAGATCAGAGAAGACAGATGGAAGTTGGTCAAGGAAGCGGGACTGGTGCCAAGAGGGCTAGGCAAGAGCCAGAAGTGCCTGATCTAAGGTTTGGAGAGCGCGATATGGACGAGTCTCACGCATGGTTAGAGTTCAATGGGGCTAGGCAACCCCATAAGAACAACTTCTTGAATAATCTCTTTGCTCTCCATCGCCAGGTAGTTTTCCCTCCCAAATATCTTGATCCGATTTTTGCTAGAAATTATGGGATACAGGAGGATATCCGTCGGTGGTTTCGTATTGAGGTTCAAATCGGTGACCAGGTGGTTAGTAGTGATATGTGGCACAACATTTTCAATAACCGGGAACCAGTTTTTCGTGAACTTTGTCTTGAGTTTTATTCTACCTTGAAGTTGACCAAGGAGCTTAATAAAATCAAGGATATTTTTGAAGAGCGGGTAGTAACTTTTTTCTGCGGGGGACAGCCTAGGAAGTTATCTATTCCTGAATTTGGTTTTTATTGTGGTATGTATACGAGGGAGCAGTTAGATAGTCAGGAATTTAGGGCTTTGTTGAGGAAGGGTTTGTATGTGAAACAGGATTTGGGAGATGGAGAGTCGATATCTCAGTATTGGACTCGTATTTCGGGGGGACACGCTTGGCCTTCTTGTGGCTATGTTAGTGTGTCTAAGATTAGCAGTGTGAAGCTGAGGATGTTGCATAGGATGCTTGTCACGTTTCTGGTACAAAGGTCCACCCATTGGGACAAGGCGTACCAGCTAGATTTATGGCTGATTAAGTTGTTTTCTGAGGGGGCACCGAGGAGGTTTGCTTTGGCCCCGATGGTTGTTCTGGATAGGATGGTGAATCACTCGGATTCAAAGTTGGTGCTTGGGCAGTTTATCACCCGTCTTTACAAGAGGATGGGAGTTTTTGATTCTGATATATGTCATGAGGGATTGTCTTTGCAGGTTAGACAGGAGCATTTAACTGAGAAGGAGTTGATAATAGCCAAGATAGTGAAGAAGCCAAAGAAGAATGAGCAAGCGAGGTTGTTGGATGATACAGGTGTTATCGCTGCACCGCCTCCAGAGGTGGAGGATTCTGATGATGATGAGATGGAGGACGCCCCTCAGGTGCCTCAGAGGAGGCGGGGCCGTCCAAGTATTGATTTGACTGATTTGGGGTCCCAGCTGCAGCAGATTGTTGATGGACAGCAGGCTAGCCGTCAGGCATTTGATGATTATCAAAGGAGGATGGATCAGGATATGACTTGGATGGGATCGCAGCAGGCCCGCACCAACTATACCCTAGATTATTATCAGCCTATGTGGGATGCGCAGTACCATGGGCAGCCGTTCATTCCAGATACTCCTATTCCTGATTTTTCACCACCACCTATTCATGTTCCGACATATCGTCAGGGAGGCGGTTCTTTCTTCCCACATGATCTAGGAGGATCTCCTCGTGGTCCTGTGCAGTTTGGTTCTTTTGGCGGGAGATCTTCTTTTGATGCAGGTACTAGTGCAGATTGGAGACCATGGACAGGTGCCGCTAGTCAAGCAGGAGGAGATGCTGGTGGTTCTGGGGGATTTGTTGGTGGTTCATCTTCTTTTGTTCCTGGTTTTGTTGCAGGTTCTGGCTCAGGATTTGGCGGTGGACCGTCTGGAGGAGATGTTGGCGCCTCTGGTTCGGGTCAAGAAGGAGACCGCAATTGGATCACCGATCTTTTCGATACATCTGGTCTTCCCTATGGCTATCATGGACAGTCGCAGTGATGATGGTTATGGTTCCCGTCCGGTTCCGTGGGATGGAATCATTTTACGAGTTTTTGTTGATGTGTCCCTCTCATAGGCCTTCGAATTTTATCCGAGGGTAGGAGTTTCTATTTTGAGCTCTTCACTGTGATGTGCATGTTTGGAATCGGTGTTGTCAATTTGGTGGGATAATAGAGGTTGATGTGGTTTTTAAAACTTGAGTTGAGCTTGTCCTTGTGGTAAATTGCTTTTGTCACTTAATTCATAATAATTTAATGAGCAATTTTACTACAAATTTTTCCTTGGTAAAAGTTTAATCGGCGAAATGTGTTCTGAACGGTTATTTGGCTAATCCTTGTGGATTGATAACATTACTTGCATACTCAAATTTCCCAAACACCTAAAGTTGTGAGATTCATTGTTCATATATAGATGTGCTAGGTGTTTACGGTTTTGGTTTGATTGCCTTGTAATTTGTCCCTCTCTTAGGCTCTTGGATTTATTCGGGAGTAAGGGTTCTATTTCGAACTCTGCACTAAGATGTGCGAATTTGAGGTTAATTTATTCCATTTCCGGGTTCTTTTCTTTGACTTGAGTGTGCCGGTGATGTGTTGAGCTAGAACTTGGCCTTGTGATCGTGACGAGACCGCAGTGAGATCACTTTTGTGATAAAAGTACATCGGATGACAAAGTGGCATATAGGTTTGATCCATTCTTTTCTTTCTTTCTTTTCGCCAATTGGCTTTTGTATATTCATACCCTCACTATACTTATACTCACTTACATACACATGCCTCCTTTCTTTGTAAACCTTTCTTATACATCCTTTTAACTTAGCCTTTTCCATTGTATATATCCACTCATTTATGTAAACTTTACCTAATTATACCTTACTATACCGATAGTCTAATCCGGGGGGCCATTGATTGTCATTGGTTTGTTTGGATGGTTTGGGAGAGATTCAGTGGATTGTCAGTTGGAATATTCTTAGTACTTGGGAATACGTCGATAGGTCAAAATTATTGAGGAATGTCCTGTGTTGTTCAAAGGAAGTAGATTGTGTTAGACATTGTTCATCATTGTAAGAGGGTGCCTACTAGTAGAGTAAGAGTTGATTTCAATTAAAAAAAAAAAAAAAAAGAAAAAAAAAGGCTTGGGCTACTAGTGGGTACTCCTCATTTTTATATGTCTAGAGTTGTGTTGTATCATTAAGAACGGAGGGCTTGGTTGACTTTAAGTTGTTTGAAGTTGATACACCACAATGGTGTCGAGTTTGCTTGGTATTTTTGAGGTGTTTTAGCGGAATAGCAATTTATGGGTTGTTGGCAATCAATGGTACGGGTTTTGATTAGACTATTTTGTACATATTTCATACTTACCTTATACTTTTGATTGATTCCTTTCATTTCTAACCTACACTCCCTCACTCATTGTAAATGTCCTATATATATACCTTAGCCTAACTATACAACCATCTTATATGCCTATTTTGATGATGTACTTGGTGCTTACGCCATGTCGGTGGAGCTATGATCCTTGTTCAAGCCTATGGTAAGATATGCATCACGACTGTGCTATGAGTGATTCTTGAATATTCAACCCCAAAAGTAAGTTCGTTGGAGTACAATGATATTGATAGGTTCATTTGTTTCACTTGTGCATAGTCGTGTTATTGAGGCTTGTGGATTGTTCAGATATTGTCAAACATTTCGGGTTTTCATTTAAGATTAAAACTGCTTCATCCAACTTCTTTGTCTTTGACATACTTGGTGTTGCTTCTTTTTGATACTCGTAATTGTTTATTTAGCTTCTTTGCCAAGGATTACTTTTTCTTTAAATGTTGGATTTGCTTGAGGACAAGCAATGCTCGAGTGTGGGGGGATTTGATGTGACCAATTTATACCCATCGCCCACATCATTATTGGCCTTTTTATTATATGTTTTTAGTCGATTTTGCTGGCATTTGGCGCGTTTATGGGTTTTGTTAGTGGTTTCAGGTTCTAAACAGGTGACGTGTCCGTTTGGTGCAATTTCAAGTAATTTTGAGGTCATGAAGTTGATTGGAGAGTGCGAGAGTTGTTAAGGTGAAAAGAGATAGAAAATTTATGCAAGTTCTTATTTTTGAAGAAGTGTTATTCGGACCAGTATAGTTATACTGCGACGCAGTGGTGGTGAACAAGCCCACTGCGCCGCAGTGGCATCACCGCCACTGCGCCGCAGTGGGGGCATCACTCGCCCACTGCGCCGCAGTGTGGTGAACAGGCCCACTGCGCCGCAATCAGCTAGTGGAAAAAGGAGAATTCAACCAGTAATATTTCATACTTACCTTATACTTTTGATTGATTCCTTTCATTTCTAACCTACACTCCCTCACTCATTGTAAATGTCCTATATATATACCTTAGCCTAACTATACAACCATCTTATATGCCTATTTTGATGATGTACTTGGTGCTTACGCCATGTCGGTGGAGCTATGATCCTTGTTTAAGCCTATGGTAAGATATGCATCACGACTGTGCTATGAGTGATTCTTGAATATTCAACCCCAAAAGTAAGTTCGTTGGAGTACAATGATATTGATAGGTTCATTTGTTTCACTTGTGCATAGTCGTGTTATTGAGGCTTGTGGATTGTTCAGATATTGTCAAACATTTCGGGTTTTCATTTAAGATTAAAACTGCTTCATCCAACTTCTTTGTCTTTGACATACTTGGTGTTGCTTCTTTTTGATACTCGTAATTGTTTATTTAGCTTCTTTGCCAAGGATTACTTTTTCTTTAAATGTTGGATTTGCTTGAGGACAAGCAATGCTCGAGTGTGGGGGGATTTGATGTGACCAATTTATACCCATCGCCCACATCATTATTGGCCTTTTTATTATATGTTTTTAGTCGATTTTGCTGGCATTTGGCGCGTTTATGGGTTTTGTTAGTGGTTTCAGGTTCTAAACAGGTGACGTGTCCGTTTGGTGCAATTTCGAGTAATTTTGAGGTCATGAAGTTGATTGGAGAGTGCGAGAGTTGTTAAGGTGAAAAGAGATAGAAAATTTATGCAAGTTCTTATTTTTGAAGAAGTGTTATTCGGACCAGTATAGTTATACTGCGACGCAGTGGTGGTGAACAAGCCCACTGCGCCGCAGTGAGAGTACGGGGCTGAAAGGTTTTGGGCAGCTTTTGCTTCAGATTAAAGGGAGATATAAATAGTTTACAAACCTAATTCCCAAATGATCAAGTCTTCTTTCTAAGAGCTGCACTACAAGGAACACCTTCAAGGATCAAATCAAGATTTGATCGTCTTCCGATTCATTGAAGATTCACGTGCACCCACTTAGATCGTATCTATTTTATTGTCTTGCAATTTCTATTTCTCAAACGATTGGTACATCATGTTCTTCCTTTATTTTGATTGTTATTTCAATTTAATCATGAGTGGCTAATCTTTCAATCATCCACCTTGATGAAACTAGACGAATGATGTGATTGCTATATGTTTTAATTCAAAGAGTTGATTTCAATTATCATTGTGTCGAGATCTTGATGATTTAATTCCTTTATGTTATTATTATGATATTGGTGGCATGTGTGTTTTTCGTTAGTGGTACTAGTTGAATACATATGTGATTTTCAAACGGTTGCTTGTCTATGAGCAATTATCACTAGTTCATGGTATGATAGTGAATGTCATTTTAATAAAAGGAATCATTTTGTCAACGTGTTTTGTAACGGTTGGTGGTACCACGCGAGCATTTTATCCTTTCACGATTATCTTGTCAACTCTAAATGAAGTTGGTCTTAATTGATGCAATCATGTTTGAAGTCTAGCGAAATCAAGGTGGATGATCTTTACTATTATTGTTTGAAGCTTTACCTTTACTTTTACGCGTTTTTGTCTTTAAAGTTATTTTACTTTAATTGTCAAAGAGAGATTTGAAGCAACACCCTATTTTCCAAACTACTTTATTAGACAATTGATTCAGACCAATCCCCGTGAACGAACCTGGACTTACTTTTTAACTATATTGCATTCGATCGGGTCCACTGCCCGATAGTGTGTAGTAGTGAGTTTCGAGGTATTTCTAGTTTTAATTTTTAAACTCGATTTAGCACATCATGTGCCTAGTCATCTTTCATATCATTTTCACACATCATCTTTGCAAGTGTGACATAAGTCACGCATATCATATAACATATACATCTCATTAAGTGTGACATAAGTCACACCCGACTAGATGGACAAACCTTACGGTTGTACATCAATGTCGTTAAGGAATGGCAAGCCAATCCAGGAGTAGTCCGTATGTTCAAAGACATTGGTGGGTAATCACGCCACCCGGAGATACTCAAACCACGTAATTATGTTGCAAGGAGCCACCCAAGCAACCACATATACGCACCCATCGGGCAAGGGCAAGTACGGGTTAAGCTTAACACTTCTCACATCATTTACGAGCTCGGTTTGCATCACATATAGTTTAGGTGTCCACATTACCTAAACATCATCACATATTCATCTTTTACGTTTGGGCCTTAAACGTGCACGTGTCATGGCAACTTAATAAGTCTAGTGAACTAGATGAACAAGCCATGTAATCATGCACATTTCACATATCATAACATATATCGCATTTCAATTCATCTCGAGACATTACATAGCATTTCATAGCATATCATTACATCTCATATCATTGCATAACATTTCATAGCATATCATTACATCTCATATCATTGCATAACATTTCATAGCATAGGGTCTGCATTTTAGGCCCTCAATAGTCATGTACATAGCCCATATCACCTCCCGTGTAACCCCGAATACCCAGAAGCAATCAAGATAACATTTGGGAAGTTATTATATGAAAACCATGTTTTTTGTTGAACCCTCAGCGTGTCAAAGCAGTGTATCTTACCTCGTTGAAGAGCACAACAAATGATAACGTAAGTTATCGAGCTTTGCAAGTATTCCCGACTACCTATAATCATTAAACGGCATAATGAGCTATCAATTACTCACTACTTATGGTCATGACTCAAGCCTAGATACCTATAAACATGACCCATGACAAGACTTGATGCAACGGAGGTTCGTTTAATACTTTAGAGCTTACATAACTCGACGGAACTCGGCATTTACTCACTAAATTAACCTTTCTAGAAACTTGACATCATAATCATCTTTTAAAAGCATTACCATTAGAAAGTAGACTCTCTCACGATTCCGTGGATAGCTTATTTGTCAAAAACGGAGTTACGGTTCAAAAGTTATGGCCTTTTGAAAATTCGGTCGCTATTGCGTCGCAATGGGATAATTGCGTCGCAACTTAAGTCACTGCATTTTAGTTGCGCCGCAACTGTAATTGCGCCGCAACTAGGGGAAATTGCGTCGCAACGGGGAAATTGCGTCGCAGGGATAGCTTATTTCAACGGAGTTACGGTTCAAAAGTTATGGCCTTTTGAAAATTCTGTCGCTATTGCGTCGCAATGGGAAATTGCGTCGCAACTTAAGTCACTGCATTCTTGTTGCGCCGCAACTGGCCCCGATTCTGCACAAAACTCATTGTTTAACCTCCAAAACTTAACCAAACACACCCCAAATGACCCCAAAACTTATGAACGACTTTTGTACCTCAAAATTCATCATTTTAAGACCATAATGATGCAATGAAATCATTGATTAACCCCTACTTGATTTGCATCACAATAACAAACATTTAAGGTTACCGAATCGATTGAAACACATGATTTCGACATCAAACAACTCCCTATTGACTTAGACCAGATATGAATTGAATCAAGGGATTGAAATGACATGAAATCAATGTAATCATACCTCAAATACTTGAAGATTACAATAAGGATGCAAACTATGGATCAAAACCTCTTCAAATCACCAAATAACGATCGTATCACGCAAGAATTGATCAAGGGAAGGGAGGGGGCGGTTCTAGGGATAGAGAAGTGTGTGTGATCTGAATAATGAAAGAATTAGGGCTAATCACCCCCTAATCTGCTGGACACACTTTCCTAAGCTCACACTTAGGCCCCTCAACTTTACAACTTTACATTTAGGGCTTAAACGACTTAACGGGAATACTTACTAACACTTTAATCACACTTAATCATCTTAAACACATTAACACATGAATCATTAAGGCTTTAAAACCTTACACATAAAGCACATTAATCACACATAAACATTAAATCTCCTAGAGACTTAACGGAAATGTAATGTTGACTTAAAGACTCAAGTCAACCATTAATTAAAAAGTTTGGGATGTTAAATTTGTGATATTGAGATTCTGTTCATGGTATCAGAGCGACGTATGATCATTAGATCACCGTTCTGATTAGATTGAGCGATTCGATCGAAGAAAACCCTAATTTTTGAGAAAGTTAGGGTTAGGGTTTCTGTAAGGTTTTTTGGGCGATTTCGGCTTTAATCTTCGTTCTATGAAGATTATTTGTATAGATCTGGTATCAGAGCGGCGTATGATCATTAGATCACCGTTCTGATTAGATTGAGCGATTCGATCGAAGAAAACCCTAATTTTTGAGAAAGTTAGGGGTAGGGTTTCTTTGAGGATTTTTGGGCGATTTCGGATTTAATCTTCTTTCTTTGAAGATTATTTGTATAGATCAGGTATTCTTTCTGGTTGAAGATTCAAAACCCTAAAAATTTATTCTAAATAATCATAATAATAATTTTAGGGTTTCTGCTTCAGATCTATTGGTTATCTGTTCGGATTATTCAATCGACTAAGTGAATCAATTGAATATCTTCTTTCTTCTTCCTGGTTCAATCGACTAAGTGAATCGGTTGAAAAAGTAGATCTCGTCTTCCGCTGGTTCTTATTCATCCAAATAGCACTGTTTGCGTCTCTCTTCCTTATCTCTTTATTTTTAAAAGTTTTTTTCAAATTTTTTCTTCTTCTTATCTCTCATAAAAACATTCGTGTTAAACTTGACCTATCTCCGTGAGAGGTGTGGAATCCTGTCCCTGGCACGTTTGTGGGAGAAAGATATTTTCAATATATATATATAATTTTTTCTTTTGTTTTGTTTCTGGTTGTGTGTTTATTTCATTGTTTATTTCTTTGTTCTGTGGATTAATTGAGATTAATTGCTTGTGTTCTTGATTATTGTGACTAATTGAGATTAACTGCTATTTGTTAAGTGCATTTATTTGAAAATATTTGCTAAAAATGAATGATGATAATCTTCGTAATTTTGGTTATGTGTCTGATGTTGGAAGTGATGATAGTGTACCAAGAATAAGTAAATTGGATTTAGGCAGTCCTTTACATTTACACCCTAATGATTCTAGTACTCTGTCTATTGTGTCTATAAAACTGAAAGGTACTGAAAATTATCAAGTATGGAGTTGTGCCATGCTACTTGCTTTAGAGGCTAAAAATAAGGTTGGTTTTATTGATGGTACATGCAGAAGATCTAATGTAGATGAAGTACTTGGATAACAATGAGATAGATGTAATGTTGTGGTTATTTCTTGGATTTTGAATTCTATTTATGAAGAACTGTATCTTGGTCAAATATTTTCTAGAAAAGCTTCTCTTATATGGCAAGAATTAAAAGAAACCTATGATAAAGTGGATGGTTCTGTGATCTTTAATTTGCATCATAAGATTAACTCTATGTGTCAGAATAGTATGCCTTTATATGATTATTATCATAAACTGAATGCTTTGTGGAAACAATTTGATGCATTAGTTCAGTTACCTAGGTGTACTTATCATGCTGCTCAAGATTTCTCTAAACATACTCAATTGATTAAACTAATGCAGTTCTTAATGGGTCTTGATGATGTTTATATGAGTGTTAGGAGTAATATCTTGACTAGGGATCCTTTGCCTGATTTAAAAACTGCATATTTTATTATTTCTAGGGATGAGTCACATAGAGGGTTAACTGCTGCTTCTAATGCTAAATCACAATCTTCTGCTTTTGTGTCTAAAGTCAATAATACTAGAAATGTGCCTTCTATGAATAATTTTGCTAAGTCTTCTAGAAATAATGGTTCATTAGCTTCTAAAGGTCCTTCCGTGGTTTGTGAAAATTGTGGTTTTAATGGTCATACCATTGATAAGTGTTTTAAATTGATTGGATATCCTCCTGACTTTGGTAAAAAGAAATCTAGTAATTTTCAGAATGGCCAAAAGAAATTTTCTAGTAATAATACTTCTCAAGCTTCTACTTCTGGTGCTACTAACTTTTCTGATGAGCAGTTGACCAGAATACTAAATTTGTTGAAAGACAGTTCTGAATCTTCTCAAAATGTGAATGCCAATATGGCAGGTGTGTTGTTTAATAATAGCAAGATATTTCATAAACATTTTAATAATTTTTTTGCACAAATTCAAATTTAAGGAAAAAGTTTATTAAAAAAGGTTGGATTACAGATTCTAGGGCTAATCATCATATTACTTATTCTGATTCTAATCTTGTTGATGTGTTGGATGTGTCTGCTTTAAAAATTAAAGTTGGTCACCCTAATGGAACTTTTGCTTATGTACAAAAAATTGGAAATTTACAATTAACTCCTTATCTTACTCTATATAATGTTCTTGTTGTTCCTGACTATTGTGTCAGTTTGTTATCTGTTCATAAAGTTGCTAAACATAGTAAATATCTAATTGCTTTTGATGATAATATGTGCTATGTTATGACTCAGGGTTTGAATGCCATGAAAGTTCTAGGGACTGGTAGACAAGATGGTGGATTGTACTATATTGATGAATGTTTAGAAGGTATTGATAGGATGGTTACTTGCAATGTGTCTAAAACTGTTTGGCATCATAGATTAGGGCATCCTTCTGAGTTTGTTCTAAATAAACTTCAATCTGACTTGCATTTTAAACATGATAAAGATGTTATTTGTGAAGTTTGTTATCAGGCTAAATAAACTAGAGATATTTTTCCTCAAAATGATCATAAGTCTACTGAATTAGGTCAACTCATACATTTAGATGTTTGGGGTCCTTATAGAGTCACTGGCAGGGGAGGTTATAGATATTTTTTGACTGTTGTGGATGATTACACCAGAGCTGTCTGGATTTATTTGTTAAAATCTAAAGAAGAAGTGTTTGAAAATGTTGTTGTGTTTTTTAATTTGTTAAAAAACCAGTTTAACAAAACCATTAAAACTTTGAGAAGTGATAATGGAACTGAAATTATTAATAAATCTTTTACTAATTTTGTTGAGACAAATGGTATTGAGCATCAAACTTCTATTCCTCATACACCACAACAAAATGGTATTGTTGAAAGAAATCATAGACATATTCTTAATGTTGCTAGAGCTCTTTTACTTAAAGGGGGTATTCCCTTAAACTTGTGGACTGAATGTGTTCTAACTGCTTTTTATCTGATTAACAGATTGCCCTCTTCTGTGTTAAATGGAAAGACTCCTTATGAAATGGTTTTTAATAAGTCTCCTTTTTTCTCTCACTTAAGATCCTTTGGCTGCTTATCGTTTTCAAAAAACCTAAATGTTGTAGATAAGTTTGAAAGTAGGTCTTCTAAATGTGTTTTAATTGGTTATTCTAGTTCAAAAAAGGGTTATAAGCTTCTTTCTCTCAATGATAACAAAATTTTCTTTTCCAGAGATGTCAAATTTTTTGAAAATATTTTTCCTTTAAAAAATAAAGTTCAAAATAAAGGTTCTGATCTATTCATAGATCAGGATAAGGTTTTTGATTCATATGAGCAGCCTTCCATTCCCAATGATGATGTGAGAGGTAATGAGGGGAGTGACAACAGCAACCGTTCTCACTCTGGCAGTGCTT
Organism: Erigeron breviscapus; assembly: GCA_034093135.1. Lineage (NCBI taxonomy): Eukaryota > Viridiplantae > Streptophyta > Magnoliopsida > Asterales > Asteraceae > Erigeron > Erigeron breviscapus. Next base: position 89,519,116 of record CM067172.1, read on the forward strand.
CTTCTAGCTCTACCAGTGAGAATCTGGATGCTAATGCACATGATTTAAATGAAAATAATTCTGAGGGAGATGACTTTGTCATAAATAATGAAGATGCTCATATTCAGAATCATCAAAACAATGATTTGCAAATTGAAAATGAAAATAACAATAATGTGATTGATGATAATTCTGGTCAAACTCTTAGAAGGTCTGAAAGAGTTTATGTTTTTCCTGTTAACAAATATAAAGACTTTGTCATTAACAGTAGTGTTAAATATGGTCTTGAAAAGTTTGTTTGCTACTCTAATTTACATCCTAATTGTGTTGCCTTTCTTTCTGAGCTTAATAAAAGTACTGAACCTAATAAATATAGTGTTGCTTGTAAAGAAAAACATTGGGTAGATGCTATGAATCTTGAAATGGAAGCTCTTTATAGAAATAATACATGGGAATTAACTGATCTTCCTGAAGGAAGAGAACCAATAGGATGTAAGTGGATTTATAAGATTAAGTATAAATCTAATGGCGAGATAGAAAGATATAAAGCTAGGTTGGTTGCTAAGGGTTATAGTCAAAAGGAAGGTGTTGATTTTGATGAAACCTTTTCTCCTGTGGTTAAAATTGTCACTGTTAGGTGTCTAATAGGTTTAGCTGTTCAGAATAATTGGTGTTTATATCAACTTGATATAAATAATGCATTCTTGTATGGTGATCTTGAAGAAACTGTTTATATGAAATTACCAGAAGGTTTTTTTGATAAGAATGATACTAGAGTATGCAAGTTAAACAAGTCTCTTTATGGCTTAAAACAAGCACCTAGACAATGGAATGCTAAACTTACTGATGCTTTAATTAGTGATGGTTTTATGCAGAGTAAAAGTGATTACTCACTTTTTACTAAATCTGGTGATGGTTCTTTCATTGCTTTGTTAGTATATGTTGATGACATTATTATTACTGGTAATAGTGAGGTTGAAATTGATAAGTTTAAAACTTATTTGAAACCCAAATTTTTGATAAAAGACTTAGGAAAGCTTAAATATATTTTAGGCATTGAAGTTGTTGACACTGATGATGGTTTATGTTTGAACCAAAGAAAGTATTCTTTAGATCTTTTATCTGAATTTGGTCTTCTTGCTGGCAAACCTGTTAGTGTTCCTTTGGATCCTAATGTTCAATTGTCTAGTTGTGAATCTGTTGATGATCCAGTTCTTGAGAATATAACTGAATATCAAAAATTGATTGGCAAACTTATATATTTGACTCACACTAGACCTGATATTGCATACACTGTACATTGTTTAAGCCAGTTTATGCATAAACCTCTTACATCTCATCTTAAAGTTGCTCTTAGAGTATTGAGATACTTAAAAGGAGCACCTGGAAAGGGTATTTTGATTAGCAGGTCTGATTCTTTTAATCTTGAAGCTTATGTTGACTCTGACTGGGCTAAATCTATTTCTAGCAGAAGGTCTGTTATTGGTTATTTTGTATATTTTTGTGGTTCTTTGGTGTCTTGGAAGAGTAAGAAACAAAACACTATCTCTAAGTCATCTATTGAAGGTGAATATAGGGCAATGGCCTCTGTTACTTGTGAAATTATTTGGATTGTGAAAATCTTGCAGGATTTACAAATCATAAATGTTCTTTCTATTAAGTTGTTTTGTGATAATAAATCTGCAATTAAGATTTCTTCCAACCCTGTTTTCCATGAAAGGACTAAACACCTTGAAATTGATCTTCATTTTGTAAGAGAAAAGATACTAGCAGGTGTTATAAAAACTGAGAAAATAGATTCTGCTTTAAATGTAGCAGATATTCTAACAAAAGGGTTGGATACAAAGTCTCATGAGTTTATTTGTGACAAGTTGAAACTTGTTAATCTGTTTGAGAATAAGATTAAGGGGGATGTTAAAAATATAATCTTATTCTCTTAGAAGCTGTTTCTGGTCAGCTTATTCTTTAGCTTATTGTCTCTAGTTGCTTATTGTATGATTAGTTGTGCAGGAAGGACTTAAATTGTTGAATTCATGGATAGAAGGACTAAAGCTGTACAAATGAAAGAAGATACAAGTAGAGGGGCTGAAGCTGTCATTATGGAGAAGATGTTTGTATAAATACAAACACTTGATCATTTCACACACATTATTCTGTTCTCTCTATTTTTCCTTCGATATATATATATACATAAATATATATATATCCATAAGATAATTGTAATAATAATTCATAGATTTTGATTCTTCTTGTAATAGAACATTCAACATTTAGTTGGGTGATTCACACTTGAGTAGCAGGTATGTTTATTGTTATTTGTTTTGAATCTATTTGAGAATAGATTTAGATTTCTGAGTATATTTGTGATGTTGAGATTCTGTCAGTATATGTATGTTCAGCTTTGTTTTCACTGACATTAAATTTTTATATTTAATTAATTCAAAGTTAACTTCCCATCTATCATTGTTTTATGAAGGCTCCTGCCTTCGTGATGTTCATTATATTTTATTTGTCAAACAGCACAATCATCTATATCATGGCAATAACGTATATTCAACAATTGATTGGATTTCTAGTATATTATATTAATTAAAGACTAATTTATGTTAAAAGATTATTGTATTTATCCATATCATGGTCGACTTATATTAGGTTCTTTTATTTTACTTTTTCAAATCAATTTTAATATATTAATTAAATTTATGTTAAAAATTAAATGATGACATCATCAAAACTCAATTTGATCGAATAGAGAGTTGTGATTGGTTAACAAGCTATTAGTCAATTATCTTTTATAAAGCTAAAGACTCTAAGGGTAATTTAGTAATTTCCTATGTAATTATTGTGTAACTATTTCTAAAAATGGACGGTGTGATAATTTTTATAAAGGAGTATAGATAAATTGGCGATTAATTGCAAAGATATTGCACGTTAATTGTTACTAGTGGCACAATTAACGCCATAAAAGTAAAGCTCTTAAACAAAAATTAGAGTCTATATATAAATAAAAGTAAAATGAATATAAATATAAGTAAAATGAATATTATCCATGATTTTAGCCTAGCCAATATTTATTCTCCTCATCTCTTGCTTGTCCATACCTTGTGCAATGCTTGTCTTAGGCATTCTGTTACAAACTTTTTCTTGATTTTGTTTCAAACTTCTTGTTGTTAGATTTATTGGTTTTCTTACGTCCTTACTCAAACAAGATCAATTCTATAGGCTCGTACCTCTGTATTCTTGATTCCTAAGGTTTGTTGAAATGGCTCATTTTCCGGACATAGTATCATCAGAGGGATACGTTCCAGGCGTTAACCAGCCAGAACAAATAATATGCCAATACTTACACATGACCAATTCAATGGGATGTTCATGGTTCGGATGTGACGTTTCAGCCTTCAGTGTCCCCCTTTTGTTGTTTCAACTTAGCATCATCTTTGCCGTCTCTCAAACATTCTATTATCTCCTCAGGCCCCTACGACAAAGTATTCTTTCTTGCCAACTTATCGTAAGATTCTTATATATGTATATGCATACCTTTTCATTTATCGTTGTTTTTGATCATGCTTTGATTGATCTTTTCTGTCCAGGGCTGTATCATATTCATTTGGTTTGTAAGGCTCAACGACAATCTCTTAAACCAAATGTTCCCAGAATCAGGCAAGATGGTTCTTGACACGGTGGCCAACTTTGGGTACTTGTTACACATTTTTGTCGTTGGGGTTCAAATTGACACGACTATTTTAAAGAGTGTGCATAGGCACATGGTGCTCATGGGTTGCATGTCTTTTATGCTACCTTATACCGTTTGCTTGTTGTGCTTAATGCCTTTGTCTAATATAGTCGAGATGGATGAGATTACGTTCCATACTCTGCCTTTCGTTGCTGCTTTAACTTCCATGACAACATTTCCGGCGGTCACCAGCACTCTGTCAGACTTAAACTTGTTGAATTCAGATCTTGGTAGATTATGTTGCAGCACGGCTTTGGTTACTGATGTCTTCAGTTATGTTATTGCATTAGCGTTGAATACTATCGGTGTAGCTTTAGAAAGACAAGAGTGGAAGCCGTTAAAGAATGTTTTGTATATCATTTGTTTTTTGATATCCATGGTTTACGTACTACGCCCATTTGTGTTGTGGATGGCCAAAAGGGTTCCTGAAGGTCAACAGATTAAAGAAAGTCAATTTGTTGCAGTGCTTGCAGCAGTATTAGTTTGTGGGTTTCTATCCGAATGCTTAGGACAGAATGCTTCTTTCGGTGGTTTCACGATGGGCATATGTGTGCCTGATGGGCCTCCTTTTGGTTTGGCTTTGGTGAACCGAATAGACTGGATGGCTTCTAACATTTTGGTTCCTGCCAAATTTGCAATCAGTGCATTCAAAGTGAATTTGAAGTCACTTGGAGGTGATCATGTGTTTGCTGCTTTGATCACTGAGGCTATCATTATTTTAGCATACTTGGCTAAGTTCACATGTAACTTTCTTTTAGCCATGTATTTCAGTGTGCCGGTACAGGATGCATTTCATTTTGCTATGATTATGTGCACCAAAGGCATCATTGACGTCTCAACCTTTTCCCTTATACGAGCTAATGAGGTAAGCTACACTCCTAAAATAACTTCCGAGTTATTTTTATATAATAATGATATAACGGGGTTGGTTACTGTAAAACAAACACGAGTATAAAACAAACGAGTAGTTAAAGGTACACTCAAACGTTGACCTCACACTACTAAAAACATATGGTTGGCATATGTAGGTGGTAACGGATCAAGCATACTCGCTACTCATACTGAACATGCTATTAGTAACAGGATGTACAAGGTTTCTTCTATGGCATTTCTACGATCCATCAACAAGATACAAAGCATACAAGCGAAATAGCATCTTAGAATGTGAACCAGGCGATTTCCTAAGAATGGTGGTTTGCATTCACAATGAAGACAATGTCCCATCCATCATAAACCTTTTGGAAGCGTCAAATCCCACAACACATCAACGTATAGAAGTTATCACAATGAACTTGGAACAGCTTGAAGGTCGATCATCTGCTATTTTAATACCGAGCTCAGAAGTTGAAAAGATCCCTTCAGCCCAAAGTCGAGTGTTACAGACTGGGAATGCTTTCAAATACTTCATGGAACGTAATTACAATTCTGTTTTGGTTGAACACTTTGTTGCCATGGCACCATATCGAACCATGCATGAAGATATCTTCACTATTGCTATTAACAAATGTGCTAATATTGTTATTGTCCCGTTTCACAAGCGTTGGGCTATTGATGGAAGTATCGACGCTACATTTCCTGGAATTAGATCAGTCAACTTAAAAATCATGGAAAAAACCCCTTGTTCTATTGGTATACTTGTTGACAGGGGACAAATTGGAGGACCTCAATCCGTGTTAACTGGGCGAACCAAGGTGTTCCATATAACCCAACTTTTTCTTGGAGGTGCAGACGATAGAGAAGCACTTGCATACAGTTGTAGGATGGCACAACACTATCACACGAGTCTATTACTAGTTTTACTAAGACCAAAGCACGCAGACGTTGAGCTGACACCCAAACTGCATGATAAGAGATTGGATAAAGAGGTGATTGATCGATTTAGGATGGAATGCAAGGGACGAGATGTTTATATTCAAGAAGAGGTGGCAAAAGATGCATTAGAAATGATACAGTTACTAAGGGCAATGGATAAAAACTGTGATTTGTTTATAGTTGGTCGCGAACATGGTTATGCTTATTCTCAGTTAACGTATGGGCTATCAGAATGCGCACAATGCCCTGAGTTAGGGGGGATTGGTGACTTGTTAGCTACAGCAGAGTTTAGTTTTTCTGTTCTAGTTGTGCAACAGCAGCCCATGGAAAGAGTTGACTTAGATGACTCACAGTTTGGATTTGGGAAATGACATAGTGTGATGTTTTGTAGCTGTACGTGTAGATCAAAGTTACCGGTTCACCATTTGTATGCATAGTTCAAAATACACCTTTAGGTAATGTACATGATTTGCATGTTAGCCTGTTCGAGGATGGAGAGTCGTGGCCATGGATGGTGGCTGTGGACTTGTGGTGTAGAAGGTGGTGGCAGTGGGATGGTTGTGCTTGCATTTTTCGATACACAGAGATAAGAGAGAGTTGTCTGTGTGTCTGTGTCTGGTGGCGGTGGGAGGGTGTTTTGCTTACAAGGTTAATGAGTTAAGCATTTTGATCAAGTTCATCGCTGTCTCAACGATTTTGCTAATTTTGGAAGCTTTTATGTCCTTTGTTAGCGTAAATTATTTGAATGGATGTTCAAGTACGCCTTGTAAAATCATGTCCGCGAGCCTGTGTTAGATTACATGTCATGTGCATTCCTTTCAAACCATCAGTGAACAAGTTGAATATTGAGATAGAAACTGACATTAGCCCAACCAATAACATAGATGTTTATTTCAAAAAGGCAATATATACAAATATTATAGAAATCAATTGCTTAATGAATTTTAGTTACTCATCTGCCAGCAAGTTCATTGCTGTCTCTACTAATGAATGAATCGACGTCTTGTACCTGCTCAATCCAATGGCCCCCGAGAAAATATTAAAGCTTTCGACCTCTGATGTTGTCTCGGTGATACCTTCCAGCTCTTCTCTTATGCCAAGATTCTTGAAAGTCTTAATATTTGCACACGTATCTTTCATCATCCAAATTGCCAACTCCACTACATATCTCCTTACTCGTGGAGCCTTGGTTTGTGGTTGTGGATATTTTTTCAATATTTGCACGAGCGCCATAGCTAAATCAGTCTCTTGTATTCCGGCTCTTTTAAACATGACACTGGCTTCTTGAGATGTCATATATTTGAAGACATGTGCTGCTAATCCAACCATTACTTCCTGCAACTTGATTTCTTCTGTCATGATTTCCTTTAGTACCTAGAAAAGCCAGAGGTGCATTACTTTCTGATGACTTACAATATGACAAAAAAGGTGGGTCAGGCAGATTGGGTAATAGCCAAATTTCAACGGGTTGGGTTTACAGGATGGGTTGTCCATATACATTTTTGGTCCGAATCTATACATATTTAGTGTGTTGCAGATAATTACAATGTTTCAATAACAATATAGTTTTACTAAAAAAAGTTCAGGAAGTTTTATGCATCAAAAAAACAAATGTTTCAGGTCAACCCGACCAATTCAGATCAGCGTTGCCCGCTCATTTTGCCACGACTAATGTGAAAATAAATAGAATTTTTGAATGTGAACTTACAGTAGGCGCGGCAGCAGTTATGCCCCGTAACTGTTGAGAGCACTCTGGGCCACTGTAAATGCATAAATTTCTTAAAATCCTTGCTGAATTGATTCTAAGCAGCGGGCTATCCAAAGCAGCAACAAGGTCCTCGATAACATTCAGTTTCAATATACGATGACAGTTATTCATGCTTTCGGATGCCAGCATCCCAAGTGCTTCTCCAGCTGATAATCTCACATGATTATAAGTTTCAGGTGCCGCCTCTCTAAAGAAAATAGTAAATAGCTCCTTAAAAACTCCTCCGGTGCCCCCTATCCTCTCTGTAGCATCAGCTTCCAGGGCCAAACTTGTTAATATTTCTATACCAAGTTTCTGCAACACCGGGTGTTTCTCACCATATCTTAATATATTTCTTATGTAACTAATTGTGAAAATCACCTCTGATATATCTGCCCGAAGCTGTCTGCCTGTACTGCCCGTTGTGCTTACCAACATTTTTACCACTTGTAAAGATGTTTTCACAGTCGAAATCTGAGACTCCGTGACCCTTTCATCTTTCAATAACCTCTCACCGGCATCTGTGAAGTCTATGATTTTTGTTAACAGCCCTTTTGTGTTTCCAATCTTGCCGCAATTGTCATGATCACGGGCAAGTTTCTTCAAAATTTGAAGACCCAATTGATTGAATGTCCAAAATCCATAGTCTTCTTTGTCGGTAATGATCTCTTTTTTTGAAATTTCACCACACGACGTGGCAGTATGGTTTCTATGGATATGTAATAGAGAAGATATAGATTCCATTGCACCTGGAATTCCTGCAACCCGAAGGGAATTTTGTTTTTTGCCAGCTAGTTTTGCTAGAATTTCAGCTGCAGATTTCCTAATCTCTTCCTCTTGCGGATCTTTCCAGTTTAGCATTTCCACCAACCGTTCAATCACTGTTATCGTGATTCCAATCTTCTGAAGCGTGTCTTTAGAAAAACGGGCATTTTTTGTAAAACTTTCCAAGATTCTGATCCCAATAAGTTGCTCATCTGATGAGTCAGAATCCAAGAGTTCCATAGAAAATGAAACTAAATCCATCTTTAACCCATCAAAGATACTTTCATTAACACATTTCTCGTATGCATCATAAAAAAACCGCCTTACTGAAATCATCCCAAGTGGTCCCAATTCACATTCGTTGTTTACCCGTTCTAATAACTTCTTGTACATCACCTTCCATTCCCAATAAGCTTTCTCCAAAAGAAACAAAAGCGCCTCTGCCAATGCCAACGCATAGAATATAGTCAAAGCTGATTTACGATTCCTCTTGTCAGTATCTCCTTTCTCGATCTCTCCATAGTTCTGTTTCACGAGTTTTATTAACGACAACACCACACAGGCTGTTGCTGATGCTAATTGTAGCCAATAAAGAAGCCGACTTATATTTCTTGACAAAAATACCCATTGTCCATAAGGAAGCAGAGGAACATCTGAACTTGTCCATGTACGAGTCAAAGTCTTTTTCTTCTGCAAGTTTCTATTAGTATTTAGCGTCCTCAGGTGAGGACGCTCTTTACTAGATTGGCTCTTCAGAACCGTAAATGCTCTAACCAATATATGAGAACGAGACTTTATAGCACGAAAACTATTGATCCCAGCATCGGCTAATGACCAAGTTGCTTGATGCTGCCATTCTAGCTCATGGCTCCTGCTAAAGATCCTGGTACCTTCTATCAACAAAATAATCGTAATGAACCAAAAATCGGTTTGGTCTATAGTAATAGCAAATCCACCAAGTAAAACAACAGTAGCCCATATGAACCCAAGAGTCCCTAGTCCTGTGGCTGCTTTTTCAAGAATAGCGAGCCGAAGGGCAAAAAGGGTAATTTTCTTTTCAGGTGCCCATCGGTTCCCTTGTCTTGCACCTGAAACCGATCCTCTTGTAGTATTGCTAATGCTGCTTTCAATACTACTTTGTGGCTCAAAAATCGCGTCGTCTATTGGAACATGAACACTGCTTTCTTGGCTTTCTATTCTTGCTTTTGGATTCATATTTGTGAAATGAAGAAAAAATGGCAAGTTTTAAATATCTTTCTTTTGTGTTTTAAGTGGTGTATTTATATGTATGGAAATTGAGCTTTGGGTGCAAGTTTTGCTTCTATAATAGACTAATGAAAATGTGAAACAATGTGACTTGCTTTTCAAGGATTTCTAGATTTATATTACTTCTAAAAGTTATGTTAATGTTTTTTTTTTCTTTTCCCTTTTAAGTTTTGTAAATAGACTTTAAGCAGTCAGTTTGACATTCTGTTAAGGTAGTTGGTAAAAAGAAAAAGCTATTCCAAAATTGCTCACGTTTAGAAAAATGATGTGACCACAAAATATTATAAGTATAATAGTTACAACTTTTTAGATTTGTTTGATATTTTGGAAGCAATTTTTTTACCCACGAGCTGAGATAAGACTATATATTTTCCCTTATACTTATTATGACGGGATTGGGTATTGTTGACATCGTTTTTCTCTTTCTAGCATCGACCTGAAAACTGATTGGTGTATGTTTTGTGAATGATTTGTTGCCATTTACAAAACAGATTTGTTTTGTGATGATGATGATGAAGAAGACTTATGTCATCCATGTTTGTTTTCATGGCAGGTAGGATGGCTGTGATTAAATAATTAAAGAGTAGGTATGCAAAATACTAAAGTAGTTCATAATAGATTAAATAATAATGAAATATAATAAAATAAAATAAAGTGGTTGAAAGTTTTACTTTAGGATTAGGATGTTTTCAACAGAATTATGTTTTCTACATAAGAAATTTAAATATTGATTAGTTTACGTTGCAGCCAAGGAAAGGGTTGAATATTTTCTTGGACTTTCTGTCTTAAACCCAAGTAATACAGTAATTTTTTAATCCTAACATTAAAAAATTTTCCAAAGAATTGATAAATATATTTAGCTATAATTTTTAAAATTGCTTTTGTTAACTTCTTGTCTTATTTTATTATTATTATACTAGTATAAACCGGTTATATTATTTGCTCTGTCATGTAATTTTTTTTTTATAAATTACGTATGTAACTTGCTTTTTTTTCCATATTTTATACGATAGTATTATTTTCTTTTTATGAAAGAGCTTAGCAATAGTGCAATACTACGCATGTATTTATCACGATTTAATGTGAATTCACGTTCGTGTTATTATTTGTCATGTAATTTTTTTTTTATAAATTACGTATGTAACTTGCTTTTTTTTCCATATTTTATACGATAGTATTATTTTCTTTTTATGAAAGAGCTTAGCAATAGTGCAATACTACGCATGTATTTATCACGATTTAGATTTATATTACTTCTAAAAGTTATGTTAATGTTTTTTTTTTTTCCCTTTTAAGTTTTGTAAATAGACTTTAAGCAGTCAGTTTGACATTCTGTTAAGGTAGTTGGTAAAAAGAAAAAGCTATTCCAAAATTGCTCACGTTTAGAAAAATGATGTGACCACAAAATATTATAAGTATAATAGTTACAACTTTTTAGATTTGTTTGATATTTTGGAAGCAATTTTTTTACCCACGAGCTGAGATAAGACTATATATTTTCCCTTATACTTATTATGACGGGATTGGGTATTGTTGACATCGTTTTTCTCTTTCTAGCATCGACCTGAAAACTGATTGGTGTATGTTTTGTGAATGATTTGTTGCCATTTACAAAACAGATTTGTTTTGTGATGATGATGATGAAGAAGACTTATGTCATCCATGTTTGTTTTCATGGCAGGTAGGATGGCTGTGATTAAATAATTAAAGAGTAGGTATGCAAAATACTAAAGTAGTTCATAATAGATTAAATAATAATGAAATATAATAAAATAAAATAAAGTGGTTGAAAGTTTTACTTTAGGATTAGGATGTTTTCTACATAAGAAATTTAAATATTGATTAGTTTACGTTGCAGCCAAGGAATTAGGTTGAAAGTTTTACTTTAGGATTAGGATGTTTTCAACAGAATTAGGATGTTTTCTACATAAGAAATTTAAATATTGATTAGTTTACGTTGCAGCCAAGGAAAGGGTTGAATATTTTCTTGGACTTTCTGTCTTAAACCCAAGTAATACAGTAATTTTTTAATCCTAACATTAAAAAATTTTCCAAAGAATTGATAAATATATTTAGCTATAATTTTTAAAATTGCTTTTGTTAACTTCTTGTCTTATTTTATTACTATTATGATTATTATTATATTAGTTGTTTGTGATAAATATATATAATAATTTGAAAGAAAATAAATTTTTAACAAACAACTACATTATTACTGTACTACACATTTACATATCCAAACAAAGAAAGCTTTTTCTTTAACCTTTTTTCATTCTTTCTATTAAAAATCAAAATAACTCAAGTTTTTTATTCTGCCAATGGAAAGATCTATCTCAAAATTAATGTTTCGATGACCAATGACTTTCAAAGAATAAGCTTATGACAACGAATCTGATATTTGTATGTATTTCCTATTTTATTTTTGTTATATTTAGAAAAAGAAATTACAAAAATATCATTTAAGTTTTAAAAAAATTATATTGTACCGAAATTGGAGTGGGGACAACTGACCCCGCTGTCCCCATAGTAAATCCGTCCATGTATCTATAAACAGATTATTGTACGGTTCGTTTCAGGTGTGAGCCCATAGTTACCCCTATTTGTGATCCATGTTTAATCCTTTAAGATTTCAAAATATTAACTTGAAATTAATTTGAAAGCTCAATATATATGATATTGTTTTTCATGACCCAGGTTGTTTCGCATTATTTTGAAAAATGTTGGAAATGCTAAAATTATATGATATTCAAACAAACTCTTTAGATTTATAAATAGACAGTAAACTTTTGCTTGATAAATAACCTTGGAGACAATTAAAACTGGAATAGTGTAACCATGAGATCAAATTAATGACCATCAACTAGAAAAAGGATGAACTTAATTAACATTCCTCTGCAACCATAAATGGTGAGATTCACAATATGTATTTTCACTATTTTAGATACCTACAAAAATATTTGGTCAATGAACTCTTACCACCCAACCTTTTTAGTAAGAAACAAACCTTCCAATCCAATAATGCCATGTGTTAATAGTAGTCTCCAAAATTTGTACTAACTTGTACTTATGAGTAAAAATGAGTGTGATTCCCGGCCCTTGTTTTTGCATTATATTCATAGTTTTCGGCATTTTTTCATATTTCAAATATAGAAACAAAAAATAATTAAAGCATTCAATATAGTTTGAATAAGGGATAAGTGCGCTGAAATGTAATTAACTATGATCAAATGTCTATAGTGGGAACCAACTATCAGATTATATATTGTGTGTTAAGAACTTAGTAAAAATGTTCAAATCATGAGCCGGCCAATCAAAAACTTGCACGTGGCGGCTCATATGGTTTTCCACGTATGTCATATTACATAATTTGGACAATTTATCAAGTTGTTAACATACAATGTCCAAAACCTTAGTTCGTTCCTACTATAGACATTTGGTTATAGTTAGTTACATTTTAAGGTACTTAACCCTTTGAATAATGATTGTGCACCAAACCGCGTCGTGTGCTTTGTAGGTAAAGAAGATGATTTAAGGATGGATTAGAAAGGGTTTTAGGTTTTATTGGCGATTTCCCGAAGGTAGGGATGTGCACGGGTCGAAACCCGGCCCGAACCGGGATGACCCGCGAGAGCATGAAAAATGGAACCGTGACCCGGCCCGTGAAGGTTCGGGTCGGTTCGTTTCGGGTCGGGTCGGGCAGGTCATGGGTTTTCTTCACAATTTTTTGGTTTTTGGCTTCACCCGAACCCCGACCCGTCCAACCCGTGACCCGCGAATGCACTAAAAACGTGACCCGTGACCCGGCCCGTTAGGACGGGTCGGGTCGGTTCCGGGTCGGGCGCGGGTTTCCGGGTCTTTTGCTCATCCCTACCCGAACGTAGGGCAATGCCTCTTTACGCCAATTATGTGTGAGTTAGGGTTTTTGACCGATGGTTGATCGTGCCTAATGTGGAGAAATCTTTCTCCTTTTAGACCATCCTTAAAGCCTAGGTGAAGATGATAGGTGATCACCAATAGAGATAGGTGAAAGTGTTAAAGATGACACGGTGAAAGGGTAGGTGATGCTTAGCTACTTCACCTTTTATTTTATTAAGTTTTATATTGTTGTTTTATTTTGATTGGCTATTTGGTTATATTGTAGGGTATCAAAGTTGATTAATGCGGAGTACACATGATAGGTGAATGGTTAAAGGGAAAAAGAAAAGCTGAAAGGAATGAAAAGGTGAACTTGACTTGGCAAGCAAAAGTTTAGGTAAAATAGGTGAACGGTTACGAATGATCTTATAGGAGAAGGTTAGGGTTTTCCCCTTCCTTCTTAGATTTAGTTGTCATAGTTATCCGATCTCTTTCTTAAGATAATTATCCTAATTAGAGTCGGATATACTTAGCTTTGGTAAATATCTTTTTATCTTTGGAAAGATTTTATATTAATCCTTAGCTATATTAAGCACCTCCGGGCTTGAGCAATTTGTGAGAATGCTTCGTGCTTTATAACCTTCGTACGATGAATCGGAGGGGTACACCATTAAATAAGTTAGGAGACGATCTCTGTTTAATTCTTATATATTTTGGGTAGTCTTAATTAGGATTCGTTTATATATACCAGTTTTACATTCATTTGTATATTAACTTGAATATGCTTTAGACATTTTCAAACGGGATGACCCACTTGACCTGTTTATGTTTATAGTTTTATACTCAAGTTAATGGGTGATGATTCCTTTAAGTTGATTTCCCAACTTGTGTTAAGTTGAGAAAATTATTTTTGAATCTTGACTTTTGATTTCCATCCAAGGATCAAGATTAGTTTAACTTGACCCCTCGGGATCCCCACCCCAATTTAATGGCTGATATTTTAACCATCCGAGAATATAATGTTTTGACTTTGGTACCAATCAAACAATTAGGAAGTGTTGTATTTCAAAAGGGAAATGATTATCCTAACTAAATAGCCTAAAGATCCTCCTAATCACGAGATGATGACATGTGGAAAAATCAGGGGGCAAGATTAGGAAAGAGAATTAGTGGATAACACATGTCACATTCTTATAGTTTTAGGAGGATTTTTAGGCTATTCTTTAAAAGATTTATCATTTTATGTTGAGTTGATGCACTACACGTCTACACTCCAAATAATCTGTTAGAACAAAGCTTTTTTTGACTTGATATATTTTCTTTCTTTTCATCGAAGATCCAAATGCCATCTTTATATTCATATTCACAAGTCATTTTGGTGAACATCTCACAAAGTACAAATTAATACAAGTTTTGAAGTCCTTTGTTATCACTTGTCATTATTTAATTGGGTGTTGTTCTTTTCTTATTACAAAGGTTAAGTGGTAAGAATTCATTGACCAAATAGGTAAATGTATTTATAGGTGTCCAAAATAAAAAATAAATCTTAAAATTAGACCATATAGATAATATTGGATTAAGATCCTCTAAAGTTGAATCAACTTCATAGGTGAAGTTGGACAATTTTGAACCTTTGGATTGAAATAAAGGGTTAAGATTCAAATGTCATATTTGAATCTTAACCCTTGATTTAAATCCAAAGGTTGAGATCTTACCAACTTCACCTATGAAGTTGATCCAACTTTAGAGGATCTTGATCCGGTAATATTCCCTTGTTGATATTATAGTGAGGTAAAGTAGTTTTTTCCACAACACTCAACCCATATTAGAAATTATCCCTCTTGACCCCGTCACCCAACTCAAAATTTTATTTATATATCATATTGATGTATATGAAAAGAAAATCTTCCTTATATTCAAAATGTTAATCATGAAATTTAAGTTCAATTTGCCAAATAACAAACAAATATTAAGGGGAAAAAAAAATGTAACTTTCCAACCCATATATTTCGAGACAAACAAAATAATCGTGGCATCACATACATCTTGAGTGGTTCTTAAAAAAAAAAAACATCTTGTATATCACAAGCTTTGTTCAAAGTCAACATAAACCAAAACTACAATTGCAATCCAAAACATGTCATAACTAAATCGAAACGCACAATCCACAAAATGACACGGTTTTATTTTGTGTCGATTTCAAAACCGATCATCCATCAACAATTTACTTATTATAAACTTTAAAGAAATATACCAATTAAATATAAGAAAATAACATTATCTTTATGAAAAATGAACTTCAACGAGTCACGACCACTACAATTCATTGCGGACGATGAAGTATTCAATTCTGTTACATTACACGTGTACATACTAGTTCTAATACGATAATGAGAATAACAAGAAAATGGCTTCGCTTCGCTGCGATATATCATTTCTAGTTTTTTATTAACAATAAAATAATAATTTTGTCTTGATTACATTCTACCAATCAACATTAGAAAACATTTTTCTAAACATTAGTTTATAATTATTATACAAATTATTATTTTTCCTACTTTTGAGGCATATTTACATATCTACTCAAATCATGCTTTAGAAGCATTGTATTTATGCATTAAAAACTTACAATTTGGGTAAATATGTAATTATGCCTCTAAAATAGGATATATATGTAAATCTTCTTTTTACGATTTTCTATTTTTTAGTTCTCACAATGAGTCTTCCTTGTTAAATATATTTTTAGGATATTATTTAAGCACATTAAAAAAATATATATATAAAAATATTATTTCATAAGATACCACAACTTTTTTAATTAAAGAAAATGTAATACTCCGTATTATTTATATATGCTTCAATCCACACTCATGTAATATCAATTTAAAGGTTTGTTAGGATTGGGTGGTCAACACATGTTGGCGTTAGGTAACCACGATTTTGCCACTGTGAACAGTGGCGTTAGGTACTGTGAACAGTGGCAAACGACAATAAACAACATCAAAACGACACCATTTTTCTATGACAATTGAGCGGTATACAAATGATTGTCTAAAAAACTATGCATAAAAATCATTCCCAATATAAAAAAAAAATTATTTTTTGATTTTTACCTTTTTTTTGTATTTCAAAATCCAAAGTAAAGAACCATAGTTATCAGTTTGGACTTCATATTAATTCTGAAATATAAGAAAGCACAAGTCATTAAAGGTTTTCATATTAAAATATGAAACTCGCATATTCAAACACAAATAAATAATAATCTAAACTCAATAACTAGATATTGAAAGCCCAAAAACCAAACATGTTATATATAATGCAAATAGTCAATTACTTGTTGAAACTGATCGATTTGTTGTTGCAATATAGTTTACCCGGTAACATTTAGGTGGTGTTTGTTAATGTCTTAATAGAAAAAGTCATGACTTAATTAAAAATACATAATCCATTAAGTCATTAAAAGTGTTTGTTTTTATGATTTAATAAACAAAAAACACTTGTATTAACTTAATCCATACATACATTATTTATTCATTCAGTCACTTAATGATTAAAAAACAAACAGGCCCTTAGTGTTTTACTCGAAAGAAAAAGAACACGGAAGACAATAGATTTAAAAGAAAATCACTAATACTCCGTATTATTTATATATGCTTCAATCCACACTCATGTAATATCAATTTAAAGGTTTGTTAGGATTGGGTGGTCAACACATGTTGGCGTTAGGTAACCACGATTTTGCCACTGTGAACAGTGGCGTTAGGTAACCACGAGTGGCTTAGCACGGTGAACAGTGGCTTAGTAACATGGTTAGGATTGGGTGGTCAACACATGTTGGCGTTAGGTAACCACGATTTTGCCACTGTGAACAGTGGCGTTAGGTACTGTGAACAGTGGCTTAGGATTGGGTGGTCAACACATGTTGGCGTTAGGTAACCACGATTTTGCCACTGTGAACAGTGGCGTTAGGTATGTGAACAGTTGGCGTTAGGTAACCACGATTTTGCCACTGTGAACAGTGGCGTTAGGTAACCACGAGTGGCTTGCCACGGTGAACAGTGGCAAACGACAATAAACAACATGGCGTTAGGTACTGTGAACAGTGGCGTTAGGTACTGTGAACAGTGGCGTTAGGTACTGTGAACAGTGGCGTTAGGTACTGTGAACAGTGGCGTTAGGTACTGTGAACAGTGGCGTTAGGTACTGTGAACAGTGGCGTTAGGTACTGTGAACAGTGGCGTTAGGTACTGTGAACAGTGGCGTTAGGTACTGTGAACAGTGGCGTTAGGTACTGTGAACAGTGGCGTTAGGTACTGTGAACAGTGGCGTTAGGTACTGTGAACAGTGGCGTTAGGTACTGTGAACAGTGGCGTTAGGTACTGTGAACAGTGGCGTTAGGTACTGTGAACAGTGGCGTTAGGTACTGTGAACAGTGGCGTTAGGTACTGTGAACAGTGGCGTTAGGTACTGTGAACAGTGGCGTTAGGTACTGTGAACAGTGGCGTTAGGTACTGTGAACAGTGGCGTTAGGTACTGTGAACAGTGGCGTTAGGTACTGTGAACAGTGGCGTTAGGTACTGTGAACAGTGGCGTTAGGTACTGTGAACAGTGGCGTTAGGTACTGTGAACAGTGGCGTTAGGTACTGTGAACAGTGGCGTTAGGTACTGTGAACAGTGTTAGGTACACTCATGTAATATCAATTTAAAGGTTTGTTAGGATTGGGTGGTCAACACATGTTGGCGTTAGGTAACCACGATTTTGCCACTGTGAACAGTGGCGTTAGGTACTGTGAACAGTGGCAAACATAAAGTGTTAGGATTGGGTGGTCAACACATGTTGGCGTTAGGTAACCACGATTTTGCCACTGTGAACAGTGGCGTTAGGTAACCACGAGTGGCTTGCCACGGTGAACAGTGGCAAACGACTGTGAACAGTGGCGTTAGGTAACCACGAGTTTGCCACGGTGAACAGTGGCAAACGACAATAAACAACATCAAAACGACACCATTTTTCTATGACAATTGAGCGGTATACAAATGATTGTCTAAAAAACTATGCATAAAAATCATTCCCAATATAAAAAAAAAATTATTTTTTGATTTTTACCTTTTTTTTGTATTTCAAAATCCAAAGTAAAGAACCATAGTTATCAGATTGGATACCATTACCTGATACCAAGATCGGGAAGGTACCCGGGTCGGGATTTGAAATTTTTTGCTCATCCTATTTTGAGATGCCTCGCATGGAGCTTAATTCTACGAACAAAGTATTAGTAAATGTACATACATAAACAATAACAAAAGAGTAAACATTTAAAACGGTAGTGATGTTAGTACTCAACCCTAGTACAGGGGTGAATATTATTTATAGGTGCATTTTGTGGTGAGTGATGGATAGATCATTTGTGTGCATTTTGACGGAAATAACTGGGGAAGAGACTACTAATATATATGTGTGTGTGTTTGCGTTGTGTGTGTAGTTTCAGATTCAAACTAAAATGATAATAAAATGTAAAGAGGTAAAAGTTGATGGAATAAAATGTAAAGAGGTAAAAGTTGATGGAATAAAATGTAAAGAGGTAAAAGTTGATGGAATAAAATGTAAAGAGGTAAAAGTTGATGGAATAAAATGTAAAGAGGTAAAAGTTGATGGAATAAAATGTAAAGAGGTAAAAGTTGATGGAATAAAATGTAAAGAGGTAAAAGTTGATGGAATAAAATGTAAAGAGGTAAAAGTTGATGGAATAAAATGTAAAGAGGTAAAAGTTGATGGAATAAAATGTAAAGAGGTAAAAGTTGATGGAATAAAATGTAAAGAGGTAAAAGTTGATGGAATAAAATGTAAAGAGGTAAAAGTTGATGGAATAAAATGTAAAGAGGTAAAAGTTGATGGAATAAAATGTAAAGAGGTAAAAGTTGATGGAATAAAATGTAAAGAGGTAAAAGTTGATGGAATAAAATGTAAAGAGGTAAAAGTTGATGGAATAAAATGTAAAGAGGTAAAAGTTGATGGAATAAAATGTAAAGAGGTAAAAGTTGATGGAATAAAATGTAAAGAGGTAAAAGTTGATGGAATAAAATGTAAAGAGGTAAAAGTTGATGGAATAAAATGTAAAGAGGTAAAAGTTGATGGAATAAAATGTAAAGAGGTAAAAGTTGATGGAATAAAATGTAAAGAGGTAAAAGTTGATGGAATAAAATGTAAAGAGGTAAAAGTTGATGGAATAAAATGTAAAGAGGTAAAAGTTGATGGAATAAAATGTAAAGAGGTAAAAGTTGATGGAATAAAATGTAAAGAGGTAAAATGGTGTAAAAAATGTAAAGAGGTAAAAGTTGATGGAATAAAATGTAAAGAGGTAAAAGTTGATGGAATAAAATGTAAAGAGGTAAAAGTTGATGGAATAAAATGTAAAGAGGTAAAAGTTGATGGAATAAAATGTAAAAGTAAAAATTTTTAGAAAATGTAAAGAGGTAAAAGTTGATGGAATAAAATGTAAAGAGGTAAAAGTTGATGGAATAAAATGTAAAGAGGTAAAAGTTGATGGAATAAAATGTAAAGAGGTAAAAGTTGATGGAATAAAATGTAAAGAGGTAAAAGTTGATGGAATAAAATGTAAAGAGGTAAAAGTTGATGGAATAAAATGTAAAGAGGTAAAAGTTGATGGAATAAAATGTAAAGAGGTAAAAGTTGATGGAATAAAATGTAAAGAGGTAAAAGTTGATGGAATAAAATGTAAAGAGGTAAAAGTTGATGGAATAAAATGTAAAGAGGTAAAAGTTGATGGAATAAAATGTAAAGAGGTAAAAGTTGATGGAATAAAATGTAAAGAGGTAAAAGTTGATGGAATAAAATGTAAAGAGGTAAAAGTTGATGGAATAAAATGTAAAGAGGTAAAAGTTGATGGAATAAAATGTAAAGAGGTAAAAGTTGATGGAATAAAATGTAAAGAGGTAAAAGTTGATGGAATAAAATGTAAAGAGGTAAAAGTTGATGGAATAAAATGTAAAGAGGTAAAAGTTGATGGAATAAAATGTAAAGAGGTAAAAGTTGATGGAATAAAATGTAAAGAGGTAAAAGTTGATGGAATAAAATGTAAAGAGGTAAAAGTTGATGGAATAAAATGTAAAGAGGTAAAAGTTGATGGAATAAAATGTAAAGAGGTAAAAGTTGATGGAATAAAATGTAAAGAGGTAAAAGTTGATGGAATAAAATGTAAAGAGGTAAAAGTTGATGGAATAAAATGTAAAGAGGTAAAAGTTGATGGAATAAAATGTAAAGAGGTAAAAGTTGATGGAATAAAATGTAAAGAGGTAAAAGTTGATGGAATAAAATGTAAAGAGGTAAAAGTTGATGGAATAAAATGTAAAGAGGTAAAAGTTGATGGAATAAAATGTAAAGAGGTAAAAGTTGATGGAATAAAATGTAAAGAGGTAAAAGTTGATGGAATAAAATGTAAAAGTTAAAAACTTTAGGGGTTAAAGTTGGATGTTGGTGTACTTGTACCTTGTGCATTAAAGCTTGTAAAAAAAGGGTTGGTTTTTAGTATATAGGTAAATATTAAAATAAAACTAGGTGAAACCCGTGCGTTGCACTGGACTATTTTATTTTCTATGTCATTCATCGTAAATTTTTGTTTTTTGATTTATGTTCATATCAAAGAAACTTCTTAAATACACACATTCCGCATCAACCATGACAGATTTAAATGTAAGTCGAACTTTATCATATACTTTTCAACTAATCCCCCGTCAAAAGCCCGATGACAATTGTTGATAAGAGAGCGAAACAATCCCCGATTAGTACTACTATACAATGATAGTAATGCCAAAATATAAAAACTAAAAAAGCAAACTCTTTTGATCCATCTCTATTATCACTTAAACAGAACATATGCAAATAAAAAAAAAAATTAGAAAAAAGTGTGAAGCCAATGAATAGTGCTAATATCATGTTACCATTGCAATTTTGAAATATGAACCCAAAAACCAACCAAATCTTGTCTCCTTGATATCCATCACCACCACGGCTGTTACCTTTGAAACCATAGTCATTTCTTTTGCCACAACGTTTTCAAGCAAACACCCATTTGGTCGTATATGTATTCGTGTTTTCAGCATATATATTATAACAGTCACATAAAACAACTACTTAATCTTAGACAGGAACAAAAAAAAATTCAGGTATAAAAAACACAAAAACGACAAACATCGATCCTACAAAAAAACTATATATATATATATCACACAAAACTCGGCCAATATTCATGATTTATATCTCCAAAAAACCATTTTGATATCAAATATGAGTGATAATTTCAAAAGTCAGATTTCACAGGCATGGTTAACAATTTACAGCAAAAGGAGATAAAACCAAAAAAGTTATTAGGAAAAAGAATTAAGTACAATCATTATATATGCAACATTTAAGGTAGCTTAAATCCTAAAAAGGATGCATGAAAAAGCATAACATATACATCAAGAGTGATATTTGAACTATACCAGCCGACCAAAACAGCACTTAGCGAGAAAAAAACATAATTAAAAATGACAAAATATATTTGGGTATGATGATATAGGAATCGAGCAGCTACTGGTGGAAATGAAACTAAGCTTCAAGTGACGTTTTTATACAACTGAAGAAAATTCATACATACATATATACGTGTATATGTATATTAATCTCTGGCCATTTTCCGGTTTCCATAACAATATAAGTACCCATTTTTATCACTCAAGACTTTTGCCAAAACGTTTTCAAGCAAACACCCATATGGTCGTATATGTATTCATGTTTTCAGCATATATATCTATACATATGTTTACGACAAAGCAAGCCAAGAAAGAATAGCCCATCATCCAACTAACATTCAGAACTGGTAAACTAACTCGGTAAAACTAAGGGAAAAAAATGAAATACCGACTTATTTTCAGAAAACTTGTATTGATAACCAAGGCTAGATATCTGGATAAAAACCTCACTTGTTTTGTCGTATATGTATTCGTGTTTTCAGCATATATATCTATACATATGTTTACGACAAAGCAAGCCAAGAAAGAATAGCCCATCATCCAACTAACATTCAGAACTGGTAAACTAACTCGGTAAAACTAAGGGAAAAAAATGAAATACCGACTTATTTTCAGAAAACTTGTATTGATAACCAAGGCTAGATATCTGGATAAAAACCTCACTTGCTTTGTCGTATATGTATTCGTGTTTTCAGCATATATATTATAACAGTCACATAAAACAACTACTTAATCTTAGACAGGAACAAAAAAAAAAAAAAAAACATAATTAAAAATGACAAAATATATTTGGGTATGATGATATAGGAATCGAGCAGCTACTGGTGGAAATGAAACTAAGCTTCAAGTGACGTTTTTATACAACTGAAGAAAATTCATACATACATATATACGTGTATATGTATATTAATCTCTGGCCATTTTCCGGTTTCCATAACAATATAATATAACCCATTTTTATCACTCAAGACTTTTGCCAAAATGTTTTCAAGCAAACACCCATATGGTCGTATATGTATTCATGTTTTCAGCATATATATCTATACATATGTTTACGACAAAGCAAGCCAAGAAAGAATAGCCCATCATCCAACTAACATTCAGAACTGGTAAACTAACTCGGTAAAACTAAGGGAAAAAAATGAAATACCGACTTATTTTCAGAAAACTTGTATTGATAACCAAGGCTAGATATCTGGATAAAAACCTCACTTGTTTTGTCGTATATGTATTCGTGTTTTCAGCATATATATTATAACAGTCACATAAAACAACTACTTAATCTTAGACAGGAACAAAAAAAAATTCAGGTATAAAAAACACAAAAACGACATACATCGATCCTACAAAAACATCTATATATATATAAATCACACAAATACTCGGCCAATATTCATGATTTATATCTCCAAAAAACCATTTTGATAAAATATGATTTATATTTTCAAAAGTCATTCCAAAATCCCTATATACATATAACGATTTTCATGATTTCTATTCAAAAATATTCAAACAATGATTGATTAAACTAAAATACAGTGAAAGGATTGAAAAATGTTACCTGGAATAGTTCATTTCGAGATGCTGTTAGCGGGTTAAAAAAAACCTGCGTATATGATATACATATATATATAACACTATATATAAGTGGATTTAGCCATTTATTTGAAAACCCAAAATTAGGGATGGAAAATAGGAAGAGATATGGGGGATTGAAAATATGTGGGAGATGGGGAAACTGAAAATAGGATTTAGGGGAAATAGTTGTCACCGATGGGAACCGGGAAGAATCTGTTCCTAAAGTTAAATAGGGATGGAAATGACAGGTTATTAATGGTGAGTTTGCGAATAATTAACAAAACCTCCGTTGGTTCAACTGGTTGAGACGCGCTGCGAATAAGCGGGAGGTCAGGGTTCGAAACTGACTCCTCATTTATTTTTAATAAAGGTACATAAATTGCTTATGTGGACCCTACACATCAGCACATAAATTGCTGATGTGGTTGTTGACGTGTCCTACCCCCTCAAACTTTCCATAAGTACTACTCCCTCCGTCCAATTTTGACTGGTCAAGTCTTTTTCTTCCGACTTTGACCGTAAATATCTTTGTTTGTGTTATATATTACATTTAAAACTCAATCAATTCATATATGTTATATCAAGTGTTACATAACACAAACAAGAATATTTACGGTCAAAGTTGAAAGAAAAAGACTCAAAAAGTCAAAATAGGACACTTAATATGGGACGGAGGAAGTAATATATAAACGCATCGATGTAGATTTTTATTTGGACCGTCCTTCACCAAACGTTTACATTGATTATTTCACAAACTAACGTGGACGAAACTTTGTAAACGGATGCTTCCGTGAGGGATTGTCCGAGTAGAATAATGCATATCTGAATAACGTGTTATTTGGTGTAAATTAATAAAAATATAGACAAGACTTGTAACATTTGATAAATACATGGACCATTCATGTAACTCACTCAAAGTAGTATATATATAAAAATTTGTGGTTTATGTCCGATCCACTTTCCCCAAATCATACACAGTACCAAAAAAAAAAATCACAAAAATCCCAAACCCTAATTAGTAAAATTGGTGGTGAGATCAATGGGGACAATAACCAGACTTAACAATTCAAAAACCCCAAATGAAAATCATAATCCAATTACAACATCATTATCATCATCAATTTCATCAACTGACACCATTAATGCATCACATGAATTCAAGATTTCAGGTTATGAAACATCAAAAGGAATAGGAGTTGGGAAATACATAGCTAGTGATACATTTAGTGTTGGTGGTCATACATGGGCTATTTACTTTTACCCTGATGGGAAAAGTGCTGAAGATAATTCGACGTATGTGTCGTTGTTTATCGCGCTTGCGAGCGATGCGAGTGATGTTCGGGCGTTGTTTGAGTTGTCTTTGATGGATCAAAGTGGTAATGGAAAGCATAAGGTGCATACTCATTTTGGGAGGGTTTTGGATGCTGGCCCGTATACGCTTAAGTACCGCGGTAGCATGTGGTTGGTGTTTTTTCTTTCGTTATCGTTGTTTTGAATTAGTATTGTTTTGTGTTTTTATATATTCTTGAATATTGTGTTAATGTAGTTAGTTGCAAGATAGGAGCTGTATATATTTATACATACACTTTATTTGATAGATAAAAAGAATGATACGTGTATGGTTAAGTATAAAAAAGACTAGAGTAACCGCAAGGGTAGTTAACTAGTGGTAAAGGCTTAGTCTTTAAGGGTAAAAATACCTGGAGGTAAGAAAATATACTCCCTTTATGGCAATAGAGGTTCACCCATGATGACTCGGCCCTGAGATTAGTCGGCTCGCAAAGCAGGGTCGGATACTCAGGCTAACTAAGGTTTTATAGGAAGTTACTTGTTGTGGGTACTTGAAACTCAAATAGTTGAAGTAAGGATCCTCTTACCCAACGGCAACAAGTTGATTTTATTCAAATTTCCTTTTATATTTCGCTTACATTTCATTTTTTCAAGAAAATATCATTTGGGCCCCATTGTCGATGTTTAAATTTGTGTGTGTGAGTGTGAGTGTGAGTGTGAGTGTTTGTGTGTGTGAGTGTGAGTGTGAGTGTGTTTCAAAGCCTTAGTAATTTGTAAACTGAAATTAAGCTACCACGTATTTATCCAAAACATATTTAGCTAAAATAGAAAGTATTGATTCCATTTGTAGCAAGGATTGTAATCATTAAAGCGAGTTTGTTCGTTGTTATGCAACTTTGAGTTTATATGTAACCAAGATTACTCGCAACTTTTCTTTATATTTATAAAAATTAGAGCGTAATTATTTATTCTTCTAAATATTATGAAGATCATTCTTTAATTGTAGTACTACAAGATCATTATATGATAAAAATGAGTTGAATACGTAATGTTTCTTTTAAAATAGTTATTAAAGTTCTTATACTACCCAAGCTCATTAGATATTTTACTAAGTCTGGGTAGTAATGTAGTATTTCTACTTGTTATATAGGCTGAGGGTACTATGTTGTGCCTTCTTACTACAGGGTAGTGTTCACCCAGTTTTTAAAGTTCGAGCTTCTATAGAATTTGAATATGTTTGATTTTGTTAATTTGAAAATGGTTCTTTAACTGCTGTAATACTTTGTTGAGTTGTATATGTAAACTCTTACATTTTGAAGATATGATTCGCCTTGCATTCATGAGGCTCACACCTTGACCCTAGGCTCCAAGGACTCCTTTGCACTTTATTGCACCTTGGCCCTAGGCTTTAAGGACTCCTTTACACTTTATTGTGCCTTGATCCTTCAACAACCTTGGGCCTATAATTAGTTTAGCCATTTTCTTGTGTTTGGAAAGCACTTAATATCTGAATAATCTACTAAATGTGACAGGGGCTACAAGCGTTTTCTAAGGAGGAGTGCTCTAGAAACATCGGACTATTTGAAAGATGATTGCCTGTTAGTTAAGTGCACTGTTGGTGTTGTGAAATCATGTACGGAGGTCCCTCAGGTCTTCAGTATATTATCGGCGCCATCTAATATCAGTCAGAATTTTGGCCATCTCTTGGAAAGTGGAGAATTGACAGATATCACTCTTGAAGTTGATGGGGAAGTTTTTCGGGCACATAAGTTGGTACTTGCTGCACGTTCACCTGTTTTCAAGGCTCAACTTTTTGGTCCCATGAAGGCCAATGAAACAGATCTCATTAAAGTACAGGAAATAGAACCAGCAGTTTTTAAGGTTTGCCTTTTTCTTATGAGCTTTATACTTGTTACATGCATACAAGAATGCTCCACATTGTATATGTTTTGGTTTGTACATTTGTTTTCATAGTTGCGAACTACATATATTTCTTGATCTTGCTTTACTGGACAGAAGTTTTTGTTAGCTCTTTTCAATGGTTTCCTATTGGGAACAAGATAGATTACACCTTGAAAAAAACAAACATTTAATAATCCATTTTTTGGATTTTTGCTTGAAGTGGATATATATGACCCGTTATCTTTGAGTTGCTTATGTTGTTTCTTTAACTTTCAAAATCAGAAGACCAAAAAAGTTCAGAAGGGAATGTGTCAAATGGGTCGAAGTTTATCCAAAGCATCTTTAATTTATAAAACCTGTTAAGCTTTTTCTTTTTGCTAACTAAATCTTAAAAAGTTCAATATAAATATATTTTTAGTAGTGTTTTTACTATAGAGTATATTAAATCTTGTTCTTTGGCCTTGTTATGTACTACTATACAAAAATAATTGTTGTGTATTACCTTTTGTATTCTACTTCACATCTAAAAGCTAGTTTCTTCTTGATATAATGGTTCATGTGATTGTATATGTCACTATTATTCTTTTTTATTTATTTGAACAGCAATATTTATTATTAATAAATTTTGGCAAGATGCCGAAGAAAAAGAAAAGTTACATCATATGTGACGGACTAATGTATCTCAAAGGTCACAAAAAACCAAGCTTATTATGTAGAAGTTTAAGTATTTTAGAGAAAAATGTTTTTTGGGACATCCCAACTCGTTAAATTTGACCTATTTTAATAAATGTCTTAGCTCGCTTTTTTCGTCACCTCTGAGTTGATGAAAGATTAGCTAGGTCTTAATTTTGACTTCAAGTTTTAACTATAATAACCGCAAAGTCAAAGTGCTCTCTGTTATCGGCCCAAGTAAGTCTGTAATGCACATTGATTCAGACAACTTGAAGAGCAGGTTTTAGATCATTGTATTTTAAACCTTTTATCTTAATTAGTTGTCCATTCTTGAGCTTTACTAATGAAATTTTTTTTATTTTCATTTCAATTTTTTTTCCGATGATTATAGTGCAAAATCTTTGCATGTGTATTATTAGCAAGCATTTTTCATGATGTAGATAATTTACATGTTGAATTGTTGAATCTAATACAAGTAGATGGGTGGATGTTTTGCAGGCTTTACTTCATTTTATTTATTGGGATGAGCTTCCAAACACAGAAGAGGTTGTGGGGCTGAGTCCACCGTGGGCTTCAACAATAATGGCCCAACACCTGCTTGCAGCTGCTGATCAGTATGGAATTGAGAGGTTGCGGTTTCTTTGTGAGACTAAACTTTGTGAGGATGTAGCCATTAACACTGTAGCCACAACTTTAGCTCTGGCAGAACAACACCATTGTTTACAACTCAAATCTGTCTGCCTCAAATTTGTTGTTGAGCCTGAAAATCTCAAAGGTACTACTGCACGACTATGTCATGTCTCTTTCTGTTTTTGCCATTTTCTTTCTTTGCAAAAGTATAGGTAAACCTTATATATTTTATTCCTTTTTAAAAGGGGGTTGAAATCTAATCTGAATAATCTTTGTAACCATATTTGACACACTTGGTAATTCACGAAAAAACCGTTTCTTCATCACAAGTGTTTTAGGTCAACTTGGCCTGTTTTGACCTGAAAAAAGTTACCCACTGATATTTGGAATCTCGCTTTTTAGTTTGTAAAGAGCCATACTAAACTAAATTTACAACACAATTACAGGCAAGCTGACCTATTAAGAAGTCGTATAGTATAGAAAGTTTTCTGAATGTCGATCCGTGATACTAAGATTCAATATTAACTTTGATAAAACAGTTCTTTAAAGAGATTTTTGGAATGTTAAACACAATAAGTAATTACAGTTTGCTTATTGTTGACATATGAAATAGTTTATAATCCGAACTAAACTAAATTTACAACACTGCACCTATCTTGAAGTGGTATAGTATGGAAACTTTTGCTGAATCTCAATCTGAAATAGTATGATTCATTATTAACATTGATAAAACAATTTCCTAAAGAGATTCGATATTAACATTGATAAAACATTTCTCTAAAGAGATTTTTGAAATGTTAAACACAATAAGTAATTACAGTTTTGCTTATTGCTGGCAACTTGACATATGAAATAGTTTATAATCCGAACTAAACTAAATTTACAACACCGCACCTATCTTGAAGTGGTAAAGTATAGAAACTTTCACTGACTCTCAATCTGAAGTAGTATGATTCATTATTAACATTGATAAAACAATTCTCTAAAGAGATTCAATATTAACGTTGATAAAACATTTCTCTAAAGAAAATTTTGAAATGTTAAACACAATAAGTAATTACAGTTTTGCTTATTGTTGACATATGAAATAGTTTATAATCCGAACTAAACTAAATTTACAACACTGCACCTATCTTGAAGTGGTATAGTATAGAAACTTTTGCTGAATCTCAATCTGAAATAGTATGATTCATTATTTACAATGATAAAAGAATAAAAAAATCATGCCTAAAGTGATTTGTAAAATATGAAACACAATAAGTAATTACAAATTGTGTCAATGTAGGTTTATCAATTCTAAACTAATAAAAATAAATGACAAGAAAACAATATTGACAAAGTATCTTACATGGTTCAGATTCTTTCATTATTGAAAAAATTGATAATGTCACTAGTTAATCGATATACCAACTTCTTAACTTGCTTAGCCAATCATTGCGGGCATTGTATTGATCTCTACTGGTGGAATTCTAAACTCATAAATTCATACATAAATATATTGTTAGCAAGACATAGCTTCAAAGTTTTTCTTTGACTATGAATACTACGTTCTTGTCTTTCTTGTAATAGCAATATTGTCGTGTTAATACTGACAGGCTTTGGAGACCCAGACTGCCAACTTTAATTCATGTAGCCAATCTATACTTCTTATAAAACCGTTTAGCCATATGGTCTAAATCCTTTAAAAGAGCAGTAAATGCCCAAAAATAAGCATCTCCCTAAAATATATAGCCTTTATGGATCTCCTGAAACTCCGCATTTTAAGTCACTATAAAGACAGTTGAGACCCATAAAGCTCGAGCAGACGTGCAATGCTAATGCTATTTTTTCAAGGAAATGCTAATGCTAATTACCGACACTGTTTTTTCTATTTGCACTTAGCTGTGATACAAAGCGATGGATTTGACTACTTAACACAGAGCTGCCCATCTGTGATTACGGAGCTATTGGAGTATGTAGCGAGGATCAGAGAACACTCTGTAATGTCTTATGGGCGTCGGAATGGAAATGATGGTAATGTTGATGGGAGTGGTGCAGATGGGCGGCGTGTTAGACAAAGGCTCTATTGATGAATGAAGTTAAAGGATGTTGACGCTGTTCTGATATGTGATTGATGTATGCACACCCCACCCTGACTTTTTAGTCTATATGTATCGTGTTATAAATTATAAATCTGCAAATTAAAAAGTAATCTCTACGGTTTCCCCGTCCTTTTTGTAAAGGGATTTTTACCATGGTAAATATACTGTTCTTTGTCCTTGCAACTCTATACATCTTCCATGTCTAGTAATGTTCTTTTGTTATGTTTTTGGACTCAGATATCTACCATAGTGTGTATAAGGAATCTGCTGGTACTCATTCCTAGCTGCATCCGGATGCGGTACTCATGCCAAACGTAATGGTCTGAATACAACGGGTACTGCACATGTTCCACTAGTCAGGAATTTAGTTACTTTTGTTTCTGTGAGTCTATGTAGTAATATTATAGTTTGTATCTATAATTATTATACGGTAATTTGCTCAAACGACTCGCTTATCTAAATAATTCCGAATTCAGATTCCAACTATAAAAAGTCGCTAAGTTTAAATGCTTCTTTGCTATTAAACAATCGGTTTGAAGCTATCCGGGTAAGTTAATGTTTCATCAGAATTAGGTAAGTCATCACTGTAACTAACTTTTATGTATTATTATGAATTATGAAAAAATGGCTTGTTGTGTCTGTTAGTAACTTTGTATCACAAATACTCCAAAGTACTTGCTATATTTAGTTTAAGGTTTTTCTGTCTAAAAATAAGCTTTTTTTATTTTGATTTTGACGACAATTTATCTTTTTTATGTATTATTTAGGGATCGTTGTATTTAATATTTATATCTCATTGTAACCAGCAAACAGCCAAAAACCAAAAAAAAGCTGTATTTAATATAGGTTTTCTAAAGATATGTTTGATCCTTTTAAAATTATGCAACTAATGTTTTAAAAATCGTGACATTCCTAATTTTCTATCACGGGATTTATAATTTGAACTTATATATTGGGTCATACAACTGAACAAGAGTTTATCGTCACTTAATATTTTGAGTTACGAGATTGTTAGAAACGGCCAAAGCTTTTAAAATACAATCTTTAAGTAAGATTAAAGAATAAAAAGAGATGACATTAGGACTGCCCGTACTTGATTCAATCCAAAACCCAACTTGAAAGAATCGGGTTATAGTTTTGAAATTTCGACCCACCAACCTGATTCTATCTGGTCGGGTTCAGGTTGGTCATTCAAGTTGACAGGTCGACCGTCTAGTAAGAAAATATTTTAATTTTATAGTTTTTTTAATAGATCGACCTACCAATAAATTTGACCTGTCAATAACAACTCATTTGACCTGAAATCAACTCGTGAACCAGCCAACCCACCAACTCACAACCCCGTACGACCAGAAAACACCCGTCAATCCGTCAACCTGAATTTTTTCATGTTGGTATGTGGGTTTGAGTTGACAGGTTGGGAGGCCCAGGTTGAGGTTTTCAACTTAATTTTTTTTTATCATATCAGGTACGGTTATTCAACCCATCAACCCAAACTCGAACCCATTATAAAGGACATGGTTATGTGTTCAAATGAGGCCAACACAGCGTATGTATGTAGACGCAGACATACAGTAGTTGATCATTTTGAAAAAAGGCGTAGTTAATTTGCTATTACATGTACCAAGACGAATTACAAAAAATAAAAAACAAATATAAAATTGATAGATTGTGGTCACATCATATAACGGAAACAATCGCAAGTTTATCGGATCTTGGGTCAAAATTCGGAAATTTAATTTATATTTTTGCTGGAAGCATTCAAATTGCTCGAAGTGAATTCAACAAATGGCCCCAAACATACAGTTGCCGGGTTGAACAGCAAAATCCATGCTCAAATTTGTTGCTATAAAAGGGCAGGCTACTAAATTAGTTAAAAGTAAATTGCAAAAAACAATGGTTTTGTTAATGACAACTCGTTCAGAGATAAAGACATTCATTTGTTTACTATAAACACTCATCATCAACCACCGTTGCAATTATGTTTAATGTACCCAAAACGAAAACAATAATTCTGTCATTGTGAAGTTTTTCTCTGTCGATAGGTCTCCAATATAAAGCTTCAAAACAGGTTTGTTAATGTAAAACATAAACTGATTATCATTATACTCAGAATAGACAAGGAAACACAGCCTAAAAGCAAAGAAAAGCTGGATAGAAAAGGAAGCAACCTCTAGTATTTCCTGTATGCAAGTTCTTGAACACAGTCTGCAAGGTTTGTCTCATTTCTGATGGACTCCACCCACTTGGCATTAATCTGAACACGCTCAATGCTCTGTTTTAACGTCCTTGCAATCGAACTTTTGGTACGAGTTGCAAAGAACTCTTCCACTTCCTTCACCTTCTCGTATGACGAGAACTACGTATAACAGAAAATGAAAACAATAAATTCCTTATAATTGATTTCATTGACACCACAACCGTCTTGTTAGCAAAATTTTGATACATGAGGTGCAGTTACTGTCTGTACTTGCTCTTTTAAGAAAACAAATCCAAGACTGACAACATAACAAAGTCAATTCTATATAAAAAGAGGCCAAAGGGGTGGATAGATCGATTCTGGCTAGATTTTTTACCCGTACGATTCGATGGATAAGATGAACAAAAACTCACCTTGCTCCCAGATAATTTCATTCAAAACAACGGACAATTATCGATTTTTTTTTATTATTGTGATCATATTTGATACACCAACTGATTTAGAAACACATGTTAAAACAGTAGATAAAACCCGCGTTTATCTGATCACGCATGACAGTAGTTTTCACTAACACTTGCAAGAGGCACCATCTCTCTGTTTGACCTATTTTGAAGAGCTAAGTACTCTCTAAGAGATGCCAAACAGATTTAACTATATTTCATAAATACAATGAAGATGAAAATATAATATTCTTAAACCTTATGAAGTATCATTTTTTTGAAAGAAAACTCACACCCATCCCTAATCTATGCCTACTATCCAAAGTGGGACTCGAACCCACAACCACTCGGTAAACATGATGTTCCTAATTTTTATTTATATATTTTCCAGATAATGGTTCTTATTCTATAAAATTGTTTAATCCTAATCCAAAAGATAATAATCATAATAGAAATTGGGGTCAAGATTTGCTTATTTTGACCCGTTACCCAATAACCTAACCAATCTGCTCATGTTCCCCCCTCTAAGATAAAAAGGAATTGCAATTTAAAAACTCTCTGAATAATTTTCAGCATATGCCCCACACATTAAAGCACTTTTTAACAGTAGCAAAATGAAGATTGTAATAATTACACATGCATAGATAGTTGAGTTAAAATACTTATTATAAGACATACCGGTGATACAATCGAGCTGACAAAGCGTGTAATCAAAAAGCCACGGCCCCAAGTATTCGAGATGTGTTCCCAGTTGTTCTGCAGTTGATAAGAGAATTAGATACACAATTAGACTTAAATCTTGTCCGTTAGTTGCTTACAGGCTTCCAAAACAAGAACACTTAATCGTTTGATTATAATAACGGTAACTTGAATATGGCCATCATAAATACTCTAATCGGCTTTTATTCCAAAATGTGAAGGATATGCCTTGTAATACACTTGTATCCTCCTCATTTACTCCAATTTACTTAATCACATTCTTCCCCTCATTAGTGCACCCTGCATATTGACAATAAATGCTTGTTCTACAATCTCCCCCC
Source organism: Erigeron breviscapus (assembly GCA_034093135.1). NCBI lineage: Eukaryota > Viridiplantae > Streptophyta > Magnoliopsida > Asterales > Asteraceae > Erigeron > Erigeron breviscapus. The sequence continues at coordinate 89,552,635 of CM067172.1, forward strand.
AGAGTACATTGCAGTTTTGAGAATACACATGTTTTTATAGATTTGAAAGATCATCTTAGCATGAACTACTGATACAATACTGCTAACAAATAGCGCATCCAAACTCTTGCTTCAAACGAATAATCATTGAATCTTTTAGCTCATGCAAACGAATCATTAAATATTCTTTTAAGACAACACCTTACTCTGGCAAACAACATATGCATCCAAACTCTTATACTTTTTAACTGAAAGACCTATGAATAACCAGATATAACTTTGCCAAGAATCCAAGATCATTGAAAAAAATCCACAATGATTTAGATATTTACGTAAGAAATCAAGTACGGGGCAGCTTACATACTGAAACGGAAAAGGCATCTTACCGATTATAAGCATAGATGTTCTCATGTATATACTATTTCAGACAGCCGATGACTTTTAGGTTGTTGCAACCCAAAGTATCAGGTGTCATGTAGGTAGACACCAATAAACTGTAAGGAAATATATAACTTTGGGTTTTAACTTACCTTGAGCCAGTTCCAAGCTACATCACGTCCATCTCTGCTAACAGCGAGTCCAAACACCACATCCTGACTTCGAACCTAAACAACAGACACTCATCAACCTCTTAAAAAGGAGCATAGTTCCAACGTCAGATTATTAGCAACACGAAGCATATCCAACTTTCTATACCTCAGGAGTCAACAAAAAGTTAAGAACTTCAAGAACTATGTCAGGATCACTGCAAGATCCAAGGGCACCTAATATCCGAATCTTTTCCTGACTTAGATCAGTCTCTCTATAAACTTTCAAAAGTGAATCGAAACCAGCTCTGTTTGATGCAGTCACCTTCTTCATTACAGCAACATACACTGCCTGCCGATCACAAGGTGGAGAGGATATTGTAAGCATTACAGAAGAGGTTAAAGTGATAGTTAATAAGAAAAGATGAATTAACCCTTCTTATATCGGGTGGAAGGAGGGGTGTGTTTCTGTCTTCCAAGAACTCCTGGAAGCGCTTGCTTGCTTCTTTTAATGTCTCTTCATGTCCAAGCATAGCCAAGGTAGCAAAAAGTTCCCCTCTCAACAACGCATCCAAGTGGCTTTCCCCATGCTTCGGATCAAAACCAATCCTCCTGTAGAAAGACAAAATCAATATAAACACATTCATATAGTTACCAGACATAATTGAAAACGCACTAAATGGACTGCCTATTGTATGATTGGGATCAAAACCCACATTAGTAGGTACAATGTCTGAGACTCGATTACTTAGGAATGGGGTCGTTCGGGTTATATGTTCTCTCTACTGGGTTACAGGAGTAAATTATGATATAATAATATAGCTATAATGAAAAGGCTAAACAATAAATAACCAATAGTGTATCTTTACCATATAAATCCCCCAAAGGTATCTTACTCCATTAATCTATATCATCTACATCTATATTCACTATTAAAGCAATTCACCCTAACACTATTTCTCAAATTACATATTTTTCAGTCAATTTTCGACAGTCATATTCGACAGATTAAGTATTTCAAAAATATAAAAGCTTGTGGCATATTTTGTTACAGTTCAACCTGTCTGTACAAACTACAAAACATCAAACTTTTTTGATCCGTTACTCTACCAAGACTTTTTTCCACCTTTGGATCTAAGAACTTAACATAAATATGGGAATTATGGTACGTACTCTGCGGAATACTGTAAAACGTTGATAAAAAACATCTTGAGGTGGTCCATTAATTTGTTGTCGGCATCAGCCACAATTCTTGCAACTTTAGAGCTAACCTGTGGTACCAAAACAAAGATCAAGAAAAGACCATGTTAAAGTGCTTAGAAGAAGTAGAAACGGGGTAGCAGCCATTACGGTTATTAAGTTGGACAACACTGTATATTCTGGTTCCTCTCTATAAGCACCCATCAAGGTGAGCAAAGAAGACAAAGGCAGCTGACCAGCCATAGACAAGGCAAACGAATCATCTAGGATTCCTGTCATTAAAATTAAGAATAAACAATAAGTGGAACTAGATATGAGCTGCTACTTTTTTTCATGGGTATCAAATCACTTCAGATTTTATCTCCAGACTCTAGTGGGTTGAAAAGGAAAAAGCTCTAACAAAGGTTAGCTAAATAATAAACAGGCCAATGTCGCCCGAATTGTATTTTTAGTGCATAAAGCATCCTTAAATACTTGTTTCTTTTTTTGGAGGGTTTAAAAGGAAAACTATCTTGGCAAACCAAAACCGGCACGACCTGTTTCGTCCTGAGCCAAGTACTACCTATTTAGACCTGTTACCCTATCTGCCCATTTTTCCAACATCTACACAGGAGTAATAGAAGTTGAAGATACGAATGAAACATCAAGAATTACCATATCTATCCATTGCTGACAAACTTTTACTTTCTACTGCATATCTAAGTTTGGCTGATAAATGCTCATCATATTTAACTCTGTAAAACCCTGCCTGGTCAACATTAATCTTTATCCACCTACTTGCTGGATCATTAATAGCTTGTGATTTTTTATCTAATAAGAAGCTCTTCTTTGATTCATATGAGCCGCAGCATAGTGTTATTGGCACAACCCATTGCCCATCTCCCACGGAACCACTCGACAAAAATTGCATCTGTCAGTAAACGACTAGAAATTACAAAAATATTTCAAGAAATAGGTGGAAATTAAAATAATAGGTTGAATCAGGTTATATTTTAGATATAAAATGTCAAACGGGTAGATTAAAAAGGTTACGTCATAAGGAAACAGGTGGAAAGTTGTGCAATCCATACATCTAATGCATAAAACTTGGAAAACATCTATTAAACTTGTAAGATAAATAACGATATAATATAATCCTTGCAATCAGATCTAGAAAGTGGGACAGGGCATTTCGATCCATACCAAAAACTTACTTGATTAACCCATCATCCCACCCATCTATTTTGCCAATTCTATTAACATATGCTATAGCCTATAGGTGACTCGCAATACATTTAAAAAGTTCAAACAACAACCTTAAAAAATCATATAACCTTCAAAATGAAAACTCTATAGACATCCAAGGAGAGAGATAAACCTGCTCAAACTCTAACTTGTTATCTTTCAGGCTAACAGAGACAACCGGATAACCTTTCTGCTTTGTCCATGAATTCATCAGTTTATTCACAGGCTCACCGGATTCCTCCTCGAGAACAGCCCACAAGTCCTCAGTCTTTGCATTTGAACAAGCATGTCTTTTAATATATTTAGCAAGTGCTCGCTGGTAAAGACAATGTTAGCTCCACAATCAGAAAAGGTGGTGAAATATCAACATGAAATGGCTAGGTGGAAACATGTCCTATCCATTCCAGGGTTCGATGCACGAAAAACAAAAAATACTTTCTTAATTGGAAAAAACTGATCGCAAATGAGAATCATTCATGAAGATCCCAATTTTCTGGTGGAAAAATAAAAATTAAAATAAATGAGTAAAACAATGTCAAAAGTAAGCGCAACCAAACCTGAAAAACATCAGCTCCAAGATAGCTCTGAAGCATACGAATGACAGAAGCTCCCTTACGATAGCTTATTGCATCAAAAATTTCATCTATTTCACCCGCATGATTAATTTCCACCTACAAAGGAGATTTTGCACAATTTTCAGTTAGCCCATGCATATAATTATATAAATTATACTAATATATTGGTAGGAATCACATAAAATGTCATCTATTTTACCTCAATAGGGTGAGATTCTGAAAGCCCATCAAGTCGAAGACCTTCAGTACATTCATCAAGAAACTGGGTCCATATTTTCCATTCTGGGAATATCCCATCAGCAGCTAAATAGCTTACCTGATTGGAATCAAGAACCAACTTATGAATACGTAAAACATATATACATGAAACGATTAAGGCGGTGTTTGTTAGTGGCACAAATCACTAAAAGTGTGTGTTTAATAGCGCTGTGGAATGGACATAAGGACGGATTTCAAAACCCAATCCTTCAGGTGAGTATAAAGGATACCTAATTCTATGGGTATCGAACCCATTCTCTCAAGCCCACATCCTTTAAATAAAACATTCCAAAGATGATCAAAACCAAAGACCTCCTAAATATGCATAACGTAGGCATAAGTGCTTACCCAAGTGGCAAATCCCTCATTCAGCCACAAATGTGTCCACCACTCCATCGTTACAAGATTTCCAAACCATTGATGTGCAAGCTCATGAGCAACAACAGTTGCCACCTGGATTAATATTTCAGGTAGTTCAGCTACTTAATTGTTTTAAAGGGAACTAGATATTAATGCAAGTGAGATCGTGAATCTGGAAATATATTACCCTCTGCTTGTTAGCAGCGGCTGAGTGTTTGTCATCATAAAGTAGAGCAGTTTCTCGGTATGTAACTAAGCCATAGTTCTCCATGGCCCCGGCAGAAAAATCAGGAATTGCAATCATGTCCAACTTGGGTAGCGAATAAGGTGTTTCAAAATAGCTGCAAAAATCACAATAGGTAAACTTTTTATGAAATTATCCAAACAATGAAGAAACCTTCACCGTCTGAGAAGACAAATAATACAAACAAATAACACAATACTCGAGTGCTTTAAAGAGGCCTTCTGTCTTCTCTCCTTATTGACGCTGAATTGAAATATCTAATCAAGCGTGATGATCTACTAACCCCAGTCTCTATTTGTGAAAATTGCTAACTAAAATCTAACATCATTAAAGGTAGTAACCCTAATCTAATACTTAGCTAATACCTAACATTGATTCTACTTGTCCCATTAAAAACAATATGTTAATAATACTCAATTAACCAGAACACTAAATATACATACTCATATGTCAACTCAATAAAAGAACCAGAAGTCAAAATGAAGAAAATTAATTCAAAAAGCTGCAAGGTATCACTATCTGACTGAAAACATCACATTTAATGCATCAACATAAAAACTAAGAACATACTCTTTGTACAGGCCAAGGGTCTTAACAGCAACATCTAATGCAAATTTCCCCTGATTTGCCTTCCCAACTTGACAATATACCCTGACTTTGATCCCTGCAAGATAATTCAGATATAATGCCAAGTATAACCAATACCATAAAAGCGGGTGGCTTGGTTGGGTAATAGGTTACAAGGTCTGGATTAGACTGAAGGATCTTTTATCTTCCATATCTGAAAACTTATTATAAATGGCTATAGTATGATACAAGAAGCTGAAGTCTAAAGTCTACGCGTTGGGTGACTTTCTGGTAATTTTATATTTTGCTAAATTATTACCCAATTCGATCAATCCATTGTTATATGGATGGATATTGCCACCACAATAAGTATATGAGAAGATGTATTCTATTAGTGTACCATCAGGTGTATGGTCTTCAACATAATCAAACACACCAACAACAGCAGCCACTAGATATGTAGACATTATTGGTGATTCCTGATACGAAACAATCTTCAAACTTCCTTCCACCTTTTCATCAACAACTGGCATATTTGAAAGAGCAACAAGTTCTGAAGGCACCTCCAGTGTAATCTTGAATGTTGCCTATAATAGAAAATTAAGATTACAAACCATAGATGAAGAGAAAGAAAGAGATCAAATAAGGAGACAAAATAACACATGAAAATAAAAGTGCCGCACCTTACAGGCAGGTTCATCCCAACAGGGAAAGCACCGTCTGGCATCAGCCGGCTCAAACTGAGTTACTGCCATATTCTTCTTCACCCCATTATGTTCATATGTGCTGTAAACATTTAAAAATTTAATAGGATTTCAATACACTATATATTATTGTAAGTGTATATATATTACATGTTTTTCGACCTGGTTGCAAAAACTAAGCGCCAACTGATAGCAGATTTTAAATTAAATCTATGTTTTGGAATAGTTAGAAGATAAATGGGACAGTCGTATATATATATAATACATTCTCAGTATAGACCTGGGCTTGAACCTTACTGGTTAAACATATTGCAATGGCTAGGAAACAGTCTATGAAATCAAATGGCCACAGGAATCCTGGCTGGGCCACGTACATAGAGCCAAAGACTAAAGCAATTAAATGACATAGCAAGTAAAATACCATGATAAGATATGTCACGACTCACTATCGAAAGAAACAAACTGCGAGTTATAGTAAGAATTTATCCAAAAATATTATTAAACAATTATGATGGTAATTTCAAAACCGTATGATAATCCTCCTACTAATTCTCTATACAATAACAGAATACATGCTAATGATTAAACAAAAACACTTTTTTTTGCTCGAGGCTGGGCTTCAAAGGCGGAGCCAGATAATTATCCACAAAGGGGAGAAAAGCTAATGGTTCTTATCACCGACAACTTTTTATGGTTATATACGCGATCAAAATATCAAACTTTCATTAAAAACATACATTATTAAACACATCAAAAAGGCCACCTAAGTTGTCGCCGCCCCTAATTGACTTACATATGACCTGATCATTTATTTTTTTTAAACAGTGTATGGAAATCATGTCGTGATAAAAACCAGTAGTTGACAAATTATTCGACAAACAGTAGTTAACAATGAAGGTCTAATTCAAAAAGTTGACAGTTAGTTACAGTCACTATTATTCTAAGAACAACAAAACAGAATCAAATGAAATATTTGTATAACCTTAAATACAGTAAAATCTATCTATAAACAACTAAACAAACAGTCAGGTGGAAACGATATACCTTCGGTAAAAACCTTTCATTTGATCATTCAAAGTACCACAAAAACTCATAAACAAAACACCAAGACCAACAGGCAAACTCTTATCGAATTCGAACACCGCAATCTCATCCGCTTCTATTAACTCCACTTCCACAGCCACCTCATCAATTCCCTTTTTATCAAATCATATCACTATCATTCTTAATTCAAAAAATCAAAAATAATTCAAATCAAATAAAGCAAAAACCTTTGAAGGCGAATGAAAGCGGACGGATTTGGGATCGATAACGAGATCAGCGGCATTCAGTACGATGAATCTGGTGTCGGATACGATGTCGAGTGAGATCTCGACAGACCCGGAAAACGTGCAGGCGGTGAGGTCTGGTTTCAGTTTGAGATTGTATTTTTTGGGGGTAGCGAATTTGGGAAGACGAGGTTTGCATCTGAACTGTTCGTATTTTTTGTTGTCTGCCATGTTTTGTTTTTGTGATTCTTTGATTTATCAGTCAGAAAGAAAGAATATGAGGATATTGTGTTTTTTAAGGAGACGAAGAGAGGTATATATAAAAGGTAAAATTTGAATATCTGCGATTTAACTATTGTTTTTTAAATGTTTTTATTTTATTTTAATCGATTTTATGTCATTATCGGATCTCAATGAGACCTTACGAACTAGATCCGTATACGAATCGACCTATTTACACACACACATGCTTTTTATAAATTAAGATCCGACTTGGTTGCTAACGTATTGTCATCATAAATATGTTGACTAACTCCATAAATTCTTAAAAATATACGTCATAATATGCGGGAACATAAAAATAGAGACTTCCAACAAAAAGGTCTCATGTTTGTCCACAACTAGAAAACAAAACTTCATGTGATGAATCTATGTTCATTTTAGGAATGGACAGTTTGTGTAAGATATCTTACACACATTCTCTTTCACCTAAACGGCAAAGGAAGACTTTATCAACATCAATGACAACGAATACCTTTGGAAGTTCGTCTATAAAAGGCAACGGTTGGTAAAGACCAAATGTTTTTGTCTGTCTTTCTATGTATTTGATTCCTTGAGCTTATGCCTCATAGGAAATTAGCGAAGTCTGTTCTTCATTTGCGTGTGTTGTTAGTATATTGTAATATAGTAGAATCTTGTATATAAAGGAAAAAACTAAACGTATTATGAGACAATCTATATAGAATCCACAATCTATCTATATATAAGATAAAGATGTATATGCATAGAAAAAAATTTACACGTATGAGAGAATATTTCCAACACTACAAACCTCTAAATTAATTATACCTTGAATTGCACAAACCCATAAACATTATCATGATATAAAAAAAATGTTAGAAAAAGAAATAAAAAACATTTGCAAAATATAAATATAAAATAAGATTGGAACGCAAATTTTCATGACTTCTCGTCACAGCATGTTCTCAACGAGGTAACGATTTTTGGTGACACGATGGAGACACTACACAACCAACGGTGTCACGCACCGCTGGGAGTGGTTAGTTTACCGGTTTCTATTACGGGCAGCGTTATCAAAAGGACTGACATACGCGTAAAGAATCTAACGGGGGTTCAGGATGGATTTGAGACCAAAAATTCAAATGGGGAAGGAACCATTTGGGTCAAACTAGAGAAATGAGTGTCCGAAAAAGGACGGGGCTGCGTTTTTGAAGGAGAACACCCCTAGAGGCAGCGTGGCGCGCGTTTTATAGCGTTTTAGGGGACATAACACCTCATTCTGTTTAGTCCGCGCGTTTTATAGCGTTTTAGGGGACATAACACCTCATTCCGTTTAGTCTTAGTGACCACTTTTTATGTTGTGAGTCACCACATTTTGAATGACACTATTTTATTGTGCGTGCTAGTTTCCCTAGTATTTGTTAAATTTGTGCTATTAATTACAAACGATCAGTTTTGGGATCTTGAGTAACAATTTAATTGAAGGGTCGAAAAATAATTTGCAAATTTTATTATCCAGCTTGGCGTTGGGTTCCTGGAGGTAATTACATGCATTATAGCTTAATGGTTGAGCACCAGCTTTACATGCTGGAGGTCTCGAGTTCGAGACATGGGAAAGACATTTTCAAGGAATTTCACAAATAAAGTTCTTCAGTGAAGCAGATTTGAGTCCTGCAGAAGGGGCAGGGTTTTATCCCAATTAAATGTCGTGTCTTCGGGCGGTTTAGTTGGGGGTTTCTCCTCCTACTAGCTAGGTATTGAGGGTGAGGGGGCTCTCTAGCGGACCCGGTTAAGACAACGTAAGCTAGATCCCCTGTTGCGAGCAAATGATACACACCTTTCAAAAAAAATTACATGCTGCAATTTTGTTCATTGAGTGCATGATCTCTTGTATTGATGTATTCCTAACGTAATGCGGCCGTGAGGGAGCATATTTCCAACCCAGGCATGTGATCGATTATATCCTAAGCAAGCCTGATGCATATATATGATACATTTCATGTTCCAACTTAATTTGGCCAGTATACTTTGTTAGCTAGGTTAACCATCCTAAAGTAAATGATTCTTGCCAAACAGTTTTGAATACCTATCTATTTTAGTGGGATAGATGGCCAAACCAAAGGAAGGTGATAAACTTACCACAACTATCAATTAACTTCATCACAATATACAACTTATACAAGAGAATGTCAGTATGTAATATATTGTACGTTGTGGGGTATATGTAACAAAATATAAATATAAAATAAGATTGGAACACAAATTTTCATGACTTCTCGTCACAGCATGTTCTCCACGAGGTAACGATTTTTGGTGACACGATGGAGACACTACGTAACCAACGGTGTCACGTCGTGACACACCGGTGACCCAAAAGATTGTAACATATCTAATGTCAGTATGTAATATATTGTACGTTGTGGGGTATATGTAACAAAAGTTGTGGTACGTGTATAACGTACCCCCAAACCATATGATGGCTGTCGGAAGCAAATACCATCGTTCCCTGGCTCTTTAATATATGTAATTAGAACAAGCACACTAAGAAATGAACGTACTTGAGAAAACTTGACAATAATGATTACTAAAACCATTGGTTTGTGTAGAATCCGTATATGTGAACAACTAGAAACTCGTTCAAATTCCATTAATTTCAAATGTTTTGCATCTTAATTTGTATTTGAAAGCAGACCAATTAAGATAAGAAAAGAAGAATAACATTTTTATAGATTACATTTCTTCCCAACTCCTTGGCCATGAATGAATCTTGCATCGTCTTCAGTATACACATGAGTTTCATTTTTCAACCTGAAAACAAAAGTTGTTCAATCTATAAATTTGAAATAAATGGGAATGAGTATATATAGTTATTAGTAGATAATTAGGTTATTCACTCACGAGGAAGAAACCATCTTGTTGAGAACGGTTAAGGCGCATAATGAAGTGCCGTCTAAATACAACAACTCTCCTTTGATTGTTTCTCGTATTTTCTTGTCCATTTTATCTTCATCAATACAAAATGGCGTGTCGGATGCCTAAACCAAGTAGATTAACACACATTTTTGAATTAATTGTTTAAGGGAAAAAATTATACACAAAAAGAATAAAATGTAAACGAAATGTTCAAAAAAGAAAAAACTAACCATAACCCAGCCCCATTCATCAGCAAAAGAAGGCACGTGAGCCGTGTATGCAACTACGTCTGCACCAATGTACGTATCATCAACAATTAAGGATTAATTATGCTTAACTGCCAATGTGGGTTTAGCCCACTTGGTAGAGGCTCCTGGTCTTGGAGTAGAGACCAAAGTTCAAATCTTGACATGGTGTAATTTAGTGTTATTTGGGGTAGCTAGTATAAAATAATTGTCATTTGCTGTTCAAAAAATTATGCTTAATTAACTAGAGTTGTGGCTCTTACATTTGAACACTTGCTTGATGGTGTTGTAAATAGATGAAAACACTTCTTGATGAGTGAACACTCCTGCAGGTCCAGCCTGCATAAATACCACGCGGCAAGTCAAATAACATTGAATATATAAACCATGCTAATCGACTACTCTCGTATGTTGGTTTCTCTAATAAAAACATCCCTACTTGTATAATAAAATCGATCGATTATTTAGAGGAAAGGAGAATTAGAAAGAACCTGAGTCACAAAGATTCCATCAGTATTAAGCTTAGGTTTAAGGATTTGCTGATAGAAGGACTTTGTGTAGAGTTTATAGCAAGGCCCTCCTTCAACTGGATCAGCCAAGTCTCCAACTATTATGTCAAATTTCTCTTTCCTCTCTTGTAGTTCAATCCTTTAATTTTTTAAGAGTAAATTATCAATATATGAATTTAGATGTCAAAATCAATATCTTTAAAGTATGTGATATCCACATCATACGCCACGTAGAGGCGTTAGATGGCGAAGGCCCGGCCACAATGTCCATCAAACTCTATAATTCTAGTACTATTTTTATATATTACAGTTTTTAGTTCAATCCAAAGTTAATTGCCCCCAACAAAATATAAATTTCTGATTCTTCATTTTTTAAGCTTCTTACTAATTACCCGCACAAAGAGTAAAAGTGCAAATTAAAGATGACTATATATAGAAAGACTTACTTGGCATCATTGATGACAAGGTCAAGCTTCTTGTTACAAAAAGCTTCTTTATTTGCTGTGAGATGTTCACGACAGAAGGCAACCACCTCCTGCATGCGTAACAAAGAAAAATGTTAGCTGGCTAGCTCATCAAATGCAAACAACGTGATCACCCCCGGCCCTTCTATATATAATTATTAATTAATGACATCATATTCTACTATTTTATTTGCATAAGCTTGGTATAGCTTACGTGTTTTAATAAGTTTTACTCATATTATATACTACGAGTACTGTTGTATTTGAACTTGATTTAGTAGTAATTAATTAGTTGTAAGTTAAAAAGCATCATGGTTGGATCGGTGGTAAACACCCTGGCCTCTGGAAACAGAGGTCATGGGTTCGATCCACATCTCATGCAAAAGTTGGATGGCCTTTTCTATCATTTAGGTAGAAAATGGAAGCAACCTCTCTACTTAGGTAGAGGTATTGAGGCTCAAAACCCGAAAGGCAGCACTGAGCAGTTTCTTTCTTTTTAATTAGTTGTAAGTTGGATAAAGTACTTCTATCAAGACCTTGACAATATATGAAAATATTACAAGGATTCAATAAAGAGGATCAACTGAACCTGGTCAATATCACACATGACAACTCTTTCAATGGACTTGTGTTTGAGTGCTTCTCTGGCAGTAGACCCTTCACCACCTCCCATTATGAACACTGTTTTTGGGCTGCAAGTTATTCATTACATTACAACATATATAAATTATGAACAAAGGTACCATAAAATGCTGTTACTTAGGTAACTTGTATGTTCTTCACATTTCCAAGTAATAATTTTTATTTTTTATTTTTTTTTTTTTTGATATTTTTCTTATCTTAAAGGTCATCCCTGCAGGAGTGGCCGTATACAAGGGCAAACAAGACCCCTGTACCGGGCCCAATTATTTTTGTTTATAACATTGATGTCGTGTAAAAAAAAGTTATATATATGTATACATGCATATATTTGAATTCGGTAGGAGTCAGGAGCTATTTTGTCTTGACTCGCCATAGGCACTTATATCCTTAGGACCGGCTGTGGGGATATGAATCCAAATACATGTATTTACAGAGAGACAGATAGTATAAAAAATTAAAGAAAACAGTAAATTGATCAAATTTATCCAGAGAGAGGAAAATAATATTAGATGAGTAGTGATAATTACTTACTTGGGGTGACATAAAAGAGGGGGATGGATTAGGCATTCATGGTAGATAAACTCATCACTTTCTGCGCTTTGCATCTTCCCATCAATTACCAACGCCTATAGAATAAGTCCATCAATTAATTCATTAGTACGGACTACGGAGTAGTATTTAGCAGGCTTTTTAGGAGCGAGTTCTTGGGTGCAGTCTTTCTACCTTCAGATAGATTAGTACGACTGTTTACATCTTACCTCCCCATACCCCACATTTAGAGAAATTGGTTATTGTTGTTGTTTTAGAACTTTAGAAGGCTATATCGTTACATTTTAACTGAAAAATACGAGTAATATATAATAATAGTATACTACCTTTCCAAAGCGCTTTGTATCCAAAAGAACTATGTCTTGATACTCGCTCATCCCTTTATGCAGCACACTTTGTATGAAATATTAGAGTGTTAGTACGTTAACTACTTAAAAATGCATGAAATATCGCTATTTGCTTGAATTGAATTTATCATACTGTTTTTTCCTGAAAAGCAAAGTGGATATATTGAATTTTATATGCTACGTGCAAAACCTGTTTAAAGCAAAAGACCATTTGAGATCATCGTCGATCACTTCTTCGAACCATGAATCATCATTTACGACGTTATTGTTCTCTTGTCCATTGTCTTTAGATTTGTGGTGATGATCATTTGACGGAAGGAACAGAACGGCTTCACCCATGATATGCAAATTGGAATTTGAGAGAGTTTTTGAGTGTTAAGTGGAAGACATAGGAAATATTTCAAGAAGATATGTAATTTTGGTTTGATGGTTTTTGCCTAATATGATCACTTTATATACTAGTCGTCTCATATGAAGACAAGCAGCAACTTTGTGGTTTTAAAAATAGAGTCTTTATCTTAGTATATTTTCAACTAGTTGACTTTTCTTTTGTATAAAATCCTCACATGCTTCCCTAGATGTTTAATTTTAATGAAGAGGGGATTAAAGAATTTGTTAATCATATCCTTTAAAGTTGTGGTTAACTTGATGTTATTTATTGTACATGAAGGTTTGAAAAATATTTTAAATATATAATTGTTTATTATTATATACAATATCTTATTGATCGCGAGCTATACTATTAACAAAATTTTTAAATTAACTTTTTTTATTTAAACAATAAAGTTGTTCCTACTCTATTACACAAAATATTACTCCCTCCGTCCCACTAGAAGTGTCATGTTTTGAATTTTCAAAGTCTTTATTCTTCAACTTTGACCTTAAATATTTTTGTTTGTGTTGTATAATATTTGATGAAAGTTATATGAATTGATTGAGTTTTAGATATATTTTCATTGGGTATAATTTTCATCAAGTATTATATAACAAAAATATATATATATATATTTAAGGTCTAAGTTATAAAACAAATACTTTGAATATTCAAAGTGAGACACTTCTAGTGAGACGGAGAGAGTATAAACTACCTCATGCTTATGACTGAACCTAAAAGCCTCTACTTCAAGAGGCATAAGCCTCGCCAGCCGGCCCAACCATACTCTAGCTCCGGGGAAATCCCCTAATTAATTCGTTTTCTCGTAGGCTCAAGGACATATTAATGGTAAAACCCGTCCGCCTCAAGGATCAAACCTGGGTCTTTCCGGATCTCTATCATTAGTCCAAACCTTTGACCAACTATGTTGGACGTTATACTTATCATATATGGATCAAGACATGTTGTGTTAATAATACATTGCTAGTAAGGATAGCTCTCAAACGGAACTTACCTTAATACATTGCTAATGGATATAAATTTGGGTTAAGTTTTTGAGAAAATCATAAGAATACAAAATGGGTTTTAGAGCCCACCACCCTTTATAGGTTTCAAATATGTTTATATCATTATCTATTAGTTTCGCAGATAATTAAAGTTAAGTTATTCGAGATAACCTATTAATGAAAAGCAGCCGATACATATTTGAACACAGACAATGTCAGATAGTTCAACCCAACCATATAGCTTCATCAAGAAAAAACCCCATAAAAATCAAGCCGAAAATTGAACAACTCCAATTGTAGATCGTTGACATTGATTAGTAATTTAGTATAATACTCTCTTCATCTCATTTTAAGTGTTCTAGTTTGATTTTCAAAAATTTTTTCTTTGAATTTTGATCCTTTTTTTTCTTTTGTTATATAACATTTGGTATAAAATATATGAATGAATTGAGATTTTTAACATACTTTTTAAGGATATAAGTTTCATCAACTATTATAAAATATATACAAAAATTTTTACGTTCAAAGTTAAAAGAAAAATATTTTGAAACTCAAATTATGACACTTAAAATGAGACGGATGGAGTACCTAATTTATATTTTCAAGAAAAATAAAACAAAATCATTTAATATGAATGAAAATAGTTCGTTCATTTCAGCCAATGATGGTCAATCCAGTTGATCAGAGGCACTCTCGGTATACTCAAAGTCTTGAGTTGAATTCTCATGGAGGACAAGCCTTGAGGTTTTTCCTTCCGAATATTAAACTGACATGCACTAGCTTCGTATGTGGATAGATGTATTTATGTAGATAATATAGATATAGATATAGATATAATTATAAATATAAATAAATAAATAAAAAGAGTAGATAATTAGTTGTCGTTGGTGGGTACAAGTGTAAGCATGAGGATAGACAGGGAAGTGGGGTGTTGATTGATGGAGGCATATATAAGCCATGCGCATGAGAAGGAAGCACAATCAAATATTTAGTGGCCGCATGGCATTTTTGTCGGGACCAAATTTGTGCCCACGCGTAACAATTGACATGTCTCTTTTTTTATTTCTCAAGTGTGGATAATGAGTAGTCACTCCAATTCATGTTTTCTTATAAAAAAATTAAATATATTTTATATTGATGATTTTGGGAGGAGCCGCCTTAGGCCGAAGGATGCAATCGAGTTTGAAAAAAAAAATCGTTTAATTTAGTGTAACTTTTTGTATAATTGAGCTTTTCTTCAAGCATGTATCGACTTAGCAAAAAAGGATGCATTGTCGTTTAAGACACCAAAGTTCTAAAATGAGAAATCCGTTAAAATAATTGTTGGACGTTGTTGAGTGGTGAGAAAATTAATGCCTAATGATAAGGAAAACCCAGATATCATTCTCGAAGGTGAGTGAAAAGATGTACAATGTTAATCTGTAATATAATACTCTTTCTGTCTTATTATGAGTGTCATATTTTAAATTTTCAAAGTTCTCTTTTTGTAATTTTGGCCATAAATAGTTTTGATTGTGTTATATAATACTTGATAAAAATTATACCAATAAAAACGAACACATTTAAATCTCAATCAATTCATATAACTTTTATCAAGTACTACATATGCGTACTAGACTAGAAATAACTAATGGGGTTTGTTTAGAATATCATAATTAACAAAATTACACATGTTTTAGGGAGGGTATTCCCTCAAGTTACCTTAACATGACTAGAGTCATTTTGACCCTTGAATGAAAATCAAGGGCCAAGATTCAAATATCATCTTTGAATCTTAACCCTTATTTATCTAATGACCAAAGTTCTAAAATGAGAAATCCGTTAAAATAATTGTTGGACGTTGTTGAGTGGTGAGAAAATTAATGCCTAATGATAAGGAAAACCCAGATATCATTCTCGAAGGTGAGTGAAAAGATGTACAATGTTAATCTGTAATATAATACTCTTTCTGTCTTATTATGAGTGTCATATTTTAAATTTTCAAAGTTCTCTTTTTGTAATTTTGGCCATAAATAGTTTTGATTGTGTTATATAATACTTGATAAAAATTATACCAATAAAAACGAACACATTTAAATCTCAATCAATTCATATAACTTTTATCAAGTACTACATATGCGTACTAGACTAGAAATAACTAATGGGGTTTGTTTAGAATATCATAATTAACAAAATTACACATGTTTTAGGGAGGGTATTCCCTCAAGTTACCTTAACATGACTAGAGTCATTTTGACCCTTGAATGAAAATCAAGGGCCAAGATTCAAATATCATCTTTGAATCTTAACCCTTATTTATCTAATGACCAAAGTTCTAAAATGAGAAATCCGTTAAAATAATTGTTGGACGTTGTTGAGTGGTGAGAAAATTAATGCCTAATGATAAGGAAAACCCAGATATCATTCTCGAAGGTGAGTGAAAAGATGTACAATGTTAATCTGTAATATAATACTCTTTCTGTCTTATTATGAGTGTCATATTTTAAATTTTCAAAGTTCTCTTTTTGTAATTTTGGCCATAAATAGTTTTGATTGTGTTATATAATACTTGATAAAAATTATACCAATAAAAACGAACACATTTAAATCTCAATCAATTCATATAACTTTTATCAAGTACTACATATGCGTACTAGACTAGAAATAACTAATGGGGTTTGTTTAGAATATCATAATTAACAAAATTACACATGTTTTAGGGAGGGTATTCCCTCAAGTTACCTTAACATGACTAGAGTCATTTTGACCCTTGAATGAAAATCAAGGGCCAAGATTCAAATATCATCTTTGAATCTTAACCCTTATTTATCTAATGACCAAAGTTGTCTTAATTGACCCCTTAAGTTAAAAATAACTTGAGGGAATCTCCGCCCCATGTTTTAAGCCGATCTCACGAGCAATGGCCCATAATCCCACATTGTAACAAATACACACACTACTTATGAGATACCAGAACTTAATCTTGTGTGTTATTTACTTATTTTGATTTCGATCATTATATTTGTTTCTCTCACAAAGATAACTCCGAACAACTACCCCAAAACCCACAAAAACTATAAAAAAGATCGGGGGACATGTAACTAATGAAACAAACATCTTGGAGCCCCAAGGGTACGGTATATTCCTGTGTTTATTGTCTAAAATTCATATATATAATAACAATAATTACACACTTGGCATGCGTGGTTTACAAAGATTCCGTGAGTGATGCAATCTCTTGTTTCATTGGACTTGCAAACAATCTCATGTAGTTTTTATGGACAACCTTTTTATTGATGTTAGATTCTCATGCTTAAAAGGGTCAAGTAATAAGTGGTTAGGTGACCAACCATTTTCATTGTTTTTCTTTTGTTGTATGGATTCACTGAATCCTTTATTTGCATTTAGTTCATGTTGTATATGAATCCCACTGAAGAGGATATGTTGTATATGAATCCCACTGAAGAGGATATGTTGTATATGAATCCCACTGAAGAGGATATGTTGTATATGAATCCCACTGAAGAGGATATGTTGTATATGAATCCCACTGAAGAGGATATGTTGTATATGAATCCCACTGAAGAGGATATGTTGTATATGAATCCCACTGAAGAGGATATGTTGTATATGAATCCCACTGAAGAGGATATGTTGTATATGAATCCCACTGAAGAGGATATGTTGTATATGAATCCCACTGAAGAGGATATGTTGTATATGAATCCCACTGAAGAGGATATGTTGTATATGAATCCCACTGAAGAGGATATGTTGTATATGAATCCCACTGAAGAGGATATGTTGTATATGAATCCCACTGAAGAGGATATGTTGTATATGAATCCCACTGAAGAGGATATGTTGTATATGAATCCCACTGAAGAGGATATGTTGTATATGAATCCCACTGAAGAGGATATGTTGTATATGAATCCCACTGAAGAGGATATGTTGTATATGAATCCCACTGAAGAGGATATGTTGTATATGAATCCCACTGAAGAGGATATGTTGTATATGAATCCCACTGAAGAGGATATGTTGTATATGAATCCCACTGAAGAGGATATGTTGTATATGAATCCCACTGAAGAGGATATGTTGTATATGAATCCCACTGAAGAGGATATGTTGTATATGAATCCCACTGAAGAGGATATGTTGTATATGAATCCCACTGAAGAGGATATGTTGTATATGAATCCCACTGAAGAGGATATGATACCTGTTTTGAGTTGATGTTAAGTACGTTACTTAAGTATAATGTTAATTCGCGTTTACTTGTTTGGTGTACCTTGTTGTGGATATTGTGTGTTGTTCATAGAGGCTCACTGTAAGTCATGTTTTGCCTCTACTCGTATATCATGATGATTGGCAATGGTTTCTAATGGACCATTACTACGAACTCACCAACCTTGTGTTGACTATGCTTAGTACACTTTTCAGGTAACCAGGTTATCCAGGACGTGGAGTTTGATTGTTTGCTTGCTGTTGAACCCGGACTGGACTTATATGGATCAAGGGTCCATTTGCCTTATGTTGCATTGTACTTAGGATTGATAGCACTCTTTTGATGTCGTTTTGTAAACCTTGACGATTACTTGCTTCTGTTACATTTTGATACTTGTTTCTTTTGTTGTATGGATTCACTGAATCCTTTATTTGCATTTAGTTCATGTTCTACATTAATCCCACCTTGCGCTATATGATTTCCGTGATATTCTGAGCCTTGGCTTGGGGTGTTACAGAATATCCTTCTTATGCGTAACTATATATTCGAATGGAAAAAGTTCATGTGAGAACCATTTGAATTGGAAAAACCATGAGAACCTTTAATTTATAACTTGAAGTTTACATGTGAATGATATATGTGACAAGTTCGTTCACATATGAATGGATCACTTTATACTCTATATTATCTATGTTCATACGTGAATAGTTCTCATATGAACCTTGCCCATATTCGAACTATACATACTTTTTGTAGCTAGTTATCGTTGCATTCACTACAATGACTATCTTTTCTTAAAGTACCGTAAATTTTTTAGACAGGTTACAATATGACACAAAAATTAGGACAATGGTGACTAATTAAATGGGAGGAAATGGGCTCAAAATCAAGTCAATTAGATCATGGATCACATGAGAAAGTACTTGATCATGTGTTTGACAGGTCAATATCATGTGGGTCAACAACATAAGGATTTTGCTAGTTTTTTTTAATTTTGGAAATTCAGTTTTCATATATATTTGAAATTTGTGCATCATAAAATCATCAAAAGTGGCAACTATTAATAACAAGAATTATAAACATCATCAATAAGTTCCGCCTGATGCAAACATATATAAAGGGCATGAGATGGACGAAATATCCAAAATCTCACCGGCTAAGATCAATTTCGAGTTGAAAGCCGATTATGCAATAATCCCCACATAAAAATATTGATTTTTTTAGGGACTATTGGATTTCATAGTCTTATGACTCTTATCCGGCTCACAAGAAAGAAGAGGACAATAAATAGATAAACGGAGTTAAAAATAGAGACCCTTCCATGTTCGATACCCACGAGCCATCCCGAAAAATCAAGCTGAACATAATTTAATATAGGGATTAGTACCTTAGAATGTAAACAATTTTACACGAATTGTCATTGATGATATACCCTCCCAGTGGTACGCATGGCCTGTCACACGAAAGAACAGTAACACGTTACGACACGAAGCTTCTCCGTAACAAAGGATCCTGCAGAAGATAAAAGAGATAAGGATTGTCTTCCTAAAAACACGGGATTTGCTCTTAACACTTGAGGCCGGTAATTAAGTAAAATATATTCCTGACCTAGAGCTTGAGAAAACCCTAGAAAGACAAGGCTTTTCCTCCAAGATAGGTTCTCCCTATAAAAGGAGACTCACTAGACCTCTCAAAGGCATTCATTCATTCACATACTCATCCATAACATACACAACACGATCGACCAGATCTAAAACCTACTCACTAGTACGATATCAATCGGCTATACCACACACACATTTGATTGGCGTAAAGAGGCACGAACTCTAAATTCGGGGAATCGCCAACAAATAACCAAAACACCCATCATCTCATCCTCAACCTAACCTCGGTTTGGTGCACAATCATTTGGCGCCATCCGTGGGACCGTAACATCACTTGGACCCAAAAAACCCACACTATAAGATTTTTGTGCACACACGTCACGAGAAATGGTTAAGAAAAACAAAACCCAACCCCTTAAAAATAGGAGATCCTTTTTGCCAATCAATCAGGCAGCAACCAAAAGTGCAGATCTATCCATAACCGCACTTGAAGGTTTTTATTTTTCCCCCTTAGGGGAAAATGAAGCCTCTAGCGACCCTTTAATCATCCAAGCCACGATATTTAACATTGAAGTACGCAGGGTTTATTTAGATAGCGGAAGCGAATGCGACGTCATCTTCGAGCATTGCTTCCTCAAGTTACCAGATGCCATACGAGCCCGAAAATCCGACCCCCGAGGTCCCCTTGTTGGATTTTCAGGAGAACATGCGTGGCCCCTAGGGGAGATCGACTTGGACGTCGGCATTAAGGATGGGAAACACGAGAGGACCAGAACATTGGACCTCGCAATAGTACGATCCCCATCACCCTACAACATCCTTTTAGGGAGGGCCGCCATGCAGCGACTGGAGATAGTCCCATCTGTGATCCATAGGCTTGTTAAGTTCCGATCCGAAACAGGGATATGCACAATCTACTCGTCTTACGAGCAGACAAAACAAGTTCACGATGTAAAAAGAATAGAAGACGAAAAACTATCCGTCCCGAAAGCACAGCAGGAACTGGAGGACACCACTAAGGTAGTGATCAACCCGGCATTTCCGGATCAGCCGGTCACCATAGGTGCCCAACTCTCAGACGAGTGTAAACACAGGCTCCGGAAGCTACTACAGTCCAATATAGACATCTTTGCATGGGAATATGCTGATATGACAGGAGTCCCTAGGATCCTAACATTGGAAGGAAAGCCGTTCGTAATGGAGCACCATCTGCACGAACGGAAATATGTAGAACCTGTTCATCAGGAGAAACGCAGTCTCTCCGCCGAGAGGGACGAAGCTGCCAGGAAAGAAGTAGAGGAGCTGTTGAATGCAGGGATAATCAGGGAGTCCGCCTATCCAATCTGGATTGCAAACCCAGTGATGGTGAAAAAAGGGGACGGGGGGTGGAGGATGTGTGTCGACTTTACAGACATTAACAAGGCATGTCCCAAGGATTGTTACCTCCTACCAGAGATAGATTGGAAGGTAGAGTCATTAGCAGAACACAAACTAAAATGTTTCCTAGACGCATATAAAGGTTACCATCAGATACAAATGGCGGAAGGAGACGAAGACAAAATGGCCTTTTACACAAGCAAAGGGACTTATTGTTATCGAAAGATGTCGTTTGGCCTGAAGAACGCGGGGGCTACGTACCAAAGATTGGTTGATAAGGCATTCGCCACGCAGATAGGGAGGAACCTAGAAGCATACGTTGATGATATGGTTATCAAAAGCAGGGATGAAGAGGGGCTCATAGAAGACATCCGCGAGACCTTCAGAAATCTACGAGCCATCAATATGAAGCTCAACCCTAAGAAGTGCTCTTTCGGTGTAGAGGAGGGAAAATTTTTGGGATATTATGTTAGCAACAAAGGTATACATGCGAATCCCTCCAAAATAAACAAGCTGAAGCAGATTTCACCACCGAAGACGATCAAGGAAGTCCAGAGTTTAAATGGTAAGCTCGCCGCGCTTAGCCGTTTCCTTTCCCGAGGGGCTGACAAGCAACTACCCTTTTTTAAGACATTAAAAGGATGCATCCAGAAGAAAGATTTCGCATGGACGGAAGAGGCAAATAAAGCTCTGGAACAAATGAAAGAATACATTGTAGACCTACCGACACTAACAGCACCGAGACCAAAGGAAACACTCTTCGTATATCTGGCAGCTTCATCCGAATGCGTCAGCGCTGTGTTAGTAGCCGAAAGGGACCAGCAACAAATACCAATTTATTTCGTAAGCAGGGTTTTGTAGGGTGCCGAAGCCAATTACCCAGAACTGGAAAAACTCACTCTGGCTTTAGTTCATGCAGCACGAAGGTTACGAAAGTACTTCCAAGCACACCCCATCGTTGTACTATCAGATAAGCCAATAAAACAGATATTATTGAAACCGGAGAAATCAGGGAGAGTGGCCAAATGGGCCATTGAGCTAGGAGAACACGATATAGAGTTCAGAGCCCGACACACAATCAAAGGACAAGTCCTAGCCGACTTTATCACCGAGGTACATGAAACCAAGGGTTCATTGACACACTCTACATCCCTGGAAGTGACAGGAACAGTCGAATGTGATGTCTGGAAGCTATATACTGATGGTGCGGCCAGTTCCGATGGTTGCGGAACTGGCCTTATGTTGGTCAACCCAGAAGACAAAGAATTCACTTATGCATTAAGGTTCGAATTCGCAGTAACGAACAACAAAGCAGAATACGAAACGTTATTGGCAGGACTTCGAATTGCAAGAGACATGAAGATTCGCAACATACGAGTATACGTAGACTCACAACTAGTGGCATGCCAGGTAAAAGGAGAATACGAATCAAAACAGGAGACAACGAAGCTATACGTGCGAATAGGGATGTAAACGAACCGAACGAACACGAACGAGACCTTGTTCATGTTCGTTCGTTTAACTTAACAAACGGTTCACGAACAAATGAACGAACATAATGGTGTGTTCATGTTCGTTCGTTTATGTTCATGAACGAATGTTCACGAACACAAACTGTAACACCCGTCATTTCAAAACCTGGATTTCAAAAAAGTTTTTCCAAACGGCGTTTAAAACGTAGCGGAAAAGGATCACTTAAAACTGCCTCATCCGTAACGGATGGTACCTTTCATAAAATGGTGTTACTAAAGTGCATCATCAAAACAATATAAATGAAATCCAAGTCTTGGCACCAACATAAATGCCATTCATTATTACATGTATCATAAACGTAGACAATGTAGACGAAACATAGGCTATGGGAAGTCTAAGCATTCAACAATCTATGCTATTTAATGCATCTACCCATCTCACGAACTAAACCTTTCTCTAGCTCAAACCTGCTTATCCTGAAGGACACAACATTTTCATAAAAGCAAGTGTTAGCTAATAAATTAGCTAAGTAAGATACACACATTTAATAAAACGTTCTTCATTTTACTTTCATAAAACTTCTTCGTATTTTATATATCAAAACATGATCACATTACATATCATTCACAAACATCGTAAGATAATCCCATCTATACTTATTCCCACATCCCAACACATTTCATAACATATCAACATATACATACAACTCAAACTTCATCTCACGTCATTACATATCACACATAAACATATCACACATATTTGTATTAGCACATGTAGAGTATTTACTCCTAATTGTGCCTATCCATCGTTCTTATCACACGTCTCAATATATCTTATTAAATCTCATGTCACATTGTAATCTCACGTCTTAAATTACATGTACATCTTTCCCACATATTCTTATAATTATCTTAATCAACTTATTCTCACGTCTTACATCTTTATCAACATATCCTTACAACTTACATATTACGCACTAGCTTTACAACTAGCACGATTTCCCACGTCTTACGCACTAGCATTACAACTAGCACGATTTCCCACGTCTTAACTTTCAGGAAAGGCAATGCCATTTCCATAGTATCCCGTTATGCTTTTAACATTGGTGGTTAGTCACTCCACCTGGAAATACTAGTCCCACGTAACTATGCCGCAAGGAGCCACTCAAGCGACCACGTACGCACTAGCTTTACAACTAGCACGGGTTAAGCTTAACACTTCCCACATCAATCTCACGTATTTAGCTATAGCATTTCCCACGTATTTATATCTTTCTTACTTTTTACGCACTAACACTAAGGCTAGAACGGTTTCCCACATCTCACATTTTACTTTAACATTAGGTATATACATTACCTAACTAGTCCCACATCTACTTTAACGTTTAATCCCAATAACATGCACAACTCATAGCAATTCCTACGTGTATCTAGTGAACTATATATTCCACACTTAAACCCCACACATAAGCCATCACATAACAATCATCAAAGCACATCATTGACATTATCATTATCACAACACATATCATAATCATTTCATGGCAGCATAATTATAATCAACATACTACATATGCATATAACCACTTTACTTTAAACGTCATCATATCATAATAAGCCACTTCATCATATATACATTCCCACATAACCTCCCGCATAACCCGGAAAACCTCACACACATAAGATAATCCAGTTAAGAGGATAATAAAAGAAAACTACTTTTGTTGTGCCTCCAGCGTGATAAAAGACATGTATCTTACCTCAATGGAGTACTCAACAATCACAAATGTGTTTACCGTGCTTGACAAGTGTTCCCGACAACCTATGATACAAGAAGGATGGAAATATAAGTCAACTAGACACTTAAACGCGCTTAGAACCCTTCTGCCGGCTGATATCGCCGAGCCCATGGGTGGTCTCGTCGATATCAACTTCCAGACTCGCACCCTTCACTTGCAGGAGACTTTTCGACCTCAAGACGACCAAATGAGTCAAAACTTAGTTCTTAAGAAATGTAGGTAATTCAAAGACCTTTCCAGAAATATAAAGTTTGACTCTTGAAGTTCTATAATGAATTATTTATGACGTTTACAAGATAGGCCAGCAGAACTCGTCCGAAATTCGACCACTTTTGGAAATCGACACTTTTCGCCTATCTATGGGCAAAATCACCAGAAACTTTATTCATATCAATTCAAGAGGACACGTAGACCTTTTCAAAAATATAAGATTCATTTCTTAACTCTTTTAATTGAAAGAGATATGATTTTTGCAATATTACAAGATTTTCAGATCTAGTAAACCCTTTGTTTTTCAAACTATTTCGCCCATCAAATAACCATAGCAACCACCACGACCTATGGATCTCATATGCACCCAAAATATGACTCATATGATGATTTCACAAGATCACTTGTTCCAGGGACAAGAGGATACAATAACAATACATTAGATTACCCGTAAACCCAAGTAATCGATGACGAAACGTAATCAAATCAACCCTAACCCTTAAGATCCGAATTGTGTTAGGACCAGTTCACCTGGAACTGTCCAGTCACCAGTTCACACTGACCAGTTCACCAGTTGCATCTGGTGACCAGTAAACTGGTGACCAAGAAGATTTGTCGAGAAATATATTGAAGTCCAGTTGCACCGTACAGTTAACGCAACTGAAGACTTCCTCCAGTTGAGAACTGACCAAGTTGAAGAAACATTCCAGTTGAAGTCGAAGACAACAAATGGAAGAAAGAGAATGACAATGGCAGCGAAGCCCAGTTGACATTCTAGCCAGTTACAAACTGGAGACCATCAGTGGAAAGCCCTTACAAAGCTTTACACTGATTACGAGAATTGACTTGTATACTTTATGTACCTTTACCCGGATAATAAGCCTTATCTTATTATTTAAGTATTAAAAGGTACATAAAGGTGGTTGTGTAAAGTCACTTTAACATGCGACTTTACAACACTTTTTAAGGAATTAAATGTTATTCCTTAAATGCTTCCAACCACATTTGTACGGCTAAAGTTAACATCCCAATGTTAACTTTGCCTATAAATACAAGTCATTGCACAACCAAGAATCACAAGTTACTTCACACACAAACGAATAACTTCATACTTTGCATACCTGCAATATTCTTGGTGAACTTGTGCAATATTCTCTCAATCGCTAAAAGGAACATTTCACTACTTTAAGTGTTTCGATTGTTGAAGAGAAATTCCGAGTATAGATCAATTGTATTTCATAGGTTGTTAGGATATTTATATTCGTGTATTATCTTGGTTCATAATTATATAAATTTATATTAATTGTTATATATATATATATATATATATATATATATATATATATATATATATATATATATATATATATATATATATATATATATATATATATATATATATATATATATATATATATATATATATATATATATATATATATATATATATATATATATATATATATATATATATATATATATATATATATATATATATATATATATATATATATATATATATATATATATATATATATATATATATATATATATATATATATATATATATATATATATATATATATATATATATATATATATATATATATATATATATATATATATATATATATATATATATATATATATATATATATATATATATATATATATATATATATATATATATATATATATATATATATATATATATATATATATATATATATATATATATATATATATATATATATATATATATATATATATATATATATATATATATATATATATATATATATATATATATATATATATATATATATATATATATATATATATATATATATATATATATATATATATATATATATATATATATATATATATATATATATATATATATATATATATATATATATATATATATATATATATATATATATATATATATATATATATATATATATATATATATATATATATATATATATATATATATATATATATATATATATATATATATATATATATATATATATATATATATATATATATATATATATATATATATATATATATATATATATATATATATATATATATATATATATATATATATATATATATATATATATATATATATATATATATATATATATATATATA
Organism: Erigeron breviscapus; assembly: GCA_034093135.1. Lineage (NCBI taxonomy): Eukaryota > Viridiplantae > Streptophyta > Magnoliopsida > Asterales > Asteraceae > Erigeron > Erigeron breviscapus. The sequence goes on from CM067172.1 coordinate 89,579,674, forward strand.
TATATATATATATATATATATATATATATATATATATATATATATATATATATATATATATATATATATATATATATATATATATATATATATATATATATATATATATATATATATATATATATATATATATATATATATATATATATATATATATATATATATATATATATATATATATATATATATATATATATATATATATATATATATATATATATATATATATATATATATATATATATATATATATATATATATATATATATATATATATATATATATATATATATATATATATATATATATATATATATATATCAACATCACACGATCAAACGTATAATATAAAAGAGAATATTTATATTTAATTTTTTCTTAAAATATAGATAGTAGGTATTAATAATTTATATATATATATATATATATATATATATATGATATAAAAGAAAATTTATATTTAAACTATTTTTTAGGTATAGTTGATTAGGTATTAGTATATGTAAACGAACATAAACGAACGAATGTTCACGAACATAAACGAACGATGTTCACGAACGATTGTTCACGAACATAAACGAACGAACGTTCACGAACAGATTATCGAACGTTCATGAACATAAATGAACGAACGAGAGCTTTGTTCATGTTCGTTCATTTAACTAAACGAACAAATTTTTGTGTTCATGTTCGTTCATTTAACTAAACGAACGAACACGAATGAACTTCTCGCCGAATGGTTCGTGAACTGTTCATGAACTGTTCAGTTCGTTTACAGCCCTACCTGCGAAAGGTACAAGAATTGATGGAATGTTTCAGCCATTTCGAAATAGAACATATCCGGAGGAACCAAAACAAAAAAGCAGACGCTTTAAGTAAGTTAGCCTCCTTAACATTCGATCATTTGGGAAAAAAGGTATTAGTAGAAGTTTTAAAAGAAAGGTCGATCGAGGAGAAACTGTAAGTCCCAACTTGTTAGATGGTACTACTGAAGACACCTCTATGTCGATGGTGGAGTTACTTTGCAATATACT
>CM067172.1:89581707-89779494 GCA_034093135.1 Erigeron breviscapus
CGGGTGGAGGTGGAGGGTGTTCATAAGACAATTGAGCAAAATGCCAAGTCCCTTTCCAGATTCAACAAGGAAACAATCACAAACTCGAAGGTTGTTGATTTGGGAATTAATAAGTTTGCTGCCAATGAGGACTTGGTATTTCAGAAGTTGAATGAGTTAGTCTCAAGCTGTAACAATCTGTCCACATCTTTGAAGGAAGCTTTTGACTTAACCCATTCCAATGTCAATACATCTATCTCCAACCTCTTGAGTAACACTGTTCGATCATCAGAGGTTGATCTGAAGGAGATAGAGAGGCAGGTCAAGGAGTTGTTTGAAAGACCTGGCCTCAATGTAGTTGAAGTTGGACAGCAGGTGGCCAGTTCAGTTGGCCAGATGATTGATGATAAACTGGCCAGTCGAGAAGACGAGTTGGTTAAGAAGGTAATGGCTGAATTTGCCAAGCTCCCCCCTCCTCAGATTAATCTGGAGCCTCTGGCACTTGAAGTTAGGCAGTTAAGGGGTGCAGTTAATGCAGTAAACACCCAGTTGGCTTCTCACACTTCATCTATTACTAAACTGGCAACTGAAGTGGAGAATTTGAAAAAGAAGGATGATGCAGTAAAGGAACAAGTGGTTAAGGGTTTGGATGAAGACTCAAAGCTGTTAAAAGACTTGAAGACTGGACAGGACCAAACTGCTGCCAATGTATTGGTCCAGTCTCAAGAAATTAACCACTTGTGGAGATCCTTTAGGATGATTTGCACTGTGTTCAGAGAGTGCAAGGATATGCAATCGTGGCAGCCTCTAGCCCGTTTGCCCTCCAGTAATGAAGACTGGGCAGCCATTCGTGCAGGTCTCGATGCTGCCAAGGGGGAAAGGGATAGAAGGAATATCCTTGCACCTGGACCAAGACTGCCAGGTCCAGTTAGTGCAAGACAACTGGTGGAAAGGACGGTTGTTGGGTCAGATGAAGGTGATGAGCAGGTGATTGAACAGTTTGAAGATGTCGTTGATAGGGGGAATAAAGGTAAAGGAAAGGAAGTTGTGCCGGCCACTGGTGAGCAAGCTAAAACAACTGGTACTGAAGCCAGTGTGTTAGAAACTGGCAACATTGATCAGCTCCCTCCAGTTTCAGAAGATGTTAGTAGGCAGCTGGCAAGGCTTGGAGATGCAATCAAGGAGAGGAAGAAACAAATGAGGGTGAATCAAGCAAAAGATAGAAATACTTTAGCCCCAACTCTTCTTGATATAAGTGATGGTCGTCTTCTGGGCATGACACTTGCAGAGTATGCTAAAGTCAAGGCTGATCCCAGAATTATTAATGCACTGAAAGAACAACTGGAGATTGAGCTTGACAAACATTATAGGGAGGATGAGGCTGAGTATGATGCCAGGTGTTTAAATATCACAGTGGATAAGGCCAAAGAAGTAAGAACTGAAGGAATTCTCAAGAGGGCTGAACATGTTAAGAAGGTGGTCAAACAGGTGCTGAATTCACCCAAGTCAAAGGTAAACCTAAGATGTTGCCAAGAGATGCTGACCTTAGGACCTGGGTGGAAACAACTGAACCCTCAAGTGAAGATATCAAAGCTGCAGTACATAGTATGAGCACTGGCCAGATCAAGCTGGCCAATGAATCTGAAGCTAGAGAGTACTTATCTGAAGTGCAACAGCGGAGATATCACCCTGGTAAGATTACTGAAATGAAAGTCTCAATTAAACCAGGTACCAAACATTTCACTATTGAGGTTCAACACCTTAATGGTCCCTTGAGGCAAACTGAGAATCCTGACGTACTTTCTTATGGTTACTCGGAACTGGTGGAAATGGCAAAACTGTTGGAGGCCAAGCAACAAAGGAATAAGGTGGAAAGAGGATGGATGTTTGTTCTTCAAAGTCTGCTCAAGTTTAAGGAAAATATTGAAGAGAGACTGAATGTTGATCCTGAAGACAAACAGCCCATTTCTACAGTTGCCAAAAGAAGAAGAACTGGCGAAGGGCCATCTGTTTAAGTTCTTTCTTCATTTTATCTTCTTGTAATTTGTTGTACATTCTGTTGTAACTTGTGTAAATTTCACTCCTTGTATAAAAGAAGTTACCAGTTTGTAACCACAAGGTAGATAAAAGATTAAAATCTAACAAACATAAAAGAAAAACCTAAGGCATTTATTGATCTATAAAAATGCCTTAGATATCTTAGATAGATTTAAATCAAACAAGTCTCTATAGTTCACACTTGTATAGATACAAGAACTAGAAAAGACTTAGACTATATTTCTAGACAAATAGGGGGAATTTGTTAGGATCAGTTCACCTGGAACTGGCCAGTCACCAGTTCACACTGACCAGTCACCAGTTGCATCTGGTGACCCAGTAAACTGGTGACCAAGAAGATTTGTCGAAATATATTGAAGTCCAGTTGCACCGTACAGTTAACGCAACTGAAGACTTCCTCCAGTTGAGAACTGACCAAGTTGAAGAAACATTCAAGTTGAAGTCGAAGACAACAAATGGAAGAAAGAGAATGACAATGGCAGCGAAGCCCAGTTGACATTCTAGTCAGTACAAACTGGAGACCATCAGTGGAAAGCCCTTACAAAGCTTTACACTGATTACGAGGAATTGACTTGTATACTTTATGTACCTTTACCCGGATAATAAGCCTTATCTTATTATTTTAAGTATTAAAAGGTACATAAAGGTGGTTGTGTAAAGTCACTTTAACATGCGACTTACAACACTTTTTAAGGAATTAAATGCTATTCCTTAAATGCTTCCAACCACATTTGTACGGCTAAGTTAACATCCCAATGTTAACTTTGCCTATAAATACAAGTCATTGCACAACCAAGAATCACAAGTTACTTCACACACAAACGAATAACTTCATACTTTGCATACCTGCAATATTCTTGGTGAACTTGTGCAATATTCTCTCAATCGCTAAAAGGAACATTTCACTACTTTAAGTGTTTCGATTGTTGAAGAGAAATTCCGAGTATAGATCAATTGTATTTCATAGGTTGTTAGGATATTTACATTCGTGTATTATCTTGGTTCCGTATCAACCTTGTAATTTGTTTAATATCAATAAATAAATTACACTTTGAAAACTACATATTGTCTCATCAAGATTGTTTACAAGTTATTTGTATTATTGCATTGTTCTTTACTATTGTCTTTTATATAAGTAATCTATCTAGAACTTGGTATATACCTCTGCAACTGGTCGTCTCCAGTTCAGTAAGTATATTGCAAAGTAACTCCACATCGACATAGAGGTGTCTTCAGTAGTACCATCTAACAAGTTGGGACTTACAAATTGATTGGGAAAAGGAAATCTTCAAATGACTCAAAAATTGATCAATAAATCATATCTTACCTGGAAGGAAGATTAAACGATCGAAATCTATGCGAAATCATTCCCGAATCGACCCGAAATTGCTCTAAACTTGAAGGAGAGGCCTAGGGTTTTGTGTCTGAGACTTTCTTAGGGTTTGGATCTGATTTTTATGCCTTAGGGTCGTGCACCATGCCATATATATGCTGTAACAACTTTCAAAACTTTACATCTAGGCCCTCACACTTCCTTATAACTCGTTTCGTCACTTAATTGCTCGTTTAACGCATACGGGAACACTTAACAACTCTTATATCTTATTGGGAACACTAAATGACTTCATTAATCATTATCAACTTTAATTTCATTACTTTAAATCACTTTAACATATATCCCACGTTAATCATTTAATTCACATAAGCACATATAAAGCACATAGTAACTAACGGTCATTAACGACAAGTTAACGATCAACGTCAAAAAGTTTTGGGATGTTACACAAACGAATGAACACTAATGAACGAACACAAACGAACTACAATGAACAAACATATAGCTATAAGTATTAGAACTTAAATTCAGATTACAAAATATCCAGCGCCTAAAGTTTTACGAAAGATTTTTACTTATGATACGAATATACAACATTTATTTAATAAAATAAGAGGTTTATATCCTTTCATTTCCAAAAAAAAAAAGTTTAAAGCTTAAACTTCGAGTCCAATATTAACACGATCATACGCTTTTAATATAAAAGAAGTATTATATTTAATTTTTCTTAAAATATAGATAGTAGGTATTAATAATTTAATATACATTAATATATAATTATATATATATATATATATATATGATATAAAAGAAATATTTATATTTAAAACTATTTTTTAGGTATAGTTGATTAGGTATTAGTATATGTAAACGAACATAAACAAACGAATGTTCACGAACATAAACGAACGATGTTCACGAACATAAACGAACGAACGTTCACGAACAGATTATCGAACGTTCATGAACATAAATGAACGAACGAGAGCTTTGTTCATGTTCGTTCATTTAACTAAACGAACAAATTTTTGTGTTCATGTTCGTTCATTTAACTAAACGAACGAACACGAATGAACTTCTCGCCGAATGGTTCGTGAACTGTTCATGAACTGTTCAGTTCGTTTACAGCCCTACCTGCGAAAGGTACAAGAATTGATGGAATGTTTCAGCCATTTCGAAATAGAACATATCCGGAGGAACCAAAACAAAAAAGCAGACGCTTTAAGTAAGTTAGCCTCCTTAACATTCGATCATTTGGGAAAAAAGGTATTAGTAGAAGTTTTAAAAGAAAGGTCAATCGAGGAGAAACAGGTGTCAGATCTCGTAGAAGAAGAAGGAAAAAATTGGATGACTCCTATTTATGAGTTTTTGGTAAGTGGAATACTCCCAGGAGACAAAGATGAAGCTCGAAAAATAAAAATCAAAGCCCCGCAATACAAGATTCTGGACAAAAAATTGTACAAAAAAGGGTTCGTTACGCCATGGCTGCGGTGCGCAGGGCCTAAACAAGCAGAAATGAATATCCGGGAAATACACGAGGGAATATGCGGATCACATCCGGGAGCAAGGTCGGTCGATACGAAGGCCATGCAGTTGGGATATTTTTGGCCGACAATGCATCAAGATTCCGCAGCACTATTAAAAAACTACGAAGCATGCCAGCTACATGCTAACTGATATGTCCATTTATATGTATAATCCCATATCATTTCTAAGTCATTTTACGCTTAATGATGTGCAAATTACATGTATATTCGATGCTTTGATGGTATTGTTAGTGATTGCAGGCTTAGAACAGGTAAAATGGTTAAAAATAGCTTGTGGATGGCTAAAAGATGCATTAGGATGGTTCGTGTACGAGTGCGAGAAGAAACGAGTTGGAAATCACAAGTTTTGAAGAGAAAGTGGCTGAGTGCGTCGCACCTGAAGGGTGGTGCGTCGCATATATTGATCAGGAAGTTGGCCAGATTTTGCAAGAAGTGAGTGCGACGCACCTGAATGGTGGTGCGCCGCATAAGTTGATCAGAAAATTTGTGGGAAAAGAAGCAGGTGCGACGCACCACACCCTTGGTGCGCCGCATGGATTGATCAGGAGAATTGAAGTTAAGAAAGAAGGCAAGGTGCGACGCACCAATCCAATGGTGCGCCGCATATCGAGCGAAGAAGGTTTTTTGGAAACAAGGCAGGTGCGACGCACCTGTCCAGTGGTGCGCCGCACCTGTAGGTCGGCCCAGCAAGGTTTTTGGAAACACTATAAATACAAGACCAAAACCCTATTTTTGGAAGACACTTCGACTTTCAGGCGATTTTAGGGTTTCTTGAGGCAATATTCAGCAGCTTTTACCTTCTCCAAGATCTAAGGGTTGCTCAAGAGTTTCAAGGCATTCATTTATCGATTTCTTTAGCTTTTCATTGTCTTTCACACTTTGGTACAAGATGTTTATTCTTTCTTTGCTATTTGTGACTTATTTATGATTATGTCAGGCTAAACACTTCATCATCTACTGAGATGAAATGACACAATGAATATTGGTTGCATATTATTTTGAATTCAAGTTGATTATTAAACATTTCATCAAGATCTTAATGTATTGAATTCTTATCATTTATTCTATTGTTTGTTGATAATGTATAAATGGTTTTAATGGTAGTTAATTCCAGGAGTGCATTGTTCTAGTTGATTTGGTAGAATCAATAGGTGTTAATTCGTGGTAGCGAGTTGGTAAACAACAATAGGTAAGAGAGTTCAATGTGTTAACGGTTTGGTAGAATCGATAGGTGAAATTGTTTAATCATAACAAAACAAATTAATCAGATAGGGAGATCTTAATAGGGAAGGTGGTAGCCGGATCTTTAGGATTGAATTAATTGGTTAATGAGTTCGGGTAGGGTAATAAGCTAGGAGGCCTACTAGTGAGTTCCTTGTCTTAACTTAGTTATCGGAATCAACATATTTGAATTGGCTTTAACCTTAATGCAACCAAAATGAAATGTGTCATGGAGTCGAGGTAGATGATCTTTTAAATTCTTGTTTTAAACAACAAAATTCTCCTGCGATTAATCCTACGGGATTACTAACAATCTTAACTAACTTTTGCAACGTGGCAATTCGGCCATAAAACCCCCTTATTTTTGTATCATTGTATTTAACAATTGCTTATAAAAGTCCTTGTGTTCGACCTCGTACTTACCAAGTAACTATATTGCATACGAACGGGTACACTGCCCGCAAGTGTGTAGTAGACAGTAGCTAGGTAGTTCGTGTTATAAATTTAAGACTCGAAATTACACATCATGCTAACGTACCGAGGCAGCCTAAAAACGATATGACTTCGGTAATCTCGGCATGGCCCTTCATACAATGGGGTATTGATTTAGTAGGACCGCTCCCCGAAGCCCCAAACAAGAAGAAATTTCTAGTGGTAGCCATTGACTATTTCACCAAAAGGGTAGAGGCGAAGCCGTTAGCTGATGAGCGTCCATTTTGTGATTATTTCCCATATCATTAGGCCGTGTTTTCATTCTTAAATGAGTTTAGAAATGTGAACTTTTGGTACTTAATTGGATGACATGTTATGATAGGACAAGTGTTTATTTTGGGCATAACTTCTTCATACGGACTTCGTTTCTGACGAGTAAGCTATCCACGGAAAGGCGAGAGAAAGATCTACAACTTTCGTGTTGAACCTGAAGCCTCCAACGCCGCTCATTTCACTCTAGCACCGCTGGAAGTCATCCTGAAGCTCACCAACGCCGCTGGAACTTCACCAGCATCGATGGGACTTCCCCAGCGCCGCTGGGAGTAGGTCGGCCAGCTAGGGTTTTGCCTTAAACCTATAAATACCCCCCTAAACCCTAAGAGCCGTAGCTTGCTTCCTCCAGATGACTTTGGGGGATATTCTAGGGTATTTTCATCATATCTAAACCCTCGTAACACCTCCATATCACCCGGAAGATCAAGCATCAATTATCAACAACAATTATTATTCAACAAATAATTATTAGGTCAAATTAATTAGGGTTCGTGGTGTTGATTCGAAGGAGCGGCATTAAGGACTGCGTAACTTCGATATCCCTATTATTAGTTTGATCTCTCTTTTACTTTTATTATTGTTATTAGGGTTACAACTGCAAGACTATTTGTTTGACAATTATTATTATGGATTTATTTATATTAATGATTGTTAGGTTTATTAGTCTTTTCATGAGTAGCTAAGTAGTTTTGCATCTATTTGGATAATGTGATCATGCCGTGATAGTTTTTTATATTAGATTGTTGAACCGTTTCTATGCTTGTCGCAGATCCATGGTTATTGAGTCAGACAAATGTTATTGGTTTTCATATACAAACCTGTTTTATTGATTTGTTTGGGTCGAATTAGTACTAAGGCCTTAGAGTCATTTAATATGTTTGTGAAACATTAATCGGTCTATAATTAATGTGGTCTCTTGACTTGTAACCGAGCGGGGGATGGTTAATTAATAATTTGGCTCAACTGAACATGTGTTTTATTAGGTTATTCTAGTTGATCTGGCGAACGGAAACCGGATCCGGGTGACTAGAATAATTAGTGTCAAGTGACTTTTAAAACCCTAGAAGAATCTTGACTTACATAAAAGATAAAGTCATAGTTACAAAACTCAGGTCTTAATGCATAACAGTGAATCTAACGAGAATCTGTTTATAGGGTAGTGTGAGTCTAACGACAGCTCAACTAAGTAGTTTGGTGAATCTAACGAGAATCCGAACGTGAGAAGAGTTGTTCAACATATCTAAATTGTTTTCTAAATGATCATGGCATGTGAACTGTTCCAAGTAGATGCAATGTTTTAATTATTATTGTTTTGCTAGATTAATCAATTAATGCTTTTCTTATTTTAGTTTTATTTAAATCGTGACAACCCCCAAATCCTAGAATTACACTTAACTACTTTCTTAGACATAATCCCTGCGAACGATCCTGGTCTTACCTATTTACTATACTATGAATGAACGGGTCCACTGTCCGTGAGTGAGTGTAGTAGAGAAGTTAACCTTGTACTTTATAAATTTAAAACTTGTTAGGAATTTAAGTTAAAACTTCTCTGCACATCAAGTTTTTGGCGCCGCTGCCGGGGACTATTAAGCTTAGGAACTTAGTTAGGTTAGGGTAATTCGACTTTTTCGTGTCTACACGGAAGAGTTAGTTTTAGTCTTTTTAGGATTAGTTTAATTTCTTTTTAGTTAATCTAGTTTTAGGTGTTCTTTTTATTTTCATTATTATAAAAATCCATAAAAATTTGAAAAATTTAAAAAATACAAAAATATTTTTCTTTTATTAGTTTAGATTAGTTTTAGTTTTTGCCTTTTCATTTTAGTCTTTTTATTTTTAGCAATAATTAGTGCTTTTCACGGGTATAGCTAGTGTCTGTTTTGCAGGATTAGCATCACTCATGGAATTTGAAGACTGTGAATCCGATAATGAGTATGTGCCTTACATGGAGGAACAAGCAAGGAAAATAAGAATACGCGACTTCAGAAAGGAAATGGAAGTGATCAACCAACACTACAAGCTCATAGAAAGGGAGACTGAACGCTTGTGCATGGAAACAAAGAGAGTTGAAGAATTGAGCCGTACAACAAGTTACGTGATTGAGGCGAGCAAGTTAGTGAAGGAGATGGAAGCGTTTGAACAACTCAAAGAGGAGTTGGTTAAACTAAAAGAAGATGTAATGAACCACTACGAAGAAATGCAAAAGGGATTGCTAGTTTCTCAGTCACCCCCCGAAAATGGAGATGGCCATGAAGTATCACATCCGAGACCAAGCAAGATTCATCTTGCTGATGTGGAGAACCTTTCCTCAACTGTTAGGTCCAGATTTACTGGAATCGCTCCAGACTTGACTATTGGAGCCTTACTGAAGATCTGTCCAGAAATGGTATATTACTGGACCTACTCCAGACTTGGAATCTGGAGTCCCTCTGAAGATTTGTTCAGAAATAATGGAAGACCAGTGAGCAAACACTTGTATAGAAAATCTGGAGTATTCTCCAGATTAGCTCACTAGACTTCACCCCAGTCCAGATCTACTCTACTGAAGACGTTCTCACTAAAGTCAAAGACTGATGTCAGAATAAAGAAGACTGACAAATGGCGGAGTCCACTGGAAGTCTTACCAGATCTGTACACTGAAGAATTGTCAGTGTTCTAGACCTTACAAGTCTGAACACTGATATCGAGGAATTGACTTTTGCCTTTACACACTTTCCAAAGGACATTCCACTTGTTCTTTACCAAAGTTTATACGTGTGTAAAGGTGGTTGGTTAAAAGAATAAAGTCATAATGATGTGACTTTATCCTTGTACCTTAACCAATGCATTTAATGTTCTTGTCGGTTCATTAAATGCATGCAACCATATTTGTACGGCACAAAATTCACTGGTGAATTTTGTTTCCTATAAATACAAAGTCATTTCTTTGTAAAAATTACTTTAAAGCATACATTTAGCATTAGAGTGAATTTGTCTAAATACTCTCGATCTTAAACAGGGATACTTCACAACTTTAAGTATCTCGATCCAAAAGAGTTATTTGACAAATATAGATCATTTGTAATTCATAGGTTGTTAGGATACATACTTATTTGTATTATCTTAATTCCGCACAACCTTGTATTTTATTTAACATCATAAATAAAATACACCTTGAAAAATACATAATGTTCCACTTTACTTGTTTATTGCTTTAAGTCTTGTATTACCTTGTTTATATATTCTTGCATTTATTTACAAGTAATACTAGTCCATTCTAGTGATTATTAGACTTGTTGTATTATACACTTCTAGGTTAACCATCGTATTTGGGACCTCACATCAACCATTGATGCAGTCCCGGTCGAAAAGGAGCAAGAGCAAGGCGAAACAAGCAAAATCAAAGAATCTGACAACGGTCTGGAGCCTCCAGCGCCACTGGTCCTTCAGGCCAGCGCCGCTGGTGCCAGCGGCGCTGGGAGCCCCGACAGCAGCCCGGATTCTCGCGATTTTTCATTTTTAGCTCATTTTCAAGGTGCCGATGAAGCCCAGATCGCTAGTAAATGCAAAACCAATCAAGATGAGGCTATTTCAAGCACCGAGGAGGGGACAATCTTCCAAGAAGTCGTGATTGAACAAGAGCATGTGATCCCTAAACAGGAGGAGCCGAATAAAAGGAGTCGCGTTGCGCAAGGTGAAGCACCACATCCGGAACCAAACAAGATGAAACTTGTTGATGTGGATATCGTTTCGTCAACTGATGGAGAAGTGCAGGTCATATGGGAGTCAAACGAAGAAGAAACGGAAGAAATCGTTAAATCAGACGCTGATCCGGAAGAGCCAGCGCCGTTGGTGACCACCACCAGTGCCGCTGGGAGAGTCCCAGCGCCGCTGGTGGCCCCTGCAGCCCGAGTTCGCGCGATGATTCATTCCTTGCTCTACCATTGAATGCCGATGACGCCCAACATGCTTATAATCGCGAAATCAATCTACTTAAGGTTGAATCGAGCGAAAGAAAGTGTCCGGATCCTATCAAATTTATGAAAAGAGAGTTTTCTTCTTTTTATGATTTTGTAGGAATTTACGTAAACAATGCAACGGGTGAAGAATCCCCAACAAACAATGAGGCACATGAAGAAGAAGAGGAGACGAATGTAGAAGAAGTTGATATGAAGCAAGAAGATTCAACCCCAAAGCGAGACGACTATGACGTACCACATTCGGAACTGCACGAGTCGAGTAAGGAGAATGGGAGTGACCGTGTTGATGTGGTATTGGAGGAAGAATGTGAAGTAGTTTGGGATGAATCCGAATGGGAAGACGAGCTTGAGATCATATGGGATGAAGAGTTAGTTACGACCCCGACCATGGAAACCAAGATTGTATCCATCATTAGGAAGGTGCCACCCGACATTGAAGCTCATAAGGAAGAACGGGAAGAAGTCAGTTGGGAGAAGTCCGACGTCCGACTCGAGGATTTCTCACTCTTTAAGTTTAGACCTCCCGACACTTTAAGTATGGGGGAAACTATGATCCCACTGACTCGAAACAAAGTGAATCATAAGTTTACTTATTCAGGTAAGTTTTCTGAACCCTATCTTGATTTTACATTTTTACATGAGAATAATTGGTAGGTCCCGAAGATTGAAGGATTAAAGATCAAGAAGAAGATCGAAGAACATGAACCTGGCCCAGACAGCAACCAGCACCGCTGGAGAGACCACCAGTGCCGCTGGTGGCTACAGATCAACAACCAGCGCCGCTGGGAAGACCCCCCAGCGCTGCTGGCAGCCCCGTTTCAGACAGATTCGCGTTCTGAGTTTGTTTTGACCCCGGAATGGAAGTCCAATCAGATCCGGATCATTTTTCTACAACAAACGGAGCGTGAAACAGGTAAGCATTCGAACCTAATTGATTTATTATTCATTGAAATGCTTTCCTTTGATTTGTATGCAGGAGTGCCAATGCCGCCGATATCTTTCAAAAAGATCATGGCACGGAAGAAGAAGCCGGATAAAAGGCATACGGCTCTATTGATAGCTGAGGTCGAGGACACGGGACAACATCATGTGCAACCCAAGTTGGGTTATTCAGGGAGCCTTCTAACCTTTTATGCTTTAAATGGCTGTGAACGCATTGAATTGGTTAATTTTAGGGCTAGTAGTAATTTCATGCACTATTGTTTATTCTTTAAACTAGCCCTAGACCCCTTAGCTCCCGACCCTTTGGAATGGATGGACATAAGCCTTAACATGAAATACTTAAAGGTTCCATGTCATAAGGGTATTCTTGAAATGGTATATGTTAGGATGAAAGGTTGGATTTTTAAGATGAGTTTTGTAAAGAAAAATAATAATTTGAACATCTTAAAAATGAATTTCGTTAAGGTGAAGGAAATGGATTGGGTAATGGTCAGGATTAGATTCACATTTTATTCACCTTATTCGCGTAAACCGCCCGACACTTTAAGTGTGGGGGCGTTTAACAACCCGCCGTGGTAAGTTTGGGGAATGAGTACGGCTGAAGACTCGGTAGATTTAACGCTTCTTGGGTGGCAACCCATGTATGTGTTTTATTTTTCATGTATTAGGTTATTTTGTTTAATAATATAATTGCTTCTTGTTCTATTTCGGTTGAACATGCAAGTAATCGTGTTTTTCATTTTTGTTTTGTCTTTTCAATTTTGATATTTTGATTTAGATGTGCAGAAAACAGGTAAATCATGAGCTTTGTAGATCATTGCAAGTGGTGAGGAGGAGAACATCAAGGAACAAGGTTACACGAGCTCAAAGAGGTGTAGTGATGGTTTGAAGAAGCATCGGTTCGAGATTCAACACTCAAGGTGGAGGAGAAAAGATTGATATGAAGAGTTTGGCGTTGTCTTGGTATTTTGGCCATAACTTTTTCATCCGATGTCCGTTTTTGACGAGTGACCAGGCCACGGAACCGGGAAAGAGAGAGCTACAACTTTGATTTTGAGCTCCAGTGCCCACCAGCTCCGCTGGGACCACTTGAGCGCCGCTCAGAGCAGCAGCAGTTTTTGCAGCGCCGCTCAGAGGTCCAGTGGCAGTTCGAACTTCATTTTTAACCTTGTTAACACATCCCTAAGCCATCTCAATCACCCAACACTTATAAAGAGCCGCTCAAACCTCCGTTAGCACATCGATATCACCAAAAAAATCAGAAAAACCCAAAAATCCAAAAATCCAAATACAAAAATCAAAAATCAGAAAATATCAAAAAGAGAAGAAGATGGAGAAGCATCAATGGATCGCCATCAAATGGAGAGGACTAAAATGTTTGAAGATCAATATCATTCAAGTCGCTCCACAAATGCCATCTTCAACAGCATTCATGCAATTTAAGCCCGGGAAGTTTCGTTAATCCTTTATCTTTCGTGTTTTTCCTATTACCCTTTCTGTTATGTCATGTTCAGTACAACGGGGACGTTGTACAATTTAAGTGTGGGGGATGGAATAGGAAAAACCCGCAGTTTAACTTGTTTGAATAACCATAAGTTTTCTACTACTTAATTCATGCAAAATTAAAAATTTTCGTGTGTCAAAAACATTTTGAGAATATAAGCTTTGCAAGTAGACAAAAGATGACGATAATTAAGCGATATTAGCTTTGGTAGGATGAACGGTTAGTTAGGACTGTTAGTTCAACTATAGATTTGTGGCTGTTCATTTTTCCAACTGGATTAGAGCTTAGACTGAAACTGCATGCGATTATGTTTGCCATAGCACATTTAACCGGACTTTAATATGCCTAGTAATTAGAGCTATCTAGTCATTAGTATAGGTGTATTAATTGGACTTAATTATATACGTGCTTGTGTAGGAACTAGTTTAGACGTATGGTTCGCCTTAATTCTTACACTATTAATTGTAAACTAGTTGCATGCGGAGTAAGTGTATGAGTCATCTGGGGTCTATGATAATGTCTATTGCATGAATAATGTAGTAATCTTAAGAAAGGCAATTAGTAGATTAATAAAAAAGAGTTCAAAGAACTAAAAACGAGTAAAATCTATACGAATCAAGTTATGTCACTTTGCGCGTGGGGTACCACCGACCTGTCACCGCTGTCTTGATGTAAGGTATAAACTCTAACCATTAGTTGAGTTATTTCGCTCTGCGCGTGGGGAACCACCGACCTGTCTCCGCTGTCTCAACTATTAAAGATGATAATATCGTATAACTGCTTTAGTATTTAGCTAGCGAGCATGACTGTAGTGTGAGAGTATGTCTAAGTAGTAACTCACAAGTATACAAACGATGAAAAATGAATGCCTTGCTAGTAGCTAGTAGATCTAATTGCTATACAAACTTTAATTAAGTACTTAACTAGTCAGAAGAAGGTAGTAAGATTGAGCTGTAAGACATGTGGAATTATAGAACGGTTTTAGAGGTATTAACACGAATATAAAGTTAACTTTTAGTTTTGATTGACCAATTATCTTGCCTCTAGCTATAGCTTACTGATTTTGTCTAAAGCTTTCTCAAATCATTTGCATGACTAATCTTTGAATGTTTTATAAAGTAGAATAACTTGTACACTTAAGTTATCCGCTCATCATTGTTTTCATTTCTCTTGGACTATTTGCTTGAGGACAAGCAAAGACTTAAGTGTGTGGGTATATGATGAGCTTCCATTTTGTGATTATTTCCCATATCATTAGGCCGTGTTTTGATGCTTAAATGAGTTTAGAAATGTGAACTTTTGGTACTTAATTGGATGACATGTTATGATAGGTTCACAAGGCATGCAAGTGAAGGCAAACGTCTCTACTCAACTTAAAACGAAGCCACAAGACTTTTGGATGAAGACTAGCAAGCGGAACATGAAGAATTTGAGGCCAACATGAAGCATACTACCACGTGTTAGTATTTTGGGCATAACATCTTCATACGGACTCTGTTTCTGACGAGTAAGCTTTCCACGAAAAGGCGAGAGAAAGATCTACAACTTTCGTGTTGAACCTGAAGCCTCCAGCGCCGCTCATTTCACTCTAGCGCCACTGGAAGTCATCATGAAGCTCACCAGCGCCGCTGGGACTTCCCCAACGCCGTTGGGAGTAGGTCAGCCAGCTAGGGTTTTGCCTTAAACCTATAAATACCCCCCTAAACCCTAAGAGCCACAACTTGCTTCCTCCAGACGACTTTACGGGCTATTCTAGGGTATTTTCATCAGATCTAAACCCTCGTAACACCTCCATATCATCTGGAAGATCAAACATCAATTATCAACAACAATTATCATTCAACAAATAATTATTAGGTCAAATTAATTAGGGTTCGTGGTGTTGATTCGAAGGAGCGGCATTAAGGACTGCGTAACTTCGATATCCCTATTATTAGTTTGATCTCTCTTTTACTTTTATTATTGTTATTAGGGTTACAACTGCAAGACTATTTGTTTGACAATTGTTTTTATGGATTTATTTATATTAATGATTGTTAGGTTTATTTATCTTGTCATGAGTAGCTAAGTAGTTTTGCATCTATTTGGATAATGTGATCATGCCGTGATAGTTTTCTATATTAGATTGTTGAACCGTTTCTATGCTTGTCGCAGATCCATAGTTATTGAGTCATACAAATGTTATTGGTTTTCATATACAAACATGTTTTATTAATTTGTTTGGGTCGAATTAGTACTAAGGCCTTAGAGTCATTTAATATGTTTGTGAAACATTAATCGGTCTATAATTAATGTGGTCTCTTGACTTGTAACCGAGCGGGGGATGGTTAATTAATAATTTGGCTCAACTGAACATGTGTTATATTAGGTTATTCTAGTTGATCTGGCGAACGGAAATCGGATCCGGGTGACTAGATTAATTAGTGTCAAGTGACTTTTAAAACCCTAGAAGAATCTTGACTTACATAAAAGATAAAGTCATAGTTACAAAACTCAGGTCTTAATGCATAACAGTGAATCTAACGAGAATCTGTTTATAGGGTAGTGTGAGTCTAACGACAGCTCTACTAAGTAGTTTGGTGAATCTAACGAGAATCCGAACGTGAGAAGAGTTGTTCAACATATCTAAACTGTTTTCTAAATGATCATGGCATGTGAACTGTTCCAAGTAGATGCAATGTTTTAATTATTATTGTTTTGCTAGATTAATCAATTAATGCTTTTCTTATTTTAGTTTTATTTAAATCGTGACAACCCCCAAATCCTAGAATTACACTTAACTACTTTCTTAGACATAGTCCCTGCGAACGATCCTGGTCTTACCTATTTACTATACTATGAACGAACGGGTCCACTGCCCGTGAGTGAGTGTAGTAGAGAAGTTAACCTTGTACTTTATAAATTTAAAACTTGTTAGGAATTTAAGTTAAAACTTCTCTGCACATCATTAGCCACGACAAACGGAGATCAGATCAAGAAGTTCGTATGGGAACACATCATATGTAGATTTGGGATACCCAAACGATAGTATCCGATAATGGGCCACAATTTGCCAAGGGAGTCTTTCCTGAATTTTGCAAGTAGTTAGAAATCAAGAAATTATTTACATCCGTATACCATCCTCAAGGAAACGGACAAGTGGAAGTAACCAATAGAGAAATAATTAAAGGAATAGAGAAACGACTGGACGAAGCCACAAGGGGTGGGTAGATGAATTGCCATTAGTCTTTGGGCTAACAGAACAACTCTGAAACGAAGCAACGGGGAGACCCCATTCAGTTTAGCCTTCGGTACCGAGGCAGTGGTACCAGCAGAATTCCAGGTATCCACCCACAGGATGCTAAATACAGAAAGAAATTCAGAAGAATTAAGAATAGACCTAGACCTACTAGAAGAACGAAGAAAAATTGAAACCATCAGAGAAGCTGCCTTCAAGAAGAAAATTGAGGGATACTACAATAAAAAGGGTAAACCCAATAACGTTTAAAGCCGGGGACTATGTATTACGGTTGAATAGTGCAAGCGAAAAGGAATACACAGGGAAGCTGGGGCCAACATGGGAAGGCCCATATAGGATACAAATGGCCTTTGGAAACGGAGCATACAAGTTGGAAACACCCGAAGGGGCTCCGGTTGATAGGACCTGTAACAGCTCGAATTTACGAAATTTCCAATGCTAAATTCTTGTTTTTCAAATAAACTGTAAAGGCTCAATTGCCTCAAACATTCAATAAAGCAGAAAGTCCCCTCGGGGAACAATGCATTAAAAAGACTCATTGTCTCAATATTAAATAGAGGGTCGCTACCTCAGCACATACAAAACAAAAGCGACCAAGTGGGAACAAGCTGACATGGACGCCTGAACAGACACCCCAATGTACGCGCAAACAAAATATATATATACATGCAAAATAACACAGCATAAAAGATAATATTAGTTTGATGCATAAAGTCCCATAAAATAAGTTCATAGCAAACCTAATCAAAACGGGGTTTTACGAGCAAAAAGTCGTAAACCCCGGGATCACGCAGATGAGTGATATCGTAAATAAAATTGCTATGATAAGTTGCCAATTTTAGAATGGCCTGATCAAAAGCTTCTTTCACCTTCACATACTCCGGAGAATCTTCAGAATGGAGAGCAGAAAAAACACCTTTCTTCTTGGACGTATTTACCACAGAATCAATTAAACCAACAGCTTGAGGGCCAGTAGCAAGAGTCTCACAAATATAAGGGATTACCCTATCAACCAGGCCATTAACTTTCTCCCGGAGTTCGACGTTCTCAAGATCCTTCTGAAGAAGCTCGTCATGACGTTTCCCCAACCCAGTACGCAGCGCCTTCACGACAACATCTTCCTCTCACTGATGCTTTTCCAACTTCGAGATCCTATCAAACAGATTACCAACAACAAGCTGCGATTCCTTCAACATATCTTGAAAGTACTCATACCCTCGACATAGGCCACGAATCAAGAGGTTCTTTCTACACCCAGATCCTTCGAAAGCAACTCCTCTTCCATAAATCTACGAGTAGTTGAACCAGAAAAAGATATCGGTCAGCAAGACCTTTCCCCTTCTTAACAGAAACAACATCATGGCTAATACGGTCAGGAGCAGCAGAAGACCCGACATCAGCAACCTTCCTCTTCGACGTCATTATTTTCACAAAGAAGAAGATCTGCACGAATGAAGATACAGTAAGAAAAAAGGGAACAAGAAAACAGTAAATAACGGCGGAGCATAAAAAAGAGAGAGAGGGGAGACTCACAAAAGAAGGATGGTGACAGTTGAAAAGAATTGAATAGAAAATAAAGAGACGGCGATGTGATTTTATATAGATTCAGAAAAACCCTAACCGTCGATAACACACCTCGAGATACGCACACTGACACAAAGACTTTTTAGAGCCCTGAAGTTACAGCATCACCCTCAAGGAATAAAGAAGTTGGCAGAAATAGTCCAACGCAATGCTTATTTGGCAAAAATCATCACCTTGGACTGGGGGGCTTGATGATATACCCTCCCAGTGGTACGCAGGACCTGTCACACGAAGGAACAGTAACACGTTACGACACGAAGCTTCTCCGTAACAAAGGATCCTGCAGAAGATAAAAGAGATAAGGATTGTCTTCCTAAAAACACGGGATTTGCTCTTATCACTTGAGGCCGGTAATTAAGGAAAATATATTCCTGACCTAGGGCTTGAGAAAACCCTAGAAAGACATGGGTTTTCCTCCAAGATAGGTTCTCCCTATAAAAGGAGACTCACTAGACCTCTCAAAGGCATTCATTCATTCACATACTCATCCATAACATACACAACACGATCGACCAGATCTAAAACCTACTCACTAGCACGATATCAATCGGCTATACCACATACACATTTGATTGGCGTAAAGAGGCACGAACTCTAACTTCGGGGAATCGCCAACAAATAACCAAAGCATCCATCATCTCATCCTCAACCTAACCTCTGTTTGGTGCACAATCAGTCATAGTATGTATTGAACTTCAATCTCGTGCATTGTATGTAATGAACGTTTAAATCATGTGCATTGTATGTATTCGACCAATAAAAAAACTACAAGTGGCAGCTTATATGGTTGCCACATATACCCGGATACATACAATGCACTGGAATTGAAAGTTTATTACATACAATGCACGAGACTGAAGTTCGATACACACTATGACAATTCGTGTAAAGTTGTTTGCATTCTAAAATATTAATCGCTTTAATATATGGACATAGGTGTTGCACCTCAACCCCATCAAGAACTGGCCGGCGCAAAGAGTAAACGTGTTAGAACTTTTATTATTCGTGTTATTGTGCGGAAGTAAGGTAATCAACAATGGTGGAAAGTGTGTGTGTTAGTGTGTGTTCTTGAGAGAGAAAGGTGTGTGTGGGAGAAGTAGGATTGATTGATTATCATAAGTGTGTAAAAAGGCTTACCAGTCTTACAAAAATTGAAGGATTGAGGGGTATTTATACTCTAAGTATATTACATAAGCTCCCCCTCAACCTTACATTATATACACAAAATACAATGTTTAGAAATACAACTAAGCACTATTTTATATTTCTAACATTCTTCCCCTTAGTGCTTGGTTGTCCATCATTACTTTTTATGTTGTCTCCTCCTCTTGTTTGCACGTCTTTGCTTGTTCTTCCTTTTCTTATATCGTCGTGCAGCATTTGAGGTTGATGGCTTGTCAATCTTTGAACTCCAGAAGGCTCTCTTCTTATAACTGTTCCATGAGTCATTCCAAAACTTCTTAGGGATGAAGTGCCAGTTATCACCAACAGGACGTTCATCTGGCAATTTGATATTATCTTGGAAGTTTACAGGAGGAATGTTGTGAGGACCACGTTCATGACTAGGATTCCAATGAACCCATGAACATGTCTTGGTATGAATAATTCCTTCTTGGGACTTGGGAGTTCTTGTGACAATGAGATCTCTAATCTTCTGACGCATATCAAGAGTATCTTTGATCCGTCTTATATGATCTTCTCTTTGAGACTTGATTTGTTCATCTTCTTCATTGTCAGAATCTTCATCTATTGCATTCAGAATTGATTGACAATATTTCAAAGTACCATCTGAATATTTGGGAAACTCAGAGGCACGAATGAAGATCTTTTTCTTCAGTCGATTAATGAAGACAATACCATCCAAATTTTCAATTGGATCTCCAATCTGATATGAATCTAGCTCATAACCTCTGGCTCTTTGGTTTGGTTTTGTAAGGTTAATCCTGCTAGTTCTTCTTTCTAATCCAATCTGAAAATCATTGAACTCATAGAATCTGATCAATGCTTGAATATGACTTTTCAATGCTTCGTAGGCTAGAAGTTGATCTGGAGTCTTGATGATCAGATAGGCATATTGGTTGTAGAGAAATAAGATGTCTGAGATCGTCATATGTTGAAAAGATTCTTCTTGAACAACATAGATATTGCCATCTGCTCGACGAACTCTGAATCGAACAAGTCTAAGATTGTGGTTTTTGAGAGGAGTAAACAATTGAAGGATTTTAGTGATTGGGATTTGAAATTGCTGATACCACCATTCAGCTCTTACAGAACTTTCAGCATTCATTAGCTCCATATATGCATCTCTTTGACCTTGATGTCTGAACAAAAAGAATGCTCTTAATCTGTTCAAGGTCATGTTGAGTCTTTCACTTGGTGAGCAATAAATTTGAAAGGCTCTTTCTTCAAGGTATGTTGCTCTGCACACAATTTCTTCCGGTCTTGTGCTTAAATCCAAGATTTGTTCATAATTCTCAGCAAAATAACCCTCATTGATCCGCCATATCTTATTTCTTGAGATCCTTGGATGTCTAACTCCTTGTCCAAGTTCATTGGGAGTCTCAAGATTTTCTGTATTTCTGAGATGATAAACTATCTCTTCAAAGATATCTTCTCCATATTTTTCTTGAACTACACTTGCTGGATTATCATCAGGTTTATCAGAATCAGACTCATCATTATTACCATTTCCTGGTTGAAATGGATCAGGATCACTTGACTCATCAGAACTTGATGTGGAAGAATAATAATGAGAAATATTTTTGATGAGTGGAGGTAAATCATCCGACTCTTCTTGAATTTGAGTTCCTTCTTGAGTCTCTGTAACAACTTCTTGAACAGTTTCTTGACCATCTTGAGCTTGTGTCTCATGACCTTCTCTAATATCTCTCATATTCTCCCCCTCGGGTTGATCATCAGGATCTTGATCATCCCGACGACTTGAGATATTAGCCAGTCGACATTGTTGATCAAGCTCAGTGACTCGCTTTTGAAGAGCTTCAATTTGAGCCTGTTGTTCCTGTTGTGTGCTTTGGAAAGATAAATATGCAAGAAGTGATTGAAAAATAGATCTTTTATGTGAAGAAAGATGGGGTTCTTCTGATCTCAACCGATTCATGAGAGCAACAATTAGAGTATCGGTAGATAACCCGCTGGTGGCAATTCTGTTTGGCGAGCAATCGCTTAAGTATTCGGATGAATCAGATGAATCAGAAGAAGAGCTGGAAGAATGATGTGGTGAATTTGGATCAGGAAATGATTGTGGTGGTGGTGTTGGTGGTATGGTTGTTGTTGTTGTTGTTGTTGTTGTTGTTTGGATATGTGGGGGTGTTGGTGTTGTTTGTGTTGGTGTTGGAGTCTCTTCTGGAGAATGAATGCGTAAAGCACCTCCAGTACGTAATCTAGGTGGTTGAGATGAGGTTTGAGATGCAGGAAGTTTACCAGTGATAGTGTTTCTCGATATAAGTAACTCACTTCTTTGTCCCTCTTCAATACCTTCAACAAAATGAGCAATTAACCTTTGAGCCTCAGGTGGTAATGGAATATCAGAAATTGGCACATCAGTAGTCTCAAGTGATTCTACTGAGTGACCCGAAGACATCATGACTGTCTCAGGATTTCCTGTTGGTTCAAAAGTATGAGCAACAGTTGATGATTCGGCTTTGCAACCAGAATCGGGTTGTTGTTTGGCAACACCACTAACAATACCGGGGTCACTGAGAATGCCCGTTAATACAGTCTCAGGTTGATCCTGAGGAACAGCAGTGTCACAACGGCGTTCATACTGCTCCCCAGTCTCTGTCTGAGGACTGTTACCTGCGGCTAAAGCTGGCGTGATGTTAGTTAAGGCAGGATTTCCAAGCTGTCCTTGAGGGTCACACAAAGTGGGTCCCTCTCCGCTTGTTCCGGCAACAGTACTCAACTGGGCTTGTGATTCCGTGTGCCTAGGAGATCTAGACTGTTGTGCATGAACTGAAGGCGAGAGGTGAGGCTGGTCCTCTCTATTTTCAACACTCTCATCCTCCAAATGAGGAGAGTGTGGTGAGCGTGGCTGTTCCCCGTGTATTTCTGAGACTAACTCCTGTTGTGAGGAGTCAGAATGGCTGGGAGAGTTTGGTGCAAGCGAGAATGGGCAGTTCCCGACTTCTACTCTAGGGTAAACCCGGCGTTGATATTGGTTTAAGACTAATTGGAGGCCAACGTTTTCTTTTTGCCTTTCACCTATCCCGGACCTCTCAACCTCTCTGGTATTTTCAACCCCTCCCTCATTCCTTCCTTGTTCCTCCGGATGTCTATGACATCATCAGCAAACTGATTTGCATCATCATCAGATGCATCATTATCAGAAGTAATCGTATCTTCTGGTTCGGGTTCTTGAAATCGGTCATACTCAAAACGAGATCTTTTAAAAGTTTTTCGAATATTAACCGGAATTGATTTCTTTCTGCCTTGAGTATATGTCGGTGGAGGAGATCGAACAAAGGATGATGAAGGTATGGTTGAGGTAGACTGAGGTATGATTGGTTGTTCAGGTGTTGTAATATCCGGAAGTGGTGAAGATTGATGAATTGGTGATTGAGGTAATTTGGGTGAAGATGGAGATGATTGTTTTTGAGGTGATGGTGTTCTGGGTGATGGTGATCGGATTAAATTGATTGTTTTGGGGAGTGGTGATCGGATTTGTCTTTGAGACCCAGTAACAGATATTGTCTCCTCAGAAGATATTGGAGAAGAAGTTTCAGCTATAGCTTTGCTTTTGAGTTTCTTTGATGAACTCTTCTTCTTCTTCTTTTGATGCACTTGTTTACTCAATTTCAACACAAACATTTCTCCTTTTTGTTTCTTTCTTTTGGGCTTACTGGAACTGGATTCACCCTCACGCTCTTTTCTTTTTCTACTTGACCCCTCACCAGGTGTCCTATGTACAGCTTGGGTAGGAACCGGGAGGCTTTCCGGTCCCAGTGCTGTTCTAATCCAGTCCAGATAAGCAACTTTATCTTCATCAGTATCTGACACCATATCTAGTAGAAATGATGGGATCAGGAAAGTATAGTTAGCAGCTCCTGAGTCTCTAACATACTTGTAAAAATGTATAGTCACTTGGCTACTGTCTTGAAGCCTTGGAATGCTTCTTTCATGTCTTACTGCACTGTAGACGATTGCTGTGAGAAATCTTATGAATGGAATATACTTATTGGGAGCAGACACTTTGCCATTTACTAATACAATCAGTTGATCCCACAGAAGTTGAGCAATGTCATAGTGTCTGTTGAAAACAACACCATAGAAAATGTGCAGCATTGGCTGTGTCAGATTGTCCATCCCTCTTGTGTATGGGGTTAAGCAGTTGCTTAGGATGGAATACACATAATACCAAATCTTTGGTAGATTTTTCAACTTGAAATCTCTTGTCCTGGATAAAGGACCTTCATAACCAACAGAAATTAAAGCAGCAAACATTTCTTCATTGGACTCAAAGTCATCATAATCAGCATGTCCATTGAAGTTTGCTTCAGGTAGTCTTAAAATCCTTCTGAAGTCATCAAGATTGAACTCAAACTCATATTTTCTATCTCCTGAAGTCAACTGATATTGAAAGTAGCTTTGACGACGAAGTTCAGGATTTGTTGGATCATAAGGTTGAACAAAGATAATTGATCTCCACATATCAAAAAGGTAGACTTCAGCTAAGTCTTGTTCAACAGTAAGTACATATGTGAGAGGATGATTGTGAAGAATTCTTGGAACTATTTGAAAACCAGGAGCTATGAAAGGATCAAACAACGCTCTGTTATTTCTCATGCTACTTGTGTTTCCGGCAATGAGAATTTCTTCAATTGATTCATTTAGAGCAACCTCTTCATCATATTCAATAACTTCTTGATGATCCATTTTTAATTTTCTGATTTAAGACATAAAACAATTTAACGCACACATAAAATAAAGTTTGAATAGCAAATAACAAGTTTCACTCAAATGATTTATATAAAATACAAAGAGGTTCACAAAGGCGATCAACTCAGTGTATTCTTTATAAATAGTTTGAAATGAGAAGATAAACTCAGAAAATTAAGTATAATCATATAAGTACGATATATTTAAAAATAGCAAGGAAGTACACAAAGGCGTTCGATTCCCCGTATTTCAAATATATTGTGATTATATGATAATACAAAGCATTTTGTCACACCACACAAAATTTAAGAGAAAAAGAAAAAAAATTTGAAATTTTTTTTTTTTTTTTTTTAAGTATAGGAACTAGGACGATCTTGACAAGATCGTCCTGAGGTTGAACTCAGGTTTTGGAAAAACAAAACGATCTTAAAGAAGATCGTCTCAATCATTTGTTATTGAAAAAGGTTAAGAAAAGAAAAAGAAACGATCTTGTTCAAGATCGTCTTATCTTTAATTATTGAAAAAAATTTGTTAAGTATGGGAAAAGTGAACATGGGACGATCTTGTTCAAGATCGTCTTTGAAATTAGATGAAAAAATGGTACGATCTTGGTCAAGATCGTCTTATGTTTAATCTTTTGAAAAAAATTTTGAAGTGAAGGAAATGAACATGAGACGATCTTGGCAAGATCGTTTTGGAAATCAAATGTTAACAAAAATTCATTTCCCTTTTGAAACATTTCTAACACTTAGAAATATAAAGTGAAATCATCTCAATGATTTCCCTTTATAGTTATAAGTATTAGTTTTGAGCAAACCGATCTCTTGCGAGTTCAGTTACCCATTCATTTGTTTTTTCAAAAACAATTCATCAACCACACAGCGAACAGACCCTAGAACGATCTTGACAAGATCGTCCTGGTCTTGGTCTAAAGGGTTACAAAGCAAATAAATATACAAGAAAGTGGAACTAAGACGGTCTTGGCAAGATCGTCTTATTTCTAAGTCGTTCTGGAACCAAGACGGTCTTGGGCAAGATCGTCTTAGGAACAAAATGACTTGAAAATAATACGACTTTGCCAAAATCGTTTTATTTCCAACCAGGTTTTCCTTTACAACATGATTCATTTTAACATCTAAGCTTAACAAAACATTTCTATGAATCACAGCAAGTAAACAATCACAACTCAATCACTAAAATCAAGACAAATAACCTAAAACAAATCGAAGATCGTCTTAGGTCATCTTCTTCACAAAACACAATAAGTTGCAGGTTTTTGAATTTTCAAAATCACAATACTAATCATTTAAACATGTAATAAACATACACATGTAACCTAAACATGCTTCTAAATCATTCAATCATCACAGAATCATCAACAGAAGCAGAAATTTTCAAGTAAAAATGAAAAAAAATCTTACATTCTAAGTCGAAATATTACTTGAAGATGTGATTAGATGACAATGATGTAATGGAATGAAATGATTAGAATGAGATTACCAACAAAACCCTTATCTTGTTTCAATGATCAGCCAAAAGTTGTTTTCGAAGTGATTGAGAGTGTTTATGGGAAACTGGAATATGATAAAGGAATGGAAATAAATTTGTTTCCCTCCTCCTTAAGGAAAAAGAAACCAGGTCGGTTGGGTCGGGTGGGTTTTGACCCGATTTGAAAATCATGGGCCTAATTGAAATTGGGCTTTTAAAAGGAAAAACGGGCTTATGATTTTGTTTTATCATACCAACAAAAAATAAAGGAAAAAAAAACTTTTTATTTAAACAAGATAAAACAAAACAATTGACAATGAGTTAAAAAATATATTTATTTTTATTTTTTTATTTTTTATTTTTCAAATTTTATATTTGGTTTTCTAATATAAACAATGAGTTCTCTTCAAATAGTGCAAATACACAAACTCCCCTAGATTCATGAATTATCCTTTTTCTCCCCTTCAAACATTGCATGATATTTAAGCACATTGCACATAAGTATAGCATCAATGTTTGTCAGATAATGAATGAAAGAGAAAGAGATGAAGGATTTGTACAAAACATGCAGAGGCAAGTAAGTGCATTGGTAATGAGCACTTATTTGAGATTGTTTCTTGAAAAGAAACTCATTCCAGGATCATGTGTTGAACAGTATCCTAGATTGGAATACTAAACACAGACCTTTATTACCTGCAAAACACAATCAAGGTTTTCTAGGTACCCACCTTTGAATGGGTCCTTTTGGGTTAGTGTAAACATTCAAAGTATACAAATGAGGTTTTCGAACCAGAGGTTTATTCTTAAGATTCATCACAATTCCATTGGAATCAACAATCCAAGGTTTAGAAATCACAGTAGAAGATTTAGAATTTCTTACAGACCATGGTTTAGCTAAATTACTCAAATTTGAATCAATTCCTATCAGGAACTTTCTTCTTGTAATCATTAGCTATCCAACTTCTTCTAACTGTTGATTTATCAGACACTTGTGTTTTAGCATAACTAGTAGATTTTATCAATGATGATTTAGAAATCCACTTATGGTTACTAGCTAAGCTCTTCTCTCCTTTATCAGATAAATTCTTAGATTTAGTCCGAGGAGTTAAAAACACATTCTGATTTTTGCTTTGCTTGGTGTAGGATTTGATATTCTGTTTCTTTTGAGTTGCAACAGTGAACCAACCATACTGATCTCTATAACTAGTTATACCATTAGATGTATTCTTTATTAGCAAATCTTGGCTAGTAATAGACATCTTAGGTAAATAACTAGATTGTGAGATAGCTTTAGAAGCAGAGGTTCTAGAAACAGATGAAATATCAACTTTAAACTTTGAGTTAGCAGAAATGATATTCTTACCTTTGACAGCTGGGGCATGCTGACCTTTGGGTGAATAAAATGAAGTTGGAGCAAACTTAGATTTAGATTCCTTCTTTGGTTTAGATTTTTTGGGTGAGAGTTTTTCAAGCTCTTTTTCAACTTCTGGTGCAAAAACATGATCAGTTTCCAAAAACTTATCTAATTCTTCAACAGAAAGATATGGATAAGTAAACTGTAATTCTTTTGGTTGAACTTCTGATTTTAAAACAGTTTTGTTAGTCAACTTTTCAATCAATGCTTTTGCTTTAGCCTTCAGATCAGTAGGAATCTCAATCTTTTGCTCTAAGTTCAATTTATTTTGGTCAACAGGGGTGATTGAAAGAGTATCAAAAGAAAGTATTTTCTTGACAGAAGCAAGATGTTTAGCTTTCAAAGCTTGAACTTTCTCTTCAATGTGAAAGAATGATGACAGCATTGAGGTGGACATATCATGTATCTCTTGAGGAGAGATGCTATCACCCTGAATGTCTTTGTTAAAATCCTCACTCCCATTGGATGAAGTGGAGCAAACTTAGATTTAGATTCCTTCTTTGGTTTAGATTTTTTGGGTGAGAGTTTTTCAAGCTCTTTTTCAACTTCTGGTGCAAAAACATGATCAGTTTCCAAAAACTTATCTAATTCTTCAACAGAAAGATATGGATAAGTAAACTGTAATTCTTTTGGTTGAACTTCTGATTTTAAAACAGTTTTGTTAGTCAACTTTTCAATCAATGCTTTTGCTTTAGCCTTCAGATCAGTAGGAATCTCAATCTTTTGCTCTAAGTTCAATTTATTTTGGTCAACAGGGGTGATTGAAAGAGTATCAAAAGAAAGTATTTTCTTGACAGAAGCAAGATGTTTAGCTTTCAAAGCTTGAACTTTCTCTTCAATGTGAAAGAATGATGACAGCATTGAGGTGGACATATCATGTATCTCTTGAGGAGAGATGCTATCACCCTGCATGTCTTTGTTAAAATTCTCACTCCCATTGGATGAAGTGGAGCAGTCAACAGAATTTAGATCATGTAACATTTGGGTCTTGGTGGTCTCACTTACCTTTGGTGAATAATTTTGAGTTTTCAGATGTTGAATGACTTGTTGTTGAGACTCAATTTTTTGTTTTAAACCTTCAATTTCCTTTTCCAATATGGTAGTTGGAATGTAAAATCTTTCTGAAATTTGTTTTGAACAATCTTTTTGAGACTCATTTTCAGGAATTGAAATGCTGTCTATTTCTTCTAACTCATAGATGGATCTTTTATGAGTTTTCTTGTATGTGTCATTAATAGCAACATAATCAATCTGAAATCTGTTTGGTTTTTGTCTTTCAACATCATCTGACTCAAAGTCATCCTCAGATGGTCTGATGAATTCTTGAATCATGCCAAGTCTAAGATATTTTTCATCATAAAGTGGACCAAGGTCTTCTTTTTGGATTTTTTCTAAATGTGCTGGATTCTCATAACCCAACCCAAGAAGAAGTTCTGATCTATCAATCTTTGATTTATTGTAATAAGCAGTGAAATTCAGAAAAGGATTTTGTTCAATTTTATAGATTTTTTCTTGATAGAACAAGATGTTTGTTTTCAAATCCTCAACTTGTTTTTGAAGAGTCTCAATTTCAACTCCTTTGAGAAAACAAGTACTGTTTAGATCAGAAATCTGTCTTTCATGCTTTTCACAGTTAGGTCTAAAATCTTTCATTTTATTTGTGAGAAACTCAACATCAGCTTGTCTTGCATTTGCTCTTAACCATTCATTGGTTTTCTCAAGCTTTAAAGTCTCAATGATTTGCTTGAGTGAATGGACAGTCTTTTCAAGGTCTTGACATTTGTTTGTCAAATGAGCATTGGGTGAAACAACTTGAGAACTGTTACTTGACAAATGCATTTCTTTTAAGGAATCATAGTTCACTTTGAGAGCTTCATGAGCTATTGAGAGTTCTGAAAAATCTTCATTAATTTTATCAAACTCTTGTTTAGCCATTTTCAAATTGGTTTTTAAAGTAAGATTTTGCGTTGTCAAAGTATCAGCAGTTGTTTGCTCAGTCAAGTAATCATCTTTGGAAATGAATTGTACCTCACTTGTTGTTGTTTGTGAAGTAGTTTGTGAATGATTGGTTGATGAAATGACAGATGTCATCAAGCATGTGAGATCTTCAGAATCAGCATCAATATCTCCGAATAGCCATGGTTTCATTTTTTGTTGTTTGGCTAAGAAATTCTTTCTGATCTCAAGCTCTGAAATCATCATTGTTGTCCCTGAAACGAACGAACAAAGATTTGTAATTATTTTTGTTAAAAAATTTTTGGAATTAAAACGATCTTGAAGAAGATCGTCTTAAGATTTGATTAGGACGATCTTGATTGAAGATCGTCTTAAGGATTGGTAGGACGATCTTGATTGAAGATCGTCTTAGGAAAATTTTATGTAGAAAGGTAAGACGGTCTTGAATGTAGATCGTCTTAGGACTTGGTTAAGAAAAGGTAAGACGGTCTTGGTTGAAGATCGTCTTAAAAATTGGTTGAATGAAAAATTTTCTAAGTATAGAAAATGTTGGAAATTTATTGTTGAGCAAAACCAATCTCAAAGAGATTAGTTACCCAAGGAAGTGTGTGATTCCCAATCACAACAACTTCAAATTATAAATCCACAACACACAGTTCACACAGAACCAAAAATATTAGGACGATCTTGGGAAGATCGTCTTAATACCAAAACAAGGTAAACACTAGGACGATCTTGAAGGAGATCGTCTTAGAATCCTTATGAAGATCGTCTTAAGGAAATCTGCAAAAACATCAGAAAAAGACAAAATAGTCGAAAAATTTAACAATTTTGCTTGTATTTCACTCAATTTTGAGAATTACAACTCGATTCAAGCCCAGAAATGCTCAGAATACGATCGCGCACAACCCTAGAAACAATTCCATGGATTAAATCAACTCAAACTGAAAATTCAAAATCTCATCAACTTTCTAAAAATTTTGGATTTTGATCAATACTGTGAATTGGATTCTGAAATTTGATAGGATGTATTTAGAGGTGATTTAGAATGTATCTGTGAACAAAAACAGGAAAATTGAGTGAAAATTGATGGTGATTTGGTGATGGACAGTGACAGTTACTAAACGGTTATGGTGAAGAACACGAATTCAATTTTGAACAAAATTAGCATCAATCTGCATGAAATTTGTTCTGGATCGTCAACAGATTGTTGTTTTGCTCTGATACCACTTGTTAGAACTTTTATTATTCGTGTTATTGTGCGGAAGTAAGGTAATCAACAATGGTGGAAAGTGTGTGTGTTAGTGTGTGTTCTTGAGAGAGAAAGGTGTGTGTGGGAGAAGTAGGATTGATTGATTATCATAAGTGTGTAAAAAGGCTTACCAGTCTTACAAAAATTGAAGGATTGAGGGGTATTTATACTCTAAGTATATTACATAAGCTCCCCCTCAACCTTACATTATATACACAAAATACAATGTTTAGAAATACAACTAAGCACTATTTTATATTTCTAACAAAACGCATGCACCATTAGAAAACTTATTGTATATAGACGAGGAAATTGGGTCGCGAGAGCAAAATTTCGTATCCATACACCTTTCCAGACACAAATACTATCACCTCTCCCTGATTTACGAGTAATAACGGATGCAGGAACATTTAAAAGCGCATTAACAAATAACAACAGCGAATGATTTGTAGAAATTCGACCATATCACACGTTCATTAGACTCAAAGAATCAAAGTAGGACAAACAATCACTACCATGAATCTCCACAATAATTTTAACCCAAAAGAGTAAATACTCATTAAAGCTCGGCATTAGATATTTATGAGATGATAGCCTTATAATAATTCCTTTGACCTCACACAGTATCAGGTCTAGAAAATCGATCTTTTTTCGTGGTGAAAAGCTTAAACTATAAGGTATGAGGCGTCTCCGGGCGACCTCAAGCCATTCACCCTCTTTATCAGGGCTTTATCACCTGGAACACCGTCCCACATGGAGTCTTAACCTCTCCTCCAACTAATTTTGTTCGTTGATCGGACATCCTTTTTTATTCATATTCAAGGATTTTCACATGCACCTTATCACTCCTAGGCTGTCACATGACGCAAGTCTCCCCACCGTATCAGTAGCCTCACTCTAAGTTTTTGAAAGTCTTCCTACACGTTTACGAGGTAGGCTCACTCTAGGTTTTTTGAAACGCTTCATCCACGCTTACATGGCACCACATGGTGCAGTTTCCCCTTCAAAGAGTAGCCTCACTCCGGATAGTCTTAGTTGAAACAGTCGTGTGAATATATATCATATTTATATTTATATGGAATCGAAAACAACCTAATTAGTCTCGTAAGGATACCTAACAGTATTTTTAATCTTCGTCACCCCATAACCTACGATCCTACCCAAACGTAACCTAGCTATTGGATGCAGGAAAGGTAATGTTGCATGTGATTGCTCTGTATATCGTAGATTTATTATAGATATCGTATAGTATTCATGTTTTGTGAGTTCGATCAAAATGGTTCTTGACTAGATTTTAGGTCCGTGTCAAATACACGGGAATTTATGACATTATTAACATTAGATTTTAGTTTATTATAGTTTAAAATTAGTTTACTATTTTTATTAATAAAAAGTTGATCCATATATTAAAACTTTAAGTTTATATTAAACAATTTTTAAAAAAATATGTTCATTGAATTTATTTATATAGTATATATTTTTGATTAATTAAGTTTGCATTTATAAAATAGAACGTATTATTAGGATATATATATTAGATATTATTTTATTGGATATATATAAGCTATTTTATTAGATATATATTAGCTATTATTCTTGATTTATTATATTAGAATTATTGGTTAAAAAGTGTAAGTTTATGGGATATATATTAGTTATTATTCAATTAAATATATATTAGCTATTATTCTGTTGAATATATATTAGCTATTTTTTTTTTTTTTTGGGTAATGGGATACCCCGATGATTTATACCAACATAAAGAAAAACTTTTGAGTACAAATAATGTGACTGCATGTCACATTCAAGCATATATATGACTGAATGTGACATGCAGTCACATTATTTGTACTCAAAAATTTTTCTTTTGAGTACAAATATTTGTCAACTTATGATATTATAATGTTTAACATGTCATTAGTTATATATGTTTCCCGCGTATTACGCGGGTAATAATCTAGTTTTAATATATTAAAACACAGTTGCTCTAATAACTTTTTGATCAATCAAAGTTCTCAATTTTCTTATGTTGACTTTTATTTTCAATTTTTGACTTTAATTTACACCTTTTAACTAATATTTTCAATATAATAAATAAAAAACAATGTTGATTTATACCAACATAAAAAAAAAGTTTTGAGTACAAATAATGTGACTGCATGTCACATTCAAGCATATATATGACTGAATGTGACATGCAGTCACATTATTTGTACTCAAAAATTTCTTTTGAGTACAAATAATGTGACTGCATGTCACATTCAAGCATATATATGACTGAATGTGACATGCAGTCACATGAAGTTCGATCAAAATGGTTCTTGACTAGATTTTAGGTCCGTGTCAAATACACGGGAATTTATGACATTATTAACATTAGATTTTAGTTTATTATAGTTTAAAATTAGTTTACTATTTTTATTAATAAAAAGTTGATCCATATATTAAAACTTTAAGTTTATATTAAACAATTTTTAAAAAAAATATGTTCATTGAATTTATTTATATAGTATATATTTTTGATTAATTAAGTTTTCATTTATAAAATAGAACGTATTATTAGGATATATATATTAGATATTATTTTATTGGATATATATAAGTATATTTTATTAGATATATATTAGCTATTATTCTTGATTTATTATATTAGAATTATTGGTTAAAAAGTGTAAATTTATGGGATATATATTAGTTATTATTCAATTAAATATATATTAGCTATTATTCTGTTGAATATATATTAGCTATTATTTTTTTTTGGGTAATGGGATACCCCGATGATTTATACCAACATAAAGAAAAACTTTTGAGTACAAATAATGTGACTGCATGTCACATTCAAGCATATATATGACTGAATGTGACATGCAGTCACATTATTTGTACTCAAAAATTTTTCTTTTGAGTACAAATATTTTTCAACTTTATTTATATTTTTTTTAGTTATATATGTTTCCCGCGTATTACGCGGGTAATAATCTAGTTTTAATATATTAAAACACAGTTGCTCTAATAACTTTTTGATCAATCAAAGTTCTCAATTTTCTTATGTTGACTTTTATTTTCAATTTTTGACTTTAATTTACACCTTTTAACTAATATTTTCAATATAATAAATAAAAAACAATGTTGATTTATACCAACATAAAAAAAAAGTTTTGAGTACAAATAATGTGACTGCATGTCACATTCAAGCATATATATGACTGAATGTGACATGCAGTCACATGAAGTTCGATCAAAATGGTTCTTGACTAGATTTTAGGTCCGTGTCAAATACACGGGAATTTATGACATTATTAACATTAGATTTTAGTTTATTATAGTTTAAAATTAGTTTACTATTTTTATTAATAAAAAGTTGATCCATATATTAAAACTTTAAGTTTTATATTAAACAATTTTTTAAAAAAATATGTTCATTGAATTTATTTATATAGTATATATTTTTGATTAATTAAGTTTGCATTTATAAAATAGAACGTATTATTAGGATATATATATTAGATATTATTTTATTGGATATATATAAGCTATTATTTTATTAGATATATATTAGCTATTATTCTTGATTTATTATATTAGAATTATTGGTTAAAAAGTGTAAGTTTATGGGATATATATTAGTTATTATTCAATTAAATATATATTAGCTATTATTCTGTTGAATATATATTCAATTGAAAATAAAAGTCAATATGAGAAAATTGGGAACTTTGATTGATCAAAAAGTTAGTGACCACACAATTGAAAAATGGATACATCATTTATTAGAGGTCTCGCTAAGTAAGGTTTTCGTTTCTTTGGATGTCTTTCATTCATCCGGATATGTCTGCATTGTCATTGTAATTGTGTTTTTTGCTCGAATAATTTAGTTATACACTAAAATTACTAAGCAACTTAATTATCAATCTATATATTTGTTAATCTAAGTTAAATAAATAAAAAACAATATTTGTACTCAAAAGTGACTGCATGTCACATTCAAGCATATATATATGACTGAATGTGACATGCAGTCACTTTTGAGTACAAATATTGTTTTTTATTTATTAAATTGAAAATATTAGTTAAAAGGTGTAAATTAAAGTCAAAATTGAAAATAAAAGTCAACATGAGAAATTTGAGAACTTTGATTGATCAAAAAGTTATTAGAGTAACTGTGTTTTAATATATTAAAACTAGATTATTACCCGCGTAATACGCGGGAAACATATATAACTAATGACATGTTAAATTTGCATAATATCATAAGTTGACAAATATTAACCAGGTAAGAATTAAACCACTAAAAAACATGAAGTTACATTAGTGGTCGTTTAGATTCCGGTTAACAGTGACCAGACAATTGAAAAATGGATACATCATCTATTAGAGGTCTCGCTAAGTAAGGTTTTCGTTTCTTTGGATGTCTTTCATTCATCCGGATATGTCTGCATTGTCATTGTAATTGTGTTTTTTGCTCGAATAATTTAGTTATACACTAAAATTACTAAGCAACTTAATTATCAATCTATATATTTGTTAATGTAACACCCCAAGCCGAGGCTCGGAATATCACGGAAAACACATAGCACCAGGTGGAATTACAATAGAACAAACTAAATGCAATTAAAGATTCGGTGAATCCAAAACATAACGAAGCAAGTTACAAAATACAACAGGAGCAAATAGCCATCAAAGTTAACATAATAACATCCAAAGATGGCAAACGATCCTAAGTATAATGCAAGAGGCAGGCCAATGAATCCTTGATCCATGAGGTCCATAGTCCGGGTTAAACCGCAAGCGAAGCAACTAAACTCCACGCCCTGGGAGAACCTGATTACCTGAAAAGTGTACTAAGCATAGTCAACACAAGGTTGGTGAGTTCGTAGTAATGGTTCGTAAAGAACCCACGATAATAATCACAATATACGAATAGAGGCTAGGCATGACTTACAGCGAGCCTCTAAGCAACACAATATCGTCCAACAACATGATTATTCAAGACTAGTAAATGTGTGATGAGAATGCACTAATGATATATGAATCAAAGTAAGTGCCAATGCATGAATAAGCCAACATGCCTATCCTATGCGTGAACTCCGTCACCTATGCAACGATACCCTTCTGTCATCATTCCCCAACATAAGCCAACTATCAACATTCCTCAAACATAAGCCTACTATCAACATTCCTCAAACATAAGCCTACTATCAACATTCCTCAAACATAAGCCTACTATCAACATTCCTCAAACATAAGCCTACTATCAACATTCCTCAAACATAAGCCTACTATCAACATTCCTCAAACATAAGCCTACTATCAACATTCCTCAAACATAAGCCTACTATCAACATTCCTCAAACATAAGCCTACTATCAACATTCCTCAAACATAAGCCTACTATCAACATTCCTCAAACATAAGCCTACTATCAACATTCCTCAAACATAAGCCTACTATCAACATTCATCAATCATAAACCACTATTCACAATTTAAACCAACTATACGTACATATACTTCAGAGGATTCTACTTTCTTCAAGTCCTAGATGCTTATATATAGGGTCACCCGCAGCCTTCCCACCACATCTAAAACCCAATGAAGGCATAACCGACTTCCATGTATGTACGTCTATCTAATATATATATATAATATATATATATATATATATATATATATATATATATATATATATATATATATATATATATATATATATATATATATATATATATATATATATATATATATATATATATATATATATATATATATATATATATATATATATATATATATATATATATATATATATATATATATATATATATATATATATATATATATATATATATATATATATATATATATATATATATATATATATATATATATATATATATATATATATATATATATATATATATATATATATATATATATATATATATATATATATATATATATATATATATATATATATATATATATATATATATATATATATATATATATATATATATATATATATATATATATATATATATATATATATATATATATATATATATATATATATATATATATATATATATATATATATATATATATATATATATATATATATATATATATATATATATATATATATATATATATATATATATATATATATATATATATATATATATATATATATATATATATATATATATATAGCATACACATAAGTATTCATTAACTAGCTATCTATTATATCAAATAAGAATACATAACCGACTTCCATGTATGTACGTCTATCCTAATATATATATATATATGTAATAATTAACGGAGACATAACCCAAATCAATCAAACGAAACGAACTGTCACATCAATCCAATAATCAAGTCAACCAATCAATAAATCAATCAACAAAGTAAGTAAACACACCAGTTTTACACTTTTCAGCCCGAATCTCAAGCGAGTAGGGAGGTACGAAACTCACCTCGATTGGTTATGAAAGCTAAGATCGATATAAAGTTAAGTTATCGTCGTACAATGTTCACTTCACGTCCAACACCTAAATATCGATCATATACATTCGCGTCAACATACATAAACACATATACGCAACTAATGAAAACACGGCAAAACCCTAATTAGGGTTCCAAAGTGTTTCTCAACGTTAAATGGTTTCTAAGACTCTTAATCAATGTTATATAAGATAAGAAGTGAATTAGATTAAGACTCGGCGCGTAAAATGGTCCAGAAAGTCAAACTAGGTCAAACAAGGAAAGTTCAGAATTACAAAGGCCGTAACTTACGGTCAATATGGGCGTAAGGTACGGTGGCATTTTTACAACAGGCGTAAGCTACGGAGGAAAGGGGCGTAAGCTACGCTGGGCAAGTTTTGACGGGGCGTAAGGTACGGTCAGTATGGGCGTAACCTACGGCCCTCTAGAAATGTCATTTTTGGCGTAGAAGTTGGCGTAAACAGTTAGATTTTGGCGTAAGGTCAAAATTGAAGATAGGGATAGGCGTAAGCTACGGCCCTCACTGGCGTAACCTACGCCCAAGCAAAATAGACCTGGCGTAACCTACGGCCCTAGGGGGCGTAGGTTACGCCCCATACTGGGCAGCAACACCACCAGCAGCAACAAGTGCAGAAAAATAAGAACCCAAACCCCCAATTTCGACCCAAACCCTGCCAAAACGATTTGTAAAGACTTTTAACCCATTTTGAAGTATAATCAAACATCATTAACCATAAATACACATAACCCAACCCACAAATTTGACCAAAACATCATAATCACTCACAAATCATTCAAACCCTAGCCCTAACCCTAATTTCCATTTTTACCATTTACAAGTCTTGGAATCACATCAAAACGACTAGAAACATAAAAACAAACATAAATGGAAGTAAGAGAGTTGAATTAGACTTACACAAACTTCTCCTTGAGCTAGAACCCAATTTAGGTCAAAATGGGCAAAGCTTGAACTAGAAACTTCAAGTTATGATTAAATGAAGATTATGAGGCAACAATGATGATGATTCTTGCACTATGGTAGCTCCAAAACACTAATTTGATGCAATGAGGGTGAAGAAATGAATTGAGATGGTTCCTTGCCTTTTTACTTAGAGAGAAAGAGAGGAAAGATAGATAGATAAGAAAATGAGAGGGGGAAAAGAGATAAGGGGAGAAATGGGTCTTGGGGGGGCTGGTGGGTCATGGACTACCCACGGGCCGACCCGTTTCCCCTCTCAAGTCACAATACAACTAATTACCCATTTAAATACCGACTACACATACAACGACCCGACCAACGTACCACATAGTCATATAATCACAAATGGGCCAAATTATTTCATTCAACAAGTTTGTTAGTCAAATTACACAAAAGTCAACGGGTCAAAATTCACGGATGTTACAGTTAATCTAAGTTAAAATTATGCATAATATCATTGCAATTTTCATACAATTAGTTTTCTGATATATAATTGTGATAACTTACTATAGACTCCATATTTGTTTTTTAGTATAAAAGATTGATTTAATAAAAACGTTATATGATAAAAATCTTATACAAAAATCCTTATAACCAAATTTTATTCGTTATATGATAAAAATCCTATACAAAAATATAATTTAATAAAAACGTATTACATTAAAAAAGAAATTTTATTGTAAAAAAATTAAAAATTAATTTAAAGATAAAAAATGATGTAAAATATAAAAATATTAGTTTCCATAATTATATCATTAAAAACATTAATTATTAATGTCTACAAACTTAAATAAAGAAATAATAATAATTTAAATTTATTAAAATAAAATTTAAATCTAAAAAAGTTAAATAAGGTATATGACATCATCATTTGATCTAATGACTCTAATTAAAAGTTGAACTTCATCTAAGGGTCAATATTTCTCTAATTATGAATTAAGGTTTATCTTTTATATATATTTAGAGATAAAAGATGTTGAAAATTAATTAATTTTAAAAATATTTAAAAAATATTTATCAAGTTGATAGCTACAAAATATAAATTATTATTTTTTAATTAATCGATGGGGATATGATGAATTGAGGAAAGAGATAAATATAAATTATTATTTTTCATTAATTTATAAAATTTATCTAGCTGTATTTTTTTAATATCCGTAACTCTGTGTATTTTTCCGTATAGTAATTAGTAAATTAATATTTTGTTCAATACTTGGGCCTATCCCTCTTAGATGGGCTTAGTAAGTTATCTAAATTTATACGTATCCTTCATCATCATGATTTAGATATGTATTGATTAAATAATTAATTTTATATAGATTTGTAAATTGACATTAAATTTTATAATTATAATTATGACATCAGCAATTTTTAATTTGTTAAAATCGAGAGTTACGATTGGTTAATAAGTTATTAGTTCAGTTGTCTTTTAGTATATACTAGATTTTAGACCCGTGTCAAATACACGAGTTTACGACATTATAAATTTAATATTATACGGGTTTTACGACATTATAAAGATAAGATTATTATCAAAATAAGATTAAGTTTATGCAATCCAAAAAGCCAAATAAAATCAGATGCAAAAATTTAGTAAAAAACAATTCGGTAAGTTTAGATGTTAAGAATGTATTTAAAATCAAGTCATGCAATAGTTGGAACATTAGAAGCGTGTATCTTCTTTCATCTTTTGTAATACTTCTTTATAAACGATATTCGCTGTTGTTATATTTGTCCACGGGGTTTACGACATTATAAAGATAAGTTTATTCGTTGTTGTCGTCAACTCGTCATTGAGGTATTGCAAAAACATAATCTACATCTCTCATCAGCCATTGTTGTTAAGAATATATTTTGGGTTTTCAAAAAAATTGTTATGGTTTATTTAATGAGATTGATATTTTTATCCTAAATTAATAACAATGTTAATCATAATAAAAATAAAAATAATATTAACATTATAATCGTTTATATAATTTTATTAGAATTAAAACTCATTAAATATTGTTGTAAAAATGTAATGGAAAAAAATAATAAAAAGAGAATCATGTCTGTAATTGTACCTTAAGTTGAAACGATGATATGGATATAAAGATTTTAATCGATGGTGGATATGAGAAATTGAGGAAGAAGATAACCATAAATAATTAATTTTCAATTATTAGCTGGATTTTAGCAGACATATATCCGTAATGATGCCTAGCCCTATACTGCTATCCATACACAAAGTAAAAGTTGGGCTTAAATGTGTTATTTATTTAGATTTATACGTATGTGTAATTTAAACTTATATTTAAGATTTTAGATATATATCCGAAATTTTATAATTATAATTATGACATCAGCAATTTTTAATTTGTTAAAATCGAGAGTTACGATTGGTTAATAAGTTATTAGTTCAGTTGTCTTTTAGTATATACTAGATTTTAGACCCGTATCAAATACACGAGTTTACGACATTATAAAGATAAGTTTATTCGTTGTTGTCGTCAACTCGTCATTGAGGTATTGCAAAAACATAATCTACATCTCTCATCAGCCATTGTTGTTAAGAATATATTTTGGGTTTTCAAAAAAATTGTTATGGTTTATTTAATGAGATTGATATTTTTATCCTAAATTAATAACAATGTTAATCATAATAAAAATAAAAATAATATTAACATTATAATCGTTTATATAATTTTATTAGAATTAAAACTCATTAAATATTGTTGTAAAAATGTAATGGAAAAAAATAATAAAAAGAGAATCATGTCTGTAATTGTACCTTAAGTTGAAACGATGATATGGATATAAAGATTTTAATCGATGGTGGATATGAGAAATTGAGGAAGAAGATAACCATAAATAATTAATTTTCAATTATTAGCTGGATTTTAGCAGACATATATCCGTAATGATGCCTAGCCCTATACTGCTATCCATACACAAAGTAAAAGTTGGGCTTAAATGTGTTATTTATTTGGCGCTAGGTAGTCCGACCAAATAAAGGGTAACCGGACCAGACTTTCCGCGGCGATATCGCCGCGGAAAGAGGGGGGCCCGCTAAATTTTTGTCAGATTAACCATTAATGACATGGGGGCCCGCACTTTCCGCGGCGATATCGCCGCGGAAAGTTTTGTCTTATTCGACTTTCCGCGGCGATATCGCCGCGGAAAGTTTCTGGTCGGCTTACCCCTTATTCCATGGTCGGGGCACGCGGGGCGTTAATTAATCTACGTATGGTAATTTAAATTATATTTAAGATTTTAGATATATATCCGAAATTGTAATCTTTATAATTATGACATCAGCAATTTCTAATTTGATAGAATCGAAAGTTATGATTGGCTAATAAACTATTAGGTCAGTTGTCTTTTAGTATATATAAAAATAAAGATTCCTGTTAAAAAGGTTTGTAATTATGTCAAGTAGAATAAATATCTATACTCCTTTATAAAAATTATTGGGTCGTGTTGAAAGTTTAAATTTTTTGAAACATACGAATTTACTTATTTGTCCCTACACACCAATTATTCTCTACCTCTGCTCTTTCATATTCTATAGCTTTCTTTTTTTGACAAACACTCTTCTCTTTCTTTGGCAAACAATTATCTATACTTCTTTATAAAAATTATTGGGTGGTGTTGAAAGTTTAAAAATTTTGAGACATACGAATTTACTTATTTGTCCCTATACACCCATTATTCTCTACTCATGCTCTTCCATATTCTATAGCTCTCTTTCTTTGGCAAACACTCTCCTCTTTCTTTGGCAAACAATTAAGGAAGCAATACACAAACTGACCAAAAATCAAGAGTAAAAAACAAAGTAATCGTGACATGAGTAACCCTGTCCATGGTATCCGCCGCAACGCGCGGGTACCATGCTCGTTCATTTAAATGAAAACAATTTCAGTTAATGAAACTCATGGAAATGGCACTTCAACTCGCCCCTGAAAACCTTTGCTGACCATCCCATGGTCTACAATTTAAAAATAACGTCAACCAAAACACAGTAAAGTTCATATGTATATTCACTAGCCATACACAAACCAACAAACTTGATTTCTAAATAGCCACTATTTTGTCACTTATTATCACTATATCACAAGCCACAATGCTCCTTCCTCTGCCAAGTCCACAACAACATGATGCTAATCACCATAATCTCCCTCCTCCTTGTTATCATTTTCATGTTATGCCTACACTTATTCGCTCGTTGGTACTTTTCACAAGCCCATCAACGTAGTCAAGCCAGCTTTAGAGAACCATACGTGTTAGGATCCAGAATGCACCGCAGGTTCCAAACCACCTCTTCCTCGTCCTCCAGGTGGGGCCTTCCTCTGTCTGTCATTGCCTCATTGCCATTATTCATTCACAAATCACCACCTTCACTTGACTCTAACTACGTATTTGAGTGTGCAATATGTTTGAGCGTTTTCTTAGACGAAGTGATTGGAAGGAAATTGCCAGGATGTGGGCATGTGTTTCATGTGGATTGTATAGACATGTGGTTGTACTCGCATTCTACTTGCCCTATTTGCCGGTCGTTAATTATATGTCACTATGGTAATCATATAGCAGAGTACATAGAGATTGATTTACTTGACCAAGAAGGGGAATTAGAGTTGGAGATTTACAATCCACAAAGTAGTCCAGTACAAGAAAGTAGTAAAACTACAAATATGGGTCTTCAGGTTGATTCTGGACCAGGTGGTTCGTTCTCCTCGGGATGAACTAAGAGGGGTTCTATCACTCTATGATTGTCTGGCGGAAGCAAGGGTAACGGGGATGCATGTT
Source organism: Erigeron breviscapus (assembly GCA_034093135.1). NCBI lineage: Eukaryota > Viridiplantae > Streptophyta > Magnoliopsida > Asterales > Asteraceae > Erigeron > Erigeron breviscapus. The sequence goes on from CM067172.1 coordinate 89,624,122, forward strand.
TTTAAACACGTTATTTAAAACCGAAAACACTGTATATATGTTATTGATCTAGAGACAATACATACACCACCACTTCATTCTACAATGTTGTATATATGGTATTGTAAACCACAAATTCGTGTTGTATGTATCTTTACCCTTATTAGTTGAAGATATATCAATTACTATATTCATCAGATACATCTCATTAAACATTTTAAGACAACTGTGAAAAAAACTGAACATTTACTGCAATTAACAACAACAAAAAAATACATGTTTGTTGGACACTTGTCTTTGTGTGCATAACAATTATGTTGTGTTCAGGTTCATATGTTATATGTCCGCTTGTTGATTCGTTGAGATCACGACCAACACAAAGAACATTTAAAGAAAACCGTTGTTCTATAGATACACTTATAGAAAGTGGCTTGAAAACTGGTTTGTATTAGACATTAGTAAATTGGTCAACCGTAGCAATAAATTAAATAGAGCATCAAAGCCAACTTTTTTGTACAATAATAGATTCATGCTTTATCGTACAAATGAAATGTTACAACAGATACCCTATGTTTACAGCTCAATACATTTTATGAGAATACCAAAGTTCCTAACAACACAGAGGCAAGAGGCACCGTCAGATTGTCATCAAACTTGGTGCTTATAGGGTGAGACTCTACGAAAGCACTTGCAACAGACACAACTAATAATCCAAACACAACTCCAAAGCTGTTCTCGATGAAGCCAAACATTGAATAATAGTACATGTACCTAAAGGCATCACCAATATATATTCAAAAGTTTACAATAGCTAGGTGCCTCAGTGGCTGATACCCCGTAAGGTTGACTACACTCTGATGAACCCCAAATGTATTATGGAGTAGAGATAACAAATGTGTGTGTGTGATTAGCATCCAAACTAGATGAGGCAACTTAACCCCATTTACTTATGAATTCTTAAGGTTATGTTTCTCTATAACTGGTCAGATGGGTAAATTAACAAAATTTGCAAAAAAAGGGAACATGTCAATTGGGTCGAAAGTCACCCAAAATATACTTAAAACATGTAACCTCCTAAATCATGTTATTTATAAGCTAATGCTATTATTAAAATGATACAAGTTTTGCAATCACATCTAACACATGAAGTCTTTATAGAAAGCTGAACTTTTGGGTCAAAAACAGTTTCAGGTCAATGGAACCTTACATGTTTCTACCCAGTTACCCTACCCATGCTTGATCTGCGTATAATTTCCACCACTATCTGAACCTATCTGCTTTGGATCCGAAGTAGCAAACTACTCCATTTGAACAAAATAGGTAACTCATTAACTCTACAAATGTACCTAAGAGAACATTTTATTCACACACACACACAAACACAGATGTGTGTATATATATATATATATATATTATATATATATATAAGCCTTTCAACATTAATAAAACAAAGAACTGGTGTGGGCTGTGGACTAGAATCAATGCCACTAAAAATTTGTAACCTAGCGTGCTTAGAAATTCCAACTGATATTGACAAAAGGCTTACCCGACAGATGCTATGAAACCAGCAGTTGCCATAGCAATGGATCCTGCATAAGATTTATCAGAGTTATAAGGGAGCTTCTTTTTTCCATACCGCCTTCCAATAATGTCAGCAAAACCTGCAGCAAGATAAGGTTCGGAAGCCATTAGAAGAACTTATGATTAAGATAAATAACACATATAGAATACTAGAAAGATACTATTTTGTTGCTTTTTTCATTACCGTCTCCTGCACAAAGATTGCAAATTGCAGCAATGGCAATCGGGGATGTTCTCCAATAGATGTACAGGACAACAAAATGATTGCAGAAGCATAGTACAATGGACCTGTCAAAAGTTCCCTGGTACATAAGAACAACATTTAGGATCTGAGTAGAGGTGGAAATTTTAATACTTTGGCTTATGAATATTTCTTTTGGGGTTATGTTTATCTATAATGGTCAAATGAGAAAATCATTAATAGTAGTAGCTACAGAGAAAACAAAGTTAATGGGTTAAACATGTGTACAGTCAGTTTAAGTGCATTTATAATGATGAGAACATTATAATCTTTATATCAAATAATCAAAATTAGAATGATAATAACACATTTTTTGTTTTGTATTTACAGGAGAACTTAATGGTATATATCCTTTTATTAAAATTTAAATGATAACAACAACATACTTTTTGTTCTATAACTTACATTTTAGTTTCATTGGAGTCCAATGTATTTATAAAGTTGCAACTAGGTAATTGTCTTAGCAGGTTAACCCTTTGCCTCAACTCTCAAAAGTTGTCCCATTTTTTTAGCCAATTTACATCTCATTTTTGTATCACTTAAGCAACCAATTTTACGATGACATATGGGATTAAAATATTACGTAGCCATTTTCTGGTTACCAGGTTGCAAAACTTGTCAGGAGGGACAAAGATAGAAATTATATTGGCCACTTCAGAAACTAAAAAGTATGTCTAGTAAGGGACTAAACAGAAACTATGGATGGCAAGAAGGATGGGTGAAGGGTGTTCGGTAACATGGATATAACAAAATGTGAGGTGGCACAATTTGATTGATATGCTAAATCTTATAATGTTTTATATAGTAGTATAAACAAGTTGCATAAAAACACCATTGAACTAGTACATTCCCCACCCAAAAGAAATCATTTAGGCTTGTTACACAACCTGCCCATTTTGTCACGAGAGATTAATGAATCCAATCAGTATGTAAAAAGATCAAAAACCTATAGTCTGTAATTGGCACGAGTTTTTTTCACTCCTTTTGTAGTCCTCGCAGTTAATGTCTCGGGAAGGGTCTAGATTAGTTGTTCTGGTTATATCTAGATTTATATTTTTGTAATTGTAATTGTACCTTTTAGTAACTAGCGTCTTGCTAGTTACTTTTGATAATAAAAATTTCTGCCGTTCTAAAAAAAAAAAAAACCTATAGTCTCCAAATCTGCTCATTGATTTTACAGTGGCCTCGTCTTTAACTATTCCAAGTCCTATTAGAAGCACTTTAACTATGTTGACGCCGGGAACAAGAGCTGCTATAACTGCTCCTCGATTGCCTGAACTGCCATCATGCAAGACAAACTTGAGCATCATGTGTGAAGTGACAAAAGCATCTTGTTATTTGTCATGTATATAAGTATATTACCTGAAAAGAGGCCAGCATAACATGAATGCCAGTCCAATGGTTATATGCACAAGCTTCCTGTTTAGTTTCTGATGAAAAAAGATAACATTTTTATAAGCACTTACGGATGCGGATGAAGAATATTTGGATCAATAACTTTGGCCTAAACAAAAGTTATACATGTTCCAAGGTGATGGATCCCATCCCATTTGCAAAATATCATCACTTGATCTTAAAGAAAAGGGGATCTTTTTTGTCTAAGATAACAATCTACTTTTCATTCTATCTCTTAGCAGACAACTTAGTTTTTTATATCTTATTTAACGATCCTACTTTTTAAAACCCTTCTTGACCATCTTGTAACCCGAAATCCACAAAGGATGGCGAAGTCTTGTTGACCTAGATACGACAAGACATAATTTAGCTTACAAGGGTAATGTGACACAATGTAGGTTCTCTTATGACTTACGTTTTGGATAATCCAAACACTATGCAACTAACGTTTAGTGAGTCCCAACATCATAAACAGGATTTCCCAATAATGAAAAGTTTCACATCCCATATTTTCCCACTCCAAAAAGTAACTCATCACCTTTCCCCAATAATGAAAAGTGTCACATCAACCCTCCCTTATACAACTGCCAACTTAGCAAACGAGCACCACCGGCCGATGCAACAAGCTGCTGTTGCTACAATTTTTTTTAAAACAAATGACCTCTAAATTTAAATTCAACTTCCAACTTAATTAAGACTATCATTCGACCTCACAGAACGATTACTATTGTAATTCATAATTATACTATTATAGTTTATAAATTATAAGGGACAAGTGCATGAAAATGTGTTACACTTGTCACGTTTGTTACTGTATGTATCCAGCACTCAAAAGTTTTAGTATATGTAACAAAGTAACACACTTTCAAATATTTGTTATTGTATGTATGATGTGATGGCGGTTTTAATAACATGGCAAGTGATGCCATGTCAGCAAAAATACTTGTTACCAGACGAACAGATAACAGGATACATACAATAGATAGGAAATAAAAGTTTGTAACATAGGTTTCTAGAGTTGGATACATACAACAACATAGTTTGACAAGTTTCATACATTTTCTTGTACTTGTTCCTAATTATAATCTAATAGCAAAGCTCAAATCTTCGTTGAAGGTACAACCGTATTTCGATTTTAATTTTGCTCTTATTTGAAAAAGAATGCAAAGGCAAAGCATATATTTGCACCATATCAAAACGAGAAATGATATTAGTACCATTTTTTTCAATCAATCTACATTAGGTACAACATATGTGGTAGACTGTACAAATCAGTAATGCATTGATGAGGTAAAAGTATCAAAACAAATGGTACGGTTATCACTTCCCCATCAAAAAGGGAGGCGAACACGGGTATGCTTTATACAGTTTTACACTATGCACCGAACTACTTCTTACTTAAAGTTTGTTGGATTTCCATTTCCCTAATACTTTATCACATATATAGAAAGTAACTCCCAATGCCGTCTTCCACGGGTTTTGGGTCCCAAATACCGTCTTCGACGGTGTATGGGGAGGTTGAGATGTAGACAGCCTTACCCCTACCAAAGGTAGAGGCTGCTTCTAGGTTCTACTAAAGTAGAAAAGGACCTCCAGCCTTGCTGGCATGAGGATCAAACCCATGACCTCTGTTTCCAGAGGCAAGAGCTCCAACCACTGATCCAACATATATCTATATACATATACATATACAAAAAGTACTATTTTTATATATAAAGCTTCAAACTTGAATTTCTTAACAATTGAAGTACAAATTTTGAAGTGTGGAATTAAACCTGGTCAAAAATCCCTCTTCTAGCAGTTTGTTCAAAGACCCAAAGCAAAAAGAGTGCAAGGCATGTGGAAAAAACCAAGGCACAAGTATCTCCGGCCAAAGGATATTCCGGCAAGAATATCGGCCCTCCCATCGTTGACTTTATTCTCTGACGACCCCCCAGCTACCGGAAGCACACAATTTTTTCTTCCAGAAAAAAAAAAAAATTATTCAGCAAACATAGAATTAATATATTTGTTTGTTTGTTTGTTTGTTTGTTTGGGTTTCTAAATGTGGGTTTGTTGAATTTGGGCAATCCGAGGTTAAATGAGATGATTGGTTGAAATCAGTGTTTGTGGCTTTTTATAGAAAATGATGATATATACATACATGATACATACATAGCTCTGCAATTTTGACTTGAGTTCATGTTCAAAATGGAAATGCAGATGGTTACTTGAGACAACTTTGATAGTGTTAGGTTGTATTATAACGTCCGAAATTGGTTGTATCATTTAATTGGATATACGTCAAAATTTTGGTAATCCTCCTCAAAAGTGATACTATATTCTTTTAAATTTTAGGGGCAAAGGTGTAGCGGTTATTTCTCTCCGCAAAAAGCATCGGCTATCATCGGCTCTTTAGCAACCCTATAGCACATGCATCGGCTAGTTTTGGCAAGTTTAATCGGCTAGTTTTGGCTATATATATCGGCATGTTTTGGCCGATCCTTGTGAACGTTGGGAGCGTGCCTTTGTGACCGTTTTTTTTTTGTTCGTGTGTCAAATCTTTCGACTTCACCGGAAACCTAACCGGAAAATTTGGGGGTTTTTCGATTTGAGGCTAGATCTATGTTTTTCTTGGCTTCTATTGCCGGAATACATGCCGATAAAACTTGCCGATGCTCCTTAACGTTATATAGCACCCTTTCCGGTGAGATCGGAAACCCCTTTTTGGGGTTTCCGGTGGTTGCCGGCCAGAAACGTTCACTTTTTTTACGGCCAAATCTTTGTTTGGCTTTGGCAAGGGTGTACTTGGCTATTTGGCTACTTTAATCGATTTAATCGATTTAGGGTTTCCTGTTGCTTCGGTTTTCCGGCGAGCCCTTTTGGGTTTCCGGTGAACTGCTGCTTGTTGCTTCGGTTTTCTGGTGAGCCCTTTCTTGGGTTTACCGGTGAACTGCTGCGGCTGCTTACGGTGGCTGTGGTTTCGGGGGGGGGGGGGGGGGGGGGGGGGGGGGGGGGGGGGGGGGGGGGGGGGGGGGGGGGGGGGGGGGGGGGGGGGGGGGGGGGGGGGGGGGGGGGGGGGGGGGGGGGGGGGGGGGGGGGGGGGGGGGGGGGGGGGGGGGGGGGGGGGGGGGGGGGGGGGGGGGGGGGGGGGGGGGGGGGGGGGGGGGGGGGGGGGGGGGGGGGGGGGGGGGGGGGGGGGGGGGGGGGGGGGGGGGGGGGGGGGGGGGGGGGGGGGGGGGGGGGGGGGGGGGGGGGGGGGGGGGGGGGGGGGGGGGGGGGGGGGGGGGGGGGGGGGGGGGGGGGGGGGGGGGGGGGGGGGGGGGGGGGGGGGGGGGGGGGGGGGGGGGGGGGGGGGGGGGGGGGGGGGGGGGGGGGGGGGGGGGGGGGGGGGGGGGGGGGGGGGGGGGGGGGGGGGGGGGGGGGGGGGGGGGGGGGGGGGGGGGGGGGGGGGGGGGGGGGGGGGGGGGGGGGGGGGGGGGGGGGGGGGGGGGGGGGGGGGGGGGGGGGGGGGGGGGGGGGGGGGGGGGGGGGGGGGGGGGGGGGGGGGGGGGGGGGGGGGGGGGGGGGGGGGGGGGGGGGGGGGGGGGGGGGGGGGGGGGGGGGGGGGGGGGGGGGGGGGGGGGGGGGGGGGGGGGGGGGGGGGGGGGGGGGGGGGGGGGGGGGGGGGGGGGGGGGGGGGGGGGGGGGGGGGGGGGGGGGGGGGGGGGGGGGGGGGGGGGGGGGGGGGGGGGGGGGGGGGGGGGGGGGGGGGGGGGGGGGGGGGGGGGGGGGGGGGGGGGGGGGGGGGGGGGGGGGGGGGGGGGGGGGGGGGGGGGGGGGGGGGGGGGGGGGGGGGGGGGGGGGGGGGGGGGGGGGGGGGGGGGGGGGGGGGGGGGGGGGGGGGGGGGGGGGGGGGGGGGGGGGGGGGGGGGGGGGGGGGGGGGGGGGGGGGGGGGGGGGGGGGGGGGGGGGGGGGGGGGGGGGGGGGGGGGGGGGGGGGGGGGGGGGGGGGGGGGGGGGGGGGGGGGGGGGGGGGGGGGGGGGGGGGGGGGGGGGGGGGGGGGGGGGGGGGGGGGGGGGGGGGGGGGGGGGGGGGGGGGGGGGGGGGGGGGGGGGGGGGGGGGGGGGGGGGGGGGGGGGGGGGGGGGGGGGGGGGGGGGGGGGGGGGGGGGGGGGGGGGGGGGGGGGGGGGGGGGGGGGGGGGGGGGGGGGGGGGGGGGGGGGGGGGGGGGGGGGGGGGGGGGGGGGGGGGGGGGGGGGGGGGGGGGGGGGGGGGGGGGGGGGGGGGGGGGGGGGGGGGGGGGGGGGGGGGGGGGGGGGGGGGGGGGGGGGGGGGGGTTTTAGCCGATGATGGTATCGTTGAACAGTTAGGTTGCCTGTGTTACGTTAAATGGGCGATGATGATACAAAATGTTCGTAAAAATGGGACTCGGATGATCCGGGGCGTATCTTGGCGGGGTAAACCCTTCGGGTTAGCAGCCATGGCGTCTCCGACTTCCGAAATTCCCGACCCCCAAATTCTAAGCCCAAGTTTATATTTTATAAAAAAAACAGTCACTTTTTATGTTTTCCGGCAACTTTTTTTAATTTCCGGTTACCTTTTATATGTTTTTCGGCATTGGTAATGTAACACCCCAACATGGCGGAATCATGGGGTATCACTTAGAAAAGCACAGCACGACATGGAAATTATGTAGAATCAAACTATATGAAAACATAGGATTGAAACAATCCTTAAACTTGTACAAACGTATACAATCATCAACATTTATCAAAATACATGTTCAATCAATAATAAAAGGCAATTCAATCAATAGTAGTTGATCCTAAAAGTAACCCATAAAAGGGAAGTAAGGATCATGGATCCAGAAAGTCCAAAACTAGTCCAATCCTAGCAATTAAGCATGCAATCATCCATTTTGTCTCTGATTAACTTGATTACCTGAAAAGTGTACTAAAAATGCGCTAACGGTGCGACTTACATCGTAAACAATGCGCTAACGGTGCGACTTACATCGTAAACAATGCGCTAACGGTGCGACTTACATCGTAAACAATGCGCTAACGGTGCGACTTACATCGTAAACAATGCGCTAACGGTGCGACTTACATCGTAAACAATGCGCTAACGGTGCGACTTACATCGTAAACAATGCGCTAACGGTGCGACTTACATCGTAAACAATGCGCTAACGGTGCGACTTACATCGTAAACAATGCGCTAACGGTGCGACTTACATCGTAAACAATGCGCTAACGGTGCGACTTACATCGTAAACAATGCGCTAACGGTGCGACTTACATCGTAAACAATGCGCTAACGGTGCGACTTACATCGTAAACAATGCGCTAACGGTGCGACTTACATCGTAAACAATGCGCTAACGGTGCGACTTACATCGTAAACAATGCGCTAACGGTGCGACTTACATCGTAAACAATGCGCTAACGGTGCGACTTACATCGTAAACAATGCGCTAACGGTGCGACTTACATCGTAAACAATGCGCTAACGGTGCGACTTACATCGTAAACAATGCGCTAACGGTGCGACTTACATCGTAAACAATGCGCTAACGGTGCGACTTACATCGTAAACAATGCGCTAACGGTGCGACTTACATCGTAAACAATGCGCTAACGGTGCGACTTACATCGTAAACAATGCGCTAACGGTGCGACTTACATCGTAAACAATGCGCTAACGGTGCGACTTACATCGTAAACAATGCGCTAACGGTGCGACTTACATCGTAAACAATGCGCTAACGGTGCGACTTACATCGTAAACAATGCGCTAACGGTGCGACTTACATCGTAAACAATGCGCTAACGGTGCGACTTACATCGTAAACAATGCGCTAACGGTGCGACTTACATCGTAAACAATGCGCTAACGGTGCGACTTACATCGTAAACAATGCGCTAACGGTGCGACTTACATCGTAAACAATGCGCTAACGGTGCGACTTACATCGTAAACAATGCGCTAACGGTGCGACTTACATCGTAAACAATGCGCTAACGGTGCGACTTACATCGTAAACAATGCGCTAACGGTGCGACTTACATCGTAAACAATGCGCTAACGGTGCGACTTACATCGTAAACAATGCGCTAACGGTGCGACTTACATCGTAAACAATGCGCTAACGGTGCGACTTACATCGTAAACAATGCGCTAACGGTGCGACTTACATCGTAAACAATGCGCTAACGGTGCGACTTACATCGTAAACAATGCGCTAACGGTGCGACTTACATCGTAAACAATGCGCTAACGGTGCGACTTACATCGTAAACAATGCGCTAACGGTGCGACTTACATCGTAAACAATGCGCTAACGGTGCGACTTACATCGTAAACAATGCGCTAACGGTGCGACTTACATCGTAAACAATGCGCTAACGGTGCGACTTACATCGTAAACAATGCGCTAACGGTGCGACTTACATCGTAAACAATGCGCTAACGGTGCGACTTACATCGTAAACAATGCGCTAACGGTGCGACTTACATCGTAAACAATGCGCTAACGGTGCGACTTACATCGTAAACAATGCGCTAACGGTGCGACTTACATCGTAAACAATGCGCTAACGGTGCGACTTACATCGTAAACAATGCGCTAACGGTGCGACTTACATCGTAAACAATGCGCTAACGGTGCGACTTACATCGTAAACAATGCGCTAACGGTGCGACTTACATCGTAAACAATGCGCTAACGGTGCGACTTACATCGTAAACAATGCGCTAACGGTGCGACTTACATCGTAAACAATGCGCTAACGGTGCGACTTACATCGTAAACAATGCGCTAACGGTGCGACTTACATCGTAAACAATGCGCTAACGGTGCGACTTACATCGTAAACAATGCGCTAACGGTGCGACTTACATCGTAAACAATGCGCTAACGGTGCGACTTACATCGTAAACAATGCGCTAACGGTGCGACTTACATCGTAAACAATGCGCTAACGGTGCGACTTACATCGTAAACAATGCGCTAACGGTGCGACTTACATCGTAAACAATGCGCTAACGGTGCGACTTACATCGTAAACAATGCGCTAACGGTGCGACTTACATCGTAAACAATGCGCTAACGGTGCGACTTACATCGTAAACAATGCGCTAACGGTGCGACTTACATCGTAAACAATGCGCTAACGGTGCGACTTACATCGTAAACAATGCGCTAACGGTGCGACTTACATCGTAAACAATGCGCTAACGGTGCGACTTACATCGTAAACAATGCGCTAACGGTGCGACTTACATCGTAAACAATGCGCTAACGGTGCGACTTACATCGTAAACAATGCGCTAACGGTGCGACTTACATCGTAAACAATGCGCTAACGGTGCGACTTACATCGTAAACAATGCGCTAACGGTGCGACTTACATCGTAAACAATGCGCTAACGGTGCGACTTACATCGTAAACAATGCGCTAACGGTGCGACTTACATCGTAAACAATGCGCTAACGGTGCGACTTACATCGTAAACAATGCGCTAACGGTGCGACTTACATCGTAAACAATGCGCTAACGGTGCGACTTACATCGTAAACAATGCGCTAACGGTGCGACTTACATCGTAAACAATGCGCTAACGGTGCGACTTACATCGTAAACAATGCGCTAACGGTGCGACTTACATCGTAAACAATGCGCTAACGGTGCGACTTACATCGTAAACAATGCGCTAACGGTGCGACTTACATCGTAAACAATGCGCTAACGGTGCGACTTACATCGTAAACAATGCGCTAACGGTGCGACTTACATCGTAAACAATGCGCTAACGGTGCGACTTACATCGTAAACAATGCGCTAACGGTGCGACTTACATCGTAAACAATGCGCTAACGGTGCGACTTACATCGTAAACAATGCGCTAACGGTGCGACTTACATCGTAAACAATGCGCTAACGGTGCGACTTACATCGTAAACAATGCGCTAACGGTGCGACTTACATCGTAAACAATGCGCTAACGGTGCGACTTACATCGTAAACAATGCGCTAACGGTGCGACTTACATCGTAAACAATGCGCTAACGGTGCGACTTACATCGTAAACAATGCGCTAACGGTGCGACTTACATCGTAAACAATGCGCTAACGGTGCGACTTACATCGTAAACAATGCGCTAACGGTGCGACTTACATCGTAAACAATGCGCTAACGGTGCGACTTACATCGTAAACAATGCGCTAACGGTGCGACTTACATCGTAAACAATGCGCTAACGGTGCGACTTACATCGTAAACAATGCGCTAACGGTGCGACTTACATCGTAAACAATGCGCTAACGGTGCGACTTACATCGTAAACAATGCGCTAACATGTCCACATCAACAATTCAATCATACAATCAATCAAATCAACAATCAACAATTCAATCATACAATCAATCAAATCAACAATCAACAGTTAAACAAACATGTACACTTTTCAGCCCGAATCTCAATTGAGTAGGGAGGGTTTACGAAACTCACCTTATTCTTGATAATTCAACAGCAAAGTAGAAGAGATTGATGTAGTCAACGATGACGAGTGAGTCAACTGGCCACGTTACGTATTCCCTAATTTCAATGTTAATTGATTTATATTCGTGCTAAATTCCAAATATAGACATACAACTATAAGGTTATCTTTTTAATACGCTTGTCAACGTAATTTACTTCCTGTGTTTTTATAAGTCTTTGAATTTATCTTTAAGTATTATTTCAAGTATTTTCTAAATGAAAACTCATTTATGTTGCAAAAATTTAAAAGGACCAAATTGTCATTCTTGAAACTTGAGGGACTAAATTGTCAAATGTCCAAAGTATAAGGACGAAAAATGATACCTTTGAAACTGTAGGGTAAAAATGTAACTTTCCGTATGTAATACGTATCCGTAGGATATATAAAGTATTCCTCTGATATTTCTAAATCCTTTTGAAGTATTTTTAAATAATAGGATTAATACGAAGAATGTATTAATCTTGTAACGAATAGATGTTTTCAATAGCAGAGATATGAAAAGATACCTTGAATGGTATGTATTATAATCAATACAAAATGTATTGATTACAATTGAAGAAATACCTTAAATGGCAGGAAAAACCAGCATTTTATTTCCAAGTTGTGTTAGGGTTGGCCTTGGGTCGTGGAGAATACCGGGGCGAATTAAGTTGCTTAGTGAATGCTTATGCAAACTTTTCGCGAACTACCTTCCATTCCTCCGGTATAAGCCAAAGAGGCCCAAGGTGCAATCACTTTCGGAAACATTGTGCGGTTAAAAGCGTATCAAGGATATATTCTATCCATAAATCAAACAATTCGAAAATACGAAATAATTCACAGATGGTGAATAGTAATTATATGAATTAGGATAGTTAGGTATATAACTATGCCCTTGTTTATATACCATAATAAGTATTTAAAATGATTTAATAAAAGTTTTACGATTTCTCGTACTTTCGCTAATAATTCATTTTTCGCAATAGTAACAATATTTCAATATTCATATATAAAAGCGATAGTTACCGTATTTAAATGCAATTATGTATCAATTGAGTATAAAATTAAGTTGACAAGCATTTCAATACATAACATATAGTCATATAATCATAAAGCAAAGTATAGTAAGGTTTCATAGAAACACTTACAAGTATGGAGATATTATGAGTTCTAAGATCAAAGTAACGATATAGGGATGAGCTCCAAAGAAGATCTTGAGAGAATCGACTATAACTTGGATTTGTAAACTTGATGAATATGGAATAATCCTAACTCCATGTGGCCATTATAACTAGGCTTTGATAAGTTCTTGAAAGAATTCGCAATAACAACGTCGTGTTTACAATTTCGAAACCAACGAATTCAAAACAACTTTGGTTGAATCGAAAGCTTGGGATGATGAAAGGTTGTGTAAGATATGCTTGAACTTGAACAAGTATGGATCTCGGAATGATAGGGATTTAAGAAGAGAAGTGTTGAGAGTGTGAATTAGCAATTAGAAATGAAAACCTTAGCTTGTATTTATAGGTAGTAATTTACCATGGTTACTAGTTTATTTTATATATATATATGTATTATAATTAGTTGTTTGTGATAAGTATATATAATAATTTGATATATATATTTTATATCAATAATTAAATTTATCATATAGTATATATATATATATATATATATATATATATATATATATATATATATATATATATATATATATATATATATATATATATATATATATATATATATATATATATATATATATATATATATATATATATATATATATATATATATATATATATATATATATATATATATATATATATATATATATATATATATATATATATATATATATATATATATATATATATATATATATATATATATATATATATATATATATATATATATATATATATATATATATATATATATATATATATATATATATATATATATATATATATATATATATATATATATATATATATATATATATATATATATATATATATATATATATATATATATATATATATATATATATATATATATATATATATATATATATATATATATATATATATATATATATATATATATATATATATATATATATATATATATATATATATATATATATATATATATATATATATATATATATATATATATATATATATATATATATATATATATATATATATATATATATATATATATATATATATATATATATATATATATATATATATATATATATATATATATATATATATATATATATATATATATATATATATATATATATATATATATATATATATATATATATATATATATATATATATATATATATATATATATATATATATATATATATATATATATATATATATATATATATATATATATATATATATATATATATATATATATATATATATATATATATATATATATATATATATATATATATATATATATATATATATATATATATATATATATATATATATATATATATATATATATATATATATATATATATATATATATATATATATATATATATATATATATATATATATATATATATATATATATATATATATATATATATATATATATATATATATATATATATATATATATATATATATATATATATATATATATATATATATATATATATATATATATATATATATATATATATATATATATATATATATATATATATATATATATATATATATATATATATATATATATATATATATATATATATATATATATATATATATATATATATATATATATATATATATATATATATATATATATATATATATATATATATATATATATATATATATATATATATATATATATATATATATATATATATATATATATATATATATATATATATATATATATATATATATATATATATATATATATATATATATATATATATATATATATATATATATATATATATATATATATATATATATATATATAAACCCATAAAATCATATATAATATACTATAATATATATATATATATATATATATATATATATATATGCACCAAAAATACCCAAAGTTTTCTTATATTCATAAAGTTTGCCATTATCATATATAACAAGTAATGGACTAAAATGGCAAATGTTACATTATTCCCCCGTTAAAGGAATTTCGCCCTCGAAATCTAGATTGTATCGAATAAAATTATACTTAACTTGATTTTCGTTTTATCTCAATGACAATAAATCGATATTAGAGGACATGGCATCTAAGTCTCTATTCTACATTAGACAATCACACATAATTAACAGAAAGATACAAGGCGTATCCCTAATTGATGCCTTCTATTCTCAACAGAGTAAAATGAACTCGTATGATTCTAAATAGAATCCTTCTACTCTCAACAGAGTAAAATGAACTCGTATGATTCTAAATAGAATCCTTCTACTCTCAACAGAGTAGGATGATCTTGCACACAATCCTAAACACGATTAGCATTTATAATTAGCATGTATAACATCCTACAACTTGTACTTATGAAGAAATCAATAGTTTGTACACATATAGTATAGACTACTTACACATCTATGGTATAGATGATCTGTCCGTACACAGGTAAGTCTGACTAAAACACTATACAAAACTTCAAATTCACTTTATCTTCCGTATTTGACCGTTAGAAACGGCTCCTTCTTAGACTATATAATAATACCTTAGCATACTTTTCTCCATGCCATATCAACTTAACATTTTCCTTTCTTCAGAATCTAACCAAAACCCGAAACCTTATATCAAAAATGTTCCCTTTCCTAATCATGATATACATTATTATCATAGCGTGGTTAATTACTGTGGCTCAACTTCCATTGAATGAGGCTATTCAGTGGTTAGTAGCGTTTGTTCTTGGCGTGGTTCCCTTACTGTTTGTCACCACCTGGGTTTCTTTGTATGGTTTTTAAATATGTTGTATCCCTAATTGTTGTATTTCCGCTTAAATAACGTAACAAGTTTCACTTGTATTGTACGAATAATGAAATACAACTTTCTTCGATCTCTTTTGGGGATTGTTGTCGATTAGGGAAATTCCCAGTTAAAAGAATCTCCCATATTTGTCTTGATAGATTTTTATACCAAGTTCATTTGTGTATTTTAATCGTTGATCGCCCATCATAATTTTAGTCTTTCAAATAATTCTTATTTTCAAATTTGAAGTTCTTTTACCAAGACACTACTGTTATCCAGTTGGAAAAGTTGACATATTTTTGTTGATAACATTTGTCTCATTTTCTTAAATTCAATCATTAAAGGCGATCCACGGGTCAAAGAAACAAATATTATCTAGATCACTCCTGAAACAATAGTTTGGATCAAAAATTCATCTAGGGTTCAAAAAGATGAATTAGCAATTGATATGGTTCTTGAAAAGAAGCAGTGAAGAAAAATAGTGATAAGTGGAAGACGGTCTATTCATTAAGCTATTAATTAAGTTGAGGATTTTCTCAACATAGTATACACTTTTGAGTAAACTGTTCAGCTCTTTTCAACCTTGGTTAAAGGGATGATAAAGTTTAGAAATTTTATCTTTAGAAAAAAAAAAATAATAATAATTCGGTAATTACTAATTACCGTAGCAATGATTAAAAATTACTGTAGTTTATGCACACCTGTCCGTTATTCCAGGTCACATTTCCCTTTTCATCCTCTATAATAGAAACGCGTTTTCTTAAGGAAGAATGCACACTAAATCTTCTTTCTCTATCTCTTTTATTTACTTAGTTCTTCATCTGCCAATTTGTTTTTAGCTATTCCGTTCACAGTCAGCTTGTTTTCTAACAGATCTCCGACTTTCTCTTTGGTAAGCTACATTTTTGTGCTCTTTCTTTCTCATCTTGGATAATATACTATCTATTTATATGTTTATATAAAACTTTTATCTAAATTTTTAGAAGAGGAGGAATCTATCCTTGTGAAGCGTCAAATAAAAGAAGATGAAAATGTTTATATAAACTTTTATCTTTTAATTCATGTTCGCTTAATTAACAATATTGTTCCACCGATTTATCATAAGATAATGAAAAATTTCGGTGCCTCTTCGAGCGATCCAAAAGGCAAAAGGCCAATGGCTCAAGAGGATCTTGAAGATCTTGAAACAAATAGGGTCAAAAGGATTAAGCAGGAGGCCGTGATGTTAGGTATTTCCTTTGAAGATTACAAGGCGATGGTAGACGAAGATGTCCACCTGTTTGAGAAACAAACTTCTGAAGATGAAAAGTTAGCAAAACTTTTATCTAAATTTTTAGAAGAGGAGGAATCTATCCTTGTGAAGCGTCAAATAAAAGAAGATGAAAAGTTTGCAAGAGCCCTAGCTCAGCAAGAAGAAGATAATCTTTCTCAAAGAGAGAAGTCCATTTTCGCCATGTCATCTGAAGAAGAAGAAGAAAATCCCAATATTCCACCTCATAAGAGAAGAAAAAGAAATGCTGCTGGGGGAAGCAACATGTCAGGGTCGAGTTCTGACAGAACTCCTAATTCTTGAAATCAAGAGGGATTTTATAGAAATATTTGGAATCTGTTATAAATTTTTATAAATCAGATCTTAAGTTGTCCAGAATGTGTTTTTAAATCAGAATAATATTGTTGATAATGTTTCTTATGTATTTGTTATGTCAATTGTCTGACCAAAACTTATTGTAGATAAGAAGAACTCAATATAATCATGGACGCATGGCAAAACCAGATGATTGGTACTAGTGAATGGGGAACATCAATCGATGATTTTTGCCAAGACTGGCTTCTCCAAAATACAGTACCAACATCACAGCTAGAACCCCCAACAGAAAATGTCAGTGCATCGTTCCCAACTCTTGTTGATGCAGTACCTCATGGAGTTTCATCTCCAATCCCAATGAACCCTTTATATCAAAACTTCTCTCTCGATACACCAGAAGCAACATTCCAGTTGAAATCAACATTCCAACCGGAACCATCATTCCAACCAGAATCTTCCGAGGAGGGTAACAGGGCACCAGGCAAACGTCCAATGTCAGACTCGCCCACACTATACCCCAATCCAATTAGTGACACATATTATGGGGTCTCAACCTCGAACAGGGTGGAACCGGTTGATACGATAATGAATCATGGACCAGAGTTTGAGAAGCACGTAGAAGACTCATGGGCTTATATTTGCAAGCTTTATAGTCGAAAGAAAAAGTCCGCAAAGGTATCGTCCTCGAAAGCCCAAAGAAATGTAAGGTCAAAAAGGTCTTACCAGTTTGTGAAACAAAATACTACTTTGGTAGTATTTGGGGAAGAAATGAACATATCAGAGATGCCAACACCGATATGCTCATGCACAGGGATACCTAGGACCTGTCGCGGGTGGAGTACAGAGGGATGGACCTCCGTTTGTTGTACAGCTTCTCTTTCCATGTATCCGTTGCCAACATATGTTGGGCCAAGTCGTATTGTAAGGTTGCCGGGGAGAAGAATGGGTTGTAGTACATTCTCAAAGGTCATAGAGAAATTATTGTTAGAAGGGTACGATCTCGATTGTCCAATTGACTTGAAAGATCATTGGGTTAAGCATGGGATTAACAAGTATACATTGAATAGATAATTGTGTGATCTTCATAGATTTAGGAATTTGGCTACTTAAACTATAAAGTAGGATTACATAAACAGTTAGTGATCTTCGTATGTCTATTTCCCTCTTTTCTTTATTGCGAAATTTATATATAATTTGTTTGTAGTTAACACTTTTATTATTGCTTATATCAAAATAGTCTGATAAAGCCATCCTACTTTATCTTGTTCCATCAAGATCCAGATATCTTATTTGTTGTCGGCCATTTTGAAAAATTATTTTCATTTGACGTCATTGCTTACGTTATATGAGCGAATAGTACCTCTCAGTAAAATCATGTATTCTTATTCTAGGTACAAGGCCAATATAAGGTGAAATCTACGGGATTTGATTCCTGCATATAATCACTTAAGTTCATAATCTTCTACTACTATCCTGTTCTCATTGTCAACATTCAACAACAACGATTCCATATAACGTTCAACAACAACGATTCCATATAACGTTCAACAACAACGATTCCATATAACGTTCAACAACAACGATTCCATATAACGTTCAACAACAACGATTCCATATAACGTTCAACAACAACGATTCCATATAACGTTCAACAACAACGATTCCATATAACGTTCAACAACAACGATTCCATATAACGTTCAACAACAACGATTCCATATAACGTTCAACAACAACGATTCCATATAACGTTCAACAACAACGATTCCATATAACGTTCAACAACAACGATTCCATATAACGTTCAACAACAACGATTCCATATAACGTTCAACAACAACGATTCCATATAACGTTCAACAACAACGATTCCATATAACGTTCAACAACAACGATTCCATATAACGTTCAACAACAACGTTCCATATAACGTTCAACAACAACGATTCCATATAACGTTCAACAACACGATTCCATATAACGTTCAACAACAACGATTCCATATAACGTTCAACAACAACGTTCCATATAACGTTCAACAACAACGATTCCATATAACGTTCAACAACAACGATTCCATATAACGTTCAACAACAACGATTCCATATAACGTTCAACAACAACGATTCCATATAACGTTCAACAACAACGATTCCATATAACGTTCAACAACAACGATTCCATATAACGTTCAACAACAACGATTCCATATAACGTTCAACAACAACGTTCCATATAACGTTCAACAACAACGATTCCATATAACGTTCAACAACAACGATTCCATATAACGTTCAACAACAACGATTCCATATAACGTTCAACAACAACGATTCCATATAACGTTCAACAACAACGATTCCATATAACGTTCAACAACAACGATTCCATATAACGTTCAACAACAACGATTCCATATAACGTTCAACAACAACGATTCCATATAACGTTCAACAACAACGATTCCATATAACGTTCAACAACAACGATTCCATATAACGTTCAACAACAACGATTCCATATAACGTTCAACAACAACGATTCCATATAACGTTCAACAACAACGATTCCATATAACGTTCAACAACAGTTCCATATAACGTTCAACAACAACGATTCCATATAACGTTCAACAACAACGATTCCATATAACGTTCAACAACAACGATTCCATATAACGTTCAACAACAACGATTCCATATAACGTTCAACAACAACGATTCCATATAACGTTCAACAACAAGATTCCATATAACGTTCAACAACAACGATTCCATATAACGTTCAACAACAACGATTCCATATAACGTTCAACAACAACGATTCCATATAACGTTCAACAACAACGATTCCATATAACGTTCAACAACAACGATTCCATATAACGTTCAACAACAACGATTCCATATAACGTTCAACAACAACGATTCCATATAACGTTCAACAACAACGATTCCATATAACGTTCAACAACAACGATTCCATATAACGTTCAACAACAACGATTCCATATAACGTTCAACAACAACGATTCCATATAACGTTCAACAACAACGATTCCATATAACGTTCAACAACAACGTTCCATATAACGTTCAACAACAACGATTCCATATAACGTTCAACAACAACGATTCCATATAACGTTCAACAACAACGATTCCATATAACGTTCAACAACAACGATTCCATATAACGTTCAACAACAACGATTCCATATAACGTTCAACAACAACGATTCCATATAACGTTCAACAACAACGATTCCATATAACGTTCAACAACAACGATTCCATATAACGTTCAACAACAACGATTCCATATAACGTTCAACAACAACGATTCCATATAACGTTCAACAACAACGATTCCATATAACGTTCAACAACAACGATTCCATATAACGTTCAACAACAACGATTCCATATAACGTTCAACAACAACGATTCCATATAACGTTCAACAACAACGATTCCATATAATGTTCAACAACAACGATTCAATATAACGTTCAACAACAACGATTCCATATAACGTTCAACAACGGTGCGGCTTACATAGTTAATAATTAACAATGCGCTAACGGTGCGACTTACATCGTAAACAATGCGCTAACGGTGCGACTTACATCGTAAACAATGCGCTAACGGTGCGACTTACATCGTAAACAATGCGCTAACATGTCCACATCAACAATTCAATCATACAATCAATCAAATCAACAATCAACAGTTAAACAAACATGTACACTTTTCAGCCCGAATCTCAATTGAGTAGGGAGGGTTTACGAAACTCACCTTATTCTTGATAGTTCAACAGCAAAGTAGAAGAGATTGATGTAGTCAACGATGACGAGTGAGTCAACTGGCCACGTTACGTATTCCCTAATTTCAATGTTAATTGATTTATATTCGTGCTAAATTCCAAATATAGACATACAACTATAAGGTTATCTTTTTAATACGCTTGTCAACGTAATTTACTTCCTGTGTTTTTATAAGTCTTTGAATTTATCTTTAAGTATCATTTCAAGTATTTTCTAAATGAAAACTCATTTATGTTGCAAAAATTTAAAAGGACCAAATTGTCATTCTTGAAACTTGAGGGACTAAATTGTCATTCTTGAAACTTGAGGGACTAAATTGTCATTCTTGAAACTTGAGGGACTAAATTGTCATTCTTGAAACTTGAGGGACTAAATTGTCATTCTTGAAACTTGAGGGACTAAATTGTCAAATGTCCAAAGTATAAGGACGAAAAATGATACCTTTGAAACTGTAGGGTAAAAATGTAACTTTCCGTATGTAATACGTATCCGTAGGATATATAAAGTATTCCTCTGATATTTCTAAATCCTTTTGAAGTATTTTTAAATAATAGGATTAATACGAAGAATGTATTAATCTTGTAACGAATAGATGTTTTCAATAGCAGAGATATGAAAAGATACCTTGAATGGTATGTATTATAATCAATACAAAATGTATTGATTACAATTGAAGAAATACCTTAAATGGCAGGAAAAACCAGCATTTTATTTCCAAGTTGTGTTAGGGTTGGCCTTGGGTCGTGGAGAATACCGGGGCGAATTAAGTTGCTTAGTGAATGCTTATGCAAACTTTTCGCGAACTACCTTCCATTCCTCCGGTATAAGCCAAAGAGGCCCAAGGTGCAATCACTTTCGGAAACATTGTGCGGTTAAAAGCGTATCAAGGATATATTCTATCCATAAATCAAACAATTCGAAAATACGAAATAATTCACAGATGGTGAATAGTAATTATATGAATTAGGATAGTTAGGTATATAACTATGCCCTTGTTTATATACCATAATAAGTATTTAAAATGATTTAATAAAAGTTTTACGATTTCTCGTACTTTCGCTAATAATTCATTTTTCGCAATAGTAACAATATTTCAATATTCATATATAAAAGCGATAGTTACCGTATTTAAATGCAATTATGTATCAATTGAGTATAAAATTAAGTTGACAAGCATTTCAATACATAACATATAGTCATATAATCATAAAGCAAAGTATAGTAAGGTTTCATAGAAACACTTACAAGTATGGAGATATTATGAGTTCTAAGATCAAAGTAACGATATAGGGATGAGCTCCAAAGAAGATCTTGAGAGAATCGACTATAACTTGGATTTGTAAACTTGATGAATATGGAATAATCCTAACTCCATGTGGCCATTATAACTAGGCTTTGATAAGTTCTTGAAAGAATTCGCAATAACAACGTCGTGTTTACAATTTCGAAACCAACGAATTCAAAACAACTTTGGTTGAATCGAAAGCTTGGGATGATGAAAGGTTGTGTAAGATATGCTTGAACTTGAACAAGTATGGATCTCGGAATGATAGGGATTTAAGAAGAGAAGTGTTGAGAGTGTGAATTAGCAATTAGAAATGAAAACCTTAGCTTGTATTTATAGGTAGTAATTTACCATGGTTACTAGTTTAGTTTGTTGGTAACTATGGTTAAGTTAAGGAATACCATGGGCTAGTTAACTAACCTTAGTTAACTAATCTTAGTTAACTAACCTTGGTTAACTAACCTTAGTTAACTAACCTTAGTTAACTAATTCTAGTTAATTATGTCTTAACTTGGATTAGATGTAAGGTTGCGAGTGTTTCGGGTTCGTTTCCTTAATGAAACAGATCATCCAGATAGCAGAGATATGAAAAGATACCTTGAATGGTATGTATTATAATCAATACAAAATGTATTGATTACAATTGAAGAAATACCTTAAATGGCAGGAAAAACCAGCATTTTATTTCCAAGTTGTGTTAGGGTTGGCCTTGGGTCGTGGAGAATACCGGGGCGAATTAAGTTGCTTAGTGAATGCTTATGCAAACTTTTCGCGAACTACCTTCCATTCCTCCGGTATAAGCCAAAGAGGCCCAAGGTGCAATCACTTTCGGAAACATTGTGCGGTTAAAAGCGTATCAAGGATATATTCTATCCATAAATCAAACAATTCGAAAATACGAAATAATTCACAGATGGTGAATAGTAATTATATGAATTAGGATAGTTAGGTATATAACTATGCCCTTGTTTATATACCATAATAAGTATTTAAAATGATTTAATAAAAGTTTTACGATTTCTCGTACTTTCGCTAATAATTCATTTTTCGCAATAGTAACAATATTTCAATATTCATATATAAAAGCGATAGTTACCGTATTTAAATGCAATTATGTATCAATTGAGTATAAAATTAAGTTGACAAGCATTTCAATACATAACATATAGTCATATAATCATAAAGCAAAGTATAGTAAGGTTTCATAGAAACACTTACAAGTATGGAGATATTATGAGTTCTAAGATCAAAGTAACGATATAGGGATGAGCTCCAAAGAAGATCTTGAGAGAATCGACTATAACTTGGATTTGTAAACTTGATGAATATGGAATAATCCTAACTCCATGTGGCCATTATAACTAGGCTTTGATAAGTTCTTGAAAGAATTCGCAATAACAACGTCGTGTTTACAATTTCGAAACCAACGAATTCAAAACAACTTTGGTTGAATCGAAAGCTTGGGATGATGAAAGGTTGTGTAAGATATGCTTGAACTTGAACAAGTATGGATCTCGGAATGATAGGGATTTAAGAAGAGAAGTGTTGAGAGTGTGAATTAGCAATTAGAAATGAAAACCTTAGCTTGTATTTATAGGTAGTAATTTACCATGGTTACTAGTTTAGTTTGTTGGTAACTATGGTTAAGTTAAGGAATACCATGGGCTAGTTTGATGGTTTTGCAATACCATGGGCTAGTTAACTAACCTTAGTTAACTAACCTTAGTTAACTAACCTTAGTTAACTTATCCTAGTTAACTAATTAGTTAACTTAACTTGGATTAGATTAAGGAATACCATGGGCTAGTTTGATGGTTTTGCAATACCATGGGCTAGTTAACTAACCTTGGTTAACTAACCTTAGTTAACTAACCTTAGTTAACTAATTCTAGTTAATTATGTCTTAACTTGGATTAGATGTAAGGTTGCGAGTGTTTCGGGTTCGTTTCCTTAATGAAACAGATCATCCAGATAGCAGAGATATGAAAAGATACCTTGAATGGTATGTATTATAATCAATACAAAATGTATTGATTACAATTGAAGAAATACCTTAAATGGCAGGAAAAACCAGCATTTTATTTCCAAGTTGTGTTAGGGTTGGCCTTGGGTCGTGGAGAATACCGGGGCGAATTAAGTTGCTTAGTGAATGCTTATGCAAACTTTTCGCGAACTACCTTCCATTCCTCCGGTATAAGCCAAAGAGGCCCAAGGTGCAATCACTTTCGGAAACATTGTGCGGTTAAAAGCGTATCAAGGATATATTCTATCCATAAATCAAACAATTCGAAAATACGAAATAATTCACAGATGGTGAATAGTAATTATATGAATTAGGATAGTTAGGTATATAACTATGCCCTTGTTTATATACCATAATAAGTATTTAAAATGATTTAATAAAAGTTGAATTACGAGGATTTATCATTTTCTAATATTTTTATGTCCTTTATCAACCATCGACTATGATATATAAGAAATTTCATATATGTTATTCGTAATCTTAAAAATATCGTATATATTCAACTAAATTTTAAAATATTAATTAGATTAAACTCGTACGTGATACGGGTTAATTAAGTAAAAACTTTTTATCAAATACTTTTTAAATAAAATAGGAAGTAAAAACTAATAAGATTTTCTACACTATATTATAAAAAAAATCCCCTTGTTGAAAGTTACATGGGGTAATTGTCTAAAATGTCCTTAATAATTAAATTACATTATCAGTCCTTTTATCTTTTAAAATATCTCCATTAACCCTTTACATCAATTAGTTTTACATCAATTATCTACACCACTCGACGTCGCCTCTACCACCAACAGTCGCCCCCACCATCACAATGTCACCGCCATAACCACCGCATTGCGCGGTGTACATTGCTAGTATATTTGTAACTATAACACTGCAAGAAGAAACTTATAAACACATTAATATGCAAAAACAACTCACCTTAATAATGTAAATAAAAAAGGAGAAAATTTGGTGCTCTTTTTTTTCGAACGGTCAAAAGTATTATTATTGATAATATTAAACTAGCGAGAAGCTAGATTACATAGAGGATACAAGTACATGGAGCTGTAAAAACATAAACCAGATAATGAAGAAAAACCAGGGACTAAACGTTAAATCCATTCCACTTCGACCAGTCTATGTCTTGTGTGCGCGCTCGGTTGGAGAGCCAAAGGAAGCTTATACCTTTGAGCTCTTTTGTTGCTAAGCGAAGGGACGGTGTTTTGTTGTTGAAGATACACTCATTTCTCGTCTTTCATGTTGTTCAACACTAGGCCAAGATGATCATGTTTATAAGTTCACTTTTTTCCTTCGTAAAACAGGGGTCGAGATGTAGCTGAAAAAGGTCCCTTATGCAGGTGGGTTTTGAAGTTGTGAGCTTACACCATTGCATAATAAAGCTCCATAGCATGTCGGCAAAGGGGCAGTTGATGAATAAATGGGTAACCATTTCGTCATCAGTGTTGCATATAGGGCATTCTGGGGATATTGATGGTATTTGTCGCTTGATTAGTTGATCTTTGGTAGCGACACGATTCATCTCCAAACGCCAGCTAAGAACATTGACTTTGAGGGGGGCAGTTCGGTTCCAAGGAAAGAGCCATTGGGTAGGGCCGAGCATTGAGGATTGGATTTGGGTCTTCATTGATTTGACAGTGAAGCGTCCAGAAGGGTTTAACTTCCATTTCCATGAATCAGAATTGGTTGACAAACTTAAGCTGTGAATTCGGGACATCATCTCTTGAAATTGATGGAGTTCAGGTGGGGAGGAGGGTGGTCTTGTCCATTGCCTCTCCCACTGTGAAAAACGTCCAGCCCCGGTGCATCGGTCTTTAATGAGACATCCTTTATTCTTTTCAAAGTTGTAGAGATCAGGAAAGGCTTCACGAAAAAGGAGATCACCATGCCAAACATCTATCCAAAACCGAATAAGATCACCGTTTCCAACTACACCTCTGAAGAGACTCTCGAGAGAAATGTTAATTGAACTCAGGTGGGATTTAATCTTGGAAATATTTTTCCAAGCTCCCGAATATACTGGTTTAATCGGTAATGGTGAACAGTGACGTGGAGAAAAATGGATGGCGCTTACAACACGAGCCCAAAGACTATTGGGTTCATTACGAAACCGCCACCACCATTTAGAAAGTAAAGCAATATTTTTCGACTGTAAACTACCCAACCCAAGCCCACCCGATTCAGTGGGCGCAATGACCTGATCCCAAGCCACCCATGACGTTTTTGTGCGAAGTTGACCCAGCCCAAAAGAAACTTCTACGAGTTTACTCAAGTTTAGAGAGAACACAAATCGGAGCCTTGTACAGTGAGAAGTAGTAAGATGGGAGACTGTCAAGCACGGAGCGGATGAGGGTGATTTGTCCTCCAATGGACAGGGTGGAGGCTTTCCATTGTGAAAGTCGTTTTTCAAAGGTACGGATAATTTTAGAAATTTTTGTACCATTTATTATTGAGAGTATTTATTATTATTATTATTTTATTTATATTTATTAATCTATATGGAATTTAAAAACCAAAAAAAAAAACAAAAATGATGTCATTGGGTTGATAGCCTAGTGGCAAATAGAAGTCCTTCCGGGCAAGATTTATTTCTATTAATTGTCGTGTCTTCATGCAAATTAATATGGGTTTTTCCATCTTAGCATGGGGGGCTTAGGCATAGGACAAAGTGGACGACCGTCCGAGGTCCGATTTTTCAGGGGCCCATATTTTCAATTTTTATATATACATATATGTGTAAAAATTATATTTTATATATTGTCTATACCTTTATTAATAAACTATTAGCATTTGGATTGGTGGTTAAAACGTTAGGTACAAACATATTTTGGTTTTTAGGTCCCCAGGTCAAATTCGTTGTTCTTAGCTTAGGGGTCTTTCTTCAAGCTCGTCCTAGACCCAAGTTTCCTTAGAGCCGGCCTTGCCTCTTGGTATAGTGAGGGGCTCTCTAGTGTGGATCTGGTTAAAACAATATAGTCAAGACCCCCGTTGTAATATTCGATCCGCACCTATCAAAACAAAAACTATAAGAAAATGATAAGTAAGTAAAAATCCTAGTTGTCAAAAAAAAAAAGTAATATTGCCACATAAGGTTTAAAATATCCTCATTTGGTTATATAAAAAGATGTCATTAATAAAATTGAAAAGTATCAATGTTACCCAAATAAATAAATTTAATCAATGTTAAACATTAAAATTCTTACAGTTATAAATAACATTATCATCTTCTAGACATTAATCCCTAATTATAGAAGCTGAGATTTGTCTATTTGTGGACTATGATCACAGCAATTCAAATTGTGCAAGTGCCCGAAGAATGATTCATGATCAACCAAAAAGGATTTATTGAAATACTATTAACTTTAATCTCACAATAAAAAAAATATTGATTTGATTCATGAAGCATCGATTTGATCGATACACCTGGGTGGCAAGAAGTAATAAAAAGATAAAAATGAGTAGTTAACTCTTTAACCACAATCTACGTTTTAGTAATCCCGTTACCTCTACATTTTACAAAAATTTTAATATATCTTCGTTTTTTCACTTTTCTTTCTCCCGATCAACTCTAATTCTCTTTGAACCATATATGCTAATATTATATATCAAAAAACTTCTATACAAATTTGCTTCATTATCATTGTGTAAACTATTTTTGCATAGAGTGTAAATGGAGAATAAATAAAAGAGGGTATAATTGTAAAATGATAATGGTATTTATAACTTTTAAGGATTATAATGCTTAACGAGGTTGGTACAAGTGGATCCTGGATCCGAGAAAACAATCCTGTTTGTTTTTGGTACAAGTGGATCCATTGTATTGAGAATTATTATGTATCATTAATCTCTAAAGGATTTTATGTGCATGATGATAATAATTCATGGTGGATGAATTCAGGAGCAACTTGTCATGTTTGCAAGGATTTTCGAGGGTCCAAGGACTTTAAATCAATTGAAGATGGATCTTTACTAAAGATGCGCAATGTTGCTACTGAACCAATTAAATGAATACAATATGTTCTTTTAATATTTATTTCTGGAAACTCTTTAATATTAAACAATTTTATGTATGTACCTGGAATTCGTAAGAACTTACTATCTGGTATTGTATTGAATAATTGTGGTCACAAGCAGGTCATTGAAAGTGACAAGTATATCTTGTCAAAGTATGGATCTTTATTTGATTTGAATATTTGAATGACATGTTTAAGTTGAATTTGGATGTTTCCTTTATTAATAATTTTGTTTGCATATATGGCTTCTACTAGTTTTGTTCTAATTATGGAAATATCTCAACGAAATTTATACGGCCATTTATATATAATCCAAGAAGGGTCGCACGCGAATAACAATGAAGTTCGGGTCGAAACTGCGAAACGGGTTAAAACCGGGTCGGGCACCTAAGCACCATGGGCAAACAAGATTGGCCCATGGATACCCTTAGGGCGGTGCACAAACCAAGGGAGGGGGAAAGAAATAACTTTTGGAAACTTCTTTCCATCCCACATTGAAGCTTTAGGAAATCCTCAAAGGGTTTTCACCGTTATAAATAGAGGGCTTTTCTAAGGTTTTCAATACAATTCTCTTCCCTCTCTTTGAGCTTTGGTAGAATTCCACATCCTTTGGGATAGGGATTTGACATTAGCTTTCTAGTTATATTTTATATATATTGAATATATATATATTTATATATATTCAATACAAGTTAAGGCTAACACCTAGCTAGTCGTCGTTGATTTGTTCGTGTGTGTGAACCTCTTGAGGCATCCTACACTTGGGCTCTAGTCCGTGGCAATGAGCCGTTCGACATCTTCGGAGTCGTCGACTTTTAGGGTTTTCTACTAAGGTGTTAGTATTCTTTCTCTTCTATTTATTTATTTGTTTATCTATTTTAGTTTGCT
The DNA here is from genome assembly GCA_034093135.1 of Erigeron breviscapus. NCBI lineage: Eukaryota > Viridiplantae > Streptophyta > Magnoliopsida > Asterales > Asteraceae > Erigeron > Erigeron breviscapus. The sequence continues at coordinate 89,653,438 of CM067172.1, forward strand.
ATATTTACATGCATGTTGATCTTGGCTTAGGCTATGTTTGGCACAAGCTTTTCAAGAGTTTTTTAGGAGCTTTAGCTTTTTATTTTAAACTAAAAGCTTATAAAGTGTTAAAAGCTTTATTTGGATGCAACTAACTTTAACTTTTATTTGAAAGAAAAAGTTGCAAAATGAAACGGTACTTGAAGTAGTGTTTCAGGGGCTTTAGCTTTTCCATTAAACTTTTATTCTTTAAAAGTTACATAAATATCTCTTAAAGTTGAAGCTACAGCTACCATACCAGACACACTTTTAAAAAATAAAAGCTCTAATTAATAGCTTTGCTTAAAAGCTACAACTTAAAACTCCAAATAAAAGCTACAAGCTACAACTACAGTTAATTTTGCCAAACTTACCCTTAGTTAGGGAATTAAAGTTAGTTTAATTGTTTTGTTAATTATATTCCGCACTTATGATTAATAAGATTAGTCTTTAATAACTAAACTAGGTTAATTGTTTAAACGGGTTAATTCTAGTGATTCGTTTACGTAAGACTAACAAAGATTAATTAAGAATGTTCATAGATTTTAATTAACTTGTTTTAAGTTATTTACACTATATACCCTTGAGTTTTAATAAAGTCTTTGATAACCTTTTAAAAGATGACATTCATTGTAGTCACAAAGTAGTTGTGCGATTAATAAAAACCTAACAAGTTCTAGCAATAGTTTTAGCAAATCAGAATTATGGGATGCTAAACTAAGACATCTACATTATAAGAGATTAATTGACATGTCGAAAATGAGCCTAATACCTTCTTTTGAATTGAGTAATGAAAGGTGTAAAACTTGCATATTAACTAAGATTACTAGACAACCTTTCACTAAATGTCATTAGAGATACAAAGCTATTAGAACTTGTGCACAGTGACTTTGTGATTTTAATTATATTCCGCACTTATGATTAATAAGATTAGTCTTTAATAACTAAACTAGGTTAATTGTTTAAACGGGTTAATTCTAGTGATTCGTTTACGTAAGACTAACAAAGATTAATTAAGAATGTTCATAGATTTTAATTAACTTGTTTAATTATATTCCGCACTTATGATTAATAAGATTAGTCTTTAATAACTAAACTAGGTTAATTGTTTAAACGGGTTAATTCTAGTGATTCGTTTACGTAAGACTAACAAAGATTAATTAAGAATGTTCATAGATTTTAATTAACTTGTTTAATTATATTCCGCACTTATGATTAATAAGATTAGTCTTTAATAACTAAACTAGGTTAATTGTTTAAACGGGTTAATTCTAGTGATTCGTTTACGTAAGACTAACAAAGATTAATTAAGATTAGTCTTTAATAACTAAACTAGGTTAATTGTTTAAACGGGTTAATTCTAGTGATTCGTTTACGTAAGACTAACAAAGATTAATTAAGAATGTTCATAGATTTTAATTAACTTGTTTTAAGTTATTTACACTATATACCCTTGAGTTTTAATAAAGTCTTTGATAACCTTTTAAAAGATGACATTCATTGTAGTCACAAAGTAGTTGTGCGATTAATAAAAACCTAACAAGTTCTAGCAATAGTTTTAGCAAATCAGAATTATGGGATGCTAAACTAAGACATCTACATTATAAGAGATTAATTGACATGTCGAAAATGAGCCTAATACCTTCTTTTGAATTGAGTAATGAAAGGTGTAAAACTTGCATATTAACTAAGATTACTAGACAACCTTTCACTAAATGTCATTAGAGATACAAAGCTATTAGAACTTGTGCACAGTGACTTTGTGATTTTCATTCTACTCCCATCACTTGGTAATAAAAAGTATGTGGTTACTTTTATTGATGATGCTACTAGATATTGTTATGTCTATTTGTGCCATACAAAAATTGAAGCTCTTGATAAATTTAAAATTGATAAAAAGGAAGTAGAGCTTTATCATGGTGTGAAGATTAAAACACTTCCCACAGATAGGGAGGTGAGTATTATGATCAAATGTATTTCCAATCTACTGGTATAATACACCACAACAAAATGGTTTATCTGAAAGGAAAAATAGGACACTAAAAGAAATGATTAATGCCATGTTGTGCTATTCTTACCTAAGTGAGAGACTTTGGGGTGAGGCTATATTGACAGTTTGTCATTTATTGAATTATAAAAATAAAAAGATGCATAAAAGACACCAAATCTGAGTTATCTCGGAGTTTGGGGCCGAAGAGATGTGGTGAGACTGACTGACCCTAAATTACATAGCATTGGTCAAAGAGCTGTGGTGAGACTAACTTACCTAAAATTAGTTTGACAATGGATTAAAACGATTTTAATTGTTGTATACCTATTGATTTACAGGTTGTGGATTTAGTGTTTGCTCGATTGTAGAACTATTGATCTAAAAAAATTCTAAACTCAAACTGATACGTCCCAAGGTGTATCAATATACCAAAGTATATTATACACAGAACAGTTGTAGAGGGGGGGTGAATACAACTTAATTCGATCTTTACAAACTTTTGAATAAACGTTTTTAAAGACTCAGCTTATATATTAAGTAAGTAAAGAACAGGAATCAATAAACAATAAAGCAGTAAATATGAAAGGACATTCTTGCACACAGATTGTAAATTTCAATGTAACCCTTTATTAAGAAATAATCTATACAAAGAATTACAAGGTTGTTGTGTAAACAAGATAGCCTATATATATCTAAACAACCCTCTGAAATGACAAATTACAATCAATAAGTTTCTACTCAAGAGAATCAGCCCAAGCTGATCTTTGACATACTAAGCTGTGTATAAGAGCAAAGAAAACTTAATGTGAAGAATGATTCTCAGAAATGCCACACATATGCAATCAAGGAATGAGGCTTTTATAGGCGAAAGCCCTTCTTCACTTGGTGTCCAATTCAACCACGTATTCATCTTCTATTGGATAACAGAGGAATATTTGATCATGCCTATTCATAGTACTTGTGGTCCCCAAAGTACTGTCACTCATTCTTTTTCATCCAATAAGAGTATGGACACGCATATGTAAATCCAACCACCAACCTGGATCCTAGGATTCTTCCTAGTCACATCATTTGTCCTTATCTTCAATCCAGGTTGTTATCTTCACTTGATTGTCAGACACAGATTGAGCCATTTGTCAAAGCACCAATCTGCCTAAGTGTTTCTAAGCTGATTGCTAATCCTAAGCTGACTTCCACTACCAGCTTGGTCTTCTATCTTCAATCCTCCTCTTTGACTTGGATTGAATGCTAAAACAATTTTGATGCAGCTTGAACAACACTTGCTTCCATGAATTATTACAATACAAAATATGAAGCATGATCTGGGCCAGAAACAGATCGTAAGCTGTGTCAGCTTAGTCTGACCCAGATCAGATTACAAGAACCAAAAGATTTCTAAGTGTTTAACTATCAGATTTGTCATCACCAAATTTACAATGAACATTGAGACTCAACAATCTCCCCCTATTTGATGATGACAAAACCCAACACACTTCTAACTATCAGCTTACAAGAACCAAAAGATTTCTAAGTGTTTAACTATCAGATTTGTCATCACCAAATTTACAATGAACATTGAGACTCAACAATCTCCCCCTATTTGATGATGACAAAACCCAACACACTTCTAACAATCAGCTTACAAAGAATCAAAGTAAAATTTTTCTAACAGCTTGTGACCCTTTGAATCCTTTGGGTTCTTTTGATCTTATATGAAGTTCTAACAAAGAAACTGAATTTGTATAACTACTTTTGCATATATTGAGAAATGAAAATACTACATGATAAGAAACTATTCCCCAATCATCTCTACAGCTTCTTGTTTGACTTCATAAGATGGGGCAATAGTCACATTCAAATTTCTATCTAGACCCTCATTGATGAGGAACTGCTCATACCCATTACCTTGATCACTAAAATTGACACAGAATTGTACAAGTTAAATAGGTGCATATATGGTACCTTCTTTAGCTCAGCAGTCCTTTGAAACACCAATTGGCCTCTAGCATTCACAAAGTACATTCCATGCTCAGGTTCAGTGATGAACAGCCCACTTCTTGCATTTTCAACACCAGCAGGTAGAGACAGATCAAAATGATTCAGAATCTTGTCAAGAGCTTCAGGAGACAAAAAATCAAGCAACTCTGAAGGGTTCAAGTTCTTGATAAAGTATGTATGATCACCTTCAGGAGCATCAATTCTTCCAAGTCGTCTTCTTTTCTTCTTAAGTGGCTCAACTGACTCATCTTCACCTTCCATATCAAAGGCCAATGGTCTTGGAAGTCTAGTGATATCAATTTTGAACTTCACAATAATGGAAAACTTTCTCTCAATGGCTTCCAAGACTGTCTCTTGATGAATACTTCTAATACCAGTGATGATATTATGAAGTTCTACCCACTCAGTGTATCCCAAGTCAATCAGCTTATCAAGATCACAAGTTTCATTACTTTTCTCAAAACCAACTCTTGTGATCCTGATGCATGGGATGGACTGTCCTCTTTTTCTTTTCATTTCACATTTAATGATCTGCTCTGGATATTTTCTGAAGTGAATCTTTTCAGTTACTTTTCTCTTTTCCAGAGCTTCCCATTGATCACGGAATTCAGTACTTGCAGCCACATCTTTCTTCTTTTGTAGTGGTGTTGAGAGAACAACCACTTTCTTCTTTGATCAAACCACTGCAAGTTCTTCTTCATCTTCTTTATTTAGTTGTTCTTGAAGAATCTTGGCAATCTCTGGGTCAGATTGGGTTTTCTTTTCATTCTCTTTTCTTCTATCTTCCTTTAACATGTTGTATGCCACCTCAACTGTTACACCAAACAGTTCAGCCTGTTGCTTTGCAGCCTCCCAATCTCTCTTTTTGTCAGTTAGAACCTTCACACCACTTGAACCAGCTTCATTAGGTCTTTTCTTCAACATAAATTGATTCAGAGTAGTGTTGTCTTCACTGGAAGAAGATTCCACAAGCTTTTCTTTGGGAGCTGGGTCAGTTTGAGATGACACAGCTTGTACAGGGTTAGCTTGGGAAGACTTTCCTTTATTACCAACTTCCACAATATTTTCCACAACATTTTCCACCCTTATCTCTCCAGCATCTTCCTTTGACACATCAGTCTCCCCCTCAATTGTTTCACCTTTCTCTCCAGCCTCTTCATTCACAATTCCAACATTCTGTTCACCACCAGACTCAGACTCTGGTCTTTTTATCTCTTGATCAGCTTCCTCCTCACCATCCACCACTTTCTCACCAGAACCAAATACAACCAGTCTTCTATCATTGGCCTCCCCCTCAGCTCTAGCCTTCTTCTGTCTCTCTTCTAACTTCCTCAGATACTCAACAACTTCTTTTTCAACCTGAATTCTCTCTTTTTCTTTTTCAAGTTCTTCTTGCTCAACCTCAGCAGCACTCTTCTCCCCCTTTTTGTCATCATCAGCAGGGAAAGAGCTAACTGGAGTGGCAAAGATTCCACTGAGTTTGTGATTGAGCAAGTCAATTTTGAAGTTGTTCACACAGCAGGCTCTAAATAGATCAACATAATCAGCATGGAGGGATCCAATGTTTGATTTCACTCCTTTTGAGACTTCAACCAACTCTTTTTGAATTCAGCTTGAGACTTGTTGGCAGATTTAAGCTCAATGGTGACATCTCTAGTAAACTTGTTTGCATTTTTCTCAAACTGACCCAGAGTGCTCTTATTTCTTTCCTTTTCTTCATTGATGGCTTTTGTGAGACCATCAAGAGACTCTGTCAGCTTGAGTTGGTTCTGCTGCATCAAGTCAACTGCCTTCTTAACATTTTCTTCCAGTGCAGTCTGATCCTGCCACAGCTTTTCTACCTTTTTTTCCCGTCAATTCCTGATCCTTTTGGATCTTTTCCAAGCATTCAGTCAGCTTTGAGCTCTCAACCTTATAGGTTGAAGTGAACTCAGTGAGCTGACCCACCACATCTGAAAATGAGATAGTGGCAGCTTGGGAAGAACTTGCAGTTGGCCTAAAGGCCACTGACTCTGGAAAGAGCAGCCTGCAATCCTTAATTTCAGGGTAATTGGGCTCATATAGAAGGGGGTGGAGGCAAAGGGAGTTTTGGTGAATTTTCTCATGAGAGTGAGTCTCATGAGTAGATCTGTCAGAAATGACAATGTGTTGAACAGATTGAGAAGGATTGACTTGTAGTTCAAGCTGAGGTTCAGTGGGAATATGTTGATCATGATGTTGATCAACTCCTCCACTGACATCTTCCATCAAAGCATCCCTTGAGGATGGATGGGCGGGCACATCATCGAATGAAGAGTCACTTCCAGAGATAGTGACTATATTCTCATCAGCATCATGAGGACCACTGATGGTTCCTATTGCTGTACATGGGGCTGACATGACCTCCTTAAAGAAGGCCAAGTAACCTACAGGATCCCTCTGACCAATGACAGATGCAGACACATATCCTGCAGGTGTAATGTTAAGGGTAGAGGATTGCCCTTCAACAATGGTGTGTTGTTGCACCAAAGCATCCTGAGGAAGAATATTTGAGGCCTGTACCCCTCCTTGTGACATAGAAGGGGCATTGGTAGCCTGTGCAGACTCAGAGTGTAAGAATGGAAGAGTCTGATCAGCTTGGGGAGGAGAAGCAGTGTCACCAGTGCGTTCAATACTTCTCTCCTTCAGCTAGTCATCCTCAGAATCAATGTGCATAGACTCTGACTCATTTTGGATCTGGGCTGGATCCATTTTTTTCCCGTCAATTCCTGATCCTTTTGGATCTTTTCCAAGCATTCAGTCAGCTTTGAGCTCTCAACCTTATAGGTTGAAGTGAACTCAGTGAGCTGACCCACCACATCTGAAAATGAGATAGTGGCAGCTTGGGAAGAACTTGCAGTTGGCCTAAAGGCCACTGACTCTGGAAAGAGCAGCCTGCAATCCTTAATTTCAGGGTAATTGGGCTCATATAGAAGGGGGTGGAGGCAAAGGGAGTTTTGGTGAATTTTCTCATGAGAGTGAGTCTCATGAGTAGATCTGTCAGAAATGACAATGTGTTGAACAGATTGAGAAGGATTGACTTGTAGTTCAAGCTGAGGTTCAGTGGGAATATGTTGATCATGATGTTGATCAACTCCTCCACTGACATCTTCCATCAAAGCATCCCTTGAGGATGGATGGGCGGGCACATCATCGAATGAAGAGTCACTTCCAGAGATAGTGACTATATTCTCATCAGCATCATGAGGACCACTGATGGTTCCTATTGCTGTACATGGGGCTGACATGACCTCCTTAAAGAAGGCCAAGTAACCTACAGGATCCCTCTGACCAATGACAGATGCAGACACATATCCTGCAGGTGTAATGTTAAGGGTAGAGGATTGCCCTTCAACAATGGTGTGTTGTTGCACCAAAGCATCCTGAGGAAGAATATTTGAGGCCTGTACCCCTCCTTGTGACATAGAAGGGGCATTGGTAGCCTGTGCAGACTCAGAGTGTAAGAATGGAAGAGTCTGATCAGCTTGGGGAGGAGAAGCAGTGTCACCAGTGCGTTCAATACTTCTCTCCTTCAGCTAGTCATCCTCAGAATCAATGTGCATAGACTCTGACTCATTTTGGATCTGGGCTGGATCCATTTTTTTCCCTTTAGTGATATCATCACCCTTTTTAGAGGATGATGATGGCGATTTAGGTGGAGACACAATATGACCTTGGGAGGAGGTCTTTGTTTCAATACCTTCACCCTGTTTGGAGGGTTGGGCAGTATCAGTTGATCCCTTTATCTCGTTTACACTCTTTTGGGAGAGTGCAGATGGGCGAGGTGAATTCGGCTTATCAGCTTGGGTTGCAGAGTCAGCTTTGGAACGTTCCTCAGCTTCCAATGCACCTTGGGGGACTTTAAGTCTTATAGATGTTGATTTGTCAACCCCAGAAGCTGATACAGACTTCCTTTTTGATCTTTGCTTTTTAACATTGTGAGGTACTAAGTCCTCAACAATGGGTCTTTTAGAGGCGGATTTTGAAGGAATGGATGAGGGTGTGGCTAGGGTGGCTGATGATGTGGCCAACCCTTCACCCTCTTTTGAAGGAGAAGAAGAATGAACAGATTTGGAAGAGTTTAAGGACTCAGAAGCATGTGTACCTTGGTCCACCTGATTGGCAGATTGAGTGTCAGACTCAGATCGCGTCGAAGAAGGGGACAACTTCCCCACTAGCAGCTTCCTCCCTTTCTCTTGTTCTGCAATAATTAAGGAAGGTCTGCATTGCTGGGGTCAGACCCTGCGCAGTTTCCTTTGGACTATTGAAAATGTTATTATTAATGGCCTTGACTTCCACAGTCTGACCAGTTGCCTGACTGAAGTCACCGTCTAATATTGCTTCAATAATTAGAGCAAGAATCCTACCATATGGTATGGTAAGACTCTTGTAACACCCCAACTAAGGCGGAACGATGAGATGTACAGAAAGTCGAGTATTCAAAACAAAGGATTATAAATAACATTCACCATAGCTTTATTTGATAAAAAGAATTTACAAATGTACAAGCATGTGAACCAATTTCCAAGTACAAATGCGTCCACCATACTTGGATATTAAGTTCACGAAACAAATAACAAGCACATGAAATAGTATACTACAATGATCAAGGCGGATTCCATTGCCCATCACAAGGTTTGATCTTTGACTCCAAAGTGCAATGCAAATAATCATGATGCATATAATTCCCCAAAGCTTAAGCTAATTCCTGAAAAGCATGAAGAAAAAGTGTCAACTACGAAAACGTAGTTGGTGAGTGCATAGGTTTTTAAGTAAATTTCGTTACATAATCATTTAAATACTTAGAAAACGTATTATCAGATATCAATATACCCAAACCACATGATCGGCAAAAATTCCCATATCAAACCATCAAGTTTTCAAAATACCATAACGTCCTTTCAAAGAGTTGAAAATCCATGGTAAATTATAAAGCTTTCATTTGTCAAATTTATCGTGAGAGAAAAAGTATATAAATCGATTAATCATACATCATACCAAAACCATTCGGTCATCAATATTTCAATATCGCCAATTTCAACAACTTTCAAGATTCCATATAAGGTCCAATACCCAAACCGTATGTTCAATCCATAATATCCAACCACAAATAATATCAATACCACTTGGTCAATGGTAAGACTCTTGTAACACCCCAACTAAGGCGGAACGATGAGATGTACAGAAAGTCGAGTATTCAAAACAAAGGATTATAAATAACATTCACCATAGCTTTATTTGATAAAAAGAATTTACAAATGTACAAGCATGTGAACCAATTTCCAAGTACAAATGCGTCCACCATACTTGGATATTAAGTTCACGAAACAAATAACAAGCACATGAAATAGTATACTACAATGATCAAGGCGGATTCCATTGCCCATCACAAGGTTTGATCTTTGACTCCAAAGTGCAATGCAAATAATCATGATGCATATAATTCCCCAAAGCTTAAGCTAATTCCTGAAAAGCATGAAGAAAAAGTGTCAACTACGAAAACGTAGTTGGTGAGTGCATAGGTTTTTAAGTAAATTTCGTTACATAATCATTTAAATACTTAGAAAACGTATTATCAGATATCAATATACCCAAACCACATGATCGGCAAAAATTCCCATATCAAACCATCAAGTTTTCAAAATACCATAACGTCCTTTCAAAGAGTTGAGAATCCATGGTAAATTATAAAGTTCTCATTTGTCAAATTTATCGTGAGAGAAAAAGTATATAAATCGATTAATCATACATCATACCAAAACCATTCGGTCATCAATATTTCAATATCGCCAATTTCAACAACTTTCAAGATTCCATATAAGGTCCAATACCCAAACCGTATGTTCAATCCATAATATCCAACCACAAATAATATCAATACCACTTGGTCAATGGTAAGACTTACCATGACATAATTTGATGAGATTGTTCTTGAGCCACTACTAAGACCCTTCACGTCCAAATAATAATAATGATAATAAAGGGTCGTGCCATGGAGACGACCAATAATAAAAGTAGATTAGAGCACCCCATGACCGACACCGTTGAAGGCGGCCAATCAACCTGTCGCCACTGATGTGAGTGAGGGGACGAATCCTAGTTGCGCAACCCTCTAACTACAGGCCTCAATGAGTTAATAGTAGTGTACAGGGGACCACCGTTTGACAGTACTCAAACTCATCATATAACATATAACACGTTGAACATACAATCATTCCCATATAATCATCATTCGTTCAATATCGCATTTTCATAAAAGAAGCAATTTTATTTATCATGCTTTTCACCCCATAAGTAAAACATATAAAAGAGTTTGAAAGGGGGCTATGACTCACCTTGATATGCCGAGCATTATATATACTTATCCAAAATGGGTACTTCCCATTTATTGCTTCCTTGATCATATATTCCATCATGGTCCTCAACCACATTTCAAAGCCAAGACTATCCCTACGAGAGGACTAATATACGTAAATTCCTATCTTAAGCCATCACTTAGAAATGCCACTTTCATTATGTTGTCATCAGTTATGGGATCCAAGTATATTGCTAATATTCACCTCTTTTTGATTGTAGAGATTGATGGTGTAAAAGGTCACTTTCGATATACATGTAGTTATAAGTTGTTAGAATTTCGGTAATTTGCCTTCATTTGTGGTTTTGTTTGGCATCTTAGGTTATCATATGGAAATGCCATATTAAGTTATGTTCTTTTAAACATAATTGGATGTGTAACCAATTTTAATACTAAATAGCATTTGTGATATCAATCTATATTTTGGTTAACGTAATTACTTATGTCCATTCTACTTAATCATCCTTTTTGTGTTACATTGATTACGCTTATCTTTTACTCACATATTCCTCAATATGTCTTATGATTATACGGGTTTATGAATTTCGCTTAGGTGTTATGGGCCATTACCAAATTGGGCCTAAGTGTTATGGGATTTTAAGTGACTTGGGCTTAATTTAGTTATTGGACTTAACCTTATTTGGGTTATGTGCTTAATGGGTTATATTGATTATTGGGCTACATGGTTTATTGGGCCCAGTGGGCCTACTGATTTATGGTTCAATGGGTTTATTATTTGGGCCGGGTTAGCCCATTATGGTCCTTAGTGTATCTTTTAGCCCATTACACAAATTATTGGTTTACTTCAGAATTTTCTGTTTTTACTCACATATTCCTTAATATGTCTTATGATTATACGGGTTTATGAATTTCGCTTAGGTGTTATGGGCCATTACCAAATTGGGCCTAAGTGTTATGGGATTTTAAGTGACTTGGGCTTAATTTAGTTATTGGACTTAACCTTATTTGGGTTATGTGCTTAATGGGTTATATTGATTATTGGGCTACATGGTTTATTGGGCCCAGTGGGCCTACTGATTTATGGTTCAATGGGTTTATTATTTGGGCCGGGTTAGCCCATTATGGTCCTTAGTGTATCTTTTAGCCCATTACACAAATTATTGGTTTACTTCAGAATTTTCTGTTTTTACTTCACATTTTTATGAAATGTTGGCTACTGTTCTGGGGTTAAACCGAATTATTTGGACCCTCCTAATTTTTATACAATAACCTATATGTGTCCACTTATTTTGTGAATTTTGGGTGAATTTTTAAGTAATGTTTACTACCTCTAAAAATTACTCAAACATAAACTGTCCCGAATGGGAATTGTTTGCGACATAAGAAGTTTTATAAAAGTTCTCGATGTTTTGATTGCTATAAAAATACCATGATTTTATTTTAAGCATATAACACATCAAAGTTAATTCCTACCAAGTTTAAGCTTCTGGAACCTCTTAATTTTCAAGATAAAATTTCTCAAAGTTGATATAGATATTACACAAAAATGCAGTTTTGACCAGTTTTAGTAGAAAAATCATATCTTTTGTTTTGTTCAGTATTTTAGGGTGATTATAGTTGGAGGTTAACTTTAACTCGTTTATCTACAACTTTTGTTTTGACAACTTTCCCTGAATCGGTCGTCACATGCTCAGTTTATCCGTCCAAAGTGAAAACTGTGATTCTGTCAGATTGTATTTTGGTCCAAACAAACAACCAATGGCTTGGTTTGCTTACTTTGCACTCTAAATTACCACTAACATATTTGTTGGTTATTTTTGTATGACTTTAACATCAAATATACTGATTATAGCAGATTCAAAATTATCAATAATCCATCTCAACTTCCAAAATCAAAATCAATCAAAACTAGTGCAAATCTAAGCATGCATGTTAAATCTAACACTTTTAAGCAAGATTAAGCTATAAACTTTAATCTAACTTTTGAAAATAACATTTCGATGAAGAATCACAGAAAAATAGACATATTTTCTTTGATAGAAAAGTCATTTTTGTGAGACCCATTTAACCATTTTATAACAAATCTTGCAACTACTAACTCTTGGGTCTTGTTCTTGTTGAATCATTGAATCCTTTCTCTAGATCTTTACATGCATGAACATGTGAGATAAGGATCTATCAACCTTGCCCTCATTGAGTTTAAATCAAGAGGAAAATCAAAGAAAAACATGATTTTTGATAAAGATCTTTTAGTATCTACAAAAACAAGATAGATTAAACAAAGAGATGATGAGTTATACCCTTGATGAACACGGTTTTGTAGATGATTTTATGCAGAATTTTCGTGACATTCAAGACCCCCAAATGACTCCATACTTGACCTTAGATGATAAATTAACAAGAAAGATTATTATTACAATAGTTTAGATTAGATTTAAGCTCCATTTTTGCTTGTTAAATCCGAAAATATGAAGAAGAGTGGAAAGAAAGTTGAGAGAGAGTTGGAGAAAGTGTGTGTGAGTGGTATGTGTGAAATGATGCAGAAAATTGGAGTGTTGGGAGCATATCCACGTGATGGAGGGGGAGAAAAGAAGTTGGGAGAATGGTCATTGGTCTAGTTGGGTGGTGGCTTGAAGCCCATTGGCTAGGCAAAGTGTGTGTTGTGTAAATTTGAATTTTAAGGGTGTATATGGTTTTATTTTGGTCTACATTCATGCATGAATACTTTTGTATGTATAAATATATATATGTGTGTGTAGTGTAATTACTTAAATTAGTTAGTTGTTTAAAGTGTAAGTATTATTTAGTATAGGTTCATGTATGAGGGTTTATTTACTAGTTATTTAGCAATTTAGGACATGATTGTGTACATATATGTGTGTATGTAGCCGTGTATATATATAATTTTATTTTTTTTTGTGTTTCAATTTGTTACTTAATCACTTTGTTATAAACTTGTACTCACAATAGACATATATATTCACTTATTATTATTATTTAAACTCACCTCATGTACGTGATAGTTTATAATTACATTTTCAAGATGGTCATTATGTATTTATGCGCATATATACTTTAATTAGCTTGGTGTTTAAATTGTTGGATATTTATAAGATTGTTGATTGTTGTCACAACTTGTGAGTCTTGTACAAATACTTTTATAATTTAACTTCTCGAAATAAAGTTTTTGGTTCATTGACGTTTAATCAAGTTCAGTTAGAACTAATTTATAGCTTGAGATTGTCTTGAATGATTTTAGTTATTGTTTATGGCATTTCTAAGATACCTAGTCACCTACGGTATTTCGTCGGACTAGAGGGCAGTTATCACCATGCCTTAATGCCTAGAAGGTCAATTCTCTTAATAAAACTCTAGGGATATACACCTAGACAAATCTAAGTAAATTGTCCTAGTCAAAAATTGAGGATTGTTACATCATTACCCCCTTAACAACAACTTCGTCCTCGAAGTTTGCTCGTTCACATGGTGATAAAATAAATAGATTGACGATAAGGATAGCTTCACGGAGACGTACAAAATGTGAGAGTTCGTATAGGTTTCATCATGACACCTTTTTAGTTACTTACGAGCTTTTGATCTCTGTAGTTGGGGGCATCCATTGCTTGGTGCCCTAACATTCCTCGTGATTAGAGACTTCGAAAAAGAGAAAGGTTACGAATCTCGCTCACTTCCTGAGACGAATAGAAATTAATCGTATGTATCCTCACATAGAGCAATTGTAATAAATGAGATTATGATTAGATTATCAAAACGGAGGTGTAAAATGAACAAACGGTTTGTAACGTGAGTTAAAGTAATATAGTAAGAAACGTTGGAATATCGATCGTTGGTAGCTACTCATAACCATTGCCACTTTGTGTACTTTCCTTTATCGTTTTCTTTACCAATTAAGGAATCGTTCCAATGGCTTCTCGCCTGCTTTCATTTTCTTCAACTTTACGTTCGATATGCTTGCCGCTACTAACTTTGTCTTCGTTTGTGACCAAGCACTTGTTAAGGGATTACCCCCTTAATAAGAGTGATACCAACCCATTATGCCAAGTTGCACTAAAATTGCAAAGGTACATCTTCGTAGTACCTTATTTTAGGGTTTCCAATGTCGTCTTTGTTGTTTTATGACGTGCAAGGGAATCATGAATTAGTTGATGATAGTTCCATCTTACTCCTCATACTCTCCTTTGTCCTTCAACTTCGTCCTTAGTTTCCTAAAGTCTCCCTTTTTTGGTTATTTGCTAAGACATATCGTTACCAGTTTCTCTTGCTTTTGCCGATATTGACTTTCAAACCGTTTTAGGGCACCTTTGATTCTTCCTCTTTAATGTAGAAGTACTACCATCTATGACATATTGCCGACTAAACTCCTTTTTAACATTGCACATGTAACCTCTTCCATTTCTCTTCTATTCCTACGCATTCCTCGCGATAGGGTTTACACAATCTTTATGCTCATAAATCATCATATCATATCATCGCCGTCTTGGCAAGACTAACACATCAAGTCCTTGTTGGCATGGATTCCTTCTCAAGGACAATCCTTCTTGGGTCCTTTCAGTCCTCTACAAAACTTCCATGGACCTAGCTCCCTAAAGCCTTATATCTATTTTTAGTTTTCTCACCCAAGTTCACCTTCTTTTAGCTCACCTTTCTACGGATCGTTGATTTTGGGGAGAAGGCTATCACAACTTATTGTGCTTCCTCTACTTATCGACCATACTTGTCCTCTTTGGTGAAGCGAGTCTTCCATGGGGTGTTGAACGTATACCGCTTTCTCTTAGCTTAGTTGATATGCTCTACTAATAGCTAGTCTTTTGATAGAGGTTTTCCAATTGGTATTCAAAGAATAACGCTTGGAACGCCATAAAGATGAATACCTCCAGAACTACATCTTGCCAATGACGTCAATGCCTTCACTTTACCGTTTGGGTTAAATCGCCTTCCTTTACTTTACTTTCTACTTCATATATCTTTTAATGACGCTAGTGAATAACTCTTCTTGAAAGATAAAGTATAATCTTGCGTCTCATGTTCCATCTTCGAGTATCTTCCTTGTTGCGATTACCCCTTAACATTTTTTTTTTTTTTTTTCTCACCCAAGTTCACCTTCTTTTAGCTCACCTTTCTACGGATCGTTGATTTTGGGGAGAAGGCTATCACAACTTATTGTGCTTCCTCTACTTATCGACCATACTTGTCCTCTTTGGTGAAGCGAGTCTTCCATGGGGTGTTGAACGTATACCGCTTTCTCTTAGCTTAGTTGATATGCTCTACTAATAGCTAGTCTTTTGATAGAGGTTTTCCAATTGGTATTCAAAGAATAACGCTTGGAACGCCATAAAGATGAATACCTCCAGAACTACATCTTGCCAATGACGTCAATGCCTTCACTTTACCGTTTGGGTTAAATCGCCTTCCTTTACTTTACTTTCTACTTCATATATCTTTTAATGACGCTAGTGAATAACTCTTCTTGAAAGATAAAGTATAATCTTGCGTCTCATGTTCCATCTTCGAGTATCTTCCTTGTTGCGATTACCCCTTAACATTTTTTTTTTTTTCTCACCCAAGTTCACCTTCTTTTAGCTCACCTTTCTACGGATCGTTGATTTTGGGGAGAAGGCTATCACAACTTATTGTGCTTCCTCTACTTATCGACCATACTTGTCCTCTTTGGTGAAGCGAGTCTTCCATGGGGTGTTGAACGTATACCGCTTTCTCTTAGCTTAGTTGATATGCTCTACTAATAGCTAGTCTTTTGATAGAGGTTTTCCAATTGGTATTCAAAGAATAACGCTTGGAACGCCATAAAGATGAATACCTCCAGAACTACATCTTGCCAATGACGTCAATGCCTTCACTTTACCGTTTGGGTTAAATCGCCTTCCTTTACTTTACTTTCTACTTCATATATCTTTTAATGACGCTAGTGAATAACTCTTCTTGAAAGATAAAGTATAATCTTGCGTCTCATGTTCCATCTTCGAGTATCTTCCTTGTTGCGATTACCCCTTAACATTTTTTTTTTTTTTTTTCTCACCCAAGTTCACCTTCTTTTAGCTCACCTTTCTACGGATCGTTGATTTTGGGGAGAAGGCTATCACAACTTATTGTGCTTCCTCTACTTATCGACCATACTTGTCCTCTTTGGTGAAGCGAGTCTTCCATGGGGTGTTGAACGTATACCGCTTTCTCTTAGCTTAGTTGATATGCTCTACTAATAGCTAGTCTTTTGATAGAGGTTTTCCAATTGGTATTCAAAGAATAACGCTTGGAACGCCATAAAGATGAATACCTCCAGAACTACATCTTGCCAATGACGTCAATGCCTTCACTTTACCGTTTGGGTTAAATCGCCTTCCTTTACTTTACTTTCTACTTCATATATCTTTTAATGACGCTAGTGAATAACTCTTCTTGAAAGATAAAGTATAATCTTGCGTCTCATGTTCCATCTTCGAGTATCTTCCTTGTTGCGATTACCCCTTAACATTTTTTTTTTTTTTTTTTTTTTTTTCTCACCCAAGTTCACCTTCTTTTAGCTCACCTTTCTACGGATCGTTGATTTTGGGGAGAAGGCTATCACAACTTATTGTGCTTCCTCTACTTATCGACCATACTTGTCCTCTTTGGTGAAGCGAGTCTTCCATGGGGTGTTGAACGTATACCGCTTTCTCTTAGCTTAGTTGATATGCTCTACTAATAGCTAGTCTTTTGATAGAGGTTTTCCAATTGGTATTCAAAGAATAACGCTTGGAACGCCATAAAGATGAATACCTCCAGAACTACATCTTGCCAATGACGTCAATGCCTTCACTTTACCGTTTGGGTTAAATCGCCTTCCTTTACTTTACTTTCTACTTCATATATCTTTTAATGACGCTAGTGAATAACTCTTCTTGAAAGATAAAGTATAATCTTGCGTCTCATGTTCCATCTTCGAGTATCTTCCTTGTTGCGATTACCCCTTAACATTTTTTTTTCCTCTAGAAAAATGTAAGGGATTTCCCGCTCTTCACTTCATCTCGCCTTCCTTGGCGATCTTCAATTCGCCAAATTCCTTATTCCTTCGTGTAACAAATCTCCATCTACACGGGTGTTTTGAAAAAGAAAAGGATAGCTCGGAATCCTTTTTTGTTACTCTTCCATCTTGAGGGTTACTCGACACATCCTAATTATCTTATTGTCCTTGGTTTTCTTCTTCTAACTACTCTCATTTTCCAACATTGCTAGTGATATTCCCCCAAGTTCTAGGGGAGTCCTTGTACTTAACCGAAGGTGACTTTCATGTCTCACAACCTCCCTTTTGTTGGCCGCTCAATCTTTCTTTTGGTCGATTAACATAGATAGGAAAGACCTTCGATTCTTTCTCCAAGTTAAGGCTTAGTATACTCTTTGATTGTGCTTCCTTGTACTTCGATTGACACACAACATACCTTCCACATCCTACGTTACGTATGTGACCTAATAGCATCTTCTATGCTATACGGTTATCCCAAGTATTCCACTTGTGGACGACTGATGTCTGAACGTCTTTCGCATCTGTTGATGTCGCACCGAGAGCAGGGTACTACTTACTCGATTTCACCATTGCTGAGTGTTACGTAAGTGAGTTGTATGTTGTTAGGTTATTAACTTTTGAAGAGAAACAGTGGTGATCATTACTTTCAATAATCGAGAATATCAAGGATATAAAATTTTGGTTTCGAATGAATGATATAGGGAATACAAAAACAACAGTCATTAAGACTCGAATCAGACTCTTTGCGCGAGTTAGATAAATCACTTCTATGTCTTTCGTTGCCCAATGGACTCCAACTTTCAATGACGTCAATACATGTCGCACCGAGACTTAGATAGTATGGATAACTGTTCGTGTACGCGTGTTAGAATAGAGATATCGCACCAAATTTCGGGGCTACAATCCTCAGAATGTGTCGTCTAGAATATATATCGGAATGTGTTCTACCAGTGTCGTCGAATCGTAATTTGTCTTTAATACCACTTGCCCTTCACAAGTCTCCAACTTCATCCGACATTTCCATATGTTTCGCACCATCTCAGATCGAATACAAGGGTTATGCGTAGTATCTTGGGACTACAATTCGTGTCATATCTTGGGACTACAATTCTCAGAGTATATCGTCCAATGTTCGTGGGAAGATGCTCCACTGATGATATCGCCGTTGTCATATGTCCATAATGAATAGTGGTGTCGTAAGAAATAGGATGTGGGATAATTTCAAAAGAGCACGAGTGAACGAATATTAGATTGGAGGGGTACTTAATGACAACTTTCATACTTAGGAAATTTCTAATTCATTTTGCATTTCTCAGGGACAATCACTAGTTCTCAAGCGGTCATGTCTCAACGCACAATATCTATCTTTATAGTAAGTACTAACCACATTATCATCATATCATGCAAATACTAGTTCTTAATAGTCAAATCTTAGAGCACAATAACTATCTCGATACTAAGGCAAGACTATATATATCATTACATCATCCACGTACTAGTCTTCAAATAGCTCAACCTCAGGGCGCAATAACTATCTTAGTAGTAAGGCATGACTACCTAACCATCGCAATATTCACGCGCTAGTTTCAAATAGCTCAAACTTAGAGAGTAAAGGCTCTTATATCTATATCGTCCATGAAATTTCGTATTAACTCGTCATGCTCATATTCTCTTTCAAACTAATCGTAAATGATCAACCTCATTACCCAATAATTTAAACAAGTCATATTCCAAAATGATTTCTTGCCTCATAGTAATCATATTATTTTAAATTTCATATGCTACTTAAAGTTCAACATCATAAATCACAAAGCTTTACGCATGCATTTATCTCATAATTTCCACATTGCACATTCCAAACTTTCACATTGCATATTACAACTTTCACATTGCATATTACAACTTTCACATTGCACATTATAAGCTTTCACATTGCATATTACAACTTTCACATTGCACATTATAAGCTTTCACATTGCACATTATAAGCTTTCACATTGCATATTACAACTTTCACATTGCACATTATAAGCTTTCACATTGCATATTACAACTTTCACATTGCACATTATAAGCTTTCACATTGCATATTACAACTTTCACATTGCACATTATAAGCTTTCACATTGCAATCAAATCATGCCCAAATTCACATGTTATAGCATAGAGTAGCATGTATCAATGAATATCTTTCAATCTTATATTCATTTCACTTCTAATGTGCAAAAGGGGAATCCTACTAAACTAGCATAATCCTCAAGTAAAGCAAGTCTCGAATCGTTATATATGCTTAGGTGAATGTCTAAATGCAACACGTATTCTCATTAAAACGCGTTTAATAAAGGTCTCTTTTTTTTTTGAAAAGGAATCCTTTTGAACATAAGTTCAAGTAGCCGTTTGAGTTTTACATGGTCCTCTCATAATTAAACGTAGTTCATGACCTACGTTTAATTAGGGTCCTACCATGTAAAGCTCAAACTAATCCGCTTAACCTTATGCTCGACTCGACTATAAAAATTTGTTTTTGAAAAGTGGCTATAGTTTTGAAATTCCCGGAGGAACCCCAATGTTCTCTATAACCTTAGGCTCTGATACCATTTTCTGTAACACCCCAACTAAGGCGGAACGATGAGATGTACAGAAAGTCGAGTATTCAAAACAAAGGATTATAAATAACATTCACCATAGCTTTATTTGATAAAAAGAATTTACAAATGTACAAGCATGTGAACCAATTTCCAAGTACAAATGCGTCCACCATACTTG
Source organism: Erigeron breviscapus (assembly GCA_034093135.1). Lineage (NCBI taxonomy): Eukaryota > Viridiplantae > Streptophyta > Magnoliopsida > Asterales > Asteraceae > Erigeron > Erigeron breviscapus. The sequence continues at coordinate 89,673,580 of CM067172.1, forward strand.
GATATTAAGTTCACGAAACAAATAACAAGCACATGAAATAGTATACTACAATGATCAAGGCGGATTCCATTGCCCATCACAAGGTTTGATCTTTGACTCCAAAGTGCAATGCAAATAATCATGATGCATATAATTCCCCAAAGCTTAAGCTAATTCCTGAAAAGCATGAAGAAAAAGTGTCAACTACGAAAACGTAGTTGGTGAGTGCATAGGTTTTTAAGTAAATTTCGTTACATAATCATTTCAATACTTAGAAAACGTATTATCAGATATCAATATACCCAAACCACATGATCGGCAAAAATTCCCATATCAAACCATCAAGTTTTCAAAATACCATAACGTCCTTTCAAAGAGTTGAAAATCCATGGTAAATTATAAAGCTTTCATTTGTCAAATTTATCGTGAGAGAAAAAGTATATAAATCGATTAATCATACATCATACCAAAACCATTCGGTCATCAATATTTCAATATCGCCAATTTCAACAACTTTCAAGATTCCATATAAGGTCCAATACCCAAACCGTATGTTCAATCCATAATATCCAACCACAAATAATATCAATACCACTTGGTCAATGGTAAGACTTACCATGACATAATTTGATGAGATTGTTCTTGAGCCACTACTAAGACCCTTCACGTCCAAATAATAATAATGATAATATGTCCCGAAGAAGTGATAATAGAAGCACATGCTGTCAATCACGTGCAATAATGATAATATGTCCCGAAAAAGTGATAATAGAAGCACATGCTGTCAATCACGTCCAATAATGATAATATGTCCCGAAGAAGTGATAATAGAAGCACATGCTGTCAATCACGTGCAATAATGATAATAAAGGAGTCGTGCCATGGAGACGACCAATAATAAAAGTAGATTAGAGCACCCCATGACCGACACCGTTGAAGGCGGCCACAAAGGCGGCCAATCAACCTGTCGCCACTGATGTGAGTGAGGGGATGAATCCTAGTTGCGCAACCCTCTAACTACAGGCCTCAATGAGTTAATAGTAGTGTACAGGGGACCACCGTTTGTCAGTACTCAAGCTCATCATATAACATATAACACGTTGAACATACAATCATTCCCATATAATCATCATTCATTCACTATCGCATTTTCATAAAAGAAGCAATTTTATTTATCATGCTTTTCACCCCGTAAGTAAAACATATAAAAGAGTTTGAAAGGGGGCTATGACTCACCTTGATATGCCGAGCATTATATATACTTATCCAAAATGGGTACTTCCATTTATTGCTTCCTTGATCATATATTCCATCATGGTCCTCAACCATATTTCAAAGCCAAGACTATCCCTACGAGAGGACTAATATACGTAAGTTCCTATCTTAAGCCATCATTTAGAAATTTCACTTTCATTATGTTGTCATCAATTATGGGATCCAAGTATATTGCTAATATTCACCTCTTTTTGATTGTAGAGATTGATGGTGTAAAAGGTCACTTTCAATATAAATGTAGTTATAAGTTGTTAGAATTTCGGTAATTTGCCTTCATTTGTGGTTTTGTTTGGCATCTTAGGTTATCATATGGAAATGCCATATTAAGTTATGTTCTTTTAAACATAATTGGATGTGTAACCAATTTTAATACTAAATAGCATTTGTGATATCAATCTATATTTTAGTTAACGTAATTACTTATGTCCATTCTACTTAATCATCTTTTTTGTGTTACATTGATTACGCTTATCTTTTACTCACATATTCCTCAATATGTCTTATGATTATTCGGGTTTATGAAATTCGCTTAGGTGTTATGGGTCATTACCAAATTGGGCTAAGTGTTATAGGCTTTTAAGTGACTTGGGCTTAATTTAGTTATTGGACTTAACCTTATTTGGGTTATGTGCTTAATGGGTTATATTGATTATTGGGATACATGGTTTATTGGGCCCAGTGGGCCTACTGATTTATGGTTCAATGGGTTTATTATTTGGTCCGGGTTAGCCCATTATGGTCCTTAGTGTATCTTTTAGCCCATTACACAAATTATTGGTTTACTTCAGAATTTTTTGTTTTTACTTCACATTTTTATGAAATGTTGGCTACTGTTTTGGGGTTAAACCGAATTATTTGGACCCTCCTGATTTTTATACAATAACCTATATGTGTCCACTTATTTTGTGAATTTTGGGTGAATTTTTAAGTAATGTTTACTACCTCTAAAAATTACTCAAACATAAACTGTCCCGAATGGGAATTGTTTGCGACATAAGAAGTTTTATAAAAGTTCTCGATGTTTTGATTGCTATAAAAATACCATGATTTTATTTTAAGCATAGAACACATCAAAGTTAATTCCTACCAAGTTTAAGCTTCTGGAACCTCTTAACTTTCAAGATAAAATTTCTCAAAGTTGATATAGATATTACACAAAAATGCAGTTTTGACCAGTTTTAGTAGAAAATCATATCTTTTGTTTTGTTCAGTATTTTAGGGTGATTCCAGTTGGAGGTTAACTTTAACTCGTTTATCTACAACTTTTGTTTTGACAACTTTCCCTGAATCGGTCGTCACATACTCAGTTTATCCGTCCAAAGTGAAAACTGTGATTCTGTCAGATTGTATTTTGGTCCAAACAACCAACCAATGGCTTGGTTTGCGTACTTTGCACTCTAAATTACCACTAACATATTTGTTGGTTATTTTTGTATGACTTTAACATCAAATATACTGATTATAGCAGATTCAAAATTATCAATAATCCATCTCAACTTCCAAAATCAAAATCAATCAAAACTAGTGCAAATCTAAGCATGCATGTTAAGATCTAACACTTTTAAGCAAGATTAAGCTATAAACTTTAATCTAACTTTTGAAAAAAAAATTTGATGAAAAATCACAGAAATATAGACATATTTTCTTTGATAGAAAAATCATTTTTGTGAGACCCATTTAACCATTTTATAACAAATCTTGCAACTACTAACTTTTGGGTCTTTTTCTTGTTGAATCATTGAATCCTTTCTCTAGATCTTTACATGCATGAACATGTGAGATAAGGATCTATCAACCTTGCCCTCATTGAGTTTAAATCAAGAGGAAAATCAAAGAAAAACATGATTTTTGATAAAGATCTTTTAGTATCTACAAAAACAAGATAGATTAAACAAAGAGATGATGAGTTATACCCTTGATGAACACGGTTTTGTAGATGATTTTATGCAGAATTTTCGTGACATTCAAGACCCCCAAATGACTCCATACTTGACCTTAGATGATAAATTAACAAGAAAGATTATTATTACAATAGTTTAGATTAGATTTAAGCTCCATTTTTGCTTGTTAAATACGAAAATATGAAGAAGAGTGGAAAGAAAGTTGAGAGAGAGTTGGAGAAAGTGTGTGTGAGTGGTATGTGTGAAATGATGCAGAAAATTGGAGTGTTGGGAGCATATCCACGTGATGGAGGGGGAGAAAAGAAGTTGGGAGAGTGGTCATTGGTCTAGTTGGGTGGTGGCTTGAAGCCCATTGGCTAGGCAAAGTGTGTGTTGTGTAAATTTGAATTTTAAGGGTGTATATGGTTTTATTTTGGTCTACATTCATGCATGAATACTTTTGTATGTATAAATATATATATGTGTGTGTAGTGTAATTACTTAAATTAGTTAGTTGTTTAAAGTGTAAGTATTATTTAGTATAGGTTCATGTATGAGGGTTTATTTACTAGTTATTTAGCAATTTAGGACATAATTGTGTACATATATGTGTGTATGTAGCCATGTATATATATAATTTTATTTTTTTGTGTTTCAATTTGTTACTTAATCACTTTGTTATAAACTTGTACTCACAATAGACATATATATTCACTTATTATTATTATTTAAACTCACCTCATGTACGTGATAGTTTATAATTACATTTTCAAGATGGTCATTATGTATTTATGCGCATATATACTTTAATTAGCTTGGTGTTTAAATTGTTGGATATTTATAAGATTGTTGATTGTTGTCACAACTTGTGAGTCTTGTACAAATACTTTTATAATTTAACTTCTCGAAATAAAGTTTTTGGTTCATTGACGTTTCATCAAGTTCAGTTAGAACTAATTTATAGCTTGAGATTGTCTTGAATGATTTTAGTTATTGTTTATGGCATTTCTAAGATACCTAGTCACCTACGGTATTTCGTCGGACTAGAGGGCAGTTATCACCATGCCTTAATGCCTAGAAGGTCAATTCTCTTAATAAAACTCTAGGGATATACACCTAGACAAATCTAAGTAAATTGTCCTAGTCGGAAATTGAGGGTTGTTACAACTCTTATTATTGACTCGGCCAACTAAGTCCTTAAAAATTACGGCAGCAAATTCTATTCTAGTCATAGTGACCATAGCATGAAAAATTTGCAATTCTAAGGCATTAGGTTGGTCAAAGCTGCCTGCCTTAACTTGTAAAGACTTTGAAATTGTGCTTAAAAGATAGTTCCATATTCCAGTTAAATATTTCATTTTAACAACTGAAGCCAATGGACCATCATAACCAACATCTTGTAAAACACTTTTGGCTTCAGCATGTGACACCAAACTTTCATAAATGTTATCAGGCATATAAGACAGCTCAAACGCAGACCTAATCCTCTTAAGAGATATGTATACCTTTTTCTTACCATTGAGGATTGTACCATAGATTGCAGGATCTCCTTCTTTGTTCTGTCCAACATAACAGCTTGCCCAAAATTCACATAGGAGATCTTTGAATACCACCGTTGGTTGCTCAATCAACATTTTGCCTAATGGATGATGCCATAAGAATGACACCACTTCACCATACCCCTTAGCCCAGGCAGGAGGATGAACATTGGCAGAAACGACACTGACAATCTTGATTTTTTCTGTATCAAGATCAGAAGGAACAGCCACAACCTTATCTCCCACCACATAGGGTGAAAGCTTATTCACGCTTACTGGAGCTGGGTATAGGATATCAGATTCAGATGAACAATCTGATTGAGAGTTAGTAGCAGAAGGAGGAGAAACAGATGATGATGCCATTGTAAGAAATAAGAATTTTAGAAGAAGTATTTGAGAATTAATAGAACAGTGTACAGATTTGAGAAGATGAGAGAAGTTGATCGATTAGATATGAAAGTAATTTGGGGGTTTAGGTTAAAATTGAGTATATATACTTTATTATAATAAATATATTCAAAAATAACCGTTTGAAAATTGGAGAGAGAAAGTATTTGATTGGAGGAGAAACAAGTAGTGGGGGTACTTTTTGCAGTAAAAGCCGTTGCCACTACACGTGTCAGTTACCAATTAAATAGAGAATGGATAAATAAGTAAACTAAATAAAATAATGTAAATAATAAAACGCACTGAGATATTTAATAACAAAAACAACCACTAAGTTGGGTCAGACTCAGCTTACCCTCTTTTCCTTAGAAAATCACCAAGTATGAGAGGGTAGTCTGGGTCAGACACAACTTACCCTCAAAATTTGAGAATAATTTTAAGGGGTCAGATTTGTTATTACTTATCTCACTGTATCTTACATATTTAACATACCCAGCTTACTAATGAGATAGTTGAACCTTGATTCATCCAATGGCTTTGTAAACAAGTCAGCTAACTGATTATCTGTTGGAATGAAGTGGAGTTCAACATCTTCTTTCATCACATGATCTCTAATGAAATGATATCTTATATCAATGTGCTTGGTCCTTGAATGAAACACAGGATTGTTTGAAATTGCTATGGCACTGATATTGTCACAAAAGATTGGGGTTTTTTATGCAGTGACACCATAGTTTTGAAGTTGATATTGCATCCAAAGAACTTGAGAGCAACAACTTCCTGCAGCAACATATTCAGCTTCTACAGTAGAAATTGAAACTGAATGCTGCTTTTTGCTGGACCAGCTTACAAGTCTATTGCCAAGCAATTGACAAGCTCCTGAAGTGCTTTTTCTATCAATCTTACAGCCTGCAAAGTCAGAATCTGAATAGCCAATTAGATCAAATCCTGAGTCTTTGGGATACCAAAGACCCAGATTGGGACTACCTTTAAGGTATCTAAAGATTCTTTTCACAGCCTTAAGATGAGATTCTTTAGGACTAGCTTGATATCTTTCACAAAGACATGTAGCAAACATAATATCAGGTCTACTAGCAGTTAAGTAAAGTAATGATCCTATCATACCCCTATAAGCTGTGGTGTCAACAGATTTGCCATTTTTATCTTCACCCAGCTTATCACCAGTTCCCATAGGAGTTTTCATAGGTGAGCAATCACTAAAACCAATTTTGTTCAAGAGATCTTTAACATATTTTCCTTGATTTATGAAAATTCCATTTTTAGTTTGGTTGACTTGTAAACCCAGAAAATAGTTTAGTTCTCCCATCATGCTCATTTCATACTTTTTAGACATTAATTCAGAAACTTTTTGCAAAGTCTTTCACTACTAGACCCAAATATGATATCATCTACATAAATTTGCACAAGAAGAATATCACCATTATACTTTCTCACAAATAAAGTGTAAGTCCCAACTCAATAGATGGTACTACCTGAAGACACCTTTATGTCGATGGTGGAGTTACTTTGCAATATAAGCACTGAACTGGAGACGACCAGTTACAGGAGTATATACCAAGTTCTAGATAGATTACTTATTTAAGTGACAATAAGTAAAGAACAAGGCAATAATACAAAATACTTGTAAAGTAAATTGGTGAGACAATATGAAATTTTCAAGTGTAATTTATTTATTAACTTTAAATAAATTACAAGGTTGTTGCGGAACTGATGTGCTAAATCGAGTTTAAAAATTAAAACTAGAAATACCTTGAAACTCACTACTACACACTATCGGGCAGTGGACCCGATCGTATGCAATATAGTTATAAAGTAAGTCCAGGTTCGTTCACGGGGATTGGTTTGAATCAATTGTTTAGTAAAATGGTTTGGAAAAAGGGTGTTGCTTTGATTCTCTCTTCGACAATAACTTTTAAGGACAAAACGCATAAAGTAAAGGTAAACTCAAACAATAATGGTAAAGATCATCCACCTTGACTTCGCTAAACTTCAAACATGATTGCATACAATTAAGACCAAATTCATTAATAGTTGACAAGATAATCGTGAAAGAATAAAATGCTCGCGTGGTACCACCAACCGCTCACAAATCACCCAAACACCTAAGTTGTTTACTTGTAAACCCAGAAAATAGTTTAGTTCTCCCATCATGCTCATTTCATACTTTTTAGACATTAATTCAGAAACTTTTTGCAAAGTCTTTCACTACTAGACCCAAATATGATATCATCTACATAAATTTGCACAAGAAGAATATCACCATTATACTTTCTCACAAATAAAGTGTAAGTCCCAACTCAATAGATGGTACTACCTGAAGACACCTTTATGTCGATGGTGGAGTTACTTTGCAATATAAGCACTGAACTGGAGACGACCAGTTACAGGAGTATATACCAAGTTCTAGATAGATTACTTATTTAAGTGACAATAAGTAAAGAACAAGGCAATAATACAAAATACTTGTAAAGTAAATTGGTGAGACAATATGAAATTTTCAAGTGTAATTTATTTATTAACTTTAAATAAATTACAAGGTTGTTGCGGAACTGATGTGCTAAATCGAGTTTAAAAATTAAAACTAGAAATACCTTGAAACTCACTACTACACACTATCGGGCAGTGGACCCGATCGTATGCAATATAGTTATAAAGTAAGTCCAGGTTCGTTCACGGGGATTGGTTTGAATCAATTGTTTAGTAAAATGGTTTGGAAAAAGGGTGTTGCTTTGATTCTCTCTTCGACAATAACTTTTAAGGACAAAACGCATAAAGTAAAGGTAAACTCAAACAATAATGGTAAAGATCATCCACCTTGACTTCGCTAAACTTCAAACATGATTGCATACAATTAAGACCAAATTCATTAATAGTTGACAAGATAATCGTGAAAGAATAAAATGCTCGCGTGGTACCACCAACCGTTACAAAGCACGTTGACAAAATTATTCCTTTTATTAAAATGACATTCACTATCATACCATGAACTAGTGATAATTGCTCATAGACAAGCAACCGTTTGAAAATCACATATGTATTCGACTAGTACCACTAACGAAGAACACACATGCCACCAATATCATAATAATAAATATAAAGGAATTAAATCATCAAGATCTCGACACAACGATAATTGAAATCAACTCTTTGAATTAAAACATCTAGCAATCACATCATTCGTCTAGTTACATCAAGGTGGATGATTGAAGTATTAGCCACTCATAATCAAATTGAAATAACAATCAAAATCAAGGAAGAACATGATTTACCAATTGTTTGAGAAAATAGAAATTGCAAGACAATAAGGTAGATACGATCTAGATGGGTGCACGTGAATCTTCAACGAATCGGAAGAAGATGTAATCTTGAATTGATCCTTGAAGTATTTCCTTGTAGTGCAGCTCCTAGAAAGAGTATTTTATATATTGGGAAATAGGTTATTTTTCTATTTATACCTCCCATCATTTTGGTGCAAAAACTGCCCAAAAACCTTTCAGAACCGTCCCCTCACTGCGGCGCAGTGGGCGTGTAATGCCCCCACTGCGTCGCAGTGCATATACACTGGTCCAAATGCTCATTTGACAAGGCCGACTGCGGCGCAGTGGGCACATGCACATCCCACTGCGTCGCAGTGATATCTTACTGGTTGGTCACTCCCCTTTTCCACTAGCCGACTGCGGCGCAGTGGCCCAGTTCACCACCACTGCGTCGCAGTGATATCTTTCTGGTCTAGATGCCTCTTTCCATATAGATGACTGCGGCGCAGTGAAGGCAAACTTGCCCACTACGTCGCAGTGTAAATGTACTGGTCCAAAGCCACGCAACAACTTATGAAGATTTGTAAATTCACAATCTCTTTTCACCTCTCGAACTCTCCAATCAACTTCATGGCCACGAAATTACTCGAAATTGCACTAAACGGACACGTCACCTGTTTAGAACCTGAAACCACTAACAAAACCCATAAACACGCCAAATGCCAGCAAAATCGACTAAAAACATATAATAAAAAGGCCAATAACGATGTGGGCGATGGGTATAAATTGGTCACATCAGGAACCAAGATAATACAAGTATGTAAATATCCTAACAACCTATGAACTACAATTGATCTATACTTGGAATTTCTCTAAACAATCGAAACACTTAAAGTTATGAAATGTTCCTTTTTACGATTGAGAGAATATTGCACAAGTTCACCAAGAATATTACAGGTTTGCAAAGTGTGTGACTTCTTAAAAGTAAAAGTGAAGTTCTTGGTTGTGCAATAACTTGTATTTATAGGAAAAGTTAACATTGGGATGTTAACTTTGGCCGTACAAATATGGTTGAGAACATTTAAGGAATAGCATTTAATTCCTTAAAATGCTGTGTAAAGTTGCAGTATAAAGCAACTTTATTCAACCAGCTTTATGTACCTTTTTGTACTTAAATAATAAGATAAATCTTATTATCCGGGTAAAAGCACATAAAGCATAAAAGTCAATTCCTCGTAATCAGTGTAAAGCTTTATAAGAGCTTTCCACTGACGGTCTCCAGTTTGTAACTGATTAGAATGTCAATTGGCCTTCGCTACCATTGTCATTCTCTATCTTCCACTTGTTGTCTTCGACTCTAACTGGAAGGATTCTTCAACTGGTCAGTTCTCAACTGGAGGAAGTCTTCAGTTGCGTTAACTGTACGATGCAACTGGACTTCAATATATTTCTGGACAAATCTTCTTGGTCTCCAGGTGCAACTAGAGACTGGCCAGTTTCACTGAAACTGGTCCTAACATAAAGTCTTGTCAACATTACCTCTTTTGAATTTGTTGGCCAAAAGAAATTTAGGCAAAGTATCATACCATGCCCTTGGAGCTTTCTTCAAGCCATAGAGAGCTTTGTCAAGATTGAAAACATGGTCAGGAAACTTTGAATTTTCAAAACCTGGAGGTTGTTCAACATAGACTTCTTCTTCCAATTTCCCATTCAGAAATGCACTCTTCACATCCATTTGATTGACTTTGAAACCTTTGTGAGCAGAGAAGGCTAAGAACATTCTGATTGCCTCCATTCTTGCCACAGGAGCAAAAGTCTCATCATAATTAATTCCATCCTCTTGTCTGTAACCAAGAGCTACCAATCTTGCTTTGTTTCTGGTCACAACACCCTTTTCATCCATTTTGTTTATGTAGACCCACTTGGTTCCAATCACAGTTTTGTGATGAGGTCTTGGAACAAGTTCCCAAACCTTATTTCTTTCAAACTGTGTCAGTTTATCTTGCATAGTGTTTACCCAAGATGGATCTGCCAGAGCTTCATCAACCTCAGTTCCATATTGCTTACAAAATTGACAAACATGCAAAAATTGCCTGTTGCTTTTCTTCTTATTTTCACACCAGAAAGAGGATCACCAATGATTTGATTAATTGGATGACACTTTGTCCATTTAGTTACATGAGATGGAGTATTTGTAACTTGGACAACAGACTGATTCAGATTTAAAGATTCAACATGATCAGCTTGTGGAGTGGACTGATTAGCTTGGATTGGAGTTGGAGGATCTAAGCCAGTTGGAGTGTCATTTGATGGATTCTGAATATTTTCTTCAGTAGGAGTTGGATCAGTTTGCACATTTTCAAAGATAGGAACATCTTCTTCTTCTTCAATCAGTTGCTCCCCCTGAGTTTGAGCATTATCAGCTCCAACTGGAGGATTAGTTGGAGGCTCATTCTCAGGTACAACCAGTTCTTCAAAGTTGAAATCTTCATCTTTAGGAGAATAACAAACTGGCTTTGAACAACCTTCATCAATGCTTATATTGACAGAGTTTTCAATTGTTTTGGTTCTTTTGTTGTAAACTCTGTAAGCCTTCATCATTGTTGCATATCCAAGTAGGATACCTTCATCAGCTTTCTCATCAAACTTTCCAAGATGGTCTTTCTGATTTAGAATGTAGCAAGGACTCCCAAACATTCTTAGGAAACCAATTTCTGGTTTTCTCCCCCTAAGAAGTTCATATGCAGTCTTCTGGTGTTTTTTCACAATAAGGGATTTGTTCTGGGTAAAGGAAGCTGTGTGAACTGCTTTAGCCCAGAAACGAGACTTGACATTGTTTTGAGCCATCATGGATCTGGCAGCTTCAATAAGAGTTCTGTTTCTTCTTTCTGCAACACCATTTTGTTGAGGAGTTCTGGCCGCTGAGTAGACTTGTGAAATTCCCTTTTCACTGCAGAATGAATTAAGAGTGATATTCTTAAATTCAGTACCATTGTCACTTCTTAATTGCCTTACAGGCCTCTTGTAGAGAATTTCAGCTTGCTTGATAAAATGAATAATGCTGTCAGCAGCTTCACTCTTGTGCTTGAGAAAGAAAACCCAGGTATATCTTGAGTATTCATCAACTATAACCAAGGAGTACCTCATTCCAGTGAATGAAGGAGTACTAATTGGCCCAAATAGATCCATATGAAGCAGATCCAAACAATTATCAATGGTTGAGCATGTTTTAGACTTGAAAGTAGCTTTGTGTTGTTTGCCTTTCTCACAAGCACCACACAGCTTGTCCTTCTCATAGTTTATCACAGGAAGACCAGACACCAATTCTTTCTCGCACAGCTTGTTGATGTCTTTGATATTCATATGAGACAGTCTTTTATGCCACAACCAGTTCAGCTCATCTTGAGTCTTTGACATGAAACACACTTCTCTTGTCACAGTTGGTTTCCTCATGTCAAATGAATACAAGGACTCATCCCTTTTTGCTTCAAGAACCACATTACCTTCTAAATCAAGAACAATTCCCTTATCGGCTTGGAATCTCACTTCATAGCCAACATCACACAATTGACTCACACTGATCAAATTGTGCTTGAAACCATTCACATATGAGACCCTTTTGAAAGTAAGGGGACCATTTGAAAGTATACCAAATCCTTCAATCTTTCCTTGAGAATCATCTCCAAATGTAACATTAGGACCAGCGCGAATCCTAAAGCTACAGAGCAGGGACTTACATCCAGTCATATGCTTGGAACACCCACTATCCAAGTGCCAGGTATTATCGTCATGATTGCCCTGCATTTACAATAAGAGATTAGTTCTTTTTGGGAACCCATCCAAGGATGGGTTCACCAGAGCTGACCATCTGGTCTGACTCAGACTGGGAAACAGAACATAAACTCTTATCAGATTTGGATACCCATTGTTGCTTGATCTGACCTTTACCAGATTTGGATGCCCATTGTTGCTTGATCTGACCTTTACCAGATTTGAAATTTTTTCTTGCAACATTTAGAGTTTCCTTTTTAGCAAAACCTTTGCCTATTCCAGATTTCTTACATTCAGCTCTCAATTTTCTTTGATCAACAATTTTAGGATCAGACACATTTTTAAGAAAATTAGCATCAGTTGAAACCTCACCAATTCTGGACTCAACAAGTTTGGAAATCATTTTATCTGAGACAGACTTGGTGTTATTTGAAACAGACACAGATTTAGTTTGTGACACTTTTCCTTGAGAACCAGACTTCTCATTCTTTGACAGTTTTATCTTTTCTTTTGGAACACTATGATCTCTAACCTTTCTTTTATTTTTCTTTGAGTTACCATTGTTTGTTTTAGACTTTGAATCTGACACAGACTGGGAAATGGTCAGCTTAGATAGGTCAAGACTTTCTTCAGGTTTTAACTCAATGACCTTATCAGCTTCAGACACAGCTTCAGCAATGGTTTGACCAACAGTTTCAGGATCAATAAACCCAATACCAGATTTCTGAACCAACTTGATTGGTTTAGACTTTTTCCCTTTAGTCTGGATTTTGGGTGGCGAGGGAGGCTGATAACAAGGCTCCGTAGCACAGACTTCACTTATGGATATGGCCCTATCATAATCACCATAAAAAATAGCTTGGATCTGATGATGGATTTGCACATTTACACACTTAGCAGTTCTTTTAGAACAAATGCACCATGACTCAGTTATTTGTTTAACTTTCAAAAACTTTTCTTCTGCAGTTTTAGCTTCTTTGACAGGAATAGAGTTTAATTGTTTTTGAGCTTTAACTTCAGATTCCAGTTTTTCAATGGTGTGATTCTTAGAACTGACCTCAAGTTTCAAGACAGAAATTTCCCTTTTAAGTTCTTGATTAAAATGTTTTTGTAAAAGAACCTCATCACCCAATCTACCCAGTCTTGACAGTTTTTCATTATCAGACAGATTATAAAAGGAAATTACCTCAGGTGAAGCAGTCTGACTGGTAGATGCCTGGTGAGCTGACTCAGATTGCTGTTGTATTTTGACAAGATCTTCAGCAAACTTCTGAGTGGCTTCTTTGGCCATAAAACACTTGGCATCTTCATATACTTCATCATCAGATGAAGTGGCACTTTCAGCCCAGTCTTTGGCTACCAGACTCTTTTCACTTTTGTTAACTTTTTCACTCAGCTCAGCCACTTGTGCTTTTAAGGCTTTGTATTTGGTCTTGAGCTTTGAGTATTTTTCACTTCTTCCACTTATGGATGACACGGCTTGAGAAGACTCTTTGATCTGCAATCTCCAGCCATGTGTCCAGTCTTGCCACATTTGTAACAAGTGACTTTGGACATATCAAATGGCTTCTTGGTCTTATCAGCTTGGCCAGATTTTCCTTTTCCTTTAAACTTACTAAAGGATCTCCTTCTGATCCTTTCAGCCAACATAGCTACTTCATTAGCTAGTCCATCACCATCAGATTCATCACATTCAGATTCAGAACAAACAGAGTTAGTGTTAGAAATCACAGGAACAGCTTCATTAACACAAGGAATGATCTCATTACTCATTGAGCTAGGGTGTTCAGTCATAGAGGCAACAAGTGCAGTAGTAGGCTGACTATAAGAATCACCCATAGCAATCAACTTTTCAGCCTTTGAACACTCTTGGTTATGAAGTAAACCAAAGAGTCCAGGGAGATCAAGATCTTGATAAACAGAACTTAGCTTAACAGAAGAAATATAATTATTCCATTTAGGTGGCAATGAATCAAGAAATTTACTTTTTAAAACATCATTTTTCTTAGTTATTCCAACAGCAGCTAAATCATTAACCAAAGCATTAAAATGGGTATGAGTGTCAGTTAAGGATTTATTTCTCAAAGACAAGAATCTCTCATACTTCCTGGTTAAAGTAGTTATTGTAGATTCCATGGAAGTAGAGCAACCCTCAAACATGACAGTCAAAGTACCCCACATTTTCTTAGCTGTAGAACACATTTTAATAGAATGGTAAATATCTTTGGGCACAGCTTGGACAATGAAATTTCTAGCCTTCACATCCAAGTTTGCCAACTTCCTGTCCTCATCCCCCCAATCTGCCTTGTCCTTCACAATAGATTTGACTGTGGCAGGAATGGTTGGTTGACCATCTCTGACCACAGCATCTACCATAGGGTATGTGTGGGAACATAAGGACCATCCGTAAGGATGTCAGGCATATTGTTATCGATGGATTCAAGGAACAAAGACATTTGACCTTTCCACCCACTGAAATCATCTTTGTCAAACATGGGTGGTCTGGTTGAAGAACCATTATCAACATAAGATGACATAATGCTTTACTATAAAAGAAAATAAGCAAGGATCTAGTCAAGTTAATTCTTAACCCCTGCTCTGATACCAATTGATACGTCCCAAGGTGTATCAATATACCAAAGTATATTGTACACGGAACAGTTGTAGAGGGGGGTGAATACAACTTAATTCAATCTTTACAAACTTTTGAATAAACGTTTTAAAGACTCAGCTTATATATTAAGTAAGTAAAGAACATGAATCAATAAAACAGTAAAGCAATAAATATGAAAGGACATTCTTGCACACAGATTGTAATTTTCAATGTAATCCTTTATTAAGAAATAATCTATACAAAGAATTACAGGGTTGTTGCGGAAACAGATAGCCTATAGATATCTAAACAACCCTCTGAAATGACAAATTACAATCAATAAGTTTCTACTCAAGAGAATCAGCCCAAGCTGATCTTTGACAGACTAAGCTGTGTATAAGAGCAAAGAAAACTTAATGTGAAGAATGATTCTCAAGAATGCCACACATATGCAATCAAGGAATGAGGCTTTTATAGGCGAAAGCCCTTCTTCACTTGGTGTCCAATTCAACCACGTATTCATCTTCTATTGGATAACAGAGGAATATTTGATCGTGCCTATTCATAGTACTTGTGGTCCCCAAAGTACTGCCACTCATTCTTTTTCATCCAATAAGAGTATGGACACGCATATGTAAATCCAACCACCAACCTGGATCCTAGGATTCTTCCTAGTCACATCATTTGTCCTTATCTTCAATCCAGGTTGTTATCTTCACTTGATTGTCAGACACAGATTGGGCCATTTGTCAAAGCACCAATCTGCCTAAGTGTTTCCAAGCTGACTGCTAATCCCAAGATGACTTCCACTACAAGCTTGGTCTTCTATCTTCAATCCTCCTCTTTGACTTGGATTGAATGCAAAAACAATGTTGATGCATCTTGAACAACACTTGCTTCCATGAATTATTACAATACAAAATATGAAGCATGATCTGGGCCAGAAACAGATCGTAAGCTGTGTCAGCTTAGTCTGACCCAGATCAGATTACAAAAACCAAAAGATTTCTAAGTGTTTAACTATCAGATTTGTCATCACCAAATTTACAATGAACATTGGGACTCAACACAAACAGTTGTAAATTCATTATATAACCCACTGATGAACATAATTTATTTTTTAATAATAGAGACCTTTCAAAATATAATATAAGACACTTTGTACATTTTTGGCATTTCTAGAGACTGTTGGGACGAAAACGACCAAGTATAATTTTTCCGAGAAATAGTTGAAATCTAGTGAATAATACTTCTACAGGATTCTGAAACATCTCAGTTTCATAATATTCACTGAGCTTCACTTCAGTCCAGATCAAGTCAACTTAAATATTCATCTGAAGTCAAAGATTGAAGACTGAAGAAAGAGAATCATCTCAGTAGCGGAGCTCAGAAGAAGATTCTACACTAATCGAAGACTGAAGCTATTTCAGTGTAAAGTACTTACAACACTTTACACTGATTACGAGGAAGCTTTTTTGACTTTACCAACCTTTACCCGGATAATAACATATTGTCTGGTAAAGTGCAAAGTTGTGTAAAGGTGTTGAGAATAAAGGTGAAACGTCACATCAAAGTGACTTTCGCACACATGCTTTATTTACGCATATTAAGGAATTGATTTCAATTCCTTAAATGCTCTCAACCATAATTTGTACATATATATATATATATATATATATATATATATATATATATATATATATATATATATATATATATATATATATATATATATATATATATATATATATATATATATATATATATATATATATATATATATATATATATATATATATATATATATATATATATATATATATATATATATATATATATATATATATATATATATATATATATATATATATATATATATATATATATATATATATATATATATATATATATATATATATATATATATATATATATATATATATATATATATATATATATATATATATATATATATATATATATATATATATATATATATATATATATATATATATATATATATATATATATATATATATATATATATATATATATATATATATATATATATATATATATATATATATATATATATATATATATATATATATATATATATATATATATATATATATATATATATATATATATATATATATATATATATATATATATATATATATATATATATATATATATATATATATATATATATATATATATATATATATATATATATATATATATATATATATATATATATATATATATATATATATATATATATATATATATATATATATATATATATATATATATATATATATATATATATATATATATATATATATATATATATATATATATATATATATATATATATATATATATATATATATATATATATATATATATATATATATATATATATATATATATATATATATATATATATATATATATATATATATATATATATATATATATATATATATATATATATATATATATATATATATATATATATATATATATATATATATATATATATATATATATATATATATATATATATATATATATATATATATATATATATATATATATATATATATATATATATATATATATATATATATATATATATATATATATATATATATATATA
This sequence comes from Erigeron breviscapus, assembly GCA_034093135.1. Lineage (NCBI taxonomy): Eukaryota > Viridiplantae > Streptophyta > Magnoliopsida > Asterales > Asteraceae > Erigeron > Erigeron breviscapus. The sequence goes on from CM067172.1 coordinate 89,690,949, forward strand.
TATATATATATATATATATATATATATATATATATATATATATATATATATATATATATATATATATATATATATATATATATATATATATATATATATATATATATATATATATATATATATATATATATATATATATATATATATATATATATATATATATATATATATATATATATATATATATATATATATATATATATATATATATATATATATATATATATATATATATATATATATATATATATATATATATATATATATATATATATATATATATATATATATATATATATATATATATATATATATATATATATATATATATATATATATATATATATATATATATATATATATATATATATATATATATATATATATATATATATATATATATATATATATATATATATATATATATATATATATATATATATATATATATATATATATATATATATATATATATATATATATATATATATATATATATATATATATATATATATATATATATATATATATATATATATATATATATATATATATATATATATATATATATATATATATATATATATATATATATATATATATATATATATATATATATATATATATATATATATATATATATATATATATATATATATATATATATATATATATATATATATATATATATATATATATATATATATATATATATATATATATATATATATATATATATATATATATATATATATATATATATATATATATATATATATATATATATATATATATATATATATATATATATATATATATATATATATATATATATATATATATATATATATATATATATATATATATATATATATATATATATATATATATATATATATATATATATATATATATATATATATATATATATAATATCTTTCATTTCAATTTAATCTTTGTATATGTATATATTAAATTAATTCTGTATATATATATATATGAAACGTCACATCAAAGTGACTTTCGCACACATGCTTTATTTACGCATATTAAGGAATTGATTTCAATTCCTTAAATGCTCTCAACCATAATTTGTACGGCCATTGTCCACATCATTATGGACTTTGCCTATAAATAATAAGCATTTCCCAAATTGTAAGTTGCTCGAAACTTTGACATTGCAACTTGAGAAATATACCCCAAGATATTCTTTCGAGTATTTCTAAGTTATTAGATCACTTATATTTCAAGGTTGTTTAGATATTACACTTGGGTGTTTATCTTTGTTCCGCAACAACCTTTGTATTTTCTTTAACATACTTAATAAAATACATTTGAAAAGTAGATTGTGTTCCTTTGCCATTTACTTGTTATATATAGTCCTATATAGTTTCAGTCATTTAGTTTCTTGCATTTATATTAAGTTTATTTAGTTAACTGAAATCTGGATCGTCTCACTGAACTGGTTCAGTTACCGGATCGGTGAAGCTTTCCAGTCATTATTATTGACATGAGGTGTCTTCGGGTATTCATATAGTTGGGAATTACAGAGACCATTTGTTCTCAATGAAATTTATACGGCCATTTATATATAATCCAAGAAGGGTCGCACGCGAAGAACATTGAAAGGCTAGTTGAATTTGTAAATATATGTAAAATATAAGAACTTTCCAAAAATAGATTTGGAAATGAAGTTCGGGTCGAAATCTAAGCACCATGGGCCAAACAAGATTGACTCATGGAGAACCCTTAGAGGGCGGCCACTAATCAAAGGAGGGGAAAGAAAAGGATTTTTGGAAACTCCTTTTCCTATCCCACATTGGAAACTTAGGAAAACCCTAAAGAGTTTTAACCCTTATAAATAGAGGGATTTTCTAAGGTTTTCAATATCCCTCTCTCCTCTTCTCTTGAGGTTGGTCGAACTCCCCTACCAATATTGGTTAGGGTTTTTGGCATTAGCTTTCTAGTTATATATTATATATATTAAATATTATATATTAATATATATATATATATATATATATATAGGATAAATTGAGTCCAGCTTAATTTGAGTCCAAAAAGGGTCCATGTAACTTACACATGTGTAAGTTAACTTACACATGTGTAAGTCGTGGTGGCGGTGGTCGCCGTCGCCGGAAAATCATGGTGGTGGTCGGAGATGATGGTGGTGGTGGTAGGAGGTGGTTGGAATTTGAGGAGATGGAAGAAAATCAATGGACTCAAAATAAGCTGGACTCATTTTATCTTTTCCCTATATATATATATCAATATTATATATATTCAATATAAGTTAAGGCTAGCAACTAGCTAGTCTTGGTGATTTGTTCGTGTTTGTGAACCTCTTGAGGCGTCCTACACTTGGGCTCTAGTTCGTGGCAAAGGGTTCGTCTTCGTCTTCGGAGCCGGTCGACTTTTAGGGTTATTCTACTAAGGTGGTTAGTATTCTTTCTCTTCTATTTATTTATTGTTTATCTATTTTAGTTTGCTATATTTGCATGCATGTTAGGTCTTGGCTTTGTTAGGGAATTAAAGTTAGTTTAATTGTTTTATTAATCATTCTGCTTTTATAATTAATAGAATTAATCTTTAATAATTAAACTAGATTAATTATTTAAACAGGTCAATTCTATTGATTCGTTTATGCAAGACTAATGAATATTAATTAGGAATGTTCATGGTTTTAAATAACATGTTTTAATTAATTCAAAATTGTTTCAAATAATTAACGGTTTTAATAATTTACATATGATACCCACATGCTTTAATAATGACTTTGATAACCTTGCGGAAAATGAACATTTATAGAAGACACAAAATAGTTGTGCGATTAGTAAACACCCAACACCATTAACCTTTGCACACTTCATTCTCTTTAGAATAACCTCTATACACTTGTTCTAGCCGATCTATGAACACTCATGTAAGATAAACTAAAAAATATTGGTACGTTTAGGTGGCGGTTGTTATAGCTTAGGCACAAACATGTCCTCCACAAAATTCATTTCAAATGATCAGAAGTTGGTTTGAGGCAAAAAAAAAATAGGTAGTTTCCTCCACAAAATGCATGTTTTATGATCCCAAAGTTGGTTTGAGGCACAAAATGGATGACATTTTATTTGTATGTGTAGTTTCCTCTCCAAAATGCATGTTAAATGATCCTAAAGTTGGTTTGAGGCACAAAATATGTGGCGTTTCATTTGTATATATAGTTTCTTCCACAAAATGCATGTCGAATAAATGATCCTAAAGTTGGTTTGAGGCAAAAAAAAAATAGGTAGTTTCCTCCACAAAATGCATGTTAAATGATCAGAAGTTGGTTTGAGGCAAAAAAAAAATAGGTAGTTTCCTCCACAAAATGCATGTTTTATGATCCCAAAGTTGGTTTGAGGCACAAAATGGATGACATTTTATTTGTATGTGTAGTTTCCTCTCCAAAATGCATGTTAAATGATCCTAAAGTTGGTTTGAGGCACAAAAAAAAATAGGTAGTTTCCTCCACAAAATGCATGTTAAATGATCCAAAGTTGGTTTGAGGCACAAAAAAAAATAGGTAGTTTCCTCCACAAAATGCATGTTAAATGATCAAAGTTGGTTTGAGGCAAAAAAAAAATATGTAGTTTCCTCTCCAAAATGCATGTTAAATGATCCTAAAGTTGGTTTGAGGCACAAAATATGTGGCGTTTCATTTGTATATATAGTTTCTTCCACAAAATGCATGTTAAATGATCAAAGTTGGTTTGAGGCACAAAAAAAAATAGGTAGTTTCCTCCACAAAATGCATGTTAAATGATCCAAAGTTGGTTTGAGGCACAAAAAAAAATAGGTAGTTTCCTCCACAAAATGCATGTTAAATGATCAAAGTTGGTTTGAGGCACAAAAAAAAATAGGTAGTTTCCTCCACAAAATGCATGTTAAATGATCCAAAGTTGGTTTGAGGCACAAAAAAAAATAGGTAGTTTCCTCCACAAAATGCATGTTAAATGATCCAAAGTTGGTTTGAGGCACAAACAATGTCCTCCACAAAATTCATTTCAAATGATCAGAAGTTGGTTTGAGGCAAAAAAAAAATAGGTAGTTTCCTCCACAAAATGCATGTTTTATGATCCCAAAGTTGGTTTGAGGCACAAAATATGTGGCGTTTCATTTGTATATATAGTTTCTTCCACAAAATGCATGTCGAATAATGCTCCTATCTTTGTAAAACTATAGTCTGCATAGCCCAATTGCTTGTTCCACCAAGAAACATGACACACCAACATACGCTCCCATTCGATTCATTACATCTTGTTGTTGGTCTCTGTCAAATCAACACTATATGTGTTAAATGCTTACGGTTTTTGGCCCTTATCCTAGAAAATCACCCCAAAGGTAATGCCAATCACTATAGCAAATCATCAAGAAACGACCCCACTAGCATATCACAAATATGTGAGACATTCACTATACGTCAAAAGAAAAGGATCAAGGCTATTTTGTAAGGAGACACATAAGACCAGCACCAAAAAAGTGAAACATTTGAACCCAATTGAAACATTTTGTTCTTTTGCATCCTTGGGTTCATGAAGTCGGGCGAAAGAAAATCAACAAGTGCCATGTAAATCAAGATTCCGCTGATGCAGAGTTGAATACACCCTCAATGATTAGAGTTGTAGAATTGTTCTCTTTATAAGCATTGATTAGAATTATGCCTATCACATTCCCGATTGGTGTTGTCTGCGTAAAAAAAATGCTCCCATCTTTGTAATCCTATAGTCTACATAGCTGAAGTGTTTGTTCTACCAAAAAACAGGACACAACAACATACATGGCTCCATTAGATTTATTACATCTTGCTGTTGGTCTCTGTCAAATCAACACTATATGTGTTAAATGCTTACGGTTTTTGGCCCTTATCCTAGAAAATCACCCCAAAGGTAATGCCAATCACTATAGCAAATCATTCAAGAAACGACCCCACTAGCATATCACAAATATGTGAGACATTCACTATCAGGAAAAGGGGTCTAAGCCCATTTTGCAAGGAGCGACATAAGACCTGCACCCAAAAAAAGTGAAACATTTGAACCCAATTGAAGCATTTTGTTCTTTTGCATCCTTGGGTTCATGAAGTCGGGCGAAAGAAAATCAACAAGTGCCATGTAAATCAAGATTCCGCTGATGCAGAGTTGAATACACCCTCAATGATTAGAGTTGTAGAATTGTTCTCTTTATAAGCATTGATTAGAATTATGCCTATCACATTCCCGATTGGTGTTGTCTGCGTAAAAAAAATGCTCCCATCTTTGTAATCCTATAGTCTACATAGCTGAAGTGTTTGTTCTACCAAAAAACAGGACACAACAACATACATGGCTCCATTAGATTTATTACATCTTGCTGTTGGTCTCTGTCAAATCAACACTATATGTGTTAAATGCTTACGGTTTTTGGCCCTTATCCTAAAAAATCACCCCAAAGATAATGCCAATCACTCTAGTCATTAAGAATCGAAAAACATTGTATTGTGGATGCCTCCGATATGACCAATAATGATCACAAGCAAGCTAAGCATTGTGCCCAAAACAATTGAGAGTACTTGGACACAATACTTGGCTTGCTTATGGAAAAAACACTGGTCTTATCAGAGACATTCACGGTACAATGTTGTTCGAGGTTTGATGAGTATAGTGATTGCCATTATCTTTGGGGTGATTCTCTTGGATAAGGATCACAAAACAATAAGCATTTAACACATATTTTTTTTTATCTTTTGACAAGTAATTCTAAAAGAATTAGTGTTAATATCGTTGTTGACTCTTTTTTTATATCTATTTTTATAATAATTCATTTTCATTTTAGGTTGTCAAATTAAAAATATAATTTCAATTGGCAGAATTGTAGTAGACCTCTCTAGATTTTCCTTAAACTGAAAATAGGAATAGTTATGGTTACAATAAATATAGTAACATTTTTAATATTAGACTGAGACATCCTTTGATCGACATGCGACACTTTAATTGAGCAACATGCATCTCTTTTCATCTATATTCAAGAAATATAACTTTTGGATATCATAAATGTTTAATACTTATGGTTCTTGGGAAACCTTTGTCTGCATATATGGGCTTTCGGGAACACGGTGTCCTCCTTTACCCTTTATATGTATATGTATATATATATATAAGGTAAGGTTCATGTGAGAACTATTCACGTATGAATATAGGTAATATTAAGTGTAACTTGATCATTTCCATAATATATATTATATATATATATATATATATATAAGGTAAGGTTCATGTGAGAACCATTCACATATGAACATAGGTATATAAGACTTAATATGTTCATATGTGAACGAATTTGTTCACATATGAACATCAAGTTATAATTTAAAGGTTTTCATGGTTCTTCCAATTCAAATGGTTTCAAATGAACCTTTTCCTATATATATATATGATATAATGGAAATGATAAATATTTCTAAATTTAACCTAATAATTCTCCTAATTGATTCAAAATTTGACATGTGTAATGCACTTATTCTCTTTAATCATCTCATCCATTGAATTTACATATGTCATGATCGTATGAATTAGGAGGATATTAGGAGGATTATCATTTTCCTTATTTATTAATCAGTGATCTTATTTATGAAATATATAATTGATGCCATATGTTATAGTCGTGGTGGGTATATAATCTGCGTCTTTTCTTTTTCATTTTGGCGTTGTGTACTTGTGTCCACATGAGCTTTGAAGTCAATCACATCTCTTTACGAAGCCAAAATGATATCATATTTCGACTCATAATACATCAATATTTAACTTCTTGTTGTGTTTGTTAGTATATTTAAGCATATTTATCGGGGTTTTTTAAGAGCGTAATGAATTCACATTATATTTCAAGTTCTTTGTAGGTCTCTTTTTTTCCCGCACTTTATCATTTACATGCTATAAAATTTATATCAGAAGTCGAATATAAAGTTAGCTTTCTAATATCTTAGTTTGGTCATTCTTCATCCGAACCATAAATTGGCAACCATATACCCAATACATAGGGATGGTGATATATTCTGACTTGCATATAATTTCAAGTTTCTAGATATATCATTAGTCGAGTTGAAGATGCCTAACATCCATTTAGAACCAGTGAATTTATGAAGCCAACCTAATCCAGTCATTGTGAAGGTATAGTTAATTGTGTTTTCTCTAGGGATGTGTTTGGTTATAGCTTCCGTATAGGCTTATGTCTAAACCTTTTGATTAATGCATGCCTACAGTTTCAAGATGATGTTTACCTGCCAATAGATGTAACACATGGGTAAATTGAATTATGTGTTTGGCTTCATTTATATTAAATTGAATATCTAATTATTTTGACCAGAAGTCATAATAGTGAGTTATTAGTGTCTAAGATGTTGGTTATGGTTTATAACCAGAAGTCACAATAGTGAGTATAGTTAGTGTCTGATGCATTTCCGTCTAATTTGTTCATGCATCTCCATCGTTAATGTAATTAAGCTCTCATGGACTATACTGGAGGTGCTGCAGTCATGGTAGGTTTGCATTAAAGTTCCTTTAGATACATGTTCAGCCTCAAAGGATGCATGTCTTGAACTTGAAGAAAATCACAAAGCTACTGATGAGTGGCCCACTAACATTCAACATTGCTTATGCAAACCATCAGGTACAGCCTAGAATGTAACCCTATTTGTATTCAGTATACAGTGTGTTTTTTTTCCTTCCGACAGAGTACGAAGTGTTGGAACCACGTTAGTGTGACCGTCACTGATCATCTATCCTTCCTGATATGATAATTGACGATAACTGAAATCCCTATGTCTAGTAAATATTCGATGGACGTATTTACTCTTAAAGACGTATTATAGGGTTTCCCATTAGGTGATTGGACTTAAGAGGACTAATGAGGCACGAATTAAACACCAGAGGGACTAAATGTGAAAATATGCTCCTTGTATAAATGGAGAGTAATTAACCTAATTTTAGGTTAATCACAAACATAATCACAGCCTCCCTAATCACCTAAATTCGTCCTTAATCCTCTATTGAATTCATAAATTCAGAATTCATCATTCCATCCTTATTCAATCATCTTATTTTGGGAACCCGAATCAATGGCATCAATGTTTAATGCCCTCACAGGTTCATCAGGATCAACCGGTACGTGTTTATTACGAATTGAATCATGTTATATTCCAACATGTGGTATCAGAGACTCGTTACGAAGTTAACCCTTGATTTGATTCGTTTTCGTACCCTAAATCGCGAACTGAAGAATGCAGAAACTTAAGTTCGTACGCTTCTTACGAACTTAAAGTTCGTTTGAACTCTAAATTCGTTTGAACTCTAAATTCGTTTGAACTCTAAGTTCGTTTGAACTCTAAATTCGTTTGAACTCTAAATTCGTTTGAACTCTAAATTCGTTTGAACTCTAAGTTCGTAAGGAATTTCTAAGTTCGTAAGGCTTAACTGTGTACGAAACTTCTGCTCATCTTCGCACTTACTTCCTCACGAACTTTATCTTCGTAAGCTATTTTCGTAAGCTATTTTCGTAAGCTATCTTCGTAAGCTATCTTCGTTGCTTATGTTCGTAAGCTATCTTCGTAAGTTACTTACGAAGATAGTTAACCCCTTCGACCCCAGCCAGGGGCTCTGCCCCTTGGACCCCGCCAGGGGCTGCCGCCCCTTGGACCCCGCTTTCCAGGGGCGCTGCCCCCGGACCCCCGTAATGTGTGGGGGCTTCGCACTAATGTACATGGTTTCATCATTTGCGCCCAAAGGTCAAATGTGATTCTCATGTTGCGCTCTTTTCTCTTTTGCATAATTAACACTTAGTATATTAATTCTGCCCAAAGGTGATTTAATATGTTTTGTGTAGCAAAGGGATTCTTTTCATGCCTAAAATACACGATTCTTAATTTTGTGCCCAAAGGTCAAAAGATAAGCGTTGTATTGCATGACCTAATGCTCATGTTTGCTTAGATCTTAGTTACTTCTGCCCAAAGGTGATGTAACATCTAAGTAGAGCCTTACTTTAGCTTATTGTTTTGGTGTTTACAATAGGCTTACTTATCACTAGCTTCATTACTATAATGGTCATAGTCTTATTACTCTAAGGAACAGTACTAATAGGCCTACTTATTTTAGTCATTACTTTAGTTCCATTACTCTAGAGACATTACTTAGGCTGCCTTAGATAACTTATCATCTCTCTATTACTATTGGGCCTACTTATTCTAGGCATTACTTTAGAAGAGATTACTTAGGCTGCCTTATATAACTTATCATCTCTCTATTATTATTGAGCCTACTTATTTTAGGCATTACTTTAGGAGAGATTACCTTGTCTGCATAACACGGCTGATAATGTCACTATTACTATTGGGCCTACTTATTTTAGGCATTACTATAATAATCTTCTATCGCTTATGCCCTAAATGTACATCCTTCTTATTTCCACAGTAGTACCTAACCTTGGCCTTATGACGCTCAATGGTACGAACTGTGCTTCATGGAAAAGTCACTTAGATCTGACTTTGGGAATGTATGACCTTGACTACGCTATTCGTCATGATGAACCCGCTGCCCTTACTGCTGAATCCACTGCTGATCAGAAGGCGAACTTTGAAAAGTGGGAGAAGTCGAATCGCCTGTCGCTAATGTTAGTCAAGAATTCCATTGATCTGACTATTAGAGGAGCCATCCCTGACTCTGAAAAAGTCAAGGATTACCTCAAATCTGTTGAGGACCACTTCAAGGGATCGTCTAAAGCGCATGCAAGTGCCTTGATGTTGCAGATGCTTACATTGAAGTATGAAGGAACTAGCGGTGTCCGTGAGCATATTATGAAGATGACGGACATGGCCAATAAGCTTAAGACTCTAGAGATGGAAGTCTCCGATAACTTTCTGGTGCACTTCATCATGACCTCCCTGCCTGCTCGTTTTGACACCTTCAAGGTTAACTACAATGCTTTGAAGGATAAATGGTCAATGAGTGAACTTATTGGGCACTGTGTTAATGAGGAGGAGCGTCTTAAGCTGGCTCAACCTGAAGCTGTTCACCTGACCACCACCGCTAACTCCAAGAAGAGGAAGGGAAACAACGGTAAACAAACTGCGAACAAAGTCCAAAAGACTAATCATGGTGCAGTTGCCTCTGGCTCTAATTCCTCGACTGGCAAACTTAAATGCAACTTCTGTCGTGACAAAGGACACCGTCAGAAGGATTGCCCTAAGTTCAAGGAGTGGCTAGCTAAGAAAGGGGTTCCTTACAATCCAGAAGCTACCAAAGGGCCAAAGAAAGCTTAGAGTTGGAAGTGGTGATCTCTTAAATGTCGAAGCCATTGGAACTTATGTCTTACATATGAGCACCGGAAAAGGCATTAGACTAATAGATACCTTATTTGTACCGAGAATTACTCGGAACCTTGTATCTATTTCTAGACTAGACCTTGAAGGTTATGTAACGATTCATGGTTTCGGCAAGATTGCCATAACTCGTAATAATGAATTGCTTGGTCGTGGTTTTTTGGATGGATTGCTGTATAAGTTAGAACTAGATCATAATTTCTCACATTCTTTGTTATCTCTTAATGTTGATGATATAACTAAAACAAAGACAAAATCACCTAAACGAGAGAATTCCTCCATGTTGTGGCATAAACGTCTTGGCCACATCTCACGAAATCGCATGACACGACTCGTAAAGGATGGAATCTTACCCTCTCTTGATTTTAGTGATTTTGAAACATGTATACAGTGCCTCAAAGGGAAGATGGCTAAAGGGAATAAGAAAGGAGCCACAAGAAGTTCCAACTTGTTGGAAATAATTCATACTGACATAAGTGGCCCCTATCCCGCATCCATCACGGGACATACATCATTTATTACATTCATTGACGATTATTCTCGTTACATGCACCTGTATTTGATCAAAGAAAAATCTGAATCCTTACAAACTTTTGCTGATTTTAAAACTTTGGTTGAAAACCAACTTAATCGTAAAATAAAAGTTGTGAGATCAGATAGAGGAGGTGAGTATTATGGTAGACATACTGACATTGGTCAAGCTCCTGGTCCTTTCCATAATTTTTGTAAGGAACATGGCATTATTAACCAATACACCATGCCTGGTTCTCCTCAACAAAATGGTGTTGCTGAAAGGAGAAACCGAACCTTAATGGACATGGTGAGAAGTATGCTTTCCAACACTAACCTACCTACCTTTCTTTGGACTGAGGCCTTAAAAACAGCCGTTCATATACTCAATAGGGTTCCATCAAAATCTGTCCCTAAAACTCCTCATGAGATCTGGACAGGTAAGAAACCGAGTCTAAAATATATGAAAGTATGGGGCTGCCCTGCCGAAGCAAAAGTCTATAACCCTAACTTAAAGAAACTGGATCCTAAAACGATTTCATGTTCCTTTATCGGTTATCCTGATAACTCAAAAGGTTATCGGTTTTACTGTCCTTCCCATACTACTACCATCGTTGACACGCAGCATGCGACGTTTCTCGAGAACTCAGAGATCAGTGGGAGCACAACAAATCCTAACTTCGATTTGCATGAAGTACAAGAAGCAAGGGGGAACCACTCGTCGATTCCTCCGATAATTCCTCTTGTACACGATGCTGCTCCTGATGTCACTGATCCAAATCCTCCTAATCAAAACCATGAAGAACCTCAAAACCAAGAAGCACCTCATGTTGCCGAGCCTCACCTTGCTCAACCCCAAAATCAACTCAGGAGATCATCAAGGGAACGCAGGGCCACTAATTTTGATGATTTCATAACTTATCTGACTGAAGTTGAGGACATTGGAAAGCTTGTTGATCCCACCTCTTATCGAGAAGCCATTAATAGTGATCAGGCCACTCAATGGAATGAGGCTATGATTGAGGAGCTAAATTCCATGCAGCATAATGACGTTTGGGAATTGGTTGAACTTCCTGAAGGATCCACAACTGTCGGTTGTAAATGGGTCTTCAAAACCAAATTAGACCCAAAAGGAAACGTCGAACGCTATAAGGCCAGATTGGTTGCGAAGGGCTATACTCAAAAGGCTGGAATTGATTATCAAGAGACCTTTTCTCCTGTCTCTCGTAAAGATTCCCTAAGGATTGTTATGGCACTTGTAGCTCACTTTGATCTTGAGTTACATCAGATGGATGTCAAAACTGCTTTCTTAAATGGAGACTTGCATGAAGACGTATACATGCGGCAACCTGAAGGATCCACAACTGTCGGTTGTAAATGGGTCTTCAAAACCAAATTAGACCCAAAAGGAAACGTCGAACGCTATAAGGCCAGATTGGTTGCGAAGGGCTATACTCAAAAGGCTGGAATTGATTATCAAGAGACCTTTTCTCCTGTCTCTCGTAAAGATTCCCTAAGGATTGTTATGGCACTTGTAGCTCACTTTGATCTTGAGTTACATCAGATGGATGTCAAAACTGCTTTCTTAAATGGAGACTTGCATGAAGACGTATACATGCGGCAACCTGAAGGATTCATTCCTAAAGGTAAAGAGCACATGGTCTGCAAGTTGAAGAAGTCCATATATGGGTTGAAGCAAGCCTCACGGCAATGGTACCTTAAGTTTGATGAAGTCATGAAAGAACAAGACTTCTTAAAGAATCAAGTGGATCAATGCACCTATCTCAAGATCAGTGGGAGCACAACAAATCCTAACTTCGATTTGCATGAAGTACAAGAAGCAAGGGGGAACCACTCGTCGATTCCTCCGATAATTCCTCTTGTACACGATGCTGCTCCTGATGTCACTGATCCAAATCCTCCTAATCAAAACCATGAAGAACCTCAAAACCAAGAAGCACCTCATGTTGCCGAGCCTCACCTTGCTCAACCCCAAAATCAACTCAGGAGATCATCAAGGGAACGCAGGGCCACTAATTTTGATGATTTCATAACTTATCTGACTGAAGTTGAGAAGGAGCAAATGAGGATGATACCTTACTCGTCTGTAGTTGGGAGCATTATGTACGCTCAGGTCTGTACTCGACCAGATATCGCTTATGTCGCCGGTATGCTTGGGCGTTACTTATCTAACCCAGGATTAGCACACTGGAAAGCGGCTAAAAAGGTTCTACGATATCTGCAAGGGACCAAAGACTACAAACTAACGTATAGAAGAAGTGACAATCTAGAAGTAGTAGGTTACTCTGATTCCGACTTTGCTAAAAGCAAGGAAGATAAGAAATCTACGTCTGGGTATATTTTTATGTTAGCTGGCGGACCTATCTCTTGGCGGAGTCATAAGCAGAAACTGACTGCAACGTCCACCATGATGGCTGAATATATTGCTGTTTACAATGCCACTTGTCATGGGATGTTGATAAGGAACCTGGTCGGTGGACTCAAAATCGTCAACTCTATTTCTAGACCATTGAAGCTTTACTGTGATAACTCAGCTGCCGTAACTTTCTCGAACAGTAACAGTTCGACTGGCGCTGGTCTGTATCTCGATACAAAGTATCTGTTTGTACGCGAACGAGTTGAGGAAAATGTTCTTTGTATTGAGTATATAAGTACAAATGATATGCTAGCGGATCCAATGACCAAAGGTCTTCCTCCTAATGTCTTCGTAGGACACGTGTCGAAGATGGGGCTTACTAAGGACTTAATTTAATAGCATATTGTACTTTTACTGGTCATTATTATTATTATTATGTTAATGAAAATTTTCCTCCTTATTCAGATTTTGTTTGTCTATTAGTTACACTTTGAGCTCATAATAGTGTAAAGACGTTATATAACAAAATTTGTCTTAGTCAATTGATCATTGCTTATTAGTTTTAAATTTGAGTCATAGTTTGACTAGTGGGGTCCTGAGTTGATGTTCTTCTCTACGACTGTACTTATTGGCTATGATTTCGGTTTAAAACAAAAATGAGTATTATCCCGGCCGGACTTATTAAATGCTCATAGATAAATGATCGCTTGGTCAAGTGGGAGAATGTTGGAACCACGTTAGTGTGACCGTCACTGATCATCTATCCTTCCTGATATGATAATTGACGATAACTGAAATCCCTATGTCTAGTAAATATTCGATGGACGTATTTACTCTTAAAGACGTATTATAGGGTTTCCCATTAGGTGATTGGACTTAAGAGGACTAATGAGGCACGAATTAAACACCAGAGGGACTAAATGTGAAAATATGCTCCTTGTATAAATGGAGAGTAATTAACCTAATTTTAGGTTAATCACAAACATAATCACAGCCTCCCTAATCACCTAAATTCGTCCTTAATCCTCTATTGAATTCATAAATTCAGAATTCATCATTCCATCCTTATTCAATCATCTTATTTTGGGAACCCGAATCAATGGCATCAATGTTTAATGCCCTCACAGGTTCATCAGGATCAACCGGTACGTGTTTATTACGAATTGAATCATGTTATATTCCAACACGAAGTCCTTTACTGTTATTCTTACATTCTTAGTTTTGGATTCACACAAATGCACGTTAATGGTTACATATAGTCGTTAGACATAGCAGTTTGCATATAGTCGTTATTGATTTGTTTTTTGTTGTGTTTATCCAAAACTAGGTTCGGTCAAAATATTTATCAAGAAGGGGAACAGATTGAGTGGTTATGAAATTTATAGAAAAGTTATTATTAATGCATATAGATTTCTATTAATTTTTCTTTAAAGATTTATTGTCGTACTAATAGTTTTTTTGTATCATGATTAACGGAGTAACTCTATATAAGTATCTAGAAATGGAGCAACCCAACCCATTCGATTTTATATTAAAGATTAACCAGTTTCTTCTCAAATCCATGTTGACCCGTTACCCAACTCACTCGACATGCTTGTCTTGCCAACTCATTTTATATTATGAAGTGTATTTTTATCGTCTTCATATGAATGAGCCGTCAATTGCCTTTGAGTTTCTAACATATATAGTTTTCTTAGTCTATATGAATTCATTAGTTATATAAAACATTCACATAATTGGATGAGTAAGAGCTAAATCCAACCCATGTTCATGTTTAAAAGACTAGCAGTTTTGACCTGCATAAGTATTAACCCATTACCCAACCTGTCCATTTTGTCAAATTATGCTTTTTATATCATAAGACAGTTTTGAACGAAATATAAATGCTTATCAAATGTCTTTGTGGAATTGAAATATACAGACCATCGGTTTTCTGAATTTTCGAGTTATGTAACTAATTGATTGATAGATATTTTGTGATGTTGATTAACCTGTCTGTTTATATTATCTATAATTTTTATTTCGTGTTTCAGTTTGGGAAGAAACGAATAGAACTTTGTATGACATAAATGAATGGTATAGAGGATCTTACACCAAAATACCAAATGTCTCTGTTATGATTCCTAAGGTGCCATTTTTTACTCATTTCATCACAAGACAAAGGATGTCTGCAATATGGCTTTTAGTTTGTCTGCAAGTTTAAGCAATTCGTGGTGTACTAGCTTGGCTCCTAATTTACGGCTAATCTCAATTTCGTTTATTTTTGAGGTAGTGGTAGGTCCCAAATTTTCTTCTCATAGAGACAAATAGCTTTGAACAAATGTAATAATTATCATATATTTCTTTGTATTTTTTTTATCTTCAATTCAATTATTTTGGGTGATTGACTTGTGGATCACTAATATAGGATGGTGGTCCAACTTTAATTGTTGTATAGATGGATGCATGACTTTATGATTGTCATGGTTTTCTTATTTGGTAGTTAACAATAGGTTGATGCAACACTTCAAGTATCCAAGGTTTGCAGTTTGATCGATTAGCATAACTCTTGGTTCTGTAAGTGATGATTATGTAGGAATTGTTGCACCTTCTCTTCAACGATTCAACCTTTCATTTGATACTGGTGGGAATTTCATGACATGTATATATTTGAATTATTAACAATTTAAACCTTTCTATCGTATTTATTTTGCCTATGATAGATCAGTTAAATTTTTGATGGGCACATAATGTTGTACCTATAATGTAAAGGTGAGACTCCATGACCTTTAGACATCATTTCTTTCTTTAAACAATATTTTGATAAAGCACATTTTATTCATTAAAAAATATAAGTTATCAAAAGATTTTATAGTTAGTGATTTTATATAAACTACCATTTCTCTCTCTGCCCTCTCTCTCTACCTCTCCCTCTCTAACGGTCACATTTTCCAGATCTGAGATCGGAACTTGTGCACCGGAGATTGGGATCGAGCTAGAGATTGAGAGTTCGAGATCGAGATTATCACCATCCGGTTAAGGCTTCCACTCCGGTGGATCTAACCCTATTTTTTTCACCCGGGCCGGAGGTCCCTTCCACCTCGGTGGATCTGGAAGCAGCCTCCCTACCTTTGTGTAGGGGTAAGGTCTGTCTACATCATACCTCCCTCATAGCCCGACTTATGTCGGGATTGAGTACCTTGTTGTTGTTGTTGTTGTTGTTGATTTTATATGTACTAACAATTAGTTACGTTATATCTAAACAATCAGATAGAGATAAACTCTATTTAACCCAATATTTGTCATTATTGCTTTACATTGTAATTCTTAATTACATTCCAAAATATTAATAAGAATTATACTTTGTGGAAAAATTTTAGTATAAACAAGTGCGTCCAGTTGACGGGCATAACATTCATTTATATTCCATGTCATTAACGATGTATTAGGTAGAGAAAAAAATATTTGTTTTATTTAGTTGAATTAAATATGTTTGTTTCTGTTGCATTCCATTTGCTATTAATCACATAAACTACTAAATAGCCCGGTGCAACGCACGGGTTTCACCTAGTATATATATATACACACATACACCTAATATAATAAAAACATTTATATTGAAAACTCTATTATATTCATTGTTATCATAAGTTCATAACTATCTATTTTATTATCAACAAGACAACTGAGTACATTACTCCCGGACTCGCAACCTATCGTTGTGAAGATAAAAGATGGAGGGCTAATGATAACTATTCCTTGGACACAAGAAACACACCCCCGAGTAATGAACTCGGTCGTCTTGTTGATGCATTGCCTAAAATAATGCACAAGCGCTAATGTATTAAACTTGGGAACTTATTATGTTCTACTGTTTACAAAAGTGGGGTTCGGCCCCGCGTTTCGGGGCTTCGATTGTTGTGTTGATATGATTTGTTATGCTATTGTAGTTGTGTTGAATCTACAACGGCCTGATTAAAAACCATTGTTCCATGCATATATAAAGTAGATCAAATTTAAGAGCAATACCACACACGCATAGAAAAGTTTAGTGTCGAATACATACATTTAATATGTGGGAAAAAAAAACCAAAAACAGAAAATGGGAAAAAAACTTAAAAACGGAAAATGAAAAAAAATTGAATGAAAATTTTTACTATATTAGCTGAAAGGACGATACCACAAACGCGTACAAAAGTTTACACTGTCAAGCACATGTATTTAATCTGTGCAAGAAAACCAAAATTAAATAAAAAAAACAGTAAAAAGCTGAATGAAAAATTTTAATATATTAGTTGAACACTCAAAATAATAGAAAAAGTGTGCAAGAAACCATCAAATAACCCGAAAGAAAAAAAAATTAGGATGCAATGTGAAAAAACATAATAGTGGTACTAAATGTGATGACAAAAAGTTGAACAAAAGTTTTTAATAAGTTACTTGAAACCCAAAAGTAAAAAAAAGTTGAAAAAAAACAAAAAATAACCCGGAGAAATAAAACCAATCGGGATTGATGTGACGAAATCCGAATAGTGTTACAGTGTTACCACAAAAAGTTGAACATAAGTTTTCAATATATTAGTTGAAAGTCCAAGTGGAAAAAAAGTGTGAAAAAATCAAGAAATATTCAAAGAAAAAAACTCGATCTTGATGCGATATGGGAAAATCTGAATTGTTGAACAGGGTGTGACGTGGACGAACCAAACCCTGCAATGTGTGCAAGTTACCGTTCATAACCTTCACAATTAATGTTATTAGTTGAAAGTCCAAATAGAAAAACAGGGTGAAACAACTAAGAAATGCGATATAGTAAAATCTGAATAGTGGAACAAGGTGTTAAGTGGACGAACCAAAACCCGCCCTGTGTGCAGGTTACTGTTCATATCCTTCAAAATTAATATTCATTAAATTTATTCATTCGGGTAAATTTAATATTTTAAAAGTTAACTATGTCATTTTTGATATCTTAAAGTTTAGTTGCGCATATATGATAGAGTAATTTTGAGATAACCAATGACATATACGAAAATTTTCCATATATTATGAAGTTCCAAATTCAATCCTTGATTTCAGAGATTTTTTTAAAATACGCCTTTGGGTAGTGAGTTTTTTTTGTGGCATTGAGACGGTGTATGGAGGGTGCACGCTCCTGCCCAAATAAATGGGACGCCGTATGTAAATAGTTGCGTTCGGTTTCGAGTAGATTTGATATATGTATCTCTAAATGTTAAAAAATATCTACCAATAAACTAAAACAGGATTGAGATGTTTTTGAAACGACACGTGGCGTAATCCTTGATCGACACATGTCCTTTTAATTTATCTATTTTGTTAAATTAGCTTTTTTAGTTGTACATAAATTCAATTTTCTTATTAGACTTAGAATTAAACTATAACTCTTGGCTTATTAATACAAAAGACATTATAACCTTATTTGATTGATCGTTTTCTCATTAATAAATTGTCTATTTTTCTTTCTCAATTCTTCAACTCCTATTACTTATATTAATTATAATAAGTTATTAACATGAAGACTTCAAAAATTTGAGTTTACGATCTGAAATCACAAGGCTATTTGCCATCATCCACTATGCTTACAAGTTCCGATTTTGATGTGGTTCTAAAAATTTAAGTTTAATCCAAAATTCTAACTAAACATATATTATATTTATATCAAAACTGTTTATTTTATTTTATTTTTATTATAATTTAGCTTCGATCATCGACTTACTTTAACCACAATTTATTTCATACGCACGAATCATGTATGAGGCATATTCGAATTTCTTTATGATACAATCTATATAGCTACCGTACATCGTACGGGTATTAGGACTAGTATATATAATAACTAGATTATTTTCCCGCGTAATACGCGAGATAAACATATTAAGTTTTTACAATAACATAGCTAGTAGTTATCTATTAGATACATAGAAATAAAAAAATGTTATTATTCTAAAATAATTTTTTTCAAAAAATTTTATAGGCTATGGATATTATATCTTTGATAATGATATAAAGTTAGCATATATCGTATTGTTGAAAAATTATGATCAGTATTTATTTGAAAATGTTTTTTTTTATTGTAGATAGTCTATAAGATATGGCATATCATTGTTATAACTTTGTATAACTTGAATGTTTAGCTTTTCACGAAAATACATGAATATTCTCTCCCAAGATTTAAATCTTGGTGAAAAACCCCAATGTATAAATACTTTAATAATGGACCACCTATCCCATTAGGAAATGTTTGCTTTTAAAATATTTTTAATTGATATGTTACATTTTATGACTTAAACCTAACTTATAATACAACTAATAGTCATGAGTTTTATTAAAACCATTTGTGTATAGATACAATCATAACAAAATATATATAAAAACAATATTAACTACAGTTTTAGAGTGATTAATGTATAGAAAAAAAATTGTTTTCCCCAGCCTTCCCTTCAGTAAAAAAATCAGTTCGTACCCCCTGTGTTTATGGATTCCTAGCGCATTTATGTTTCTTTCAATTGAGCGTCAGTACTTTTTGAGTCTCACTTCGTAGGCGTGCAAAAAAACAGAGCCACTGCTCTTTAGGGCGATGAAGTGGACAATCTCCTATTCTAGCTTTAAACGAACATCTTTGCATGAATCAATACTACAAACTCATTATGATAAAATATACACCTATTTATGTACATTAACAATAAACTATGAGGTTATATTAACAAAACCTTAAATATATCATGAAAGCATATGTAATTTTTCATCATTAATTAATATATCATATAAGGGTTATAATTAAAAGTTCAAATTCATCTCAAGGTATATTTTCCATGAGCAGGGGGTTAGAGGTCCAGCAAATCACTGGTTAAAATTGTCTCCAGCACGTCTGAATCGAAACTAACTTTACAAAAAATAAAAAATTCATCTAATAACATTGTTTTAATAAAAAAAATAATAATACTCTTTATTATAGATAGATTGTAAAGATAAATTGCTTATATAAAAAAAACAAAACAAAACAAAAGAGTAAAAAGAAAGAATTCGAAAAAGATTCTCAAATTGTCAGACTTCAACAATCAACATTTATATACATAAGATACATGGTAGCCTGTACATATTAATATTTTTAATATTAATATATTTACGGTTTATAATTTAAGGGTTTTTTTGTCTAATCATATAAAGTAAAAGTATTAATATTGTCATTTAACAAAGATGAAATAATTAAATTTGATCTAATGGTTGTAAATCAAAGATGTAATTCATCCAAGGGCTCCTATTTATTTAAGAATGAATTTATCACCTAGTTATATATATTGGTAGATTATGGATTAAATTATTTAGTAGCTTTGTTTTATCTTCCAGTAAAATGTGTTATAATTCTACCGAACATGAATGGTTTGGATTACAGGTGAAGATTGTAATTTTAAAATTCGATTAACTCAGCCTGAATAACCAGAAGAAAAATTCTAGAGCGACAAACAAATAATTACAAACAAATTCTACAAACTCATATGGACCAATAAAAATAAATAGAATTATCTTTACTTTTTATTTCTTCATTCTCTCTCCTTGTTTAATTGGCCCACATGAGTTTGTAAAGTTTGTTTGTAAATTCTTGTTTGTCACCCTAGAATTTCTTTAACCAGAAACCTTATTAAATCAACCAAATTGTTATAAAACCTTTTATTTAATCATTGAGTTTTCCTTTTATTAAAAAAAAAAGAATAAAAAAAGAAAAGAATAAAAAAAAAGGGTATATTGGGTAAATGTTATAACCGGAAGAAAATTGCATAAAATGGGAGGGTGGACTGTGTGAGTGAGGGGAGGATGACGAGTATAAAAATAAGCGTAAAGTTCAACGGACGATCAATTCCGGTGGACATATCACCGGATTCAACCGTCAAACAGCTCAAATCAATACTCCAACCACTCACCGATGTTCTTCCTCGCGGCCAAAAACTCATCGCCAAAGGTCTTCTTTTTCTTTCTCGTTCATTTTTTTTTTTTTTTATATTTAAAAAATGCCTATATTCAAATAATTATAATAAAAATGACAGGAAAAATACTTGAAGATGAAATGAAATTGAGTTCATTGGTGGGGACAACCACCGGAGTATATAAAATCCAGCTCATAGCTTCCCAAGGCTTACATCAAGGGGTACTTTTCCTTCTTTTATGCTTATATATACACACACACATAGGGTTATTTTGAGTACTAGGGGAAAAAAATTACAAAAAGTATAACCTTCTTCCTTCTTCTCCGGCCACCTTCTTCTCCGGCGACCGCCACACCTCCTCCTTCATCCTTCTTTTCCGGCGAACAACCACCGCCACCACCTCCGGCGACATCTCCGGCGACTTTCCGGCGAGAATCAGGTTTGTTTTCGGGTGGATACGGTACGGGCGTTGCCCTCATCCGTTCTAAACTGACCGTCAAGGGACGCATATGGGAATCGTATGGATTTGATGGGCGGCGATCCAAGAGATGGTGACGGTTTGCTACGGTACGGGCGAAGCCCTTGCTGCCGGCGCCGTGGTTGGGGTGGTCGGAGATGATGGTGGCTGGTGGTGGTTGTCTCGCCGGAGAAGAAGAAGGTGCCGCAGCAGCCGGAGAAGGAGGAAGAAGGAGGAGGAAGGCTTGATCTGATCCGTCCAAAGCTTTGATCGGACGGCTGGTGGCTGTTCCTTGGTACTTTTTTTCCCCCTTGTACTCAAATTAACTTTCCTCCACACACATATATATATACATATATTATGAGTTCTGTTAATTTCATTTACCCGTTTATGGATTAATTTATCCGTTTGTTTAGGACTTAATAAAAAAGTACTTAACTCATTAAGTCAATCAGAATTGTTTGTTTTTGACTTAATAAATGAAAAAATAACCGACTTAATATGTAGAAACATTATTTAATCATTCAGTCACTCAATGGTTAAACTCAATGGTTAAAAACATGCATTTATTACCTGGTTAGGTACTCAGGTATAATAATATATCAATTGTTAGTATGAATGATTAAATGTAAATTTACGTATTTGTCAAAGAAATGTTATTAAATGCACGATAATACGGTTATATTATAGTGAGGGATGATAGGAAAGTTCTTTTGATCGAGAGGTTTTGATTGACAAAAATACTTTTTTATTTGTATTTGGTTGTTAGAGTGGTCCTATAAAGAAGGAACCTCCAACGGTGGTGTTGAATTCTCCCAGAAATTTGGAGACCAATACGAGGGAGAAGCAAGTGAGTGTTGTCAAGAGTCAGTTTCAAAGATGGAAGCTTACCGGGGTTATATCACTATCTAATGACAAACACATTAAGGTAAATAAAAATAATGAACCTATTATGATATGTGTTAGTTCTTTAACTTTCATATCTTTGTTTACTTATTCTTTTAATGATACCCGCAAAATATGCAACACAAATTCCATTTCTCATATCCAGACAAAAAACGTAGAACGTAATAGCCACGTTGACAAAGTTATTACCCTTTTTTCCCCATGTTATATTTCCAACAATGTGGATCTATGCTTCTTTTTTTACAGAGAGAGAAAAATCAACATACCTTGCATTGTCAAAATTGGTATTTTATGTTACCTTTCTTGACAATTTTCCCAATTCCTATTTATGTCCATATGAATTTGGGGCTCTGTGCATAGGATAATGCTTTGGTTCGAGTTCGTTTCAGTGCAATTGTTAAATATATTTTAGATGTTGCTATTGATAGTTAAATACTTAATAAATCAGGTGATGGCTGATAAGTATCATCTACTTTTAGTCTGGCCTAGCTAGTTTGGAATAGCCACTATTTTTGTCCACTTGTGTTACTAATATTATCCACTTTAACCGAAAAGGTCATACCTCAAGAAGTATGGGATTGTGGATCATCTGTAAGATTCCTTGATCTCAGCTGCAATTCAATACAAGATGTACCAGAAGCGATTGGTGGTTTGACTTCATTGCAGGTGAGAAAATCATTCACTTTATCGTGGTTAAAGAAAAAGATAATATGACAAAATATAGTAACATGTAGATCTTGTATTTAATTGGTAGAAACTTCTTTTGAATGCAAATTGCATAAAAGATGAATCTCTTAGCTGGAAAGGACTTTCGTCCCTGAAGTCTCTCTTGTTCTTGTCTTTGAGCCAGAATCTGTAAGCATGTCAGATAGCTTCTTTTGACATTTACGTTTTTTTAAAACTTTAAATTTAGTGCAATTGTTTGTGTATAAAGCATACCAGCTAAATTGGTGACTTAATTTTTGCAGCTTGACAACCTTACCCTCTGATTTGGCCGCCTTAACTGCCCTGAAGGAGCTTCATGTTGCACACAACCAGTTATCATCTCTTCCAGATGAAATAGGATCACTAGTTCATCTTGAGGTTTTAGAAGCCAATAATAATAGGTATCATGGCAAACTTTTTCATTTTCATCAGAGCAATGCTCTTTATCGCTTCTTTTTTGTATGGCATACCACAATTTACCATTTCTTATGTGTGGACCGTGTGGTTGAGAATTAATTAGTAATTTTAGATGAAAAAGAAATTATTATTTAATGCTCCTTAGACGTCTAAAAGAAAGTGTAGGCAACTTTCTTGAGACAGATCCACAGAGGCAAGTTGAATTATTGTTTCTATTTTCTATATGTATTGTGAACACTATTAGGTGAATTAAGTATTTGGATATGCTATCAAAACTGCTTTAAACAGTTAGTTATGCTTCCGTCTTATTGATAAATTGATTAATTTTGTGTGAAGGCTTAGCATCATCCCTTCATGCATAGGCAGCTGTTCTGCCCTTGTTGAAGTAAGATCTTAGTCTCTCTCTACCTCACACTCATTTTTTTGGGTGGCTATTTGACCCATTTAGTAATGAATGGACCAAAGTGGGCTGTGTGTTTATCTCAAACAAGTCAAATAAATAAAGTTAGCCAAAAGGGAATGAGCCAAATGGGTTGAAATTCAGCCAAGGTTTCATTTTTAATTCATGTAACCTCTTGATTTACTAATTCAAAGACTAGTATTATTTTTAATATCATTGTATTTCTGCAATTTAACTCACTAGTTTTTCTATCATAAAATAAGCCTAAAACTGTTTTAATCAGAACTTATTTTGACCCATATTAATCCCGGTCGACCCAATCATCTAGCCATCAACACCTGCTTCGTAATTTCTGGTTTTCTGATACATTGGTTGATTTAATCTATGATGTTATGCAGGTTGATTTTTCATCAAATCTTCTGGTAGAGCTGCCAGAAACCCTTAGCAATTTGAGGAATCTCAAGGTATTGATCTCTTTTTACAAGTATGACACTATACTAATGTGCTTTTCAATAAAAAGGTTGGAGATTGAGTAAAGTTATCAAAAGTGTTCATTAACAGATTCTTGTTAGTGTAACTGATGGATATTAAACAAAAGTACACTTACATACAATGGCAACTAAAGTGTTATTTGTAAATTAGAGAAACATATAATCATGGCTCTTTATAAGAAACAATAGATGCACTGATATTTAGGCGGTCAGGTAGGGCTTCTCCAAAAGGTGACTCCAATTGTGCGGGGACTTACAAAATCCAATTAGTAAAATAAATCTATGTATGCAATCTTATGAAGTAGGAACCCAACATTTTGATCTAAAGCATCTGATGATCGACCAAGGTAGAGAGGGGGTTGTTGCTGAAGATTCGTGCTACTCCCCCTTAAAAGACACATTCCCCTTAAACAGAAAATGGGTCTGAGAGAAAACAAATGGTCATCATGATTACTGGATGTCACTCTTTTACTGTCATTCTGAGTTTGTTGTGACAATGTATTTAGGTGTTGTAGAGTCCTACATATAGAACACTTACGGAGTTACGGGGTCTCTTTAGAGTTGGTAGTAATGGCTCAAAACAGATTTTGTTTGGTATGGGTGAAACTGGCCTGGTTGGAATGATCCAAACACTTTGTGTGAAAAGTATGTCTTTACTATTGGAATATTCAACTTATGGTCAGAATTACATTATTTCCATAATTATTTTCTGCATAAATAATTTAGGATGTTTATGCATTCAAAATACAAATACTACATGGTAGACTTGGTAGGTCCAATCCATTTGACCTGTTTAAATGTAAACTTTTTTTGTTTTACCCTGTTAACCCATAGAAAGGGGTGATGTTAAATTCACTACTATTTTTTGCTATATACAAGTACAAGCATGTTGGTGCATATTGTACAACTGTCTAAAGTAGCGATTGTTGTATATGACACAAGATTGTTGTGAATTTATTATCACCCGATAGGAATAAAACATAACTTGAATCCACCAATTTACAAACCCAATTAACCGCCGCCTCATGCCTTTCCATGATCCAACTATCTGTTGCAGGCTTTGCATCTTCACAACAATGGCCTCAAATCTCTTCCATCAACACTGTTGAAAAACTGCACCCAGCTCGCTACCCTAGACCTCCATGGCACTGAAATAACAATGGACATGCTTCGAGAGGTATGCCAATTTTCATTAACAGTTGCCTCTGTTTTCACTCTAACTTGACATTTATCAAAAATTGTGATTGCAGTTTGAAGGATGGGAAAGTTTTGATGAGCGACGTGTGCTTAAACATTCGAAACAACTGGCTTTTCGGGTGAGGGGAGCTTCGTATTTTGACGAAGGTGCTGATAAAAATTAATATGTTTCAAGCTTATTCACTAGCATAATACATGAGTACTTGATGTGTTTCAAGATTAGAGAATTATCACATTTTGTAAGAATTTTAGATCAAAATCTCAACATTTATTTGGTTCAAGTAAATTGTTTCTTTGGTTGAAGATGATTCTGGGTAGTTTTGACTTCCATTATAGTTGAAACTATGTATCGAAAAGGATATTGTACTTTGAAATATCAAAATCGTTGTCTGCTTATGAATTAGTAGTCTAAATGTTGACAAATAACAAGTTGTTTGCTTTGTTCTTGCTAATCGTAGCTGGAAGAGGAGGAATTTAGGCATAAAGAATCAAAGTCGGAGTCAATTTATATGACTTTATTGACAGTATACCTCTCTTTTGCCAATCCTGTTACCCTCATTTTCAAAATATTAGCTTTTTTCACTTTTTCATCCTTCAGGTGTGCAAAATTTTTTATTTTTTTTTTTTGAACGACATTCTATGCCTGGAAACCAGGACTCTCGAAAAACTCTTTATTAATCCACCCCACAAATGTGGGAAGTGAGACTTGAACCCAGGTGGATCCTCTCAAGGTCAAGACCTTTTCCTATTTCACTTACAAGTATATTGAGGGTCCCATATATTAATGCTATCGCTACTTTATATAAGTAAAATACATGTCTTCATGTATAATAAGAAATAGATACCGAAAGTATAAGATGTGTTGTGTTCTTTATTTTGGCAGTAAATTAGAGACCATTGTTGCAAGAGAATTAGAAATTCGTGTTTCCGTTGAGTATATATCGAACACCCAAATATTTGGACGTACGGACAATTAAAGTTGTCCACAAACAGTTTTAACAAGCTACAAACTGTTACAAGACCGAATACTTGCTAGTTTGCATAGGCAGCAATCAACTTGAACCCAAGGCAATTGATCTCTGAAGCATTGCTGATAGAATTTAACATGCACAATGCTTACCTCAATGATTTACTTGATTAGATTTGGTGATTTTTATACTTGCAGACTACAGTTTTTGTTGAGTTGAGGACGATGCATTGTATATAAGTACAAGTTATCTAATCAAGATACTATACTTCCGGAATACACTATTAGCAAATTATCGTTGAACAATATCGTTAAATCAATAAAGAACTTCCTAAAATAGATCTTAGTAACATTGAATAGTTTGAACTTACGTGGGGTTGAGAAATGAAAACCTTTAATCTCTTTTATGTAAGCTTAGGGGTCTCCCAACAATACCACCATTCTTAGTTTCTTATCACATTCTCACTGTCACATCAGCGACACATCATTTTTTCTCTCAAAACACTGCAGAACATGACCCGTACCAACAATACCCCCATTTCCACCTCACTCTCATGTAATATCTATTTTAAAGACACAAAAAACAAAAACACCTTGGACCCACCCTACCACACCTTTCCCTCCTTTTTCCCGTTCTGATGAGAACAACACTTTTAGAACTTAACGAGAACACGGTCTGTGCCAATGGTGTTCTCCAAGCTTTGGTGAGAACATGGTGAGAATACCACCCTCGACAGAGCCCTTAATAACAGAATATTCTCGCTTTATATTTATCAAGTCAATAATCATATAACCAAATCGATACAATGTTGTTTAACTCATGTTTATACAATGTATCTTGGTCAATTCTTAGACAATGTTTTATGTTTTTTTTTTTTTTTTATGTTTAAAGAGCTTTTATATGTCATTCAATATGCATGTGTTTTTCTATTGTTGTCACTATTTATATTCTTATATCCCACACACACATTCACATACACACACTTATAATGCATAAACACTTTTATTTTTGTTACACACTTTTCTCGGAGATCTTTTTGGAAGTCCTCGGATATAATTGATCCGACGCTACCTCGAATAGTAGACTGGATTTGTTGTATTTCTTGAACAAAAATAAATCCACTAAATTCAAAAGGATGTATGCAAGTGGATAGTTCACTATACACTATAGACACTTGAAAGCAAAAAGTGAAAATTGGCAATAACAAATCACAAGAAAGAGTGTCACATACTTTTCACCTCAATGTTTGGACACAACGACATAAAGGACCCACTTTGGGCCCTCCAAACAGCCACCTTAGAAACATAAACATCATCCAACTAGAGACAAAACCCTTTAATCACTCCAAGATTTGACACCAATTTCAACATTCTCATCTCCTTTTTTACTTTTGATGATTTCCCATGGGAAATGATATATGTAACACATCTTTATATACATCTACCATAACTGTGCAATAATAACTTGTACTTAACAAATTGTACATAATGAAAGATAGATAAAAAAAAATAGATCAATTGGTACCACCACCGTGTGACTACATGGGCCTACAGATGAAGGCTGCAAGTCACAGGTTCAAATTTTGCCAAAGGCAAGAGGAGAAACTATATTTAGTGATCCATGTGTGAGAATGGTGAGTCACCGGACATAAGTTCTATGCGGTGTGCGCTCTGGGTACCAAGACGGTACATGAGACCAAAGGGTTCTCACCCATTTACCCCCCTACATATATCATTGGGGAGTGATATATCTACAACAAATTTTGGTTATCTACAACAATGCATGCTTTACACAGTTGTACACTGTGCAGTAAAATATGTATTTTTGTTGTAGATGGCTGAAAGATGTTTTACATTTATCACTCCCCTATATCATTACCCACATTTCCCATACACACAATACAAACAGAAAAAGAAATAAAAATGCAAATGAAACAAAGGGTGGACAGTATGAACACCTTTATATATTAAGTTTTTTAATGTCACAAAATACATTTTGTATGCTAAATTGCTAACTAAACATCAATATTTTGTTGTCACCTAGTATTGTTGTTATTGGGTCTAGCCAAGAGTGAAAGAATCTCAGAAAAAGTAGGGCGTTTGGAAGGGTTAGTGTTCCAGCATTTGTTCATTAGAGATCTGAGGTGTTGTGGGCAGTCTTTTGGGATGTCTGGTCTGAGCCCACATGCGGCAATCCCCACAGCTGCTTGAACGGGCGAGAGTGCAGAATATGCCGCCTCTCCGGTTATCATCTCCCATACGACCATGCCAAAACTAAAAACATTGCTCATCCATGTCTCTGTTACGGTTTCTGGATCACCAGCAATGATCTGGGCATAAGAAAGAACTTGTTTATACCAACTACTATTTTCAGTTTGCGGGTCCCATACAAATGCTAATGAATCATGAACATATTAGTGGATGCATAACTAGAAACTAATTTCATGGAACTTGTTTACAAAGTTGGTGCATTTAGTACCAATTACTTTTTAAGTGAAATGATGGAAGTGGTTCAATATAGTCAAAAGTTAAGCAAGATAATAATGCAAATTATGTTACATTGTCCTCGAGCCAAAGTTTTACCCATTTACAACTACGAAATGTTTCAAAAAATTAAAATATCATCCGAAATCATTGTATTCAGTAATATAGATTATTATACATTATAATCAAAATACACACATGAATAATTTATAAATTGAAGGTTCTTGTCTAAACCGTATAAAATAAACCTTTTTCGCCTGGGATATGTTCAACACCACCCATTATCCAACGTCCCAACCCACCCTTTTTGCCAACTATATATCATATACAAAGAAACCAAATCGTTATACTGTAATTTGCAGTGAAAGAACATTATGTGGAAAAATGCATGTTGGTTGACATGTATGCAAAAGTTTGAAGAATATGAGGGGCATCCTAGTATATTTATATTTGGAGTCTATCAGCCGATGCTCCACTTTGCGGTTCTATTTTTAGATGTACTTGCATCAAGTAAGAAAAAAACCCACTTCTTAGTTCTTAGAGATCAATTTGTTACACCCAATTTACTCATACTTATACAAGACGAAACGTGACAAAAATGGGTGTAACAACTCATCCCAAAATGAAATGTTTTTGCACCCTTGCTAGTGCATGATATCTTTCATTTAATGTAACCAGAGTATTCATATTGTAAATGCACACATTTTAACCTATACATTTACGTGTGTGGACCTTTTGACAAAAAGTAAGTATGCATTTCCTTAAGTCATGTAGAAAAAAGTGTATGCAAATCAAATTTTGTTGTATGGTTAAATGATACTATCTAACAGACTACAGAGAACTAACCTCAGGAGCAAGCCAACGGTAGCCATCAGTTTCATATTCCATAGCCTCTCCAGTACTTTTGCAAGCAGAAACGATACCCATATCCCCTAAACATGCATTCCCATTTTTATCCAGTAAAATCCTCTGTGTGTTAAGGTCTCTATAAGCAACGCCATGATCATTCATGAACTTAACCCCTTCTGCTACATCAGAAGCAATTCGTACAATCTCTTTTACTTGAATCTTTTTGTTTTTCACCATGATCCGATCATGAACCGATCCACCATCCATCAACTTATTCACAACACATAAACCATGAACATCATCAATGCATACACCATAAAATTGCAAAATGTTCTTATGCCCACATGTCATTAACTCTAGAAGATCTTTTCGGATCTCAAACTCATATGAATTTCCCTTCTCACAACCTTTTAGCTTCTCAATCCCGACCTTTTTACCTTTGTATGTTCCTTTAAATGTACCAACTCCAATTTGATCAATAAATTCCAAACTATCAGGATTTAATAACCACTTTTTAATCTCATCTGCCCCGGATTGAACAGTTTGCCACTCGTCAACTGATATTACAATTGAAGAGCTCGATAAAGGTAATTGAAGTTTTAGTTTTGATGAACTCGGAGTTAAAATCTCAACCCCATTTCGGTAATTTTGGTCACTTAAATCATCTTCGATTTCTCCAAATTCTTTCCCTTTTGTACCTCCCTCTTCTTGACAGCCACAAAGCCCGAACGGGAGTTTCATTGAATTAGTTTTGTTAGGCTTCTTCAAAGCTGATTTTAATGCATTTTCAATATGCGATTTGGACATTTTCTGTTGCCCTGGCTGTACTAAAAGAAGAATGACTCCTAACGTGAAGCTCTTTTTCTCGAAGATTTGTATTTTTTTGCAACTAATTGAGGCACTATCTAATGATACTGACATTGCCGGCCATGAAAGTGATGAATTAGAAGCAAATGTGAGCTTGAAAACAGACCCTTGAATTTCATCTTCCGAAATGTCTTGGATCATAATAGCTGGTTGGTCATCAGCAGATGCTTGTTCTATTAATCTTACATGCAAAAATACATCCTTCATTTCAAACCCTGCTTGGGCATAACTGCGTCATCAGAAAACATCAACTTAGCATTGATTTTGGGTCTTCTATATGGATTTAGCAAATAAATTGAACATAACTTATCGGCTATGAAACTTATTTTATCGTAAACACAAGGGTCAAGTGCTTAAATTTGTATCCAACATTCCAAGTATAGTATAAGTTCTATAGTATGTGCCCAACTTTTAACTATTGTTATCGTGTGTCTCTAACTTTCAAATATTGCTATTATATGTATCCAACGGTATTATAGTTGGCCTGACAACTTAATAGAAGTCTAACAAGTAAGATGTATATAGACTTTGGACTAAAGTCAAATATATTTAGCCCTAGAAACAACAACCTATTTCCATTATATATTATCTTTACCAATGTTAGCAAGCAAGCATTTTCTAATGTATTTCTTTTACCAATGTTAACCGGAAAAAGATATCATGAGATCTTCGCAACTAATCCTAGGCTACACATAAATCAAAAAGAGACTAACTACTTTGATTATTATCGAACAATACGTAAAAGTGATACTTATATAAAGGCCGCCCGACACTTAAAGCTAAAGAAATGCATGGCCATGCTCAAGTCTAAAATTGAATTTATTCCTTCAAGTCTTCAACCTATTTGAGGTGATCCATTAACCAATAGGTTGCGGGTTCTAGTCCCATTATGCACAATTTTTGTGTTTGTATATATATACACACAAAATTTTTGTGTATATATATAAGTGGGATGTACTTGGTTGTTAATTTGTGTGACAAAGTATAAGATCCATATATCAGTATTTCCAAGTTTGACCAAACAAAACCTTACCTACCTCACTTACTACTCAGTTTCTAATTACCAGATTTAGCAAAAACACCCAAAATTAAAAACATTAAGTATATAAAAAAGAGCCCATCATATCAAAAGTATATAATCTAAGATAAAATGAACAATTATATAAATAAATGAGTTTTTTTTATAAAAAAAACAGAGCAAACCTTAATGGTAAAGAATCATAATGCTTTCTAATATTAGAAACAAGTTTTTCAGGGAGTTGACTTCCTGGATAAAGCTGAGTCAAATTTCTAACAACACTTCCCCACACATGTTTCCTGCAAGTATTATCGATCCGGGTCGGGTTAGAATCACGGGCCGGGTCAAGATTTAATGAGTTTTTCAAAGATGCAATGGCTTCTGACACATTTTTACTTAGTTTCTGAAACTTTTTTTGCATGACAGAAGTATCTTTGAGTGAATTATTAGTTCTTGAAGGTGAAGAAGAAGTTGATGAGGTGTCGGTGGCGGCTGTGGCGGCGGCGGTTGAAGATTCCGATCTGTCTGCCGTACGCATGAGGCCCTGTTCAACCATGGAGTCATCATCTGTGCTTGTACGGCTAGACCAGCATTCAAGAGCAGCTGCCATTTTGGACCCAAATTGAAAATGTTTTTATTTTTTTTTAAAAATGGGATTATTTGTTATTAGTGAAATGGGGTCTGTTTTCTTTTATGGTTTTGTGTCTCAGATCAGTAGTTGTTGTTGTTCACATTTTGAGTCTGACATCAAGAAAGAGAAAAAGAGAGTGAGAGTGTGGTGAAGTAGAGAGAGGGGGGGTTAGTTTTGTTGGAGGTAGTTGAGGTAAATAATTGTCGATTTGTTGTCTTGTTTCTATGTTTAAGGATAAAAACCACTCAAACTAGATGTTAAAAATAAATAAATTTAAAACTCAATTAATACAGTGTCAGCAAAACCTCACTGTATAATAATGAAAATTTGCACATACCCTAAACAACAAGATGTTCACCACAGACCGTTACAAATATTCATATTAAAAAGGTTTCATTCTTGAAGATAGCTATTAATAGAAAGATAATGATTAATAGATCTGATTGCATAACATATTGCATGATGAATGTAAAGACTAAGAAAGAAATCCTCATGATACATGTGTCAAACATCTAAAGCAATAGGCATATCTTTATGTATATGTTTTAGGTTTATCAATCATTTTTCATAAAAGAGATCAAAATAATTAATTTGTTTAAGTATCCCTTTAAAATCATCAAAAACATGTGGATTTTACTAATTTTATTTTTTGATTTTGCAACATGTCTTAATTACCTAGAAAGATTTTTAGGAAGATAAATCGAAGGATATGTCAATTCCTTTAAAGAAAGATTGACGTGGGAGTCTTGCAATGAGGGTATGGCTTAGGGAGACCTAGGTTCAAGTCTTAACAAACACCGGATTTTACCATTAAATCATCGCCATGCCTAAGGGCGGACGGGTTGATGGGTTTTCCCCTAATCGTGGAGTTAAGTGGATGAGGGACTCCATGCGTTTGAAATAATGGCCAAGTTGTATGTACTTTTAGCCATTAGGGCGTTATTCGACATTATCTTAGTTGGTCACTAAAAAAAATAAAACTAGAAGGATATATCATCATTATCCTAAAAAGGAATATCAAATCAATTGGTTTGGTTTTGAAATTTGAATTTTGTAGTTAATTTTTAGTTTCATATGAAAATTTAAATCGTAAAAATCGAATCGCAGCGAATAAAAAGTATATATAAATTAGAAGTATATATAAGGAATGGATTTTTTTATATTTATGTTACTTTTTTATTATATTTATATTTAGATTAGAAGTTCATATTAATTGGAACATTATTTAAATACTTAAAAGATATAATTTGTTAATAAAATCAATTGTAATATTTTACTTCTTTATCATATTATTTTTTTAACAAGTGAATATTTATACTTATAAATTAATAAGCTTAAGTGTTTACAATGACATAAAATCCGACGATGATATATGTATATGTATTTGTTTGAGGAAAAGGATGCATATTTGAAGAAGAAGATATATAAATAAGGTCGGTGCTTATAAGGACTTTTCCGTTGCGTCTTCAATGTCTAGGACGCTAGACGCTATTCTCACCAAGCGTCCTCCTTCGTGCATTTTTGCTCAACTTCTCCCATAAGAAGGTCTCAGACGCTGAAAGGTGGGCCCAAGTAACGTAAATGTTGAATAAAATAAAAGAAAAACATTTTCATCACTGAAATTGAATGCAACAGCTAGTTGCATAGTTTCGAGTTT
The DNA here is from genome assembly GCA_034093135.1 of Erigeron breviscapus. Lineage (NCBI taxonomy): Eukaryota > Viridiplantae > Streptophyta > Magnoliopsida > Asterales > Asteraceae > Erigeron > Erigeron breviscapus. The sequence goes on from CM067172.1 coordinate 89,725,173, forward strand.
TTTTTCTTTCTATTTTCACAATATAAATCATCCAACCATCTTCACATACAACATCATTTCAAATTCATCTCCATATTCATACTACCCAATCTTCACATACAACACCATGTCGAAGCGAAACAACCAAAACCAACAAAAGAAAAACAATCAAAATGTTGCCGACGACATGTTTCAAAACCTTCTCGACTTGCCTACACCACCATCACCGGCGATGTCGAGGTCGAATCCACTATGTTGTTTTTTAAGTCTTATCGTGTTGTTTTTATTATAAATAGTCGTGGTGTTTTTTTCAATCGCGTTGTAACGTTTTTTTTAATGAATGTTGTGTGTCTTTTTAAGTTTAATGTGATATTTTTAATAATAGAAGTATTTTGTTTAAATATATTTAGAAACAAAAGAAATTGTAAATTAACTGATAACGTGGCGAAGAATTTCTAAGAAGCTTGTCTTATAGTGAGGGAGAGTCCAGAAGGGAGTGCCGAGTGATATGACGTTGAGGTGGCAGTGAAGAAGGTACAAAAAGTTCATTACTATAAGCATCGACCAAAAGAAAAATAAATAAACAAGCAAAGATTGAGTTAATTACAAGAATGATCCATGTTTGTAAGAAAATGACATATTAGCCCATCACATGCCTTCAGATGAACAAACTAACTCTGAAAAATAAATTGCCATCATTTTCTAGACTAAGAGTGCAACCAAAAGTTGAAAGCTGGACCACGGTTGCAACGATAAGTGCATTTGGACTGCGTCTACAAGTTGGGTGATAATACAGGGACCAAATATGCAATTTACTCTATTATCTCTCATATAAATAAAAGAGAATTGTTTCTTGAAGTTTTTTTTTAGAAATTTCTTATGTGGCAAACTCACAATCTTTAATACTAATGTTTTTTAAAACCATGACATCATATTTAAAATTAAGATTTTAGCAAAATTTTACTTTTTAAAGGAATAAATTAATCTTGACAATATCTTCATTACTTTATTAATTTTTTATATAGTTTTATAATTTTCATTGTTTTGATACGATTTTAATAAAGACAGACTTTTTCTAGCTATCTCCAAATAAAAAGAATATTTTGAAGTTAAAAAATATATAACTACATACTGTTTTTTCTTACATGCCAAGTATCTTATTTAAAAAGAAAAAAAAAGTAGCTTGATTCAGAAGTTTGAATTAAAAAGATTATCATCAAATATATTTATGTTTGTTGTTTAAGCACACCAAATATATTTGATTATTTGATATGAAAAGGCTTGAAAATAGCTCTATACATTTTGTTTATCAAAATAAAAAATGTTGTAGTAAATTATCACATAGATATCTGGGAATAGGCTCAATCCATTATGTAGCAACTTCAGCGGCGATGTTACGTTTTTAAAATTTTTTTATTAGTATTCTCAGGTTGAACCCGGGTTAATTGGCTAGAAGATATACAAAATATTTGGCACATTGCTATATAAAGTATATAGAACCGGTTTCTAACAATATATAAATAGCTCTTTAACGATATAATTGCCAACTATATTATATATTAAATATATATATATATATATATATATCTATATAGAGGTGAGTTATTTTGAGAACCACTAAAAAAAAGAACGCGAGAACAATCTTAGCCCTTCATTCATCAAGATCAGGAAGGGCATGATTGTCATTATGAAAAAACTTGTCCAGCTCTCTCTCTTTCTCTCTCCTCTTATTAAATTAAAAAATATCTAATTCATTAAAAATCTTTTATCTCACAAACCGTACATCGTTAGACGGAAAAAAAAGCATGGGTAGTCTTGAAATTCCGTCCTCTTTCATTAGAGATGCAATTCGATATACTTTTGAAGACTTTTTAAATTTTTTATATAGTTTTATAATTTTCATTGTTTTGATACGATTTTAATAAAGACAGACTTTTTCTAGCTATCTCCAAATAAAAAGAATATTTTGAAGTTAAAAAATATATAACTACATACTGTTTTTTCTTACATGCCAAGTATCTTATTTAAAAAAAAAAAGGTAGCTTGATTCCAGAAGTTTGAATTAAAAGAGATTATCATCAAATATATTTATGTTTGACCAAATATATTTGATTATTTGATATGAAAAGGCTTGAAAATAGCTCTATACATTTTGTTTATCAAAAATAAAAAATGTTGTAGTAAATTATCACATAGATATCTGGGAATAGGCTCAATCCATTATGTAGCAACTTCAGCGGCGATGTTACGTTTTTAAAATTTTTTTATTAGTATTCTCAGGTTGAACCCGGGTTAATTGGCTAGAAGATATACAAAATATTTGGCACATTGCTATATAAAGTATATAGAACCGGTTTCTAACAATATATAAATAGCTCTTTAACGATGATTTTTATATATATATTATATATATATATATATATAATATATATATATAGGGGTGAGTTATTTTGAGAACCACTAAAAAAAAGAACGCGAGAACTAATCTTAGCCCTTCATTCATCAAGATCAGGAAGGGCATGATTGTCATTATGAAAAAACTTGTCCAGCTCTCTCTCTTTCTCTCTCCTCTTATTAAATTAAAAAATATCTAATTCATTAAAAATCTTTTATCTCACAAACCGTACATCGTTAGACGGAAAAAAAAGCATGGGTAGTCTTGAAATTTCGTCCTCTTTCATTAGAGATGCAATTCGATATACTTTTGAAGACTTTTTAAATTTTGTTTTTTTTTTCATCACGTTCATCCTACACATGTGTAGGAAAGACCTGGAACTGGTGAGTTGTATAACCTGCCCATGGGTAAGTACAACCTACACATGGGTAAGTACAACCTACACATGGGTAAGTTACTTATAAAGTTCAAAAATGATGAGGACGCATTCTAAAACCCTAAATGTTAAACCCTAAACCCTAAAGCTTAATTGCTAATCCGAGGGAAAAGCTACATTCTTAAACCCTAAAATCTAAACCCTAGGGGCTAAATGCTAATTCGAGGGGGGAGTGTGATTACGGGGGCCTTCGGCCCGCGCTTTAGGGTTTAGGGTTTGAAGTTGTAGGGTTAGCCGTGGTAACCCTACAACTTCAAACCCTAAACCCTAAAGCTTAATTGCTAATCCGAGGGGAAAGCTACATTCTAAAAACCCAGGAAAATCTAAACCCTAAATGCTAAACCCTAAAAACCTAAAAAGGATGAAGGTTCCCACTCTAGGGTTTAGGGTTTGAAGCCCGAGGGTTAGCCTATGGCTAACCCTTGACCTTCAAACCCTAAACCCTAGAGCGGGATGTAGTAGGGGGACGAATGTATACGGTACGCTTTAGGGTTTAGGGTTTGAAGTTGTAGGGTTAGTCTAACAGCTAACCCTACAACTTCAAACCCTAAACCCTAAAGCTTAATTGCTAATCCGAGGGGAATCTACATTCTAAAACCTAAAAATCTAACCAAATGTAACACCCCAAGCCAAGGCTCAGAATATCACGGAAATCATATAGCACAAGGTGGAATTAATGTAGAACATGAACTAAATGCAAATAAAGGATTCAGTGAATCCATACAGTAAGTTAAACAAGAATCAAAATACATAAAGAACAAGTCATCATCAAAGATTACAATAGAACATCAAAAGATGGCTAACGGTTCTAAGTATAATGCAAAAGAGAAGGTCGATGAATCCTTGATTCATAAAGTCCAAAGCCCGGGTTTAACAGCAAGCAAACAACTAAGCTCCACGTCCGGGGATAACCTGATTTCCTGAAAAGTGTACTAAGCATAGTCAACACAAGGTTGGTGAGTTCGTAGTAATGGTCCATAAGGAACCATCGTCAATAATCATAATATACGAGTAGAGGCAAAACATGACTTACAGTGAGCCTCTAAGAACAACACAACAACATCCACCACAAGATTACACACAACAAATAAAACGCGTAATAAACATTATACCCAAGTAACGTACATAACATCAATTCAAAACAGGTATCATATCCTCTTCAGTGGGATTGATACACAACATAAGTCATATCCTCTTCAGTGGGATAGATACACAACAATAAGTCATATCCTCTTCAGTGGGATAGATACACAACATAAGTCATATCCTCTTCAGTGGGATAGATACACAACATAAGTCATATCCTCTTCAGTGAGATAGATACACAACATCCATACATCACAAGTCCATCAATCATCAAACATCAAACTAAAGTAAACTATACGTACATACACTTAGGAGGATTCTACTTTCTTCGAATCCTAGATGCTTATATATAGGGTCACCCGCAGCCTTCCCACCACATCTAGAACCCAATGAAGGCATAACCGACTTCCATGTATGCACGTCTATCCTAGCAGTAATAATAATAATAACAATAACCATAATAATAATATATCACAATCCCTTACTAAGATCAATTAAACGTAACCAATAACCATAATAATAATATATCACAATCCCTTACTAAGATCAATTAAACGTAACCAATAACCCATTATTTCATCGCTCAATCAATCATTCAATTGTCAAACATTAATTCATAAGTTCGTCAATACAACGATAAAGGTATGCTTGAGTGCATATCACACAAATCAAGTATAACGAGACGTACATGTTCATTCCAACCATAATTCCTGAATTTATCGCTTTCTCTAAACAACGCGTACATATACTTTGGAGGATTTTACTTTCATCAAGTTCTATATGCTTATGTATAGGGTCACCCGCAGCCTTCCCACCACATCTAAGACTCTTTGAAAGTAAAACCGACCTCCATATATGTACTTCTATCCTAATACCTTACAATAACACAATCACATTCGTAAATCATCACACAATCAATCAAAACTATCTGTCAATCAACAATTAATCAGAAATTAACTAGACAGTCAATCAAATCAACCAAACAATCCAACAAACACATATATGTACACTTTTCAGCCCGAATCTCTATTGAGTAGGGAGCTACGAAACTCACCTTGATCGGCAAAGAAGCTTAAGTCGAGTAAATGAAAGATTAATAGCGATTATTGGGCCCCACGTGTTCACAACCTATCAAAGCATGCCATATATCATACTGTCAACTTTATAATCATAAACAAGTTGGTTTCTTAGGTTTAAGTTGAGTCACGAACCCACAATTACTTTCTTAACATTACCGAGTGTGAAACATAACACTTTGACTATACATTTTTAGAAATGAACGAAGATTCATACAAAATGAAGGTAACTATGTGAAACTAGACTCTCTTACGATTCCAACGATAGGTCATATGACTTATTTGGACTTACGGATCAAAAGTTATTAACGTTTGAAAACTGACGCGCGCGAATGCCCAGAATGAATCCACTGCGCCGCAGTGGGGCAAAGCCAAGCCACTGCGCCGCAGTGGGACAAAACAAAGCAGAATGGGCAGTGGTAATCCACTGCGCCGCAGTGGGACTAGGCCCCTCCACTGCGCTGCAGTGGGACAATTCCCAGCACCAGCACCAGCACAGCACCAGCAGCCCTAAGTGCAGAAAACGAACCAAAACCCCCAAAATTCGACCCAAAGCATACCAAAACGATTTGTAAGAGCTTGAAACTCATTTTGAAGCTTAACTAAGTGCCATTAAACATAAATACACATAACCCATTACAAATTTCCATTCCAAAACATCAAGAACACTTCCAAATCATTCAACCCAAGCTGAAACCCTAATTTAACCCTAATTCCATTTCGACCCGATTTAAGACTTGTAAATATACGAGATGACTAGAAATGAGTAAACTAACATAAATAGAAGTAAATGGGATGAATTAGACTCACCAAAACTTCCTTCTTGAGCTTCAACCCGAAATTAGGTCAAAAGGGTAAAATGCAAGAAGTTCCACCTTTGATTCTTCAATAAGACGATAATGTGGTATAGATGGCGATGATTCTAGTGTTATATCCTTTCTAAACACTATGTAGATGATAGATAGAAGAAGAATGAAATGGTCTTGCCTTTTTAATTGAGAGAAATGAGAAAGATAGATAGATAAGAGAATGAAAGGCAAGGGAAATGATAAGGGGGGGGGGAATGGGTCAAAGGGGCTGATGGGTCGTGGGTGACCCACGGGCCGACCCGTTTCTCTTCTCAAGCCAAAATACAATCGTTAGACATTTAAACACCGATCAAAACATATCATCGACCCGAATATAACACATTGTCATTCAATTCATAAAACGACCTAAATAATTCGTTAACTTAAATTGTTAGTCATATTACACGTAAAGTCAATGGGTCAAGATTCACGGATGTTACAGGGAAAGCTACATTCTAAAAACCCTGGAAAATCTAAACCCTAAATGCTAAACCCTAAAAACCTAAAAAGGATTAGGGTTCCCACTCTAGGGTTTAGGGTTTGAAGGTCGAGGGTTAGCCGCCCCCGACCTTCAAACCCTAAACCCTAGAGCGGGATGTAGTATGGGGACGGATATATACGGTACGCTTTAGGGTTTAGGGTTTGAAGTTGTAGGGTTAGCCGTTAGGAAACCACTAAAAGGTTTGAAGTTGTAGGGTTTAGGGTTTGAAGTTGTAGAAAACCACTAAAAGGTTCATCCTACACATGTGTATGACAAGTGGAAACCACTAAAAGGTTCATCCTACACATGTGTAGGACAAGTGGAAACCACTAAAAGGTTCATCCTACACATGTGTAGGACAAGTGGAAACCACTAAAAGGTTCATCCTACACATGTGTAGGACAAGTGGAAACCACTAAAAAGTTCATCCTACACATGTGTAGGACAAGTGAAAACCACTAAAAGGTTTGAAGTTGTAGGGTTTAGGGTTAGCCGTTGTAGAAAACCACTAAAAGGTTTGAAGTTGTAGGGTTTAGGGTTTGAAGTTGTAGAAAACCACTAAAAGGTTCATCCTACACATGTGTATGACAAGTGGAAACCACTAAAAGGTTCATCCTACACATGTGTAGGATAATTGGAAACCACTAAAAGGTTCATCCTACACATGTGTAGGACAAATGAAAACCACTTAAAGGTTCATCCTACACATGTGTAGGATAAGTGAAAACCACTAAAAGGTTCATCCTACACATGTGTAGGATAATTGGAAACCACTAAAAGGTTCATCCTACACATGTGTAGGGAAAGTAGAAACCACTAAAAGGTTCATCCTACACATGTGTAAGATGAACGTGATGAAAAAAAAACAAAATTTAAAAAGTCGTCAAAAGTATGTCGAATTGCATCTCTAATGAAAAAGGACGAAATTCTAAGACTACCCATGCTTTTCTTTTCGTCTAACGATTTACGGTTTGTAAGATAAAAGTTTTTTAGTGAATTAGATAGAATTGTATTAATTTAATAAAGTAAGAGAGAAAAAAAAGAGGGAGTTGACAAAAGTACCCCTCTAGTGTTGAGAGGGTTTTTTTATTTTTAATCTGGCTCATCCATTTTTTTTTATCCAAGGGTGTAGATGAGTTCTTGAGTTCTTTTTTTTTAAGAGTTCTCATATAACCCTTCTCTATATATATAATATATATATATGTATATATTATTTATATATAATATATATATAATAATTATTATATATATATATATATAGTCAAAAGATAAAATGAGAACAAAAAAATTATCGAAAACTACGAGAACTAATATTTAATTAAAATGATTAAGGATAATATGGTAATTTTATAAATACAATTAAATTAATTATCAAATAAACATAACGGCACCGTGAATATCGTATTTCGTAACCACCCATTTTTGGTGGTTTCTAAATGCGCACTATAAATCACATTATTTTTTGCTTAACCAAATTCTGTTTGTAATCAACAACTAGTATTATGTTTTTTAAATGGCTTTTTTATAACTTTTTTTTATTATATTAGTATCTTATTATATAAGATATGTTATTTTTTTTTATTAAAATGGACCATAATTCTTATAGAATTTGTACTTACCAAAAAATGTTACATTATATATGGAAAATACCATAATTCTTATAGAATTTGTACTAACAAAAAATGTTACATTATTATATGGAAAATAATTTTAGGAAAATGATATGTTTACATGTTTAAATTAAACATACGCTTGTGTACACCTCAAAAATATAATAAAGTCAGTCACATGTGAATATGATGAAATCATGATTTTTTTTTCTTGCACTTGTGAATTCTGTACACCTGTGTACAATTCGAAAATATAATAAAGTGGTCATATGTGAACTTGATAAAATTATGATTTTTTTATTACACATGTGTACACCTCGAAAACTAATTATACACTTGTGTACACCTCGAAAATTAAATAAACATTTGTGTACACCTCGAAAGGTAAATATACACTTATGTACACCTCGAAAATTAAATATACATTTATGTACACCTTGAAAATTAAATATACACTTGTGTACATATAAAACACAGAGCCGTTAGTGCTCTCTCTCTGGTTGAGAGCCGTTAGAGGTTTTCCCAGGGAGGAGAGGAGGAGAAGAATATTTCCGGTTTAGGCTTCCACTCCGGTGGATCTAACCCTATTTTTCACCCCCGGGCCGGAGGTCCCTTCCACTTAGGTGGATCTAGAACAGCCTCTCTACTTTTGAGTAGGGTAAGGTCTGTCTACATCATACCTCCCCCTTACCCCGGCTTATGCCGGGATTGGGTACCGTTGTTGTTGTTGTTGTTGTTGTTGACTTGTGTACATATAAAAAAAATTATTTTTATGTATTATTTGATTGGTGGTACCACGTAATTGTGCTCGGTCGTGTGGTCGTTGACATAATGAAATAAAATTTCACTCAATTTAAAAAAGAAAAAAAGTTGTCTCACAAATTTTATCATCATAATAGTCAAATAAAGTATATGTATCAAACATTAATTAAGAATGGGAAGAAAGTTGACGGATATAAAAAACTAGCTCCATGATTTTCGTGGCTTCCGTTTTAATAAATCGGTTTGTTATTATATAATTTTAAATACCCTTTATACCCTTTCAGTAGGTTTTCTTGTTTAAATAGTTAATTTATTTACACAAATGCCATTGCTTTATATTGACCATTGATCTATTTAATCTAATGGACATAATTAGTTCTCGTAGTTCTCGACAATTAATTGGTTCTCACAATAACTCAACTCTCTCTCTCTCTCTCTCTCTCTCTCTTTATATATATATATATATGGGTGGGTTATTTGTAGTACAAGGGGGGAAAAAGTACATGTGTAAGTTAACTTACTTCTTCTTCTTCCTTCTTCTCCGGCGAGACTGCCGCCGCCAACCACCACCATGATCATCTCCGACCACCACATGATCCTCCGGCGAGACTTACACATGTGTAAGTTAACTTACACATGTGTAAGTTAACTTTCCGGCGAGAATCAGGTTCGTTTTCGGGTGGATACGGTACGGGCCAAAGGCCCTTATCCGTTCTAAACTGACCGTCAAGGGACGCATATGGGAATCGTATGGATTTGATGGGCGGCGATCCAATAGATGGTGACGGTTTGCTACGGTACGGGCGAAGCCCTTGCTGCCGGCGCCGACGCCGTGGTTGGGGTGGTCGGAGATGATGGTGGCTGGTGGTGGTTGTCTCGCGAAGGAAAAAACTTAGAAATTTTAAACCCTAAAATGCTAAAAAAGTTGTACTTACACATGTGTAAGTCTCGCCGGAGATGGTCGCCGTCGCTGGAGGATCATGGTGGTGGTCGGAGATGATCATGGTGGTGGTGGTGGTGGTCGGAGATGGAAGGAAGAAGAAAGAAGAAGGAAGTAAGTTAACTTACACATGTACTATAAAAAGTACATGTACTATAATTATCTTTCCCATATATATATATATATAGATATATGCAAGTAATTAAAATAAAATATCCACCATGAATGGTCAGTAGAACTCGTAGCTAAATTGTTGTACCCATTTTAACGCTCCTTCAACTGAATATTCATTTTCCTTTTCTGTTTTTCTCTGTTGTATCATGTTTTCTTCCCCTATCACACGTTAATTCTTTTCTTTCAATCCTTTTGTTATTATTATGCATATGCATGTGAATTAATTAATTAATTAGCCAGTTTTGATCAAATCCAATTAATTAGAATTAAACATGGCGACAGACAATAATAACAAAGGTTACCTGTTCGGTCTCATACCAGCTCCTTTGCACCAAGTTCCAAAAGAAGCTTACGTTTGTACCCGCATACATGAAAAACATCCTTTCGGAATCTTTAACTACGGAGAAGTCCCCACCGAGACAACGTTTGCCATCGTGTTGTTAGAGCTCTCGGTCCTCCTGGTGATCACGAATGCCATTCATTTCCTTCTCAAGCCTTTCAAACAGCCTCGCGTTATCTCTGAGATTCTTGTAAGTTTGTTTTTGTACGTCAATGTTGATGAAATAAATCATTGTTATAAAAAAAAAGTTGTTTTCCTAGCCAAACATTTTTTTTGGTTAACTTTTTGTGATGAAAGGAGGCAAAAAAAAAAAAAATGATTTTTTATCATGTCAACCTTTGTGGCAAGATGTTTGATAAACTATCGACCCAAACTTGCTTACAATCGGCTGCCTGTCCATAACATTGGTCATGCCTGATTCATTCAGTGGTTGTAGCTATAGGATGTCTGGGCTTGAACCCAAGATTATTGTACTATTTGTGGCAAAGATGGCCCGTCCGTCACCAAACAAGCTATGTCAACCTTTTGTGTTTGTCTTAAGGTCAAAATATCAAAAATTAATTATTTTTCTGAACAGAACATTACAGATAAAAAAAACTTTGTAGGTGTAATTGCATACCCAGATGAAGTTGTTTATGTCTATGTTCTATAAACTATGATTCAAAAAGGTCTGGATGATACATTGACTACTTCTATTTTGTGTGGAAGGGTGGCATAATTATGGGACCATCATGCTTATGTCGAAGCCCCACGTTTGCAGCTTGGATGTTCCCGGGCCAATCAGCATTCGTGTTTAGAAACATAGGCTCATTTGCTTTAATGTATTTCTGTTTTGTATCTGGGGTGAAGATGGATCTTTTAATGATAAAAAAAGCAACAAAAAAACAATGGTATATTGCATTATTTGGCATGGTTGTACCAGTAATAGCGACAACCGCGGTTGCATTAGCTGTCAGAAATTCTTTAGAGCCCGAAATGAAGAAAGCTTCTTCAATTTGGGGAGTTAGTGCATCTTTAGCTATAACATCATTTCCTGTTCTCCACCCTATTATCCGAGAACTCAATCTTTTGAGCTCTGATATTGGACGAATGGCATTAAACACGGCTGTTATTGGAGATGTTGTAGGAATTTATGGGATGGTTACGTTTGAGGCTGCTAAACAAGGTGAAGGCAGACCTTTGGCTGCTGTAGGATATGTATTATCTTTAATATTGGCAATGATTACAATCTTTGGTGGAAACCGAATGTTCATGTTGTGGATTGTTAAGGTTACACCAGAAGGCAAACCGGTTGAGCAATTTTACATAGTTTTGATTTTGGCAGCTGTTCTAGTGTGGGGATTCATGAGTGATCTTCTTGGAATAGCGCTAGCTAATGGTCCAATGTGGTTCGGTCTGGCTGTTCCTGATGGTCCACCTTTAGGAGCCACTGTGGTCCAGAAATGTGAGTCATTTATATCGGATATTCTGATGCCATTTGCATATATAAATATGGGTTTGATGACGGATATATTTTCCATGAAGAATGAGTGGGCAAAATTGCAGCCATTGCTTTATATAATCATGACCGGATATTTGAGTAAGTTCGTGTCAACGTTAATCATGACTCGGTTCTTTGAGATGCCCTTAAAAGAAGGAGCCACCTTGAGTTTGATCATGAGCTTGAGAGGTCAAGTCGAGTTCTTGTTGTTTATACATTGGTTGGACTTCAGGGTAAGTTCTCTGTTTTTCTCCTTTTAATTTCCTTTTATACAACCGTTACAATGATCAATGATTTTTCCTAATTAAATATTGTTGCATTAGATCCCCTGCTTCATATGATATCAGAGTATTCTAGTTCTAACAGTTTGATCAATTTTGAAATGTTGATAAAATTTGCAGATGATTGGAATTCCACAGTTTACAATGTTTGTGCTTTTTACAACGTTGTTGACGAGTATAGCAACACCCATGATTGGCATGTTTTATAATCCTAACCGCCCGTACATGATCAACAAACGAAGAAACATTCAACACACTCCTCCCAACACGGAACTCAACATACTCGTATGTTTCATAGACGAGGACACTGTTCCTGGGATGATCCACCTGTTGGAAGTTTCTAACCCAACTGTACATAGTCCTTTTTCTGTTTGTGCGCTTCATCTTGTGGAGCTTGTGGGCCGAGCTGCTCCCATGTTCATAGACCATGCCGAGGAAGAAAATCGTGATAAAAGTGACATGGATGAAACCGGGACGACTCATAAATCCTTTGTGGGTATCCAAGAAGCATTGAGAGACATGGTTAAGGTTCACTCGTTTACCTCGGTTGCACCAAAGAAAAGCATGTTCCAAGATGTTTGTGAGTTAGCTTTAAACAAAAAATCCAATTTGATAATATTACCATATAATACATCTTCATTGGGAATCTTGGCTGGGAGTGAAATGGTTCAAAATAATATCAAATCATTGAACAACACAGTACTCGACCATGCACCATGTTCCGTGGCAGTGCTTGTTGACAAAGGCGAATTTAGGGGACAGATCACTAACCCAAGAATGTCTACGGTCAATATGAAGTATCATTTTGCAATGCTCTTTTTAGGAGGGGCCGATGCAAGAGAAGCATTGGCATGTGCAGATAGGATGGCCTCAAATCCTAATTGTGAACTTACCGTGATACGTTTTCTTGCCTTAAACGGTGAAGGAGAGAATGAAATGGAAAAGAAGCTTGATGATGGGCTCGTGACAGCATTTTGGGTGAAATATGAAGCGAATGAGCAGGTTGCATACCGTGAGGTGGTGGTGAGAAACGGTGAAGAAACTGTGGCAGCAATTCGAGCAATGAATAGTGAGTCTTATGATCTTTGGATTGTGGGGAGAGCGCTGGGAATTAATCCAGTTTTGCTGGAAGGTCTGTCAAGTTGGAGTGAATGTTTGGAGCTTGGTGTGATAGGTGATTACGTATCAGTTGATCTAGGGAGCTCAGCTTCCGTGTTGGTAGTTCAACAACAAGTTTTACGAGACAAAGAGATCATCAATTCGGGCGGGTTGCAAGGTAGAATCTCAAGATATGTTAATAATTTGTTATGATTTTGATTACTTATTGGACAAAAAGTTAGGTGTCGTCGATCTATAGTGTTTTCATTACAACTGCTTGTAAATTTCTTGATCATTATATAGCTTGTGGAAAGGAACATACACATGATATATAGTTATATACCCCCTGATGTTGTATTGTCTAGAGTCGAAAACATATATAAGTGTTTATTTAGATTCATCAGTTCAATTCTATATTTTATGTGCATTTTCTATATATTGCTATTATGATAGAATTTTGATCAAGACCAATATCAGAATCATCGGCCGGAGGTACTTCTGGAGCAGTTGCCCTACCCTTAGAGGTAAGAGTGTCTATATCTCACCTCCCCTATACGGTCATACCCTGCTTATGCCAGTATTTGGATACAGTTGTTTTTGTTGTACCAATATAAGAATCTCCATCAAGCTATATATCCTCCACACACAACCTCTTTGCTATAAGTCTATCTTTACCAAAGACCCTTAATTAGCTAGGGTCGCCTCAAGCTTTTGATCCTAGCCGTATTAAAGGTGACCTGGGTCGATCAGCTGGCCCATTTATGTATGTATATTTGTTAAGCACAAAAATAACACAAGGTTGCTTTGAGTATTGAATACTTTATCAAATCAAAGTTAAAAAGCAAATATAACATAGCTTCCACATGAGCACTTTAAGGATGACCACAAAGTGCAAATGGTGAAAAGAAAAAGAAGAAAACCAAACTTTCAAAATATAGGGAACAAAATAAAACAAATGTACACAATAGTTTCTTCTGTTTCACATTAAGATATGTTCTGTACACCCTTTGATGCTCAGACTCTTCCCCCTCCGTACCTTAAAAGTTCTTCGATACCAGATTGAATTGCAATCATGCTGAATAACTGTGTCCCGCTAACAATGATCAAGAGGACCTCAAGTGCGCGCTGCAAACCACATTCCAGGGTTATAATATAAGGCAATGCTATTTACCTATTTTTGTCAATCTTCCGAATGAAATCAAAGATTCAAAGTAGTAATACGTACCAATGCTGAGCCACCCCAACCAATATCAATCTCTTTGCAGGCATATCTAGAGAATATATCAAGATTAAAAATCGTAAGTTTGAGTCCAATAATGTGCTAATTAACTTTAAAAAACTTGATTTATGTTTTGAAGGATATAATGATATACCCCATGGCAAGCAGGGTGAATGACCAAGTAATTATAGAAAAAGTAGAAGCAGTGTATAGATTGGAAGAATTCCATTGTGCCGCATTACTTAATCCAACGGCCGAGGTTGTAAAGCCCACAACCCCTGCTAAGAGAGACAAGATAACCACATAGCCTGTTGCCATGTTTCCGAATGGGTAGTATATCGGAAATATTCTTGCTGGAATACTCAAAACAGATGCTGCACACAAGACATTCAGAAAATCATCAGTGTCATTCGATAATGTGAAATTAAGCTAAACATTAGTTTGACTTTTTAAGTTTTTTTCTTTTAACTTTGACCGTAAATATTTTTGTTTCTATTATATACCAGTTGATAATGAAAAGCAAAATTTAAACCAAGTTCATTCATATATTATATATCAAGTGTTATATAATACAAACAATTATATTTACGGTCAAAGTTAAAAAAAAAACTTAAAAAGTCAAACTAATACATTTAATATGGGACGAGTAATATGTTCTTACCTTGTCCATGGGTTTCTTCGATTCCATGGTTGACAGCCCAAGAAGCAATTATTATTATGATCAAATAAAGCACGAGGTTTACGAACAAGAGGAAGAATGTTGCCGGTTTTGCAGCACCAGAAGCCATTGCTTGTTAAGATTTGATCAAATAATTTCGATATATAGCATAATCTTTCTCAAGCTAGGGGGTTAAGCTAGCTATATATATATATATATAAGGATGGTTATGAATAATTTAGTTAACATTTAGCTGTTCTATTGATGATATTTTGCTTTTGGTATGAGACTTGTGGTGGCTTGATTACAAAGAAATGGCCAAGTTCTTTTTTCTTGCAGGTTGCTAAGGAAAAGTATCGCCCTGTGGCCCTCCCTCATTCATAATTATATGTTTTTGTTAAGAAAAAAGCATATCTGGAATCTTATTATACAGTTTGAGAAAATCATATACATATATGCAAAAGAAAGGGCAGCAACCAAATTAGTGACTCCCTTCAATGAGAGGAGTGAAGGAGCAGACAAACAAATTTTAATTAAAGTTACTTGGTTTGACAATATTCAGTCTAGAAATTTATATATACGAGAACGGTACCCGCGCGTTGCGGCGGTGATGGAGGTGGCGGCGGTGGCGTGATGTAATGGCGGCGGCGGCTGGTGGCGGTGACGGGTGGTGGTGGCGGCGAGCGGCGGTGGTGGCGGCGGAGATTGGTGGTGGTGGTGGCGGCGAGCGGCGGTGGTGGCGGTGACAGGTGGTGGTGGTGGCGGCGAGCGGCGGTGGTGGCGGTGACGGTGGTGGTGGTGGCGCCGGTGAATAGTGGAAGTTATTGATGTAATGTGGCTATGATGTATGATACATCATGCAATAGAATGTGTACATTGTTGAAACTTAAAATCAATATTGAAATTTTAAGTTCAATGTTGAAAATCAAAAGTGAATTTGTTTTATAATATAGTATAGATATAAGAAAAATTTATAATAGTAGATGTATAAAAAAATGTCATATTTATATCATTTTTCATTGTAGATAGTATCAATGTCGTCTAAATAAATCTAGAGGCCCATCAGAATATAAAATGGGCCTAAAGTAGTTAGTCAATAATAAAATATAAAGACATAATATTACATCTGTCTTTTAACATCTAAAACAAAGTATATATAACATTTCGTATCAAACATCAAATTAAGAAGAAAAATAATATACAATAGAAGCATAAAGATTCTTAAACAATTTCATGATATAGAGATTTGGAAAGTCTATTAGTTTGTTAAAAAAATTGTATATTAAACTACGTAATAAAGATTGTTATCAAATTTGATAAGTTATATCGTTAGAGGTTAAAATTGTAACTATGTATTAGTGCAATGGGTTTATGATACAAATATTTATAAGAACGAATTGCATTTTTGGTCCCTGTGTTATCATACCTTTTGCAAGTTTGATACAAAAATGTGAAAAGTCGCGAAACGTATCCCTGTCATATCACACCTGTTGCAATTTTGGTCCAAAAGTAACGTGCCGTTAGAATTCAGCCGTTAATGCCCCCATGTGCACATGGGGGGTAGTTTCGTCCATTTATTGCTCATAGCACCATTTCTGCAAAAAAAAAAAAAAAAAAAACAAAAAACTAATTTATTGTTTCCAGATCTTCAATATTCTTAATCATAACACCCATCAAAGTTAATAACTTCATACTTTAAGATCAAAAAGTCTAAAATTTGCAACATCTAACTTGATACTTTAAAATCAGATACATAATACTTTAATCGTAAATACATTTATTATCTACATCTATATTTATGTATCAAATAACAAAACAAATGAATAAAAAAGCATGTGAATGTGATTTCAGCTATGTTGTAGCAGTAGCAGTAGCAGCACATCAAAATGGATTTCAACTATAAAAACAAAAATCTTTTCCAAATACATTTATACATACAAACTACAAAGTATACATACACTCAACTATTTATTCATCTAAACATACATCCCTCACAAAATGAAAATAAATAAAAGAAGAAAGTATCTAGTCATCCAAGCATACATCACTTTCAATATCCAAGCATACATATATTTCCATAACTGAAAATAAATAAAGAAAGTACAGAGACGTTATCCATCGATCGATCTAAAGAGAGAGGCACGGGGACGGCCGTTGACGGCAAGGGAAGGGGTAGTCGGATCTGTGTTTTTTCTGGCGAAAGTTCAGAAGGGGTGGCGGGCTAAAAACGAAAACGTTATCCATCGATCGATCTAAAGAGAGAGGCACGGGGACGGTCGGATCTGTGGTTTTTGTGTTTTTTTTCTGGCGAAAGTTCAGAAGGGGTGGTGTTCTGGCGGCGGCTGTTTGTGTTTTTTTCCGGCGAGAGTTCGAATGGCGTGGCGGGTGGTGTGAGATCGAGCAGAGAGGAGGACAAGATAGAAGGAATTTAGGGTTTGATTATTGTTGATTACTTGATTTGTTAAGTTTGGTATATTAGGTTTGATACTTTGATTATTGGATTTTTTTTAAGGAGATGAGTAAGAGAGAATGATGAATATGAGCAGAAGGAGATATATATAAAATTAGTTTTGTTTTTTGTTTTTTTTGTTTTTTGTTTTTTGCAGAAATGGTCCTATGAGCAATAAATGGACGAAACTACCCCCCATGTGACAAGCACATGGGGGCATTAATGGCTGAATTCTAACGGCACGTTACTTTTGGACCAAAATTGCAACAGGTGTGATATGACAGAGATACGTTTCGCGACTTTTCACATTTTTGTATCAAACTTGCAAAATGTGTGATAACACAGGGACCGAAAATGCAATTCGTTCTATTTATAATAACTAAAAAAATAATATATCGTGCCATATCGCCGTCTTCTTCGTTTGAAGCCGCAAACTCCGTTAAAGCTTCAACTTTTATATGTAAGTATATTCCTTCAAGTTTTTTGATGGGCCCTCAAAGATAGTGGATCTGGCTCAGTGACACCCTTTGAGGCCTATTAAGTTGAATTTTATATTTAAAGTGACAAGGTGGAATTGAGATAACAAAATTGTAAAAATCAAGACAACCATAAGGAGGCTTCTAGAAAACTATTTAGTTTTCTCTCTGTAAAAATTATCATCTAAAAACATTTTTGAAATAATAAAACGATAATAACATCTAATTTACTATATTTAAATTTGAATCATATAGATGCGATATATTATAAAGGTTTATTAAATACACATAAGTACAAAATCCATGGATTATACAAAAAAACTCTTGGAACATAATATTACAAACTTTGAGTTTGTTTACACTAACACGTCAAAATGTTATTAAAGACTTCAATATATTGATTGATCGAAGTGTAAACTATTGCTATGTATCGACTTATTTTGATTAAAAGTTAAAGTAGTATTGGCGTTTTTGCCATTGTTAGTTGTAATAATGGTTTTATGTGATGTGATATCTGTTACACGTGTTTAATTTGTTGTCTATCAAACTTATGTTTCGTTTACATTGGCTTTCCAATTCATTCAAATCTTGAACATCAAGAAACGCTATTTATAAATAAAACTTGTCTCTATAGATCCTTTAACCGTTAAGTCCTGATAAATACGTAGTTGCTATATCTAGAAATGACTGGTGACTTTCGTTTATGCCTAAAAGTAGTACTAGTAGTCATTTTGCAATTCGTTACAACTTTATATCACTTTTCTTTTGCCATATAAAGTAAAATATATATAATGTTTGTTTAATTGTAAAGCATTATTCTAATTTATGTTGTTACATTAATCTAATATATATATATATATATATATATATATATTATATATATATATATAGTTAAACCAGTACAAACACATTTTCTATTTGGCAAGTTAAACATTGGATAAAAAACAATCTTTTGAAATACGTTCAATGAAAGGTTAAAAGAAATAATTATTAAGGATTTAAAGCAACAACTAGTTTAGTGACTTGTAAATAAGCATGAAAAAAGTGACTTGTAAGTATAAATGACTTGTAAATAAGCAAGAAAAAATGACTAGTTTAAGACTTTATTAAGTGACTTTGTGAATAATATAAGCATGATTAAAAAGTGACTTGTAAATATTACTAGTAGTATAAATGTGACATGTAAAATAAGCATGAAAAAATCATAATAAGAAAGTTGTTATGCATTAATGATTATATATGATAAAAGTAGATCATTACATATATATATTCATCATGTGAACATATATGAGAAAAGAAAGTTATACTAGTAGTAACATATACAATCACGTAATTTATCAAGTACTCCAAAACTCGATGATATATACACAGAGCTAGAATGCATATATATGTAGTGAATTGATTTCAGTTTTTTTTAGGATAAGGATTCTCTAAAGTTATACTAACTTTATATGTAAAGTTGGACAATTCTTAAGCATTGGATTGAAATCAAATGTCATAATTTAAAAATGAAATTTAAATCTTGGCATTTGATTTTAATTCAAAGGTTGATATCCCTTTAACTTTACCTATGAAGTTATTACAACTTTAGAGGATCCTTATCCCTTTTTTTGTCGTGCTGGCATTCAAGTTTAGTTGCCACAAGTTTTGTGTAAACCGAAAAAAGCCAAAAAACCATGCTTTTAAGCATCATCCTAGGGAGAGCCGTATCACCACATTATATACACTTACCAAAACATCATAAAAGTAACTCATCAATTGATGCACACACTTTCATTACAAGTAATCCCTTGAGAAAAACACTTCTTCTTTCATTATATATTTAACCTCTATATAGCTAGCTTGTTCAAGATACATATATATAACAAGAAACATCTAGCTAGATAGCTAGGAGATCGATCTATATATATATATACCGAGGTTCTTTGTGAATTAATTACAAAGAACCGGCCCGAAAATGAAGCAAGAGTTATTGCCAACATTGATAATGGTACTAGTGCAATTTGAGTTTGCGGGTATGAACATTTTCTCCAAGATTGCTATGGATTCAGGGATGAATCCTTACGTCCATGTCGCCTATCGTCAAACCTTTGCTTTCATATTCCTTGCTCCTCTGGCTTATTTCATGGAAAGGTACATCATGATGATCATATATATATTATACATAGAACTATCTATTGATATCACATATATACCATTAATTGCATTTCAAATTCTTGAATATATGTATTGGACCTAATGTACTAATTAAATTTATATGATTAATGTAGAGGTATAAGACCTCCAATGACATTGCCGGTACTCTTCCAAGTCTTCTGCTGCTCCATTTTCGGGTGCGTTCATTACACTTAATTAACTATTAATTAATTTCTACTTATTGTTATAGAAATTAATTAGCTAATAGCTAGTTCATTCTTTAACCAATTTGTTTTTGGTTTTAATTAATTGATTAACTATTTATCAGGTTAACTATGAATCAAATCACATACTTCCTTGGTTTGAAGCACTCAACACCAACCATTGCGTGTGCCTTATCAAATCTACTTCCCGCAATCACATTTGTCCTCGCGGTCATATTCAAGTAATAATACCATACATCGTATCCTTTAATCTTTAAATTAAATATCTTGCGTTACAAAACAAATAATAAATAGCTAGACAATAACGTGAACACTTCAATTTCTTTTGGGAGTTAATACTTTAAAAAAATTACTATAATAAAAAATTTGTGACCTGTAATAAATTTTACACTACCAACTCAAAGTTTTGGGGGACCATGACGACCCCCGCGGCCCCTTGATGGTTCCACCGGTGAAGCTAGACAAATTACTTATTGAATTACCGTATGTATATATGTATATAATTTTTTTTTTTGATACATACGTAGGCAAGAACACGCAAAGCTGAGGACATTAGGTGGTCAGGCAAAGGTGGTTGGAACAGTACTTGGGGTCGGGGGTGCAATGCTATTATCATTGTACCATGGACCTGTTGTTCCCATTGGTGAATCGAGCATTCAGTTTAGAGCCGCCGCAAACAATGCTGCTTCTAATGATGTTGGTGGTCGAGGGAACAACCTAATCGGGCCCTTTCTAGTCATCGTTAGTGCTTTAACTTGGGCAATATGGTTCATCATTCAAGTAAGTCATCGATCTATTCTGCATATATATATATATATATATATCCCCACTCCAGGCACTGCTTTTCTTTCTGTTACTTCGAAAGTAGCTGTTTCAGTTTAATTTGAACTTTGAAGCTAAAGAAAAAAATAATTTGCTTGGTCATATATATATTGGAAGTTAATAATTAATATTCGTATATTTAGGCAAAAATGGGCAACAAGTACCCTGCTCCGTATTCAAGCACAGCTTTGATGTCGGGGATGGCAACGATTCAATGCATAGTATTCGGCCTAATCATGGAACCACACTTACATGAATGGTCATTGTATCCGGGCATCAGGGCCTTGGCATCCGTCTATGCGGTATATATCATGACTCGATTATATATTATAACACTGTAAATTGAACATGAATCAATAATGAACGTCGTATTTTGAGTGACAAATTTTCTATTCTTAATTTATTATATGTATTTTGATCGAATGACAAATTTGCTCTTTTAAACTAATCGATTAAATTAATTGCAGGGAGTTGCATGTTCGGGAATAGGGGTTTGCATGATGTCATGGTGTATCGATAGGAAAGGACCCCTCTTTGTTTCGGTGTTTAGCCCATTGTTGTTGGTTATTGTTGCAGCGCTCAGCTGGGCATTTTTACGGGAGAAATTATACCTTGGAACGTAAGTGTCAAAATTATATTACAGTACTTTAAATGAAATTGGGTCCTTAACGGGATTCGAACTCCCTCCAGTGTAAAACCTGATGACTCAACTCGGTGAGTCGATATCATTGTCAACTAGGGACCATTTATGCATGTAAGAAGTGATCGACTTTTAGTGACGTACTTCAGATGGTTTAGTAGAGAGACAAAACATGGACCATTTATGCAATTAATTTACAGTCCAATAAATAAATATAACAAGTGTTCCAACAACCAACAAATTTAATCTGCAAAAGTTTGTTGGGAGTATCACACTTAGCTAGCTTAAATTGACAAGAAAAAGAAAAAAACATACACGATTAGCTAAGCTAGCTACCTAAGCTAGTTCTGCATATAATAGGCTTTAAATGTTGCATGTATATATGTATATATAGATATAGGATTATATATAGTTAATCTTAATTGGTGATTGGGTATTTGTAGGGTGTTAGGGTCGGTGCTGATTGTGATGGGACTATATGGAGTACTATGGGGAAAGACCAAAGAAGTTGAGCCTAAGACTACAGCTGCTACACAATACCAACATGAACAAGAAATATTGCAGCTGGAGGGCACCAAGCAACAAGACATGGAAAATCCAGTGACAATTAATAATTAATTGATCGATTGAATAAAACATGCATGATAATGCATGGGTTAATTAAAACCTTTATTTATGTCAATCTTTTAATTTTATTGTTATTGTTATTATTATGAAAAACCTTTTTGGTTAGAGAGATCAAAATGATGGACTAAATTCACATGCATTTACCAGTTGTTGTGGTTTATATCATATGCATTGAGCTTTTGCAAGAATTTTCCAATGTGTGATATATCTGTATGCCTGTTTATTAATCAAGTTAGAGTATTGTGTTGAGTGAATTGAAATGACCGATGAAGGTTGGTCACGACCTCTTATAATATCATGCATTTACCAGAATTTTTTATTTTTTTTTCTAATAAAAGTTCTGTCGTTTTAAAAAAATATTATTGCAAAACAAATAGGATAAAATCTTGACCTTTGGATCATGATAAAATTGATGCACGAAGATTTACGAAACAAGTTATATATTGATTCACGATGAT
Source organism: Erigeron breviscapus (assembly GCA_034093135.1). NCBI lineage: Eukaryota > Viridiplantae > Streptophyta > Magnoliopsida > Asterales > Asteraceae > Erigeron > Erigeron breviscapus. The sequence continues at coordinate 89,747,868 of CM067172.1, forward strand.
TTTCATGATGCACGTGATTTTCAATTAAAAAAAAAACTTATTGTTTATTTGATTTATTTTAATATTTATTTTATTTTAACTATCATATACTATGCTATGTTATGTATTAGTTTAGTCTAAAAGTAATTAACCCACTCATAAGTTATATGAGTAAATCCCAATTACTTACACATAAAAACTTTTATTCGGCATCCCTAGCTATAGATTAAATTCACTATTACGCCAATATTGATTGACATATTATATGCATATTTGATTTTGTTTCTGTATTGTTAAAAAAGCATGAGTATACGTGTACATGCTAGAAATACCATAAATTTGCACAACAAAATGGTTGTTTATATCATCCAAAATCTAAGTATAACTTAAAATTCATAAAGATGACACTAGAACTAATAAATCCGCTATAAATAAATTAAACCATGGCATTCAAATGTTTTATCAAATATAAAACCAAATGTATGTCCGCGTATTGTAGAGGTGACGGTGGTAACGGCAGCAGCTGGCTGGTCATGGCGGCGGCGACGGGTAATGGTGGCGGCGATGACGAATAGTTTAGATAATTGATGTAAATGTAATAGATGTAAAAGAGAGAGATGTAGTTATTATAAGAGTTGAAGGTAAATATTGTAATTTAATTCATTAAAAGTATTTTTGATTAACGTAAAATATACGTATTTACAGGGGTTTAATTAGTTAATATTATAATTACAGGGTCCTTTATGTAAATATGTTAGTTAGGCGGTTAAAATCATTTTAAATATATATATAGTGAAAAGTTATTTCAGGAACCCCTAAAATGTCAGGAACCCTTAGGAACTTTTCAAATCAAGCCCAACCAATGATTATTTTTTACATGATGATTGTTTTTTGAATAATATATGTGTAATTTTGAATTTTACAATTATGTAGAGACATGGATTATCATCCGTTATACAATTATGTGGAGATATGGATTCTTGATCACATGTGCACGAATATTGCTATGATCACATGTATGCAAGTTTTTTTGTAAATAAATTTTCCATGAGATAGATTGTGATCAAATGTACATAGATAGTCATATGAACATGTGTAAACAATCATATAGTAAATAATTTTAATTTAAAGAAGGTTCCTAAAGGTTCCTGCCTTTTTAGGGGTTCCTAAAATAACTTTACCATATATATATATATGTACAGATCGAGTAGCAGTTGTAGTGGTTGTAAATCATATACATTTTGTAATCATTTTTCTTGAGTAATGAGATATAATCTTCTCTCTTAAATCTATTATTCATGGTATCAGAGCACAAGGAAATCTGAAACCCTAATTTCCATATTTCCGATTAACACATATTTCCGATCACTTTTCCGTTCTTTTTTGATCATATTACTCAAATCTGGTCAATTTTCTGACCATATTATCTTCCAATTAGGAATTTATTCCGCATAATTAGTGTTTCGAGCTTCGTATCGTATCAATGGCGATTCCTGATCCTAATTCTGTTCACACTCATAATATCCATTGAATTTGAATAATTCTGATTATCCAGGCATGGTTCTTACCAATACTCCTTTTTATGGAAGAATCCTTGGATGGAGTCGTAATATCAAAATGGCGTTAGGTGCTAAACTCAAATTAGGGTGTATTGATGGCTGCTGTGTCAAACCTAGTGATAGTTTTGTTGACACACAACGCTGGATCCGTTGTGATTATATGGTAATCTGCTGGATTTTGAACTCAATGATTCCTGAGTTGTCTGATGCATTCATGTACACTGAATCTGCAAAGGACCTTTGGAAAGAATTGAATGAAAGGTATGGACAAAGTAATAGACCTCTTATTTTCCAATTGGAAAGAGAATTGAGCAAAGTTTCACAAAGTAACCTCTATGTTTCTTCTTATTTCAATAAGTTGAAGAGATGTTGGGATGAATTTAGCAATTTGAATGGTATACCTTCTCGTAATTGTGGAAAAATGGCTGAGTGTACTTGTGATTTGATTAAGAAATTTCTTGAAATGGATAGTAGATCTAAGTTGATGCAGTTCTTGATGAAACTCGATGATTATTATGAGATTGTTAGGAGTTAACTCTTGTTCACATATCCTTTGCCTTCTGTTAATAAGGCTTACTGTATTGTCCAACAAGTAGAAAAACAAAGACAAGTGACTAATCATGTTGTAGAACCCACTGCATTCTTTGTTAACAGCAATCCTAATAATCATTTTGGGGTAAAAAGGGATTTTAGAACCCTTTTTCAGTGGTTTTCAACCTTTATACTGTTGGGTCGGAAATCGACCAAGTATAATTTGTTCAGAAATAGCTTGAAGTTTAGTGAAGACGTCTGTACAGAATTCTGAGATGTCTCAGAATTCCTTCACTGAAGCTTCACTTCAGTTCAGATCGAGATAAATCTGAAGCATTCATTCTGAAGTCAAAGACTGAAGTATGAAGAAGAGAATCACCTCAGAAGCGAGCATCAGAGTGATTCTACCAGATCGAAGACTGAAGCATCTCAGTGTAAAGTATTTACAACACTTTACACTGATTACGAGGAAGACTTTTACTTTACACCTTTATCCGGTTAATAGATTTATCTATTAACAAAAGGTACAAAGTATAGGCTTGGAACCTAGTACTATAAGTCACATCAAGTGACTTATATACTCTTCCAAGTGCAGCATGTAAGGAATTATGGTTTAATTCCTTAAATGCTCACAACCACATTTGTACGATCTTGTCCACATCATCATGGACTTGGTCTATAAATACAAAGTCTTCTCACAACTTGCAAAATGCTTGAAACTTTGCATTGCAACTTGTGAGATATACTCTAAGTAAACTTACGAGTATTTCCAAGTCAATTAGATCACTTGTATTTCAGGATTGTTTAGATACTTACACTTTGGTGTTTATCTTTGTTCCGCAACAATCCTTGTATTTGTTTATACATCAATAAATCAAATACATTTGAAAACAACGTGTCTCAATGCTACATACTTGATTATATTTATATATATATCTTTATATAGTTTCTGCCATTTGTTCTTGCATTATTCATATTGTCAATTGTTTCTTGTTATCCTTATCTGGATCGTAAACTAAACTTGTCCATCAAGATTAGTTGTACTTGCCAGTCGGGTTTGTTAATCATCTATATATTTTGGGACTCATAATTGGTATCAGAGCAGCAAGGTTGAATTTTATATCAATTCATTAACCTTTGATCTGCATAGATGGCTGACTTTGAACAAGAACGACCTGACCCTAATAATGCCACCCCACCTCCCATCATCAACAACAATATACCCTCACACAATGTTCACGTACACTTTCCAAATAATCCTGTTCCCAAGTTTGATGGGAACAGTGAAAACTTTCAAACATGGAAAGCGTGCATGCTTAAGTATATTGCTGGTGTTGAGAGACATTTACCAGATATCCTAAGAGAAGGACCCTTTGTCCCTATGAATGCTTCTACTGTTGTCAGAAATGCCGATGGGACTCCTAGGCTGTCACCTAAGGAGAAGGATCATTGGTCTGAGGAAGATCATAGACTTGTAGACCTGGATACCAAGTTACAAAATATGATTTTATACGCAGTTCCAGAAACCCTAATGCCCACTCTTGTTTTACTTGATAATTCCAAATTAATGTGGGAGGAACTAATGACACAGTTTGAAGGCACTAATGAGACAATTGTCACAAGAAAAGTTGCTTTAAACAAAAGATATGAGTCTTTCTTTGCTATCCCTGGGGAGTCTTTAACGCAAACTTACATCAGATTTACAAATCTGGTCAACCAACTGAAAGCCCTGGGTGTAACCAAAGACAAAGAAATTTTGTTAGAAAAATTTTGTGACATTTTACCTTCAAAATGGGAAAACCTTATCTTGGTCTTGAGACAAGGCAAAACATTGCACAGTCATACTCTTGCTTCCCTTTATGGAGCATTTAGGTATACTGAAGAGAACAAAGCTGAAAGAGCTTTGGCTGAGCAGGATGCCAAGAACCATGTGTCTACCAGTTCTGGTACGGTTCAGTATTCTGAACCACATAGTACTGCTCTACTATCTTCTGAGAGTGATATTTATGACTCAATGAAGAAGATGGTTTCTCAAATGTTAAAAACTGGTGTCTCTGCTAATGTCACTCATGATTGTGATGAGAATGACAATGATGATCTGGTTGCCATGCTGGCTAAAACGTTCAATCGTTTTAAGGCCAAATCAAATCGATCTGGCAAACCTTTTGCTTCCAGTGCTTCTATTGACAAGTCCAATCTTGAATGCTTTAAATGCGGCAAGAAAGGACATTTCATGAAGGAATGCAGATCTAGTCAACCTTCATCATCACAATCTGCTCCTAACCATTCTATCTTTCAGAAGTCCGATGACAGCTATAAGGCCAAATACAAGAAGTTGAAGGCACATATGGCTCTTTTGGCACAAGACAACTCAAGCAACAGTTGTATGATTGCCAAAACTGAAAAGTGGGAAGATTCTGATGAATCATCTGATGATGAGGAAGAAGTTAGGGACATGTGTTTCATGGCACAAGAAGATCAAGGTCATTTGGTCAAATCCGATGTTGAATCTGGTCGCTGGGTGGATATAGTGATGAAAAAGGTCAGTAATTTTGGCTATGAAGAAAATGAGGAACACAAACTGGACCTTTTGGTTCTTTTAGAGGCTGACATCTCATTTGTTGAGACAGTGCGTTCAGAAAGCTTAAAAATGTTTGAAAACAATACTTCTGAACTGAACGCCAGTCAGACCAGACTAAAGGAACTGAAAGATGTTCATCTGGCCCTAAAAAGTTATCAATCTATGGTTGCCACTTTAGAGTTGGAAAAAGAAGAGCTAAAAACCATCCTTGAAAAGGAACAAAAAATAATCAAATCTTGGATGAGTGCACCAAAACCAGATGCTGCAATCAAAAACACTTTTGCTAATCAAAAAACAGCATATGAATCTGGTGATCTTCACATGGCATCTATAATCACTGATTTAGATGCACTTCCAAAAGAAATGAAACCGGAAATTATTTTTCCTAAAGTTGGCAAACAAAAAATTGTGACTAATAAGGTCAAGGAACATTCTGAGGGAAAATCTGAAACAGCTCAGACAACTGTTTCAGAAAAGAAGGCTAAATCCAAAAAGCCATCCCCCCAGACTTCTTCTAAGGTTCCAAAAGGCCAAAAGAAGAAGAAAACCATCTCCCCCACTGAGCCTTCTACCTCAGATTCTGGTAAGGCTCAGGTGTCTAATGAAGAATCTATTTTGTTAAGGTTAGAAAGTCAATTTCAACTATTGGCTAGACAAGTGCAGAGTTGTAATGCACGTTTAAAAAATGTTGAAACCACTCCTCTTCAACCAAAACAAAATGCAAAACCTTTTTCTAAGCAAATCAAGCAGAAATCTAAGCAGAAAAAGGTTGAGCACCCCATCAAACCAACAATTTTTTTGTCATCTGAAATTATGACTGAAATCCCCTTTGACCCATCAATTCCCCATAAACCAAAGAAATCTGAGACTGCTAAGGGAGAGTCAAGTGAACCCATCCATAGATGGGTTCCCAAAAAGAACTAACTTTTGTTTATGTGCAGGGAGACCGAAAGAAGAACATATGGTTTCTGGACAGTGCTGCTGGCCGAACCATGACTGGTTATCAGACCCTGCTAGAGGAATATAGGGTGCAAGAGGGGCCCTCAATTGTTTTTGGGAATGATGGTAATGGAAAAACTGAGGGATATGGTGTTGTGAATAATGGTCAAGTCAAATTCACACGAGTTGCATATGTGAACGGTTTGAAATATAACCTGATCAGTGTCAGTCAACTATGTGATGATGGCTTCAAGGTTTTATTTGATATTTCACAAGGCACCATATTCAATAGAGATGGAAAGGTGGTACTGATTGCACCAAGGAAGGGAAACATTTATGTCATTGATATGAATCCATCTATCTCTGAACAATGTTTCTACACAAAGGCTGATGAAGACACAAATTGGTTGTGGCATAAGAGATTATCCCATCTGAACTTCAAGAACATTAATAAGTTGTCAAGAAAACAACTTGTTGATGGGATACCCTCTATGTCTTTCAATAAAGACAAGCCATGTCCAGGTTGTGAAATGGGTAAGCAGAAAAGAGCTTCATTCAAAACTAAGCAAAGCTTTAGTATAACTGAACCTCTTCACATGCTTCACATGGACCTTTTTGGACCAGTGAATGTTCAGACCAGAGCAGGAAAGAAATACACCCTTGTTATCGTAGATGAATATTCAAGATATTGCTGGGTGATTTTCCTCAAGTCTAAAAGTGAAGCTGCTGCTGAAATCATTGCTCTCATCAAACAAATTGAACTCAAGTACAAGCGAAAAGTTTGTCAGCTCAGAAGTGACAATGGCACTGAATTCAGAAATGCCACTCTGGAGTCCTTCTGCACTGAAACTGGCATATCTCAGAACTTCTCCTCAGCACACACACCAGAGCAGAATGGTGTTGTAGAAAGAAAGAATCGAACGCTGATTGAAGCTGCTAGAAGTATGTTGAATGAATCTGGTCTTCCCAAGAATTTCTGGGCTGAAGCTGTTGCAACTGCTTGCTACACTCAGAACAGATCTATTTATGTCAAAAGACATAAGAAGACCTCCTATGAAGTACTCAGAAATAGAAAGCCTAATATTGGATACTTCCATGTATTTGGGTGTCCAGTATACATTCTGAATAACTCTAATCAGCTTGGAAAATTCGATGCAAAAGCTGATGAAGGGTACTTCTTAGGATATTCATCAAATCGCAAGGCCTTTAGAGTCTTTAATAAGAGACTTGAAAAGGTTGATGAGTCAATTCATGTTACCTTTGATGAATCAAATTCTGCAATCTTTAAAAATTCCATCCCTGTACCACCCTCAGAAAGTCCAATTAGTTTTGGTGATTCTGATCCCATTGCTGAAACTGATCAGTCACCTGAACATGCTTCTGAACATCTCCGTTCAGAACCAGAAATAAACAAGCCAAGCAACATTCCATTTTATCCTCCAGTTAGTTTCAAACTACCTTCTGAACTAACTATTGGATCAGATGTATATGCTGCTTCTCCAATGATATCAGACTCCACTGAGCAACCTCAATCTGAAGAATTTCATGATGCAAGTCATGATCTGCAGGAAGAAGAAGAAGCTGAAAATGTATTTTCTGAAGCTCCTCCTGAAGTTACTCAGAGAAGTTCTTGCACTGATATCATTTCTCATCCTGGTCAATACTCTAAATGGACAAAGGCACATCCAATCGAGCAAATTATTGGAGAGTCCAGTAGAGGGGTTCAGACCAGAAGAGCCACAAGCGATCAATGCTTATACGTCAGCTTCTTATCTCTAATTGAACCCAAGAAGATTGACGAGGCTATGCAAGACCCAAGCTGGGTTGAAGCCATGCAAGATGAGCTCAACCAGTTTAAAAGAAACGATGTATGGGAACTCGTTCCTTGTCCCAGTAACCTGAAGAAGGAACCAATTGGGACAAGATGGGTCTTCAGAAACAAGATGGATGAAGATGGTCACATCATAAGAAACAAAGCAAGACTTGTTGCAAAGGGATATGCACAAGAAGAGGGAATAGATTTTGATGAAACTTTTGCACCAGTTGCTAGACTTGAAGCTATCAGAATATTCTTAGCTTTTGCAGCTCATCATCAATTTAAAGTCTATCAAATGGATGTCAAAAGTGCCTTTTTGAATGGCGAACTAGAAGAAGTAGTGTATGTGCATCAACCACCAGGGTTCATCAATGAAGAAAAACCACATTGGGTGTACAGACTGAACAAAGCCTTATATGGTCTGAGACAAGCACCCAGAGCCTGGTATGATACTCTCACTAAACATCTTCTTAAAAATGGTTTTAAACGTGGTGCAATTGATAAAACTTTATTCATATTGCATGATAAAAGTGATATCCTTTTAGTACAAGTTTATGTTGATGACATTGTGTTTGGTTCTACTAATGAGAAGATGTGTGAAAAATTTTCAAAAATCATGTCTTCTGAGTATGAAATGAGTATGATGGGAGAACTGACATATTTTCTGGGACTTCAAGTAAAACAAAATGAAGATGGTATTTTCATTAACCAAGAAAAATATGTCAGAGATTTATTAAAGAAATATCAATTTGATTCAGTCTCATCAAAAGATACTCCTATTTCTGCTCCATTAACTTTGGATTCTGATCCACATGGAAAACCAGTGGACCATACAAAATATCGTGGTATGGTTGGTTCACTGATGTATTTAACTGCAAGTAGACCAGACATAATGTTTGCAACATGCCTTTGTGCTAGATTTCAATCTGATCCCAGAGAAGCACATGCAAATGCTGTTAAAAGGATCTTCAGATACCTTAAGGGTGTCCCCAGATTGGGTCTTTGGTATCCCAAAGGCTCCAGTCTAGATCTAATGGGTTATTCAGATTCTGATCATGCATGTTGCAAGATAGACAGGAAAAGTACCACTGGTGGGTGTCATTTCCTTGGTGGCAAATTAGTAAGCTGGACTAGTAAGAAACAGACTGCAGTATCACTATCCACTGCAGAAGCTGAGTACATTTCTGCAGCAAGTTGTTGTGCTCAGATTCTATGGATGAAGAACCAGCTGACTGATTATGGTGTTACTTACACAAAGACTCCAATCTTTTGTGATAACACTAGTGCCATTGCCATATCTCACAATCCTGTGATGCACTCGAAAACCAAGCACATCGATCTCAGGTATCATTTCATTCGTGATCATATTCTGAAAGGAGATATTGAATTGCACTTTATTCCCACTGATAAGCAACTCGCTGATGTTTTTACAAAACCTTTAGATGTCAAAACCTTTAAACATCTAGTCAGTGAGTTGGGTATGTTAAATCCTTAGACTGGTAATCTTGTTATGAACGCCTCAGTGACACTGATCTGGTTCACCAGTCTGAGCGATCCATGCAATTTTTGCTCGCCTAGCTATCGAACGCCTTAGTGATACTATCTTGGCACTTATTAATTCATGGATCATCACTTCAGGGGGAATGTTAAACATTTTTCAAATTATAAAATAAACCTTCATTTTTTTGAGGGGGAACCTTTTTGCTCAGAAAAATGTATTTAACTGCAAGTAGACCAGACATAATGTTTGCAACATGCCTTTGTGCTAGATTTCAATCTGATCCCAGAGAAGCACATGCAAATGCTGTTAAAAGGATCTTCAGATACCTTAAGGGTGTCCCCAGATTGGGTCTTTGGTATCCCAAAGGCTCCAGTCTAGATCTAATGGGTTATTCAGATTCTGATCATGCATGTTGCAAGATAGACAGGAAAAGTACCACTGGTGGGTGTCATTTCCTTGGTGGCAAATTAGTAAGCTGGACTAGTAAGAAACAGACTGCAGTATCACTATCCACTGCAGAAGCTGAGTACATTTCTGCAGCAAGTTGTTGTGCTCAGATTCTATGGATGAAGAACCAGCTGACTGATTATGGTGTTACTTACACAAAGACTCCAATCTTTTGTGATAACACTAGTGCCATTGCCATATCTCACAATCCTGTGATGCACTCGAAAACCAAGCACATCGATCTCAGGTATCATTTCATTCGTGATCATATTCTGAAAGGAGATATTGAATTGCACTTTATTCCCACTGATAAGCAACTCGCTGATGTTTTTACAAAACCTTTAGATGTCAAAACCTTTAAACATCTAGTCAGTGAGTTGGGTATGTTAAATCCTTAGACTGGTAATCTTGTTATGAACGCCTCAGTGACACTGATCTGGTTCACCAGTCTGAGCGATCCATGCAATTTTTGCTCGCCTAGCTATCGAACGCCTTAGTGATACTATCTTGGCACTTATTAATTCATGGATCATCACTTCAGGGGGAATGTTAAACATTTTTCAAATTATAAAATAAACCTTCATTTTTTTGAGGGGGAACCTTTTTGCTCAGAAAAATGTATTTAACTGAAGCACTTCAGAATATCAAAATATTTCAGTTGAATTTTAATGACTGAGATGGTTCAGATCTCCTTGGAACTGACCATGCTCAGAATCTGTTTAGTCATCTCTGAAATACAAAAATCTTTTCAAAATATCTTTGATACTTGGTCAATTGTGTGTACACGTGGCATACTGCATACTAGGTTTTGAACTTAGGATTGGTCATGCTTATGTGTCACACAAGTGGCGCCGTAAAAAGAGAAGAAAATGAGTACTTTTACTGAAAAAGTGTACAGGGTGGGGTCCCTCAAACGTCTCTGCATTAAATGCGGACGTGACCCCAGAAATTGTTTTTAATTGGAAAAATCCTTTTGTTCCATCCTAAATACAAATTCCTTATTCATTCTTTCATTTACTTCGTTTTTCATTTACTCTCTAATCATCAATCTCTCTCATCTTTACTTTCAAATTCATTAACTCCTCATATTCCTTATTCATTCTTTCATTTACTTCGTTTTTCATTTACTCTCTAATCATCAATCTCTCTCATCTTTACTTTCAAATTCATTAACTCCTCATATTCCTTTTCATTTTCACTCTCAATTTCAAAATCTAAAATGTCTCATAAGTCGCTTATAAACTTTGAATACACTCCTTCTAATGATGTGAAAACATCTGCTCAATGGCCAAAGAACTTCACTCCATCACAAATCCGATTCAATATGAGCAACTTTTTGGCTCAATTGAATGTAAAATCTGAAACCTTAATGGGAAGATTAAACAGTTTTTGGGAGCAATCCCCTTTCCATTATGCGCTGACCGCTAATCCGCAGGCAATGTATCATCGATACTTGCTTGAATTCTGGTATACAGCAGTGGTGAATATGGATGAACAATCCATCTCTTTACTTTCAAATTCATTAACTCCTCATATTCTTTTCATTTACTCTCTAATCATCAATCTCTCTCATCTTTACTTTCAAATTCATTAACTCCTCATATTCCTTTTCATTTACTCTCTAATCATCAATCTCTCTCATCTTTACTTTCAAATTCATTAACTCCTCATATTCCTTTTCATTTTCACTCTCAATTTCAAAATCTAAAATGTCTCATAAGTCGCTTATAAACTTTGAATACACTCCTTCTAATGATGTGAAAACATCTGCTCAATGGCCAAAGAACTTCACTCCATCACAAATCCGATTCAATATGAGCAACTTTTTGGCTCAATTGAATGTAAAATCTGAAACCTTAATGGGAAGATTAAACAGTTTTTGGGAGCAATCCCCTTTCCATTATGCGCTGACCGCTAATCCGCAGGCAATGTATCATCGATACTTGCTTGAATTCTGGTATACAGCAGTGGTGAATATGGATGAACAATCCATCTCTTTACTTTCAAATTCATTAACTCCTCATATTCCTTTTCATTTTCACTCTCAATTTCAAAATCTAAAATGTCTCATAAGTCGCTTATAAACTTTGAATACACTCCTTCTAATGATGTGAAAACATCTGCTCAATGGCCAAAGAACTTCACTCCATCACAAATCCGATTCAATATGAGCAACTTTTTGGCTCAATTGAATGTAAAATCTGAAACCTTAATGGGAAGATTAAACAGTTTTTGGGAGCAATCCCCTTTCCATTATGCGCTGACCGCTAATCCGCAGGCAATGTATCATCGATACTTGCTTGAATTCTGGTATACAGCAGTGGTGAATATGGATGAACAATCCATCTCCTTTACTCTCAATGAAGGCACCAAGAAATGTGTCATCACTCTTGAGGGGTTCAGAACTTCCCTTCATCTGAACTACCTCGAACCTCCCCAGGTGTTTGTGAAAAGACTCAAAGGAGTCAATTTTAGGGAGGTTCTAGTCGCCACTGGTCATGGTGATATGGAGGATGCTGATGGAAATTTGAAGACCTCTGGACACATCTTTATGTTTGGTTTTGGTATTTGTTGGAGGTTCTTCTGGACTCAAATCGTGGAAAGTCTTGGTGGCACCCATGGAGGGTTGGACCAACTTTCAATACCCCAAGTGGAGATGGGGTATTATATCTGGAATGGGATGCAAGTGGACTTTGCTGAGATTCTCTTCTCTCAGTTGATTACAAAGTTAAAAGGGAAGAGAAGTTGCATGTTGCCTTCCCAAGATTTCTGAGCTTGTGTTTTAAAAATATACTTGGAGAAGCTTATGATCAAGCTGGACCTGAAGCTTCGGTACCAGAATATAGTAGAGATTTCTCAAAGGCAACAATTACTGAAAATGAGCCTGAACTCTCCTCTGCTATGATTCAGGTATTTGCTAAAACTGTCTCAGCCACACTAGCTGGTTCAGAAGCCAAGTGTTAATGAGAAAGAACTTGGGGCTTCTATCAGTACTGGTATTGTGGAAGATCTGAAGTCTGAGCTATCTCAGAATTTGGCTGCTCAGATTTCAGAGTCTGTCTCTCAGAAAGTTGGAGAAGAGGTTAGAAAGATGATTGCTGAACTGACCAAAGATACAAATGTCAAGGTGGAAAAGGCTGTACATGAAGTTAAAATTTCAGTTTCCAAGCTTGAAGGTGCAGTTCAGAATCAGTCAAAGCAATTAGATGAAATTCTAATGATTCTGAAGAAGGATAATGTTGTTGCTCCTCCTTCCCCTGCTTCTTTCACTGAAGAAGACAGAAAAATGTTGAAAGACTTAAAGGATCAAGAAGCACTGAACCTTAGTTCATCATTCAGACTAAAGGCTCAGTTTGCTACAATGGCAAAAGGTATTTGTGAGTGCCTAGAACAACAAAGTTGGGAACCACTGAAGGCACTTAAATCTACAATTGACCTTTATGCTCGATTGCCTTCAGAGATTCCCAAAGGGGGAAGTAGTGTGCCTATTGGTTTGCTAGCGAGCACTCAAGAATTAATTCAAGCAACCAAGAAGCAAACTGAGGTACCTTCTGGTAGTGCCTCAGTTCAGGGGGAACAACTTCAGAAGGACAAGGGAAAAGGCAAGGCCAAAGTGGGAGAAGAACCAAAGAAAACTGTTAAGGGTTCTGGTATGGTTATTGGAGAAGATGTTGATGAACAAGGCTATCCACTTCATGATCCAAATGCTGATAGCATGAAGTTAGAGACTCTGCAGAAGCAAGTCTCTAACCAATTTATCATGTGGAGTGAGAATAAGGAAAGGGAAAGGGTTCAACACCAGAGTATGGGAACCCTTGATCACATTAATGCTGCATCTCTTGGTCTCTCACTGGAAAGATTTCAGAAAATCAAACATGATCCAAGAGTGCAGAAGGCAGTTAAAGAAATGCTCGATTATGAATATGGGGTGAACTACTCTCCTTTGGAACAAAAGCTGGACCATCTCACCTTCAAGATGTCCATTGATGACTTAGTGAAGAATAGAGAAAATGAAATGGCCAGAAAGAAGAAAGAGGTTCTGGCTGGAGTTCTGCAGGTAGAGAAAGAGTTGTTAAGACCACCCACGAAGCCCAGAACTGGAACAAGAACTGCAAAGAAAGATTCTCGTGATGTTGTCCATACTTCAATCAAACCAATTTCTGATGATGCTGCTGAGCTCCAAAGAAACCATGAAAAGGTTCAGTATGATCACTATATGAACCATCGATCGCATCCAGCCAAAATCATTGATATGGTAGTTGCAAAGGCTGATGGATTGAAGTTGTTTGATTTGGTTGTGAAAAGAGAAGGTAGGGCAACTGAAGAATATAGTCAGGTTTCAGTGCATGAATTTGGGATTTCTGAGCATAGGGAGATGATCCAGATTCTGAAAGGAAAGCCAAAGTCTGCCTTGACTGGTGCATGGTTAGCAAGAATTCAACAAAAGATGCAAGCCAAGGTAGAAATTGAAAGCAGACTGTTTGGCAAAAAGGATCACTCTCCACTGAAGAGAAAACCTACTGAGGCACCTTCTGGTTCAAGGCCTGCCAAGAAGTAGTTTTCTTCTTCAGATTTATCATTTACTTGTAATATATTTACATTTGTAACATTCATTTCAGTTTATATATATATGTTGCAACTTGTAACCAATAAGTAGATGATAAGTTTAAGTTAGAAAAACCAAGTAAAATTCTGAGACATCAATGATCTATAAGATGTACTTAGAAAATTTTTACAACTTAAACAAAAACTTGCATTTCAGACTTACAAACATGTATAGATAGAAGTCTGAGATGCATGCACTATTTCAGAACAAATAGGGGGAATTTGTTGGGTCGGAAATCGACCAAGTATAATTTGTTCAGAAATAGCTTAAAGTTTAGTGAAGACGTCTGTACAGAATTCTGAGATGTCTCAGAATTCCTTCACTGAAGCTTCACTTCAGTTCAGATCGAGATAAATCTGAAGCATTCATTCTGAAGTCAAAGACTGAAGTATGAAGAAGAGAATCACCTCAGAAGCGAGCATCAGAGTGATTCTACCAGATCGAAGACTGAAGCATCTCAGTGTAAAGTATTTACAACACTTTACACTGATTACGAGGAAGACTTTTACTTTACACCTTTATCCGGTTAATAGATTTATCTATTAACAAAAGGTACAAAGTATAGGCTTGGAACCTAGTACTATAAGTCACATCAAGTGACTTATATACTCTTCCAAGTGCAGCATGTAAGGAATTATGGTTTAATTCCTTAAATGCTCACAACCACATTTGTACGATCTTGTCCACATCATCATGGACTTGGTCTATAAATACAAAGTCTTCTCACAACTTGCAAAATGCTTGAAACTTTGCATTGCAACTTGTGAGATATACTCTAAGTAAACTTACGAGTATTTCCAAGTCAATTAGATCACTTGTATTTCAGGATTGTTTAGATACTTACACTTTGGTGTTTATCTTTGTTCCGCAACAATCCTTGTATTTGTTTATACATCAATAAATCAAATACATTTGAAAACAACGTGTCTCAATGCTACATACTTGATTATATTTATATATATATCTTTATATAGTTTCTGCCATTTGTTCTTGCATTATTCATATTGTCAATTGTTTCTTGTTATCCTTATCTGGATCGTAAACTAAACTTGTCCATCAAGATTAGTTGTACTTGCCAGTCGGGTTTGTTAATCATCTATATATTTTGGGACTCATATATACCAATCCGGATATCCCAATCTTTCAAAATACTGCTCATACAAATGGCATTCTTGCTTACAGTAAGTGCACACACGTTTATTATCCCCATTTGACTCAAATTTAGCAGACTTAGAATTACTGCACAGGTTGGTTTTGAGGAGATACTCTTTTTGATGCTATGGTAGACCAAGAAAAAATTGGTGGATCAAAACAAAATCTTGATCAACAGTTGGTTGTTGCTGTTTGTCAAGAAGTTATGAAAATTTTTAATGGCAAAAATCCTGTTATTAACAATAGTTTTTCTCAACATGTCACTTCCAGTCATGCCAGTACCTCTAATGGAGGTATCTTTTCATTTTTTGCCTCTTGTCATGCCTTATTTCATGACCCTGTTGCATTTGGAATGCTTTGTCATCCATCAATAGACATTAAGCATGATTGGATATTAGATTCAGGGGCAACTGATCATATGTCACCCAGTTTATCTTTGTTTCACACTATCAAGTCCTAACTAACCCTATCTTAGTTAAATTACCTGATGGCTCATATAAAAAGGTGTTTATCATTGGTCAGATCACTTTGACTCCTTTCATCACTCTTACCAATGTATTCTATATTCCAGAGTTCCAAGTAAATTTGTTGTCTGTTGGAACGTTAGTTCATACCAATAAACTGGTTGCACAATTCTATCCAGATGATTTTGTATTTCAGTACCCTATTACTAAGAAAGTTGTGGCACTTGGAAAAGGGTCCAACCGGTTGTACATTTGCAGGCCTACACCAAGTATGGATGCATTTACAGCTTCAGAATCTGCTTTTCATAAAGTATATTCTAATTCTGTTGTTGTTCCTTTTGTCCCTTTGAATAAAGAAGCTTGTAGTAATTTTGTAATGCCTAAAGCTTCAGTTATCCTAGACATTATTCATGCTAGAATTGGACATACTTCTTTGTCAAAAATGGCACATGTTCCAGATTGTAAAATCTTTGATGCTTCACATTTTCATTGTGATAGTTGCATGGTTTCTAAAGTTCATAGATTGCATTTTCCTTCTAGTACTTCTGTTGCTTCAGAATGCTTTGATCTTCTTCATATGGATCTTTGGGGACCATATAAAACTCCTACTTTGCAAGGAGCTCATTATTTTTTTCACAATTATGGATGATAAAAGCAGAGCCACTTGGACATATTTGGTGCATACCAAGGATCAAATTTTATCCATTATTTCAACTTTTATTTCTCATGTTGAAAATCATTTCAAGAAAAAGGTTAAGACAATTAGATCTAATAATGGAACAGAACTTGTGAATAAAAATTGTCTTAACTATTTTCTCTCAAAAGGAATTTCTCATCAAAAGTCAATCCCCTATACTCCCCAACAAAATGGCATTGTTGAAGGGAAGCATAGACATTTATTGGATACTGCTATATCCATTAGATGTCATGCAAATCTTCCTTTAAAATTTTGGGGAGATTGTATTCTGCTTCCACCTATCTTATCAATAAGATGCATGTCCATTCTTTGCAATGGAAAACACCTTATGAGATTTTACATAGCAGACCTCATTCCTATGATCATCTTAGAGTTATAGGTTGTCTTTGCTTTGCAAATGTGCCTAAATATCTTAGAGATAAGTTTGAAAACAGAGCTTGGAGATGTATTCTCATTGGATATCCTTCTTCTAGTAAAGGATATAAGTTGTATAACTTGGATTCTCATGAAGTTTTCTTAAGCAAAGATGTTATATTTATAATGAAAATATTTTTCCTTATGAAGATTCTTTTCCTTCCTCTCATACTATTCCACCAAAATCTTCTGAGTTTCCTTCTTTTGATATAGATAATAGTCCTATTGAACATATCACTTCTAATACCAGTCCTGTTTCCCCCACTCAGTCTGATCCTCAGTATCATTCCAATAATCCCTCACCACAATCCAATTCTGAGACTAGTAACTCTTCATCTCCAGAGTCTAATTCTAATTCTGTTCCTATTCTTGTTGTTAATCACTCTCATGTTTCTGATACATATTCTAATCCTAATAATAATCTTCGAAGATCCTCTTGAAATAAATCTCAGCCCATTTGGCTCAAGGATTTTATAACCAATTCTTCTAAAGGTGCAAATAACTTTGTCTCTTCTTCTAAAGCGACATATCCACTTTTTACAACTGAAAATGTCAAGTCCATCCCTGAAGATCATTTGTCCTTCTTATCAAATGTTTTTGCTATATAAGAACCATCTTCTTATTCTGAAGCCTCTAAACATCCTCATTGGGTTGCAGCAATGGATGCTGAACTCAATGCTCTTCAACAGAATCAAACCTGGGATCTTCACACCTTTGCCACTGGGTCACAAGGCAATCACTTCCAAATGGGTGTATAAAATAAAATAAAAAGCAAATGGGGATGTAGAACGTTTTAACGCTACATTGGTGGTAAGAGGGTTTGTACAGCAAGAAGGGATTGATTATAAACATACTTTTTTCCCTGTGAAAAAGTTAGCTACTGTTAGAGTCATTATTGCTTTAGCCACTGCCAGGAGGTGGCCTTTACATCAACTAGACATCAATAATGCATTTTTACATGGTTATATTGATGAAGATATCTATATGTTACCTTATGGGGGTTATACTAAGGAAAAAATGGGTGAAGTTTGCAAACTCAAAAGATCATTATATGGCCTTAAACAAGTTTCAAGGAAATGGAATCAAGAGTTTACCAAGTTTTTGTTATCTTTGGGTTTTACACAGTCTAAACATGATTATTCCTTATTTGTCAAGTTTGACAGCGGGAAAATATTGATAGCTTTGGTGTATGTTGATGATGTGCTCTTAACTGGGACTTGTGAAGAAGACATTTCGTCCATCAAAGTTGTAGTAGATGCTAAATTCACCATTAAAGATTTAGGCCATGCCAAATATTTCCTTGGAATAGAAATTTGTAGAACGTCCACTGGAACCTATCTAAATAAAAGAAAATACATACTGGATTTACTTAAGGAATCTGGCCTAACTGCTGCTCAGCTGACACACCATTTCCTTCTCATACCAAGCTAAGTTTGAATTCAGGGACAGTTCTATCTTCTGCGGAGAGTTATAGAAGACTTGTAGGAAGGTTGCTTTACTTAACTATGACTCGCCCAAACATATCATATCCTGTACAACATCTTAGTCAATTTGTGTCTACTCCAACTAATGAACATATGCAAGCAGCAAGACATCTCTTACGGTATTTGAAAGGAACTATATGTGAAGGTTTACTTTATCTTGTTCAAACAGATTTACAATTAACAGGTTTTTCAGATGCTGATTGGGCATCATGTGTTATGACTCGGAGATCTCTTACTGGTTATTGTATATTTTTGGGTCATTCTCTTGTATCTTGGAAAACAAAGAAACAACCCACAATATCGTGATCATCCACAGAGGCTTAATATCGAAGTGTGGTTGCTACCACATGTGAATTAGTTTGGTTGAGTTTCCTTCCGAAATATCTCCACATTCCTGTTAGGCTTCCCATCACTCTTTTTGTAACAATAAATATGCACAACTGATTGATGTTAATCCCAGTTTTCATGAACGTACAAAGCACTTAGACATTGATGTTCACTTCACAAGGGATAAAGTAGAAGAAGGATTCTTGCAGACCGCACATATCCCCTCCAAACTTCAACTAGCAGATCTCATTACCAAGCCCTTAAGCCACGAATAACATTCTATTCTGAGTTCCAAACTGGGTCTTTCTAAGCCTCCAGTTTGAGGGTGGGATGTAGAATATACGTATTTACAGGGTTTAATTAGTTAATATTAGAATTACAGGGTCCTTTATATATATATATATATATATATATATATATATATGTGTGTGTGTGTGTGTGTGTGTGTGTGTGTGTGTGTGTAGATCGAGTAGCAATTGCAATGGTTGTAAATCATATACATTCTGTAATCATTTTTCTTGAGTAATGAGATATAATCTTCTCTCTCAAATCTATATTCTTCAATTAATCATGTATTTTCGGTGTTAGGTGTGTTTGATTGTATAGAATTATATTAGGTACATTGATTCATGGTTTGAAATTTGAGAACAAGAGTCCAATGCTTTAATAAGGAATAGAGAAGTGAGATTATGGTAACTTTGCCTCTATGTCTAAGGCATCAATATTTAGTGATAGAAGTGTGTACGTGTATTGTATGGGCCGATAAATGATTTCTACAAAATTTAAAAGGGTTTTTGTTAATGACAGCCCTAAGAGCTTTCAGTATTAACTATTTGGGTCCATTAAAATTTGTATTTTATTATGAAAAAATTCAGGGGGTGGTTTTTTAATGTATAAAGTAGTAGTTTTTATGCATGTAGTAAGATACTAATGACAACCCTTAGGGCTGTTATTATCATTTTCCAATTTAAAAATAATAGTTTAGAACTTCACTTTTGGCAAACGAATGGGGGTTATGATGGTCGATTTCACCAATCGCCAACTTTAAAATTTCTAACACGTAAATATGTAAAAAATAATTTTATTTTTTATTTATCTGTGGAATATTTTAAATATAAGAAATAAATATGTATGATACTTCATATCTCTTAAGTGGTAAAGAAAGTAGTGGAGTATAATGATTGTCTTTTACGTTACTAAATTGTTATTTTACCTGTTATGTTCTTGAGTTTTATATATGAATAAAAGGAAATGAATGAAAATGAAGAGAAAATAAATAAAAGGATAGTATAGTAGATTTTGTTTAAATAATTTTTCTCCCACTTTTGAGATGAGCTAGAAGGAAAGAAAAAACACTTTTTCCATCTATTTATTTCTCTTCTTCCCCTTTCCTTACAAATATAACTCAAGAACGTACTCAAATTGTATGTAATTATTTTAGAAAATGACAACTTTTTGTTGTATATAAGAGAGAGAGCAATGTCATCACGAGTGATTAGTGGTAATATTGTATTTGCAATCACTAGGAGTCGCACCTAGTTTGTGTACTTGTGTTGACTCATGGTCCACTCGTTATAAGTTCATTCGTTGTTGTTACCATAAGAGACTGTTAGTGTTTTTTCTTTTTCTCTCACTCACAAAAAAGAATTTCATTGGAATGCAATCACATAAAATTTTCCCACAAATTTGTTGATGTACGACATGACTCACATAAATTTGGAATATCTTTCACATTATACATAAACTTTTTTTACATTTTAATTGAAGGATTACTACTCTAAAAAATTAATGTATTAGTTCTAAAATAAGAAATGAAATGAGAGAATCATGAACTAAAGCAACAGGAGAAGGAAAAATACATGAAAAATATATATATATAAAAGAAATGGGTCATGAAAAAGTTCTTATTTTTATATTATATATAATATAATAAAATAATATAATGATAAGCATAGAATTGGAATGGAACTAAAAAAGCATCACACATACGAGTACTACCCAACTGTTGTAAAAAGGGCATATATAGACTTGGAATTTTCTCAGCATTATTTTAAGTTTAAAACAACTCATTGCTCTTTGTAATTTAAAGTTTACGTATGTCCTATCTTAATCCATAATTTGGCGTCACATGTATATGTATTTGTTCAATATTGTTTACGTCAGAAAGATAATATGATTTAAACTAGCTAGCTAGATGTTGGATTTTAGCTAAATAGTATCTCCAATTCTCCATATGAGTCAAATTAATGATTCGGCCGACCGTCGTAATTTTAAAGTTTATATACATAAACGCCTATATATAAAACCCCTCGATCAATAAGCACAAGAAATTAAAATGGATCTCCATATGACCCCCATTGCTCTCATTGTCCTGTTTGTCACATTTCTCTACCTGCTAATTACAAACATTAGAAGATCAAAAATTAAAGAGAATTATAATCTTCCACCACAACCATGGAAGCTCCCTCTAATTGGACACTTGCATCATCTCTCTAAAGCAATGCCACATAGATCTCTTGGAAACTTAGCAAACAAATTAGGGCCAGTCATTCGTCTTCAGCTCGGACAAGTCTCTCTCGTCGTAATCTCATCTCCTGATTTAGCCAAACAAGTCATGAAGAAGCACGATTTAAGTTTTTCAAACCGGCCCAAGCTCCTTAGTGCTGAAATCGTCGGATATAACTATAAAGACATTGTTTTCTCCCCTTACGATGGCTACTACAGACAAATGCGTAAAATATGTGTCATGGAGCTTCTAAGTGCCAAAAAAGTCCGGTCTTTTGAATCAATTCGTGAACAAGAGTCTTGGGACCTCGTTCAATCAATACAAAAGCAGTTGATGGGATCAAAAACAATAATCAACATCAATCTTACTAAAATGATTGTAAGGATGATGAGTGACGTCACATTTAGAGTTTCCGTTGGAAGTAGATGCAAGGATCAGGCGACGCTCCTGGCGCTCGTTGTTGAGATTTTATCTTTATCTGGTGGTTTTGACGTATCTGATCTTTTTCCGTCATACAAAGTACTTCATTTAGTCACTGGTATGAGGAACAGGCTGGTGAAGATACACAACAAGATCGATAAGTTGTTTGATGACATCATCTCCGACCACCAACAACTTCGTGCAAGTGGCCAAATTAGTGATGATACAGAAGACGACCTTCTTGAGGTTCTCTTGAAGCTCAAAGAAGATGGTGGCGGGCTTCAGTTTCCGCTAACTTCTGAAAACATCAAAGCTGTTATCTTGGTTAGTACATAGTGTTAACTTTAGTTTCCATTTATTTATATACCGTATGTATAAATTAAGGGTAGTTTCAACTAATTAAGAGATTAACAATCATTAAACATGCATTAACGTGTTTACTATTAATGATTAACCATCTAACATATTATTAATCTTCTTTAATACACCCGTATACACAAGCATGTTATCTAGCTACATCCTTGAAAAGATAAAACTACTATTTAGATGAAGATTTAATCACTTTTTGTTATTTTAATATTATGTCAAATACAGGATATGTTTATTGCGGGAACGGATACTGCATCTGTGACTATTGAATGGGCAATGCTAGAACTAGCTAAAAATCCAAGTGCAATGAAGAAAGTGCAGACTGAGTTGCGACAAACACTCAAGGGAAAAGAAAAGATCTACGAGGCAGACATTCGTGAGCTCGACTACTTAAAACTAGTGATAAAGGAAACGTTAAGGTTACATCCTCCTCTTCCATTGCTACTCCCTCGAGAGTGTCAGGAGAAGTGTGAGATTGGGGGATACCATATTCCGGCTAACACAAAAGTTATCATTAACGCGTGGAAGATAGGATGTGATCCAAATAACTGGATTGATCCTGAAAGTTTCATACCTGATAGATTTTACGAAAATTCAATTAACATGATGGGAGTTGATTTTGAATTTCTCCCATTCGGGGCTGGAAGAAGAATGTGCCCAGGCATAAATTTGGGGTTGGCTAATGTGGAACTTCCTTTAGCAAGGCTACTTTACCACTTCAACTGGGAAGTCCCGATTGACGCAAAATCTCAAGGTATTGATACCAGTGAGGTTTTTGCGGTTGTTCTCAGACCAAAACACAACCTGCATTTGATTCCAACTTCATACAACATTGAGGATTGACTGTCAATGCTCTATTTAGAGTTGATAAAAAGCTTATATTTTTAATTTGCTTTTTGTGTAATGTTATGTTTCACATGTATAAACAGTGATTGCATTTTTAAAAGTTGCATTTTCATGTAAATCTTGCTTATAACAACCCATTTGTGGATTCAAGTTATTAGGCTTGTTGATACAAAGAATGCCTTCAAAATATCAAGTTTGAAATTCAATTGAAAATATAAAATAACAATTTTTATTCATGATCAGTTTTAGATATTTTTCATCAACTTAAACTAGAGAAAATAACCTCAATACTCAAATTTTTCTAAAAATATATCAATTTATCCAACTTTTTCCTGAATTTTCACGAAAAACCCAACAAAATCGCAATAAAACCCGAAAGTCGCATAAAGAATCTCTAAATCGCATAAAGATTATCAGAATCGCAATGAGATTGTAAAAATCGCAATGAGATTATGTAAAATCGCAATGAGATTATATAAAATCGCAATGAGATTGTAAAATCGCAATGAGATTGTAAAATCGCAATGAGATTGTAAAATCGCAATGAGATTCTTAAGTTCTTTATAAGATTCATAAGTTTTTTATGAGATTCTTTTTCTTTATGCGATTTATAGGTTCTTTATGCGATTTACAAGTTCTTTGTGTATAAAAACTTATACATCATACTAGTTTTGTTTGTAAGCTTCTTAAAGTTGGCCTATATACCAAAAATACCCTGAAGAGATGCATATTAATATAGTATACTTACGGATACATAAACCAAATGTGAACGACAAAGTTGAAATCTGTAAAGACGAGAATTCGAGTTTTAGTGTATGTTTTAGTGTGTGTTAATGGAGGTTTTAGTGAGAGAGTGTAGAGAGAGAAAGTAGAGATGGCAGGGAAAGGTTGGTTTGCATTAATGGGTTCAAAGGTTACATTTTGCATTATGGAGGGGGTTTATATACATATGAACAATTTACACTATGCCCCCTTCCATATTAACTACATTACAATATAAGTACAATCTACATAAAGATAAACAAATCAACTACTACAATTATATTTCTAACAATCTCCCCCTTAGTAGTGATTTGTGAAAAATATCCAGTCTTTGTCAATCTTCAAGCTCTTGTATTAGGTCTGTCTTTGTTTGGATGCCAGAACCAGTTGTCTCCTTCAGGTCTATCATCTGGAACAATCATGTTCGCTTCAAAGTTCTTTGGTGGAATATTTTGTGGTCCTGGAAGATGACTAGGCTCGTACTTGATCCAACAACCTCCTCTTCGACGTACAACGTACTTTGACTTCTTAACATTCTTTGCCTCCCTCATCATTCTGATGTTGTCTCTGTACTCAAGTCTTTGATTAATCTTGGAGATTGCTTTATCAAATACTTCCTTTTTCTTTTCATCTTGATCATCTTCTTTTAAGCATAACAAAACATTCTTGCAAAACTCTAATGTTCCATCAGAATAAGAAGCAAGTTCATCCATGCGAATGAAAATCTTCTTCTTTCGGCTATTCAAAAAGACAACCCCAAAGGATGGTTCTTCAATGACATGACCAATACTGAGATGTTCAATGTCTGCGGTATAAAGACTTTGATCTGGATACGGAACATTGATTTTTCTTTTTACCACTTCAAAACCAATCTGAAAATCTTTCAATGAAGCATATTGAATGCAGCTTGACATATATCTTTTTACAGCATCAAAGGCAACAACATCTTCATGATATCTTTGCATTGCATTCAGAAAATGGTTGTAGAGAAAGATTATATCATCAACTGGAAAAAGCTTAGAACTGGGCTTCAGTGAATCTGTAAATCTTGTTGTTATCTCTTTTCACATGAAAACATGGAACAGAGATAGAAACCCTTTTTATTAAAATCACTCTGACCAACACCAGAATTTTATGTTTCCTTTGTTCTTCAAGTAACTTGGGATTGTACTTCTTTGTAAGTTTAAGAAGCTCTTTATATTCTTCAACTTGCCTTGCTTCCTTAAACTTGTACATAGAAGTAATCTCTGGTCTTTCAGTTTTGGCAATTTTGGTAGCTCCACAGAATATTGGATATGCTCTTTCTTCCAGATATCTTGACTTCTTTGCTGCTTCCTTCGGCTTAACACCGAGAGCAACCATTCTTTCTTTATCCCTCAAGAAGTATCCTCGATCAATAAACCTTCTTTGTTCTTCAGTCAATTCAGATGGAAAGTAATCAGGAAGGACTTATTCGGATCTGATTGCCTTAGTTAACACTTGTTTATATGTTGACTTCTTAAAATTCTGAGCAGCAGCTTCAGGAGTCTTTCTCAAATCATCAAAACTGTTAAAGTCATTGAAAGTGTAATGCTGTGGAGTTGTGCTACCAGGAATAGATGATTCTCCAACTTCTTTTCTGCTTGAAGAACCTGTTTCAAAGTAATCAAGATCTGGAAATTCTTCAAACATTGGTTCTTCATTAGCTTCTACGTTTACTGGAGTCTCAACTATCTCCGGCTCATCCAAGATTACATTATCTTTTACTGCCTCAACTTCTCCTTCGCCTTCAGCATATTCAACAATTTCATTCTGAATAACAAACCCTTCTTCTTCATTAACTACAACATACTCATGTTCTTCTTCTTCTTCATCATCAGTATCAACTCCAAACACTTCATCAAATTTCCTTCTAATTTCATAAATCCTGTCAATCTCCTCTTGATCATCATTATTTCTTTCAGCAAGTTCTTTAAACATCTGATCAACTTCTTCTTGAGTTTCACCTTGAGCTCTTTCAGCAAGCTTTTTCCACATTCTATCAGATCTAGCTCTAATAGCAGCTAATCTATCAATCTCAGCTTGATCTTCTTCGATAACATCTTGATTTCCACCCTCAGATCTGTCTCTCATCACCACATCCTCAACATTTACTTCAACTCTTGCCGAAGTATTTCCAGTATTATCTTGACCCTCTCCTTGGTTCTCCCCCTCGGGGTGATCATCGGAATCAGGATCATCCCG
Organism: Erigeron breviscapus; assembly: GCA_034093135.1. Lineage (NCBI taxonomy): Eukaryota > Viridiplantae > Streptophyta > Magnoliopsida > Asterales > Asteraceae > Erigeron > Erigeron breviscapus. Next base: position 89,773,491 of record CM067172.1, read on the forward strand.
TCTAGAAGCAACCGAGGCCGGTCGGCAAGATTCTAAAGCTAACAAACGTAACTCAAATGCAGCAAGCTTAGCATCATACTCTGCTTTTTGAGATTGAACTTGATCTTGTAATGCCTTGACTCTTCTTTCATTTGCAAGTTCTCTTTCCCTCACCTCTAGAGCATTCAACACCCCCCTTTCAGTCATAGACAACAAATCTCCCTCACAACGTAGAATGCCAAGTAAAACTTCACATGCTTGATCTTTGGTTTGTTGATTTGTTGTGGTTGATGGTCTTTGAATAGGTGTTGGTGTTCTTTGTGTTTGTGTAGGAGATGGAGTAACCAACCTGGGGGTTGTTTGCACACTTGTGGTGTGACCTAAATTCAACGAAGCTGATTCAGGATTTCCTGCAGATCCTCGGGTTAAACCCTCACCAGCAGTTTCAGATTCAGTGGCTTTGCAACCAGAATCAGGTTGTGTCCTAGACTGTGATAAATCACTGTCCGGGACTTGTTGTTGGGTAACACCACTCACAACACCGGGGTCACTGAGAATGCCCGTTAATACAGTCTCAGGTTGATCCTGAGGAACAGCAGTGTCACCTTGGCGTTCATACTGTCCCCCAGTCTTGGTTTGAGAACTGTTACCTGCGGCTAAAGCTGGCATAATGTTAGCTAAGGCAGGATTTCCAAGCTGTCCTTGAGGGTCACACAAAGTGGATCCTCCTCCGCTTGTTCCGGCATCAGTACTAAACTGAGCTTGTGAATCCGTGTACCTAGGAGATCTAGACTCTTGTGCACGAAATGAAGTCGACAGGTGGGGTTGTTCCTCTCTAATTTCAACACTCTCATCCTCCAAATGAGGAGAGTGTGGTGAACGTGGCTGATCCCCGTGCATTTGTGAGACTAACTCCTGTTGTGAGGAGTCAGAATGGCGAGGAGGGTTTGGTGCAAGCGAGAATGGGGAGTTCTCGACTTCTATCCTAGGGTTGTCATCCTGGCTAGACACATTTGTTTCAACTATCGGAGGGCCAACGTTTTCTTTATGCCCTTGTCCTAACCCGGACCTCTCAACCTCTCTAACATTTTCAACTCCTCCCTCAATCCCGCCTTGTTCCTCCTACACAACATCATCTCCTGTGCCAACATTCTCAGTTTCCAATTCAGAAATTACATTATCAACAATTCGAGTTGCTTGCTCAACATCTAACTCTGCTGAGGCACCAATAGTTTCATCTAAATCTGCCGAACTTGATTCAACTCTGTGAGATGCAGATCTAGAAGATTTATGCTTTCTTTTTGATTTCTTCTTTGATGCCTTTGGTAGACCTGATGGTGGCCTTCGAGCAATCATTTTGATTCGTCTACCTGGTATTGAAGGTGGTTCATTTGGTAGTGCTGAATCAAGCGGTGTCGGATTAAGAACAGGTGATAAACGAGGTGGTGTTAGTGTCGGTGGATTTGGAGAAACAACGGATGGTATTGGTGTAGAAGGTGAAGATTGTGAAAATTGAACGGTTGGTGGAGATTGTGTTGTTTGAATGGATGGTGAAGATTGTGAAAGAATATTCGGTGTAGATTGAGAAACAGGTGAAGTAACAGGTTCAGGTGTAACAGCTTCTTGTTCAAACATAACTCTTTTTGATTTTCTTTTCCTCTGCCCAGAAGTCCCCTCATCACTAACCCCTCTTTTTTCTTTTAGAAGACCTAGGACCCTCACTTGGCGACCTATGCACAGCTTGGGTAGGAATCTGTCGGCTTTCAGATCCCATCGTTGTGGCTAACCACTCTCTATATGTCCTAAGGTGAGGACTCTGAGCAGGAACCAGATTAAGTAGAAATGGTGGAATTGGAAAAGGTCTAGCAACTTCACTTCCTGTGCCTCTTACTCTCATATTTGATTTATACATGGCAATTACACACTTGAAATTATCTTCCATCTTGGGAATTTCTTCTGAATTATCAAGAACATCTTCGATAATCATTGTGAAGAATCTTATAAAGGGAATGTATTTCCTTTCCTGCACATCTTTTCCCTTCACAACTTGGATCATCTTATCCCAAATAATCTTCGCAAAGTCACATTGAACATTGTGAGTGACTGCATAGTGACAGAGAATGCTTCGTCATAGCATCAATTCCCTTTTGTAATGGCATCAAACAAGTGGAAAGAACATTATACATTGTATGCCAGAGAGTTGCTACATTCATTCTTTTAAAATCTCTCATTGTTGCCAACTCTCCTTCATATCCCAAAGAATGAACTCCTGCCAACATTTCTTCAACAGATGGGAGTTCTTCATATTCTTCATATCCAGGAAAACCAACTATAGTTCTGAACTCATCCAAAGTGAATTTACAGTTGAAAACATTATCTTCTGACTGTAGAGAGAATTGGAAGTAGTCTGCAGTCTTATATCTCTTACTTCCTTTCACATATTCAATTGATTCCCATAAATCAAAGATGTACTTCTCGGGAACAATTGCACCACCAGTTAAAGCATTATTCAAAGGATGATGGCTCAGAATCTCCGTTATGATTGGAAATTTTGAAGAAAATGGAATATGGAGTGCTTGATTTGCTTGCATTTTCATTGATGCACCTTCTTGAAACATTGCCATCTTTTGTATTTCTTATTTTTCTGAAAAGACAAACTGACCAAAATTTTGACCAGAAAATACATTTTAAACACAGAAAAATAAAAACACACCAACATTTAATAAACACATTTATTACACAAAGACAATGTTTCGCACATATATTAAAAATGAGAAAACAAAGTAGTACACAAAGGCGTTCGATACCTTGCTTCTCACCCTAATATATATACAAAACATGACGATATATAGAATCACATAAGTATTAAAAGATAAGAAAACAAAGGTAGTACACAAAGGCGTTCGATACCTTGCTTCTTACCCCCAACACTTATGAAATACTATATAGACAAACACAATACACACATACATACATACATTTTAAAAACAACACAAATAATAATAAAAAAACTTAGAATAAAAAAAATAAAGAAATAAAGAAAAGCTATTTTAACTGTTTGCCGAGCAAAAACCTCGGCAAATGGGGGTTTCAAAAAAAATTTTCTCAAAATTTTGCCCAGAAATTAATAAGGACCAAAAATTGGTTTTGGCAAAAAGTTTGAAAAATTTCATGATTTGCCGAGCAAAAACCTCGGCAAACACGAGAATATAGCAGATCATGGACCATTGATTCAAGTCATCGAGTATTGAAGTGAAGTCTCGTAAACGCCGAGCAAAAACCTCGACAAATAAGCATTTCAGACTGGACTTCATTGAATATATGAAAACTCCTTTGATTTGATCAACAAGAATGTTGACAAATGTTAAAGGAATATTTCAATAATATGTGCATTTGCCGAGATAAAATCTCTGCAAATGGCATATTAGAAATTTATCAAGAAAAATGTGATCAAGTCTTTTTGAAAAATTTTAAGCATTTGCCGAGATAAAATCTCTGCAAATGATACATTAAGATTTCAAGATTTAAGAAAAATTTCTTAAAAAAGATTGATTTGCCGAACAAATTTCTCTGCAAAAGGCTAATTCAAGACTTAAAAGAAAATTCAACAAAATGTTGATTTGCCGAGCAAATTTCTCTGCAAAAGGCTAATTCAAGACTTAAAAAAAAATTCAACAAAAATGTTGATTTGCCGAGCAAATTTCTCTGCAAAAGGCTAATTCAAGACTTAAAAAAAAAATTCAACAAAAATGTTGATTTGCCGAGCAAAAAGCTCTGTAAATGGCCAATTCAATACTTTGAAAATTTTGACTTGGGTTTTGTTTGACAAACAAGATTTTGAAGGATTTGATAAAAACAAGTGTTTGCCGAGCAAAAATCTCGGCAAATGGCCTTTTTGATCTAAAATTTTGTTAAACCAAAATATGAACATGTTTTATCAGAGTGATGAAGATTTGATGATTATCATAAACAAGCATAGCATTTGCCGAGCAAAAACCTCGGCAAATGGCACAACTCTTCAAACATTCAAATATTACCCAGCCCTTCAACATTTCAAACCCAGAAAAATCAAACAATGAGCAGATTAAGGTAATTAAAACAGATAAACAACAAGTAATATCCCTAATCATGCAACTAAAACATCAAATATTCACAACCAATCATCACATAATGCATAAAAATCATGGCAGTTCTTTCAAGCATTTAATCAAACAGTTTGAATGCAATATGAAAACAAGAAATCTTACCTTTAAAACTGATGATCTGATGAAGAAAGGAGATGAAATAAGCCACAAATATGATCACCAGACTAAACCCACTTCGATTTTTACTCAAATGATGAAAAAGATTGATTGATTGATGACAAAGAGTAATCGGTTTTGAGAGTAAAATAAAGGTATTTCTGATTTGAATTTGAATAGAAATGAGTTGGCCCGCCCATATTTTCAATTTAAACAACGAATCCGGGTCGCGGGTCTGGGTTTGACCCGCGTGTCAACCCGGATCCCAACAGGTTTTGGGCTGCAATCATATTGGGCTCAACTTAGTGTTTTGGGCTGAAATCTTTTTGGGTTTTTCAAATAAAAGGACTAAAACAAAATAAAAATAATAATAAAAGAAACAAAAATATAAGAGAGAAAAAAAAAAATTAACAATATTTAAAAAAAATCTTTATATCTTTTAAAATTTTCTAATTGTGTATTTGGTTTTTCAGATTTAAAACAAACACACAAAAAAAAAAATTAAACACATAAAACAAACAAATTAAAAATTTACACAAATATTAGATAAGCAAACAAATATTCACAAGCATTTGCACACTCCCCCTCAAATTAAGCATATACCAATACAGTAAATTTACAAACTCCCCCTAAAATCATGCATTCTACCCTTTTTCTCCCCCTCAAACATTGCATGTAATAACAGGTAAGACACATCAATGTTTGAAACAGAAAATGAACATAGAATACATGGCATTAAAGCATTTAAGTTTGTAAATCTAGCATTCCCAACTTGGTTTTAAGAAAATTAAACCTTTGTTCATCCAGAGGTTTGGTGAAAAGGTCAGCAAGTTGGTAGTCTGTTGGGACAAAATAGAGTTCGATGTTACCTTTCTCGACATGATCTTTAAGAAAATGGTACCGAACATCTATGTGCTTGGTCTTAGTGTGCTGTACCGGGTTGCAAGAAATAGCTATAGCACTCTTAGAGTCACAGTAGATGGGAATTCTGTTGAACTGAAATCCATAATCAGTCAACTGCGTCTTCATCCAAAGAACTTGTGAACAACAACTTGCTGCAGCAACAAAAAAAAAAAAAAAAAAAAAAAAAAAAAAAAAAAACAGTAAAAAAAACATAATCAGTCAACTGAGTCTTCATCCAAAGAACTTGTGAACAACAGCTTGCTGCAGCAACGTACTCAGCTTCTGCAGTAGATGTAGATACACAATTCTGTTTCTTTGAAGACCAACTAACTAATCTATCCCCTAAAAACTGTACGCTCCCAGAAGTACTCTTTCGATCAAGCTTACAACCTGCATGGTCAGCATCCGAATATGCAATTAACTGAAACCCGGTATCCCTTGGATACCAGAGACCAAGGTTCACAGTGCCTTTCAGGTATCGGAAAATCCGTTTGACGGCCTGGAAATGACTTTCCTTAGGATTGGCCTGGTACCTGGCACACATGCATGTGGTGAACATAATATCCGGGCGACTCGCAGTCAAATACATGAGTGAACCTATCATACTGCGATATCTCTTTTGATCAAAAGATTTTCCATTTAAATCAGCATTAATCTTTGTTCGAGCTTCCATGGGTGTCCCAATTAATTGACAATTCATCATTTCAAACTTTTTCAACATGTCAAGAATGTACTTAGTTTGACAAATAAAAGTACCATTTGACAACTGTTTTACTTGAAGACCAAGGAAAAAGTTTAATTCACCCATCATGCTCATTTCAAATTTACTGATCATTAAGGCAGAAAAATTCTTGCAGTATTTAGGATTAGTTAACTCGAAA
>CM067172.1:89780494-89867065 GCA_034093135.1 Erigeron breviscapus
TAACTTCATCCGGTGAAAATCCTTGACCTCCAATGGTACCACAAATTGCCTCAAACTCCGACAAATGAAAATAAGGCTCCTCCGATGCTTTCCCATAAAAACTTGGTAAAATGCTCAAACATTGCGGTCTAACCTCAAAAGCTCTACCCCTCAACACCGGTGGTACTATGGGTGAAGCATTAATGGCTATGGCGGGTCGGAAATGACTATCAACTCCTTGTGGTGGAGGTTGATAGTTCATGTTTGGCATGTGATCGTGACCAATTTAGACCTATCGCCCACATCATTATTGGCCCTTTTTATTAAGTGTTTTAGTTGAATTTTGTATGCATTTGGCACTTTATGGTGTTTGTTAGTGTTTTTCAGGTTCTTAGCAGGTTACGCGCTCATTTGTTGAATTTTCGGTTGATTTTTGGCCAAGAAGTTGATTCGTGAGATCGAGAGTTGTTTAATTGGAGGAGATAGAATATTTTGGCAAGTTTTCAAGTTGAAGAAGTGTTGGCCGGACCAGAACTTTTGGACTGCGCCGCAGTGGGGGTGACCAAGGCCCACTGCGCCGCAGTCAAACTGAAGACAAACGACCAGTGACCAGGGGATAACCACTGCGCCGCAGTGGGGCATCACTCGCCCACTGCGCCGCAGTGGGGTGACGGGCTGATAGGTTTTGGGCAGCTTTTGCATCAGATTTGGGGGGGTAATGTAACATCCCAAACTTTTCTTTACTAGTTGACTAATGCCGTTAAGTCAATATTGTGTGTGTCGTTAAGTCTATTTTAAGTTTTATGCATATGTGTAGTTAATGTGTGTTATGTGTGAGGCTTGTAAGCCTAAATGTTAATGTAGTATAAATGGGTGTAATATGAAGGTTAATGTCCATGTAGTGACATTTAATGAAGATTAATGATGTATATGGTCAATAAAGTAGTTTGTGACCAACAATGAAGGATATTGGAAGCTTAGGGACTAGTTTTGACATATGTGCAAAGTCAAAAACGGGATTTGTAGTATGGGGGCTGTCATTAGGAAGTTTATTTTCAGATTTGTGCCTCCTAAGAAAAGCCTAATCACCCCATAGCAAGTTCCCATCAATTTCAAGCCGAAAAGTCCCTTTGCGTGTGTTTATGGAGTGATTGATCAAGTATTATGCATTCCCATTGTGATCTACATGTATTAAAGGTAATATCCTCTTTGAAATCTGATCTTATGCTATGAGTCATAGATGAGTATTCAATCCAGGCCATAGGGTTTGGGTTGGGTTAATTGATTAAACGATTACCGATTTCATGTTATTTGGGTGATTCAATGATTGATTTAGGTTGTAAAGGATTAAAGGGTTGATTGATGATTAAAGTCATCAAAAGTGTTGTCAGAGAGGTCAATTTTATGTCTCCAGGTCGGGCTAAGGGTTTGAGATCGAATGAGAATCGTTTAGAACAAGTTTTAAAATTGAGTTGTTGGTCTGCACCCCAGGTGCGGCGCACCAAGGGCGTGGTGCGGCGCACCACTGGCCAGTTTAAGTTTTGATGGGGGCCGATATGCGACGCACCAAAGGATAGGTGCGGCGCACCTATGTTGATGAATTTCCTGGAGGATTGGTGCGACGCACCACATGGAAGGTGCGGCGCACCACCTGCCCAGATTTCACAAAATGTGTCGCTTAGCTTACATTTCGATCTTATACTTGTTCTAGGTTATTGGAGACACCTAGTCATCGTTGTATTGTGCTTGTAGCTTGTTGTTAACCGTATCGAGGTAAGATACACTACTTTTGTCACGCTGAGGGTTCAACAAGCAAAGGTTTCATACTATAACTTCCTTAACGGTAACTTATAATATATGTGGGTATCTCGGGTTACACGGGAGGTATTATGGGATATGTAGTTGACCATGAGACCTGAAATGCAGTCCCTAATGTAGTGAAATGAAGTATTGCTTAATGTAGTGTCTTGTTATGCAGTTTATGTAAGTATTACGAAGTCTCTTATTATGCAGGAAATGTAGAAATGAAGTATAATGTAGTATGTGTTATGAAATGAAGTATAATGTAGCATGTGTTATGAAATGAAGTATAATGTAGTATGTGTTATGAAATGAAGTATAAAGTAGTATGTGTTGTGGTAAGAAGGGTAACGTAGTGTTTTTATATGAAGTAGCATGTAGAATCTTGAAATGCAGTATGACGTAGTTTATGAAAAACCTGGGAAAATTTGCCCCCCAAAGTAATGAAATGCAGTATGACGTAGTTTATGTTATTGTGTGCATGTATTAATGGCTTGCTCATCTAGTTCACTAGACTTGTTAAAGTTGCCATGACACGTGCACGTTTAAGGGCAAACGTAAAAGCAGTAAACGTAGTAAATGTTTAGGTAATGCAGTCACCTAAACAAAATAATGCAGGATCGAGCTCGTTAAACTTTGATGCAGGAAAGTGTTAAGCTTAACCCGTACTTGCCCTAGCCCGGCTAAGTGCGTTGACGTAGTTGTTGCTTGGGTGGCTCCTTGCAACATGGTCTTTATAATGCAGGGCGAGTAATACGAGGGGTTTGACCAACCTCCACATACGGATTACTCTTGGATTGGCTTGCCATTCCTTAACGACGCTTGATGTACAACCGTGTGGGGTTTGTCATCTAGTCGGGTGTAACTTATGTTACACATTAACGCAGTTAATAACGTAGTAGAGCAGTTAACGTAGTAAAGCAGTTAATGTAATAAAGCAGTTAAAACGTAGTAAAGCAGTCAATGTAGAAAGCAGTTATGTGGTTAATCGTGTGTAATGAAGTAATGCAGGATAGGCACATTTAGGATGATATCCTATTTGATATAAAGTTGATATGCAGTTTTGTGTGTTGTGTGTGGTGCCTAATGAGCTTGTCTAATAATGAAGAAATGTTTTAATTGGACAAATGCTTTTTAAATTAAGTGTGATCTTACTTAGCTATTCTTATAGCTAACACTTGTTTCTTTAATGTGGTTGTTCCCTCAGGTTTAGCTTGATGGACTAGTGACGCAGGACTTGTAAGCTTGGGTAGATGCAATGAAGGAGCCTTAGCTACCCATAGACGATTCTTTCTTAGACATTTAGTTACATTTCGTACTTAATGTCGAATTTATGTAGTGTCGTGTGAACGGTTGTTTTATGTTGGGCAACGTTGGGTTTTCATATGAACTATTGTTTGATATGGCATGTAACACCAACAAAACGCAGAAACCGAAATGTTTTATCGGTTTTGACTTTTAAAGTCTTTTCTTCCGCAATTTGACACCGTTAGGTGAAAGTTTTTGAAAACCCATATTTTTAAACGTCGGGTGAGTATAAATAGAAAACAAAACCTAATTCCCAAGGTATCAAGTTTTCTTTCTAAGAGCTGCACTTCAGGGAACACCTTCAAGGATCGAATCAAGATTTTCTTTCTAAGAGCTGCACTTCAGGGAACACCTTCAAGGATCGAATCAAGATTTCATCATCTTCCGATTCATTGAAGATTCACGTGCACCCACTTAGATCGTATCTATTTTATTGTCTTGCAATTTCTATTTCTCTAACGATTGGTACATCATGTTCTTCCTTTATTTTGATTGTTATTTCAATTTAATCATGAGTGGCTAATCTTTTAATCATCCACCTTGATGAAACTAGACGAATGATGTGATTGCTATATGTTTTAATTCAAAGAGTTGATTTCAATTATCGTTGTGTCGAGATCTTGATGATTTAATTCCTTTATATATATTATTATGATATTGGTGGCATGTGTATTCTTCGTTAGTGGTACTAGTTGGATACATATGTGATTTTCAAACGGTTGCTTGTCTATGAACAATTATCACTAGTTCATGGTATGATAGTGAATGTCATTTTAATAATAGGAATCATTTTGTCAACGTGTTTAGAAACGGTTGGTGGTACCACGTTTTAATTCACATAGGCACAATTGTTAATTGGATAATCAAGTAAACTAATTGTTGGTAAGGTTGTCTAGGCATTGGTGGTACCGGCTTGGGTAATTAAACTAGTAACTTAGGTGTTTGGGTGATTTGTGAGCGGTTGGTGGTACCACGAGCATTTTATCCTTTCACGATTATCTTGTCAACTCTAAATGAATTTGGTCTTAATTGAATGCAATCATGTTTGAAGTCTAGCGAATTCAAGGTGGATGATCTTTACTATTATTGTTTGAAGCTTTTCTTTTCTTTTAAGTGTTTTGTCTTTTAAATTTACTTTAATTTAATTGTCAAAGTGAGATTCAAAGTGTTCCACCCTGTTTTCCAAACTACTTTATTAGACAATTGATTCAAATCAATCCCCGTGAACGAACCTGGACTTACTTTGTAACTATATTGCATACGATCGGGTCCACTGCCCGATAGTGTGTAGTAGTGAGTTTCGAGGTACTTCTAGTTTTAAATTTTAAACTCGATTTAGCACATCAGCGCACGGTTATGTGGTTGATGGTTGGGTGGACTCCACGACGGTATTGGCGTGGTGGTGGACCATGAGGAACTCTTGGTCCTTGGTGGATGTATTGAGGTTGGTTATATTGGGGATATTGAATGTTTTGTAGTTGCACATAATCTTCCCCATCATTCCAATCATACCCATCCGAATGATCATCAAACCTCCCATCATCCCAATTATCAACTCTATCATACAACGACTCCTCCGTATACCGTGATCCATCTCCAACATAGGTTGGTGTTCCAAATCGGTGAGGGGTTGTGAAACCACTCCTCACGGATCAGGGCGGGTGTTGTTGTTGATGTTGGTTTAGAAGTTGGTTGTTTGGGTCAAGGTTGGTTTCTTGTTGAATTCCGGTGGGTTGGATGATTGGTGGTGGAGTTCCGGTGGGTGGAATGTTTCTTTGTTGGTTACCGGGATCACTCATGTTTGCACGGTGAAGTACTCGATTCCGTCTAGCTGTTTTCTCAATTTCCGGATCAAACAACAAAGGTGACTTCTTCTTGGAATACCTCGTATGCATACACGACCTACAACCTGCACACAATCAACACACCTAGCGTAACACTGAACTACAAGAATTAAAAAGAAATAAACAAACTAATAAGTAAAACTAAACTAATTCTTTTTGGATTTTTCTGAAAATTTTTACTAAACTAATTTGAAAACAAATTTTAACACTTTGCACACCGATTCCCCGGCAACGGCACCAAAATTTGATCGATGTCGTTCGACCGATCAAAAATATAAACTAAATACCTATAACTACTATGGGTAAGTCGAGTATCGTATCCTCAGGGAATCATGTGAAAGTGTTAAACAATTTACAAAGTTAAGTAAACTAGACATAAACTTAAAATTGATTGATTGATTGATTTGATTAACAACTAAAATTGATTCTGAACTTAACAAAATAATTCAATTAAATAAAAGGGATCATTCTCATGCTTCTAATTATGTTTTCAAATATGTAACCTAACTTATATTCGTTGGAAATCACATAGACATGATTCGTTATAACGTTTGGATTGAATGAACTTAAGAACTAAATTGATCGGTTGTGATGATTCACGATAACGAAAACCGGGGAATTGACACAACTAGATTTCTAATTTATTAAAATAAAATTACAAGTTCATAAGAGATTCATTCAATAATCCATGATTAACAAGAATTTGAAATCAAAAGATAGATGAATTTCATTCAAAGTTATAAACAAGTAATCATTCAAACAATCCAAACAACATTAGATGTAAAAGACTAATGAGGAATTAAATATCTAATCCAACATGAATATGAGAAAGGTTGAACATAAATGTCTTACATAATTGTTCACATGAGAATGATCAAAAGAAAAACTAGCCTATCATCTTCATCAATGATTCTTCAATGTTGGCTATGATCTCCATAGAATTGTGATATGGTAATGATTTTTGGGTGTTGAGAGACTTTGGAACTGCTCCAGGTATGTGAAAGTATGAAAAGATAACTCCCAATTTCGAATTGTGAATGAGATATAACTGAAAGTTAATTAAAAACAAAAATTTCGGAATTCTGCCCAGTAGCCCAGCGTAAGGTACGGCCCATCTGGGCGTAGCTTACGCCCCTTGATGTTTTGCCTGGCGTAGCTTACGCCCAAGACTGGCGTAGGTTACGCCCCTTGTTCTTCAGATTTTCCAGATTTTCTTCTTTGGCTCTCTTGACTTGTTTCTTGACTCGATTAGTCCCATTTCATCACCTAGAGCCTGAAATCACTCAACAAACATAAAAACGCCCTACTCGTCTATTAACAATCACAAAATAATCCAATTTTACCCATTAAAATCATATACTTTAGGCGTTTATCAGCTACGATATCTATCAACGTAATGTCACCCGGGGTTATATCAACGTAATGTCTCCCGGAATAACGCCCGGGTGACAAATCTCGTTCTTCCTAAATCATCACCACTCCTTGAAGCTCAGCGAAACCAAGTGGAATCTTGTCTTAGTGAAGCTCAACAAACTTATTAAACTCTATTGAAAACTTATTAACAGTGAAACCATTTTACTTTCTGAGCTCAAAAACCCAACAATATTTGATAACTTTTTTGTCTCAACAACCCATATATCACTAACTTTTTTGTATGATATATCTTTCTCCCAGCGTACCAATATGGCTATATGTATATATTTATTTTTTACAATTTTTACAAGAAAGACAAGTAAAAAGAAGATGGGGCTCATGTTTATTTTCAAGAAAAATTGAAACTTCAGAACAAGAATTGAAAACGGATTAAAAAAAGTATGTATTAATAACGGATCCCCGATTACCCGTGTGGAAACCCGTTACCCGACAGTTAATAGGTAAACGGGTACCCATCGGGTACGGGTCCGGGATTATTTTAACCCGGCCCGTGGCCATCCCTAGTTATAACTTATAGAACGAATTGCATTTTTGGTCCCTGTGGTATCACACCATTTGCAAGCTTCATACAAATGTGTGCAAGGTGGTGTTCGTGGTCCCTGTGATATCACACCAGTTGCATCCTTGGTCCAAAACTAACGGGCCGTTATTTTTCCCCGTTAGTGAGCCCATGTGTCACGCACGTGATGGCCAATAGTGTCTTTTCGTACAAACAAGGACCATTATTGCAAACTAACTCAAATAGTACTCAACTTATATCACTTGTCCAAAAAAGAAAGAAAGAAAAACTCAGTTTTATATCAAATATAAAATTACACAGAAACAAAAATAAAAATACATTAATTAATCTGTTAAATCCCCCTTCCTTCCTGACAGATTGTATATGAATAATCAATCTCTTCCTTCCCCATCAATCGATCACTTTAATTTCTTACTTCAATCCACCCAAATCCAAATTATTATTAATCTTCAATCAATCTTCTCTATCGTAAGTGATCCTTCAGATCCACCACCGCCGTCGCCCGTCATATCTGTTGTCACCACCGCCGCCCTTCGTATCCACCACCGCCACCACCCTTCAGATCTGTTGTCGCCCTTGAGGTCCACCACTGCCCCCACGTTCGGATCTTCCACAACCCATTCTTGATACCCAAAGAACCCCCATTTTTTTGTAAGAACCGTGAGAACTCTTAAATTTCATATTGGATCACATGTTTTTTTGTTCATTCACATGTGAAACGTTATAAAAATATATGTTGCAGAAGAAAATTTTTTTCAAAACCTTATATGTAGTCGTTTGTCACATGTGAACAAAAAACGTGAACAAATTCATTCACAAGTTCATAAAAGGCTATTTGGAAGGTTTCATAAAAAAGTTTCTTCTACAAAATACATTTTTATATCATTTCACATGTGAATGAACAAAAAAAACATGTGAACAAATATATAACTTAAGAGTTCTCATGGTTCTTACAAAAAAAATGGTTCTCAAAATAAGGAAACTATATATATATATATATATATATATATATTATGAAAAGATAGAACAGAACCAAATAAATGTCGAGAACTACGAGAACTCTTATATAATTAATATCTACAAGGACAATATTGTAATTTGTCAAAATCAGTATACTAACTAATAATTAAAATGAATCACTTTCTCTTTCATATTAATAGTATAATAACGATTTTCAATTTTCCCTAATTCTCTTTAATCCATATCCATTTTTATCCTTATATTGAATCACTTTATCAACCAGTGACAATAATTGATCGACTACACCAACCATACTAAATCTTATACATACTATTTGGATTATTTGTTTAAAGCTACTATTAATAGGAACAAATATTATATATTTTTGAGTATTAATGATTCACATGTGAGCAAATAATATGTTAATGGATTGATAATATATGAACCGCATAATGTCGTTAGGTAATATATTTCTTGTTCACATGTGAATGCAATTCAAATAATATAAACACTTGTGAACAGGGTTATACACATGAGTACATGACAAAATCACATGTGTACAAATCCAAAATGTTTACAAAATCACATGTGTACACTTGTGAATAGGTTCATCACATGTGTAAATCCAAAATGTTTCAATCACATGTGTATCCGACAAAAGGTTTATAAATTTTAAAAGTATATTATTATTGTAATTTACATGTTCATAATTTAAATTCTATTTCACACATGTATCACAAAAAACTCTTGATTTAAAAAATATAAATTTTTATAATTATAATTATTACTCTTTACAAAAACAAATTTAAAAAAAACGATATATATAATAGTGCTTAAAACAGTAAAATAAGTTGTACGTAATAAACATTGATAAAAAGAAGATTTTAATATTTTAACAATTATTAAATAACTTTGATATTAAATAATCATTTGAATGCCATTAAATATGGGGGTCGGTTTTTTCCGGAGCTTTTTAAGGAAGACATGGTATTATTTTTTAACTAATTTATTATAATTCCATGTTTACCCCTTTCACTTTATAACCAATTGTTTATAGTTTTAATTATATATTAATGACATTATTTATTATAGCCATTGATCAATCTCATCCAAGGGCTTTAAATAGTTCTCGTAGTTCTCACAATATCCTAACTCTCTCTCTCTCTCTCTCTCTCTATATATATATATATATATATATATATATATATATTTTCAGATCCTGAATAACTTCATGATCAAATCTTTTTATTGGGTTTGTAGCCGGATCTTGTTATTGGGTTTGTGGCCAGTTTTCTAGGCCGGATCTTTTTCACCGGAGCTTCCTTCGCCCGATCTTCTTGCCGGATTTTGTTGTGTTTTGTAGGTGGATAGGTACTTTTTTTTTTCTAATTTATATCATAGTTGTATTTTGTAAAACAATTTAAAATTGACAAAAAAAATTTCTTGTTAACTTTAGAGCAGATAAACATGTTGATGTTTTTGATAATGATGATGATGGTAAATATATGAACAACGAATAAAGAAAAATTAAAATTTGAGTTACTTTGCAAGAATTGTCCTTGTTTATATGAAAAGACACTATTGCCCATCACGTGCGTGGCACATGGGCTAACTAACAGAGAAAAATAAACGGCCCGTTAGTTTTGGACCAAGGATGCAGCTGATATGATACCACAGGGACGATGAATACCACTTTGCACACATTTATATGAAACTTGCAAATAGTGTGATACCATAGGGACCAAAAATGCAATTCGTTCTAACTTATAAGATGAAAAAAAAACTAAATCCAAACCCGGAGCCGTACGGAAACTCCGAAAGTTTAATTGGATCCTCCAAAAGAGGGGTGAAAATAAATCAAAATTTTATTTAAGTAAAATCTAAACCCAGCTGCAGCTGCTGCTGCTGCGTAAAAAGACCATCATCGTCATCAGAGCGAGAGAGAGAAGAAACCCCAACTGTGAGAATGGAAGCGAGCAGCAGATCAGGGGACCTTGATAAGCTTCTCCTTCGCCCTGGCCATCTCGTCTCCTCTGCTTTCGAACCTGGCACTCAAGTATTCTCACTCTCTCTCTCTCTTTTCCAATTTTTAACTATTCTTCTTCTTATTATTATATCATTCATATATATATATATATAATTATATATGTATATGTGTGTGTGTATTTTTCTATATATATATAAGATATATATATATATATGTTTGTGTGTGTGTGTGTGTGTGTGTGTGTATATATATATATATATATATATATATTTTTGTTAGTGCTAGCGGTCTTAAGAAATTGGATAACTGTATGACACCCCGGATTCGAAGTCTGGCTGGGTAAACACCTCGTTTGGATTTTGTAGATAATAAGGCTTCTTTTTTTCTTTGGTTAAGTTGCTTGCTAAACCGTGTTTTTCCAATTTATATATCTTAGTTATAGTATTATGGTTAATACTTTGGTTTAGAGACACGCGTAAATATTGTTGTACCTGACGAGGTGTGGCGGTTATTTGTAATGTACAATATTTTTATGCTTGTGTGTATAAATTTAAACTTTAGGAATTTAGTGGAAGCATTGATTTTTTGTTACGTGTAGTTGAGGGATGATCTTCAAGAGTATGCGCGGATATTAGTTGTTGGTGCCGGTGGTTTGGGATGTGAACTCCTCAAAGATCTCGCACTTTCTGGCTTTCAAAATCTTGAAGTTATTGATATGGATACCATTGAAGTTTCCAACCTTAATCGTCAATTCCTTTTCAGGTAGTTTTTCTTTATATCTTTTTTTTGTTTGTTCTACTTATGTACACCCCTTATACTTAATTATCTGTTCATATACGAGGTGTTTTCTTGTTACGTTGACATTGTTATTGATGGCAATTCATGGGATAGATATAATTAATACAACTGCAAACCTTTTTGTCAGCTAGAAAAAAGGGTTGTTTGCTGATAATAATAACTCCTTTTGGTCAATATTCGCAACTGAAGGAATGTACTAATATTTGTCCCATTTGGGGTATTAGAAGTTGGCCTTGATTACACTTTTGGGCAACTTTTTTTCTTTCAAATGGCTGCAATAAGCTTATATTGGCAATATGCTACTTACTTGTTACTATATGACGGTGCACTCGTATATTGCTGACGTGCCACATACTTTGCTGAGGAGTCTGAGAAATTAGGTTGAAAACAATTAACCGGGACAACGGTTTACCTTACCTTTTCTTTTCCATAAATATACATATATAATCCTTTCGAAAGAAAGTTGCTCAAAAGTGTAGCCAGAACCAACATTTAATAGTTCCATCTGTTCCAAAATTTAGCACGTTTCTCCAATTGGGACAAATAAAAATATAGGTTGTTAATTTAGTAAATAATCCACAAAAAAGAGGAAGGTTCACTAGATTGGCTATATGTATAATTAGTTTTGCCATCTATTGATGAAGATGCCTATTATCTTCTCTTTACATATAAGAAAAAGTTTTTTATCATCTTCATTTGTTGACTTCAGGCTTGAGGATGTTGGGAAACCAAAAGCAGAAGTGGCTGCTAAACGTGTGATGGAAAGAGTCAGTGGTGTAAGTATTGTGCCACATTTTTGCCGTATCGAGGACAAAGAACTTGAATTTTACAGTGAATTCAGTATTATTGTGCTTGGTCTCGATTCAGTTGAAGCTCGAAGTTACATTAATTCTGTGGCATGTGGATTTCTAGGTGTGTTCTCTTGTTTATTTTTTCAGTCATGGTGGTTTTTGTAAGTAAACTTACGGTTAAAATTCTTAGATATGTGGTCATTAAACTTATTGCAGTCTGAGACATAAACGAATTAGATAAACCGTTGCCGGAAAAGATGTTAGAATCATGTTAATGAACAATTTACAAAGTTGAAGCATGTACTGGATCACTAAAATGCAGTGCTTGTATTATAGGTTTACTGAAAACCATTTAAGGTTTACTGCTCTACAAGTTCTTTACTAAACTGGCTGTGATAACAATTGATGTGGACAGACCAGATTTACACAACAAAAGAAGAATAACAGCCGGCTGTTATATTAGATAGATAGATAAATACTGAGTTGGAGCCTCAGCAAGCTCCACAACTGGTTTTAGTCCAGCAACTCCTAGTTCATAGAACCTAAATAATCTCCCCCCTAAAAACGGTGGCCTAATGGCCTTATTTAAACATAAACAACACTTAACCTAACTTACTCAACAAGTCACTAATAATAATAATAATAACTAATAATACTTATTATAACTTAGCCCCCCTGACTTCTTTCTGCTATGCGGCCCAGCCCACTTATTCTCTTGATCCGTATCAAATTACCACTTGGACAAGCCAAAATATCTTAATCATTTTGCCTATATTGTCATTAAGCATGACCAAAATACTTACTTTCTCCTTTAATATCCGTACGTAATCTTACGTATACTGTATACACAAGTTACTATTTGATTTACAATCAGTGAAGTTAGTAAAAGAATTCGTATATAATCTTTATATCTGCTTACAACATTTTACGGAAAATATATACATTTTCTGAAGGGCAATTGTCAGGTACAGATATGTGATTGACTTGTATCATCGATTTAACTATCTTGATGTTTTATTATGAGACAAACTCTTAAATAGGAACGCCAAAGACTTTATCTTTGAGTTGTTATCCCATGTATTCATGGCGGCTCATATTATTTGGTAACTTGACATCAGAAAACTGAAGTTTTAACTAATGCCAAATTATTTTGTTTGCTAAAACCAGAATATGATTCTAATGATAACCCTCTAGAAGAGACAGTAAAGCCTATGGTAGATGGTGGTACTGAAGGATTCAAGGGCCACGCTAGAGTAATTTTACCTGGAACAACACCATGCTTTGAATGCACCATTTGGCTCTTTCCTCCACAAGTGAAGTTTCCTTTATGTACTTTAGCAGAAACTCCAAGAACTGCAGCTCATTGCATTGAATATGCTCACCTAATCAAATGGGACGAGGTACTGTGCAAACTTATATTGTTATCTTAATTTATCTTATTAGTCTTATTGCACTTTGTTCTGTAATCATTATTGAGCATACTGTTTCAGGTCCACAGTGGAAAATCCTTTGATCCTGATTGTCCTGAACATATGCAGTGGGTGTATTCAGAGGTTATTGAGTGTTCTGCTGCTTTTTTACTTTGGCCTTTCGAGTAATCAATCTTTTGTCACCTCTCATGTTTGACTTTGATCGGCAGGCTGCCAAGAGAGCTGAACTTTTTGGGATTCCTGGAGTCACATATTCTTTGACACAGGTGCATTCACTGCTTTTTGATTTTGGTTCAATGAACTTTCGACAAACTTGTTTATTGTTTATGCTTATAGAACCTTGTTTAGAGGTGAAATAATGGGCTGGTTGAGTAACAACATTATAACGTGCTAGGTTGACCTAAGAATCTGATGTCCAAACTCCAAAGTTTTTAGCTTCTTTATAAATAGTTAGCATTCCAATTATGATTTCAAGAAATATACTACTTTAATAATAACCTAATTTTTACGAATTTTCCACCTCTTATCTTATCAGAGTATACCAGAGTTTTGTGATGACTATAAAGTAATGTGTATTCTTTGTGGCATGACTGTTATGCTATTCTGCTTTGTACTTCGAAACGGATATCTCAGTCATAAATTTTTTGAATGGTCTAATTCTGAATAATCTGAAAGGCACCGTATTGATAAAACAGAATTGTTAACCATTAGGGAGGTGGTCCAGTGGTTGGGCATGTGTCTCCAAACAGGGTGAAACTCCTTGGAGGTTACAGTTTCAATTCCTGGCTCCTTAAAAAAAATGATACCCTAGTGGCCACTGAGGTTCACCTACTCTGACTCTGGGTAGTGAGCTCTTGGGATTAGTCTGCTCGCAAAGCGAGTGGGACACCTAAGGTTACCAAAAAAAAAGAAAAAAAGAATTGTTAATGTCTAGTAAAGCAACTTCTTATAAGTGATTTTAGCTCAGTTAACCTTGCATCAGGTTCTAACTCCATGGTTTCTTTGTTTACAGGGCGTGGTGAAGAATATTATACCTGCTATAGCTTCTACAAATGCAATAATATCAGCTGCATGTGCTCTGGAAACTTTAAAGATAGCATCAGGATGCAGTAAAATGTTATCTAATTATTTAACGTAGGCTCTTTATTCTTCATGGAGTTTACAATTAGCATGACCATCGATATATGCCTGTCAAGCTTCTTTTTTTATATCGATGAGATCTCGACCCTTATAAGCGCTTCCATTGCATTGCATATCTAGTACTTTAAACCTTTTAAAGTTTTTTCACCATTTGTTGATGGAAGAAGAAGTTTGTTCTATTGTTGAAGAATTTCTATAATTCAAGTAGCATATGATTCAATGTTTATATATATGCTTCATTATTCATATTGCATGTTGAAGTACGCTCAAATTCGGCATACTTGTTTTGGGATATTTTGTAGGTATAATGGAGTTGAAGGTCTCCATACTAAAGTGACAGAGTTTGTGAAGGACAAAGACTGTCTTGTTTGTGGTCCTGGCATTTTAATGGAGCTGGACACTTCAGTCACTTTGAAAATGGTATGTTCATTAACCCCGAAACCCTAGTACAACTATTATGGTACCGTTTGGTTTGAGGTTTGGAATCACTATGGGAATAGGATTGGTTATAGGATGCAATGTAATTTGTTTAATAATTTCACCTGGGCTCCGATATCATCTTATTCGGCCTCGTATTTTACAATTCCAGCCCACGTAAGTTAAACAAATATGCAATGCAATTACAACGTATCTCACTTTTTTATGCGAAACTCACTGATGTCTTCCAATTGTTAGTACAGTAATTTTTTATTTTTTATTTCTAAATTCAATAACCCATTTAAAATCTGTCTGTTTGGCAAAGAAAGTTTCGTCATATCTTGAAAAACAATGATTGAGGAATATATAAAGATGACATAGATGGTGACATGGTGAGGAAGTGGATCGGTTTTGGGGGGGGGTTATTTTGAGGATGACAGTTTTGTGTGTTTTATGCCAGGGGTTTTAAATAGCCATGGTTATAGGCAGGTTTGTGGAAACCTCCATCTCATGAGTTTACCCAAACCTTAAACCAAACATATTTCTAATACTTTCAAACCAATACCTTCCCATACCCTTAAACCAAACACACCATAAGTATGAAAACAGTATAATAATTCATCTGCCTTAAATGAGAGATCTATTAATTTGTTGTTAAATCTATAACCTTTTTAAAATTGTGTTGGCTTTTTTAAAGTTTTGTTGCAAGGACTGAAAGTTGTTATCTGGCGGCCAAACAGATTTGATTACAAAAACTCTTCTTGCATCTGTTCTTATATCGATTCGTCATTTGTTAATTTCCATAATAGCGTAACCAATTATGGGTCTATTAATCTGGTCTTAATCTGCAACTTCTTTGTTCCAGTTCATCAGTCAACTTGAAGATCATCCAAAGCTACTCATGTCTGGAGCGAGTGTGACCTACCGTGGGAAGAATCTTTACATGCAGGCACCTCCAATACTAGAAGAAATGACCAGATCAAACCTCAGCTTACCATTATATGACTTGATGGACAAATCTTCAATAGGTATTGTTCATGTCAACGGAACAGCCGGCAAGGTCGACAAGAGGCAATCTGTTTTGAGAAAACTGCGTGTTGTCTTCAGGGGTGTTGATGCAATTACGGATACGGACATGGCTGGAGGAGCATGAACAATTAATTTTGTATCCGTTTTGGGCTGGTTGAAATGATATGTTTTGTCTTTGGGAACAAGAATGGCATTCCCTTGGTTACATGTTATTTATATGGTAAGTAGATATAGTTATGTATTGCAAGGTTTCTGGAACATTTAACAACTCGGAAAGCCATTTCTATGTGATATCGACTTTGGGCACCATAATATGAAAGGATCAGTTGTTTCGCCGAGCCACCACTTGACATTCTGATTGTCATCATCTTTTTCTTTAGATTATTGTTTTTTTTTAAGTTTTATAGATAACAAGAATGGTATTCCCTTGATAGAAAACTCAGAAATTCTTGATATGTTGTTTTGTTGGTATGAGTAATTTGGCAAAATATGATAGATGGTGGTGAAGGGTAATTTTGTCATTTAATACGATTTGCTTTTTAATTCTTTTACCAGCATTCAATAGATTGAATACTGTCAACAAACACTTATTTTAAAACTTTCCGTTCTAATTTTTTCAGATTTTAATTCCTAATAGATTCTAATTTTTTAAATATATTATGTGAACCAAATGGTCCCTAAAAAACTCAATGCATAATGACTTTTAAGGTCAACAATAGTACATATCGACTTGTAAATCAACAATAGATGTTCAAATTATGAACACTATTTAGTTTTAAAAAAAGGAAAATGCTAATGATAGCCCTAAAAGTTATCATTAACAGCTTAATATATGCCTAAAAAGTAATACTTGTATATCAAAAACCACTCATAAAATTTCCAGTGTTGTAAACCTCAGTTACCTCGGCCGATAGTGGTCGACCAAAACAATATATTCCCGATATATCGCTTATCGGTGGTCGACTGAGACGAGACCGAAAAGCGATATTTAAAACCTTAGAAATTTCGTATAACAAAGTACAAATTTAATGAAACGAAATACTTTTTACCGACATCCCTTATAGGTGTGATCAACAAAAAGAAAGTAATATTAATACCACATAACTTGATTAAATTATCACAACTATGTATAAACCGTTGTATAGTGGGTTGTAGTATTTGTATTATGTGGTAAATTAATCAAGTTGTGTGGTATAATTATCATTTCCCTTAACAAAACCTTTAAAAAAAAAAAGTCTTGAGGGTATAATAGTAAAAGCAAAACAAAAAGTCCATAGGGTATAATAGTAAAAGCAAAACAAAAGGTCCTGAGGATATAATAGTAAAAGCATTTAGCGTCTCCTTTGCAAAACTCAAAACTGGTTTTAATTTATGTCGTCTTAGGAAGCAGCCTCCCTTGTTCTTCTTCAAACTTATACATATACATATAAAATACATATAACAATAAAATGGGTAAAAAGAAGAGACACGAAGAAGCTGTCAAAAACACCATAAGCACAGCCTCGTCTTCGTTGGCGTCCAAGCAGATGTTCCTTTTTCAGACGCGCGTCCAAGGTATACAAGTGGGGTCCGCTTGCTTTGCTTCCGTTTCTAAATAAATGTTATATGAGATATTATTAGGATATTATGTTTAGTCGATAAGTGTCAATAAATAAAGTGTAAGGGACCAAAGTGTCAAGTCTGAAAGTTTGTAACAGAAGTCGTTGTAACCGTCGAGTCTTGTAAAATACATATAAATAGACATATATCAAGCTATGAGATATTCAACTTGAGATTTAATCAATTCTTCTTCTTCTAGAATTTTCTCTCTAACAAATTGGTATCAGAGCCACCGCTTCCCGGCGGCGACTTTGATTTCAGCCACAAATTTTATCAATATTTCACGATTCCGGCGAGTGTATACCAGAACAATGGCTCCGGCAACGAAGAGCACTTCCGGCAACGATGATTTAGAAAGAGTACAGCGTGAACTCGCTACAGCTCAAGATACAATTGTTTCACTGAAAGCTGCCCTCGATTCACTCACAAAGAATGTAGCCACCATGGAGAAGCAATGTGCGGTGGTTGTTCATGGTGACGACGGTGGAAGTATCAATAACCGCCTCACTAAACTTGATTTTCCCAAATTTGATGGCGATGACGTTGAGGGATGGATGTATCGTTGTGATCACTTCTTCACAATCGATAATACACCGGAAAATAGGAAAATCCGGTTGTTTCGGACAAAAATTACCTAAGATAATTTTGTAAAAAGATTCAAGATAATTTTTTGACCAAAGATTTGTAAGTGAGGTCAGGTGCTTAGGATCTTAAAATAAAGAAAGGTTTTTGCTAATGAAAATAGTACGAAAGAAGAGTTTTGATCAGGAAACCTTTAACAAAGACCTTAAAAAGACGTTTTAAAGAAGATATGACAAAAACAACGAAGATTAAAGCAAAAAAGACTCAAGATCTAGACTATGATCCCTAAATAAACGATTTTATAGCAATAACACTTGTGAAAAACGGTTTTAATGCATAAAGTGGAAATAAAAAAGGTGTTTTAATGTCAACAAATCAGTAAGTTTAAGATAAACTTTTCACAAACAATTAAATACATGCACAAGTTAAATATTTTGCAAAAAGTGTTAATAAACTACTAAAAAACGTTTTGTAAATGCAAAATAAGGCAAATAAAAGGTAAATACAATGAACACAGAGCATTTTTACGAGGAAAAGCCCTTAATCCATCTGGATTGCCGGCATAAAAACCTCAGGAGGAAGCAATTGCTCCTGCCTTTGTTGTTTTATTATTAGAATTTCAAGATCATTACAATACGAGAGCACAAGTGATCGTTCTAAGTGATGAATTTGGGGTTGAATGTTGATGTGAACGAATTCTGAGTGTTTATAGAGGTTTATTGGAGTTTTAGAGAGAAGATGCGTGTGTTTTTTCTGTGGGGGAATGGATTGATCAGCCTATTGATCACTTGCCCTTTTATAGGGAAAAAGTACAACTAAATATCCTAAAATTCCGGGATCCTGGCAGATTTTTCTCTTGACTTGAATACTTGACTCTTGAACGTTAAAGGACCATTTCCACACGTTTTCCAGCAACTAACTCCGACTTTGGGGGCAAGAAAACACTTTTGCATGTTCCTATATTGCTTAGATAAAAACCGTTAGTAATCTCAAAGCTCAAGATCCTGGACATATTCCGGATCTTGGCCCATATTTTGAGATCCTGGACATATGTTAACTATTTGAACATATATTAGGATCATAAGCATGTTTTAGGATCTTAAGCATGTTTTAGGATCTTTCTCATTTTTCATATTTATGATCCTGAAGTACAAAGTTTAGCCATGAATAGTAGTTAAGATCTTGATACCCCATGATCTTAGATCTGAAAATCTCACCCCAAACACCGGAATGCCGCCATTCATATGGAAGGCAGAGCATTAAAATGGCATCAAGCTTACATCAAATATAATGGTAAACCAATGGAGGAGATTCAGTGGACGGATTATTCGAGATCTGCCATGGCTAGGTTTGTTGCAGCAGGTGTTGAAGATGCAATGAGAGCACTCAAAGCTCTCATTAAAACTGGTGAATTGGATGATTATTGTGACTCCTTTGATGCTCTTCTAAATAAGGTTAGCATTCCTGAAGAATATGCAGTTAGTATGTTTTTAGAGGGATTAAAACCTGAGATTAAGTGTCCTGTTAAAATGTTTAAGCCAAAATTATTGAGAGATGCTTATTCTTTGGCAAAAATGCAAAATGAGTCCAATAAAACACTAAGATTGGGAGGAAATAATGGAGGATTTACTGGTTATAGAAATACTCTACCAAGAACAAATCAATTAACAAATGCTGCTAAACCTCCAATTTTAGCTACTCCTATCAATTCAGTTCCCTCTAATTCCACTGCCATAGTTCCCAGGAGAGTTAATAACAAGTTTATGGAGGAAAAAAGGGCAAAAGGGGAGTGTTTTTACTGCACAGAGAAGTTTGTGCCTGGTCATTTCAGAGTGTGTAAGGGAAAGAAGCAGTTATTTTTGGTAGAATTAGAGGAACAAGTAGAGGAGGATATGACTAATTTGGGATTGTTGCATAGTATGAACATGCTGCCAGTAGAAACAGAAAATACTTTAGCAATGCAAGAGGAAATTAAGCAGCCTATGATACAAGGTGACCCTCAGATTTCATTAAATGCCATCATGGGGATCCCATCCTACTCCACAATGCAGGTTATAGGAACTGTGGGTACTAGATGTCTGCACATTTTGATAGATAGTGGTTCAACTCATAACTTTATGAGCCACTTATTAGCAGAAAAAAATGAGGTGCCCAACCCTGCAAATTCCACATGTAAAAGTTACAGTGGCAGATGGAAACAAAATGGAGTGTGTGAACCTATGTAAGGACTTTAAATGGAGTATGCAAGGGAATTGGTTTAGTGGAGATATGTTATTGATAGAGCTCAACAATTATGATATAGTGCTTGGAGTGCAGTGGTTAGAAACTCTCAATGACATTGTGTGGAATTTTAAACAATTAACCATGAAATTTACTGTGAGTGGTCAAGATTTTCAATTAAAAGGGGTAAAACAACATGGTGTGAGCGTATGCTCCATGGAGAAAATGACTACACTGATTAAGGGATCCAACAGTGTAGTACAAGCACAATTGTTCACCATCCAAGATTATGAAAATCCTCACCTCATGTATGAGCCTGTACTTAAGAATTGTAGTGATGAGGCAGAGTTGCAGTCTTTATTGAGGAAGTATGAAGCCATATTTGAGGTTCCAACTGGATTACCCCCATCTAGGTCTTGTGATCATAGAATTAAGCTTAAAAATGATGGTGTAGACCTCAATCTGAAACCCTATAGGTATACAAAGGCTCAGAAGGATATCATTGAGAAAATGACCCAAGAATTGCTTGAAAGTGGTGTAATTAGACATAGTAATAGTTGTTTTGTTGCTCCTGTGGTATTGGTGAAGAAGAAAGATGGTTCTTGGAGAATGTGCATAGATTATAGAAGATTGAATGAAGAAACAATGAAAGATGTGTATCCTATACCCTTGGTTGAGGAGTTATTGGATGAGTTGCAAGGAGCTTCTGTCTTTTCCAAACTGGATTTGAGGTCAGGGTATCATCAAATTAGAATGTATGAGCCTGTACTTAAGAATTGTAGTGATGAGGCAGAGTTGCAGTCTTTATTGAGGAAGTATGAAGCCATATTTGAGGTTCCAACTGGATTTGAGGTCAGGGTATCATCAAATTAGAATGTATGAGCCTGATGTTTATAAAACTGCCTTTAAGACTCATCAATGACACTTTGAATTTTTGGTACTTCCATTTGGGCTAACTAATGCACCAGCTACCTTTCAAGCCGTTATAAATGCCACATTTAAGGAGTTATTGAGGAAAAATACTTTGGTTTTCTTTGATGACATCTTGGTGTACAGCAAAGATTGGAAGCAACATTTAATAGATTTGGAAAAAGTTTTAAAGGTCATGCAGGATAATTCTTTGAAGGCAAAACAGTCTAAATGTTCTTTTGGAGGAAAACAAGTGGAGTATTTGGGGCACATTATCAGCAAGGCAGGGGTATCAACTGATCCTAAGAAAATTCAAGCAATCCAAGAATGGCCTACACCTACAACTGTCAAACAGCTCAGAGGATTTTTAGGATTGGCAGGCTATTACAGGAGGTTCATTAAGGGATTTGGTATAACTGCTAAGCCTCTAACTGAATTACTTAAGAAGGAGGGATTCATATGGAATGAGAATGCTCAAGCAGCATTTGTGGCATTAAAACAAGCTTTAAGTTCACCACCTGTTTTAAGTTTACCAGATTTTTCCAAAACTTTTTTGATAGAAATAGATGCATCCTCTAAAGGATTGGGGGCAGTTTTAATGCAAGAAGGGCACCCATTGGCTTATATAAGCAAGGCATTATCTTTGAGGCAGCATAGTCTATCTGTGTATGAGAAGGAGCTTTTGGCAATTTTGATGGCAGTCAAGCAATGACACCACTATTTGATAAGCAAACACTTCATCATCAAGACTGATCACCAAAGTCTTAAATACTTGATGGAGCAGAGATTTGTCACACCCCTACAACAAAAATGGCTTTCAAAACTAATGGGGTATGATTATGAAATCTATTACAAAAAGGGAGCAGATAATTTGGTAGCAGATGCTTTGAGTAGGGTACAAGGAATGACAGTTTTTGAGATGGGATTGAGCAGTATTGATGCTTTATTGTTAGAGAGAATCAAGAACTCATGGACTAAAGACCCTGCAACTAAAGAACTTATTCAGAAGTTGGAAAAGGGAGAAGTAACTTTTAAGAGGTCATGGGATGGCAGTTTACTAAAAAGAAAGAACAAAATTATTATTGGTCAGGATCCAATATTAAGGAAGGATATTATCTCTATTTTCCATGCTTCAACAATTGGAGGGCATTCTGGCATCATTCCAACACTGCAGAAAATTCAAGATTTATTTTACTGGAAGCATTGCCTAAAAGATGTGCATCAATTCATTAAGGAATGCTCAATTTGCCAAAGGTCCAAATATGAAAGAACTGCTTCACCTGGTCTTTTACAACCTCTTCCTACTCCTCAATCAATTTTTTCAGATATTTCTATGGATTTTATCAGTGGACTGCCCAAGGTTCAAGGGAAAGATACTATTTTTGTGGTGGTGGACAGGCTAACAAAGTATGGACATTTCATTCTTCTGAATCATCCATATACTGCTGCTAAAGTGGCACAAGTTTTTATGGACCAAGTGTTCAAAATTCATGGTTGTCCCAAGACTATTGTCTCTGATAGAGATCCAATATTCATCAGTCAATTTTGGAAAGAATTTATGAGGCTGCAAGGAGTTACATTGACCATGTCTTCTGCTTATCACCCACAGTCATATGGTCAGACTGAGGTTCTCAACAGGTGTCTTGAATCTTACTTGAGGAGTATGTGCATGGATGCACCTCTAACATGGGTTAAGTGGGTTCCTCTAGCTCAATGGTGGTACAACGCTACTTGGCATTCTTCCATTTAAATGTCACCATTTGAAGCACTCTTTGGAATTAAACCTAATCTCCATATTCCATACATTCCTGGTGATACTTCTGTGGAGGTTGTGGAAGAACTACACAGAGACATAGAAATGATGATCCAGAAACTCAAATCCAATTTACATGTTGCCAGAAATAGGATGAAACAGTTTGCAGACAAGCATAGAAGTGACAGAGTTTTTCAACCAAGAGAATGGGTCTATGTGGAACTTCATCCATTTGCTCAAAATTCTCTGAAGTTTCACCATAACAGGAAGTTATCCCCAAAGTTTTTTGGACCATTTCTCATATTACAAAAAGTGGGTTCAGTTGCTTATAAGCTGGACCTTCCTGCAGAAACTCAAATGCACCACACTTTTCATGTCTCACTGCTGAAGAGAGCTTATGGTCATACTAATTCAGTGTTTCCATTGCCAAAAAGTCCAATATTTCTGCTGCAACTCAGAGTTGTCCTGTCTAAACAATGGGTCAAGAGGGGTGACAAAGGGACTATGAAGGTTTTGGTTCATTGGGAGGGATTGCCAATCACTGAGGCATCCTGGGAGAATTTGGAAGATATGAAGTGCAGATTCCCTCTATTTCCTTTTTGAGGACAAAATGATTTTTAAGAGAGGGGTATTTGTTATAAGAGATATTATTAGGATATTATGTTTAGTCGATAAGTGTCAATAAATAAAGTGTAAGGGTCCAAAGTGTCAAGTCTGAAAGTTTGTAACATAAGTCGTTGTAACTGTCGAGTCTTGTAAAATACATATAAATACACATATATCAAGCTATGAGATATTCAGCTTGAGATTTAATCAATTCTTCATCTTCTAGAATTTTCTCTCTAACAATAAAAGAATAAAACAAAATAAATTTTTGGTAAACTTTAAATAAGTAGCCGATTGGATTTGTAGGTGTGTTTTTATCTGTAAAAAAAAAGCCAAAATTTCATATATGTGTTTTTATTAGTTTTTTTTCAACCTCAAATTTGTAAGTATCTCATTTGTTGAACATGATGGTGTATTTGGTAGGTGGGGATGTTATGTACTTATTTATATATATATATATGTTGAGTGTGTTTGGTAGGTGGGGATGATATATATTTTCAATTTAGCCCTTGAAGTATTATCAATTTTATGATTTATTGTATTAGTTTTGTAAACTTTTTACTTTAGCCCTTGAGGTTAATTTATTTACACTTATTTTTTTGTATTTTACATTTTATTATTTTATTTGTTATTTTTAATAAAGTATTGTTATTAATTATATAAGAAAAAGTGTTGTTTATTTAATTTTGTGTAAAAAATTGAAATAATAAGATATTGAAAGAATAAGTGAAAAATAGGGGTTATAAGGAGTCTGGTGTTCTAGGGATATTCTAGGAGAGAGAAAAACTGAGATGACGCGAAGAATATAAGAAGAATAGAGAAAGAACAGAAGGCTTATAAGGACCGACTTTAACAAAACCTTAAAAAGGTCTTGAGGATATAATAATAATAAAAGCAAAACACAAAGTCCATAGGATATAATAGTAAAAGCAAAACAAAGGATAATGATAAATCAACCTAATTGGTGTGCCTAAAGATATGCCTAATAATAAGATGATGACATGTGGAAAAATTAGGGGGCAAGATTAGGAAAGAGAATTAGTGGAATTCACATGTCAAATTCTTAAGGTTTTAGGTTGATTTTTAGGCATATGAGTTAGGTTGATTTACCTCAAAACCTGAGGGTATAATAGTAAAAGCATTTAGCGTCTCCTTTGCAAAACTCAAAACTGGTTTTAATTTATGTCGTCTTAGGAAGCAGCCTCCCTTGTTCTTCTTCAAACTTATACATATACATATAAAATACATATAACAATAAAATGGGTAAAAAGAAGAGAGACGAAGAAGCTGTCACAAACACCAATGGCGACTGCCAAGAAATTGAGAAAAGAGAGAAGAAGAAGAAGAAGAAAAACAAGGTTTTGGTGAATGATGATGATAATGAAATTAGCAATAGTAATAGTAATAGTAATAAAATTAGGAGTGTAAGCATCACTCTTCCTGGCTCTATAATCGATAATACTCAATCTTTCGAGCTTGCTACTCGGGTCAGTCGGATTTTTCATACTTCTTTATTGTTACTTTTAGTATATTTATTTATAAATTATTATAATGATGATGGGCTCACTAAGTCTTTTTTTTTTTGCAGCTAGCTGGCCAAATTGCTCGTGCCGCGACAATTTTCCGAATCGATGAGGTTGGTTTTAAGTTTTGGTTATATTTCGATAATAATGTGATTAGTTTTATATAACAATTAGAAGTGGCTCTGACTCTTGCTCATGTTCAATGCTTATAATTCGGACAAATGGTGAATCACGAAATGAATCTTTAGTGTCATTTTTTTTGTACCCTTATTAGAAGTTAGAAATTGGATTTGGGAATACCGGATAATCCTTTAAATCGTATTTCACAATAAAGTTTTCCGACACTATATATTTGCCTTAAACTATTACGAAATCTTTAATTGGGAAAGATAAAGTCATAAAGGTTTTGACTTTAACTCAAGGAAAAGAAGTTTGTGTCTAAAAAAGAGTATATATGATCTTCTCTTTATCATTATTTGAGACAAGAACTGTAAATATATAGAGCATGAAAGTTGAACCTTTGGGCCAGAAAATAGTTAAATTGATAAGCTGCCAACTAATAGACGCAGCACTTTGTTTTGGCGAATCGAGTTAGCTCAATTAAGCAAGCATGCACTCCACACTCTCCTAACTCGTGGTTGAGTTTTACCTGAAATCTGTATCGAGTAAATCACAATCACACTAAATGGTTGATGTCACTAAAATCACCAACATAAAATGTGCTCTACTATTGTAGGGATTGCCCATTGGTTCTGAACTTCAATATCCGGAAAAAAGAGAAAAAGAAAAGATGTCATATGTGACTAACCATTTCTGTGAACTCTACCATTACGTTCCTCACCGTCTTAACATGTAGTAAACAAGAAACTTGATTTGTTAAAATATTTTTAATTTTTTTTGATGAATGAAAAGCATTAATATTAGTTTCAATTTTTGCGTTTGTTTAATGACATACTTGAAAGTTCTTATAACTGCACTTGTATAAAAGATGATGGCTTATTTTGCCTTGTGTTTTTAGGTGGTGATATTTGATAATCAAAGCATTTCATCGGATAATTCAGTCGTGACAGCCGGAGACACTTCTGATGAAAATGAGAGCGGCACTGCTTTCTTAATAAGGATTTTGAAGTATCTGGAAACACCGCAATATCTGAGAAAGACTCTTTTTCCAAAGCATAATAGCTTAAGATTTGTGGTGCGATATATTGATTTTACCTTTTCAACTTGATGTTGGATGCAACGTGTCAATTCATATTTTATATTTAGTTAACGTGTGTTAGTGGTTTATGCTTTGTGTGGTGTTTTGCAGGGTTTACTGCCACCACTTGACGCCCCACATCATCTTCGAAAGCATGAATGGGCACCTTATAGAGAAGGTCTTTTTTCTCCCTCTTACGGCCCTTAAATCAGTTAGTCTGTTTAAAATTAGGATCAGTTAGATATATGAGCAAGAATAAGGGTCTTTCCTGCATCATAGTCTAGTATAATGTTATATAGCCATATATAAGAATTTCTTTATTTATTTATTTTTGATTAATAAAGTCATTTTATATTCAAAAATGTTGTTTTGCAATTCAATCTTACAACCTGGACATGTCCCTAGGATTGTAAGACTAAGCCAATAAAAAATGTAATTCTATACAATGACTTCCATTCATGCCCCTAACTATAAAACTATTCACGCATAAGATTGTAAGGTAAACTTTGCAGGGTCTCCTGTTTCTTTAGGTGTTCAGAATTTTTATCAACCCATTTCCTTGTATAACAATCTGAACTGACATGCTCCTCATGTAATATTGGAATTGTGGATTATATTAGCAGCTCTTTTAATAAGTCTATATATCAGCTCTTGAAATTATGAAATTTTCAGCCTCTGTGATCTTGCCATTCATGATTCTGTTTTCCAACTTTGAAATAAGTATCTGTCTCTTTTGATTAAGTAGATAGACCTTTTATCTTTGGAAGCCATGCAGAGATGGTTAACGCTCTTCTTGGAAGAATTTGCTCAAACGATAAGCAAGTTTATTGGTCTAAATATGAACACCCATAGTTATATTCTGAAATCATGTATCTACAGTTTTTAGTGGAAGAAACAATCCTAAGCTTAGAGAGTGGCCATGTACGGTATGCTTCTGCTCCACTTAAAACTTTGATTCGTAGGTCTGCTTGTAGCACCTGCAGCAGGCTAGTATAGTCATTTGTGCTGAAACTGAAGATGAGTCTCTTGTATTGAGTATAAAGTAATTTACTGTAGAAGACTATAGAGGGGGGACTTCTCCTTGATAAAGTTTGTTAGGAACATTTTATAAGTTTTCAAAATTTTGAATTTATGATCAAGTCTTGCTTTCTGAAGTGTTTTGGCTCGAACATAAACATTATATCTAGCAATTATGTACCAACATTTTGATATTACTATGTTCATTACTCGATTAGGTGTGACACTCATGCAACAAGCTCCAAGTTCTGGTACCACGCTTGTGGATGTGGGGCTTAGTAAGGTATACACTTGATTATTATTTTCTTACTAGTAGGTTTAATTCATATATGTTGTATCATTGAGAATTTACCCTTCTCTAAATGAGTAAATAGATCTTATTAGTGCATTTTAGATATTGTTCATGCATAAAGCTATTGCTTACACTTGTATTTGTACCCAAGGGGACTTTTGTTTTTCTATTTCGAAAGGAAAATATTCACACACAATCACGGAATCACCAACGACATATACACAATTTGTCCCAAATGACAGCCTCTTGGTTGATGGTTCACAGGGGCTTTTTTTTAAAAGACCTCAAAATGCAGAATTGATCTTAAAGGTTTTTTCACCATAGATGTGACACAGTTAGAAAAGGCAATGACGTAGATGGTTTCTTGTCCCTTCAGTAAGGATGGGCTTTGGAATTGATGTTTTTAGCATTAATATGTTCTTTTGGAGTCTTGTCTGATGTTAAGATGTTTGACATTCCGTTCAGCATTCTTTTTTGTTTCAATATGTGAGTGAAATCAAGCTGTATTAGTTAAGGCCTTTTCCCTGCTTTCAGAGTAGTTGGTAGTACAAATTTTCCTTGTAACACCACCCTACAGTGCTAAAATTGGATGGAATGTTTAAACCTAAAGCAAATAGCCCGATGCATGGATAGAAAGCTGATAATCATTATGCATGGTCAAAGTAGTCAGTGTCTCAATGTCCACCACTTGAGATCATTGATTCTTCATCGAATTTTTGTATGAAGATTGTGACCTTTAACTCCAGTCAGATATTATTGACCTATTAGTTCTTATATACTAGTTAATTGATTGTCCTTGTGTGCAGAATGTGGTAATTGACCAGGTACTCGAGCCTGGAACAAGAGTAACTGTAGCAATGGGAACTGATCGGCAACTGGATGGTATAGAACATTTTCATTCCTTACATGTTGATGTGTTTTGTATGCTTTCTATATATATTGGCTATCTAATGTGTTGTACAAATTTTTAAACAGATCTAAGTGGCCAAGAGACATTTACTTTAATCGCTTAAGCTGCTCTCAAGCTGTTGGTCATTATTTTTAAATATATAATTTTTACATTTTCGGTAAACATCCAATGACTTTTTAACAACAAAGGAATACATTATTTGAATAAAATAGCTAAGGAGCAATAGCTCTAGCATTAACAAATTTTATGGTAATTCCGATAATGCTTTGGTATTTGATATCACTCATCGTCTACTTGAGTTTGAAATGAATATATGTACTAAGTTAACGACATGTAAAATATACAATTGTAGATTCTAGAAATTAAAAAAATCCATCATAAGTATTCAGCTGTAGACTTTAGTAGTTAGAAACATACTTTATCTGGCGTTTATAAGGCTGAGTTTCTGATGTGTTGTTTTGTAGATCAGCCACGTCAGGTTGTCTCATCTTCCAAGCCCAAGGAAGAAGCGGGAATGTATTGGGGCTATAAAGTAAGATATGCTGCCAATATCAGTTCAGTAATCAATGATTGCCCGTACAAGGTATTTTCTTCAGTGTATTATTCCATTATAACAACAGTGCACTGGTTTTATGTCTGATTTTTTCCATGTAAACTATATTTTACAGGGTGGGTATGATTATCTCATTGGTACCTCGGAGCATGGTCAGATTGTCAAGTCATCTAAGCTCGAATTACCATCTTTCAGGTATAGTTAATAGTGTTGTAGCAGGGCTGTGGATAGTCCATTATGGCGTTATTGCTTATTTTGAGTAGTTGGATCGAATGTAATAAAACAACACTCTGCGTATTCTTTTTACTTCATTTGCCCGTTTAAGGGAACTATAGAAGAGCTTAGAGTCTTAGACAGTCAAATAATTGTCTTAATACCGGTTAATTATGAGAAACTAGGGCTACCTTATGGATCCAAATTAATAAAATTAATTTTCTTGTATTTTTCCAAATTTTAAAACCTATTATGCAATATATACATCAAGACGTCAAGTTACAATGGCAAAGCAAGTAAAGTTGTCCTCATTTACAGATATTTGATTACTGGATGTTCTGCAGGCATTTGTTGATTGCTTTCGGTGGACTTGCTGGATTGGAAGAGTGCATTGAAGAAGACAAAAACCTCACGGTCTCTGTTTGTGAATTTGTTATGACTTATATTGTTATTTATATTCATATTATATCCGGGATCCGGGAATTGTGCACATATTCTCTTAAACCATATACACTATCATATTCGTAGTAACATCATCCAGTCACGAGTTTGGGGCCGAGTGATAATAATACAGTATTTACTTGAAAATGGTTAATAAATGGGTATAAACTGTTTATTTCAGGGAAAAGATCCAAGGGAAGTATTTAATACATATTTGAACATTTGTCCACATCAAGGAAGCAGAACAATTCGAACAGAGGTATGCACTATATCCGATCTAGAAAGTTTCCTGCTTTGTTAGGAACTTCTCATCAATTGTGTTTTTGCAAACAGGAAGCGGTCTTCATCTCCCTTCAATATTTTCAAGAACCAATTGATCGTGTATTACAGAGTTATAATTAACATTAGGATTGGCGAATTTTGGTTGTTTAATCATCTATTATAGTCATGTGCTGTAGTTGTATAGCCATAGGCTGTTTCTTTCTGAGTGTTAGTCCTGTAATGTGCTGTACTCTGGCTGAACTGGTATTTAGACGATTAAAGTGATACATGAATCATTTAGCTTGTTCTTCTGGTTGTTGATTTTTGGCCTGTCAAGTGATGGTTTCCCACACCCCTTCTCCCAAAACTATCCTCAGTATCGTATTTAGCCATTTAGGTTATTTAGGTTATTATTATAATACATGTCACCTAGTATACTGTGGGGTATTGAGAAAGAGTGACCCTTAGATGTGTCTTCAGAAATTTTGATGTAGTATCAGAACATATATATGGCAATTACAGATGGTCCTTGATGGTAAGGTGTATGCCAAAGTTGTAGCGCGCAGAAAAAGTGTTCAATGGTCGTTTAGTTAACAATTCCATATTCGGCTCACTGGTTTCTAATCATTGGTGATGCTTTCTAGAAGAAAATATAACAAGTTTCGATTATTGGCATCAGTTTGCCATGTGAACTTCAGATTAGTGGAAGGAAACTACAGAACGAAGGATGAGGTTGGAAGTCTCGGCCTAGTTGGGTTAATCATCCAGGTTTTTGATCATCGGGCTAAGAGTTTCTAATTTACTTAATTTGCGTTTATCAAAACAAATGAATAAAAAATGGTTCTATAAATGACGCTAAAAACTTCTTGGGTTTATATGTAAATTTAAACTCGTTTTAGATAACCTGGGCATGATGACAAAGTGAAACATAACAATCAAGATGTAATCTCAAACATTGAAACAGATTGACACTCCAACGCAAAACCTCTCAGATGTTTCAAGATTATCAACAAATTTATAATTAAATTAGTAACTTAAACTACTTTAAAATACAGGGACCCATGGTGCGAAACTCCCTATTTATGAACACAAGCCACCTTCCACCAAGGGCTTACTGGCTAACTATATTTTACATATGTTTATAACATTAAATAAGATGTGATGTTACTCCGTATTATTCTATACATCATTCATCATGTTTACAAGAATGGTTTGTGTCAAAATCTAAAAAAATTATGGATGTGTTGTCCTTTTAATCATGTGATGTTACTCCATATCCAACTCGTCCATCAGGTTACACACCTACATATTCATCCTCTAACATGTCAGTTTAATTCATGCCAACTCACTTTGTACGTTATGCTCTCGCCTCCCCTAACAATGAATTGGCAATTTTCTCTGCTTCTTCAGAAGTTGCAGCGTTTCTATCTCTTGCCTGCATAAAAAATCAGCTAACAAGTGAGTTGACATGAATGCAACTGAAATGTTCGAGGTTGAATGTGTATGTGTAACCTGATGGACGAGTTGGATGGCCTTCTTAGAGTTAACAACATCCCAAAACCTGTCACTGCATCCAAATTCGCCATCTTGGAATCAGTAGTCTCGATTTGTACTCTCAAAATATTGGTAGTCTCGATTTCACACAAAAATCCAAGTTTTAGGGGTGGACAAAGAGAATATAATTCGGGTAAAATTTGCAATAACTTTGCCAGAAAGATTTTGCCAAAACATTCACATTGTCTCAAATATATTTCAAGCAAAAAGCTCAAGAAATGACCTCAATCTTGTAACATGATGAAAGGATTTGGAAATTATAATTTAGACCAACCTGAAGTGGAACTTGAGCATAAACATCATTGCCTTTGCCTTCAAAACTTTTTTGTTTGTGCTAAAAAATTATTATATAAAGTAAAAAGGGGTAAAGACAGGAATACCTGCGAGTGGATCACCAATAATCCCTACAAGAACATAATCCATCCTTGAAATGATGGAACCTATGTGCATCTCTCAAACTGATTTCCCTACGCATTACTTGAGATATTAACTTAAACACGGAATGGCAATCTCCACAAACCCTAAGATTATTCATTATCATAATTCGCATCCCATCTGGTACCTTTAAAAGTCCATAAGCCAACGCCAGTTTCTCACTATGAAAACCCAAACTATGCAATTTCTCCTCTTCATCTACGTCATGCAGTACAACACTTTCATCTGGAGAGTATCCAGCTTCTTTAAGTAACCCCCCTATGTATTCCAACATCCCAATAATCAAAGACTGCTCAGGGTGGGAATTACATTCTCCACCTCCGAAAATATGCACTTCCTTCTCAATTACTATCCAGCTACAACCACGTGATTTCTTGACATTATCTGATCTCATTGTTTTCCTGAGGTATTCAACCTCAGACCATTTACCTTTTGAAGCGTATATGTTTGATAGCAAGGTATAAGGTCCCGAGTTTTTGGGCTCCAGTTGTTCGAGTTTCTTAGCTGCCACTTGAGCCATGTCAAGGTTTGCATGGGTTCTGCAAGCACCAATTAGAGAACCCCATATGATAGCATCTGCCTCCATCGGCATCGTGGTTATTAAATCCATTGCCTCCTTTAACCGACCACCTCGACCAAGCAGATCCACAATGCAAGCATAGTGTTCAATTTTTGGGTCAACCAAATACTTTGATTTCATTGACTCAAATATTTCAAGCCCCTCGTCAATCTTCCCTGTGTAACTACAAGCCGAAAGAACTCCTATGAATGTAACATTATCAGCTTTAATACCTAAACTACACAAATTGTGAAAAACTTCCAAAGCTTCTTCTCCTAAACCATGTTGTGCATAACCTGATATGATAGAATTCCACATAACAATATCCTTGGTCGGAGATCTATCAAATACGCTCTTTGCCTTTACCAGATCACCACATTTTACATACATTGTGATCAATACCGAACCAACATACACATCGGTATCAAACAACCCCTTGACTAGCTGAGCATGAATTTGTCTACCATGATCAATACTCGCAAGGCTAGAAGAAACTGAAAGAACACTAATCAAACAAGGAAAATTAGGTCTAACACCTTGTGTTTGCATCAACGAAAATAATCTCAAAGCTTCTAATTCAAACCCTTTTTTTTCATAAGTCTTAATCATTACACTCCATGTTCCAACATCCTTATCCCTTGTCTGATCAAATATCTTCCTTGCTTTAATTACATCCCCATTTATGCCGAACCCGAGTATCATGGCATTACAACAAACCACAGATTTATAAGGCATGGCATTAAAAAGCTCCATAGCCTCTTCCATTCTTCCACATTGTGTATAACCCGTAAGCATTGCTGTCCACGACACCTCATTTTTGTCAGGCATCACCTCAAAGAGTTTTCTGGCAACATCAACACGACCATTCTGGACATAACCATTAATCATAGTCGTCCAAGAAACCACGTTCTTTTGCGGCATTTCATCAAAAAGCTCACGTGCTTCACCCAACCGACCATCCTGACAATACCCGCCAACCATACTAGTCCAAGCAACAACATCTTTCACCGGCATTGCGTCAAAAAGACGTCGAGCCTTATCAAGATCACCGTCTTGAATAAACCCACCCAACATGACTGTCCACGAAACCACATTCCTTTCAGGCATCTCCCAAAAAAGCGATTCGGCCTCAGAAACCAAACCCTCTTGTATATAACCTCTAATCATTGAAGTCCAAGAAACAATATTTCTCTCAGGCATTCGGTCAAAAACATTTCGGGCTTCCTTGAGCATGTTATTCTTGACATACCCAGAAACCAAAACGTTCCAAGAAACAGTGCTTCTTTCAGGCATTTTATCAAACAGTTGGCGTGCTTCATTAGGCTGGTTGTTTTGAAAGTAACATGCTACTATCGAGTTCCATGAAACAATGTTGTTTTTATCTTGTATAGAATTGAATATATTACGAGCATTTTCGATTTGGCCAAGACGGGCATAGTGTGCAATCTGAGAATTAGATGCTGCATTTGAACAGAATTTTCGGCAGTGTTTCAACACAGAACGCATATTTGTCCTTTGTGGGTTATGTATGCCAAGAAACAGAGGTCAACCTTTTGGGGTTTGTGTCCCTTGTGGCTTACGTATTTAGGGGGTGTTTGGGATTGAATGAATAGATTTTGCGTTTATAAATTGTGTTTTGAAAAAAACAACCTGTTTTTTCAAAATTACGTTTTGTCTATGTGAAAATGCAATTAATCAGATAATAACTTCGAAATAAAGAAAATGTAGCTTAAGGAGAGAATGGAGAGAAGATTTGTTTTTGTTTTTTTACTTGTTTTTTTGATTTTTATAATTTTTATATTTTTTTTAAACATAAACTCATTCTAAAATAAAATCAAAAATATTTTAAAAAATTAAAAAAAATATAGTTTACACATGTGTAGATATATACACGTGTGTAGACATGTGTAATGTATAAAAACATACACATGTGTAAAAAAATTTATTTTATTTTATTTTTTAATAAAAGGTTTTCATTGAAAAAAAATTAAAAATAAAAAATAAAGAAAATAAATAAATAAATAAATATCAACTTTCTCTCACTTCTCTCCTTAAGCAACTTTCTCATTTGATCTCTATCATCGAAAGTCAATCCCAAACACCCTCTACACTATGTTCTTGAGTTATTTTTAAGCAAGAAAAGAAAAAAAATCCAAGGTTAAAATAAGTTATGTTTTTGAGTTTGTTTTAAGGATAGAAAGGAAATGAAATAATTATATAGTTGTTTTTGTTAAATAAATCTTCCTCCTATATTTGCGATAATTTGAAAGGATCCTATCTTTTTTATTCTCCTCTAATCAAATCTTTTCTTTTTTATTAAAAAAACAAATGAAACTCAAGAACATAACGTTAATAAATGTTATCCGATATGATTGATGAAACTTAGATTATTTTTGTATTACTTCTTTCACATTGACTATTTAGAACTTTAGTTCATAAAAAAACTATAAGTCATACTGAACGAAATCGAAGAACAACAAGATTATTATTATTGTTGTTTATGAGATGAATGTTTAAATCAGTCGGCTGTATAACCGACCTATAAAGTTTTATTATTACAAGATAAAATATGATCAAGATGATCAGTCGAATGATTGATCAAGACGAATCAATCAAACATACAAGCAGAAAGTATAAATCGAAGAACAAGAAAATATCGAGAGAAAAATATAGATACAGATATTTGATATGAATGAATTATTGATTAGAAAACCCTAATCCAAGTTTAAATACTCAGCAGCTTTCCTTAATAGCCATCCAGTCCTCTATCTTCTGCAATATCCAACTTCAGTCCCTAAACTTGTAATATCTTCAACCCTGTTACAATACTTAACCCCGAAGTTAGTTAATGTTTCAAAACTAACCCAAAGTTTATATTACTCTTTTTAACACCCTCCCTTAATATAAACTTGGGATAAACATTACTGAAACAAATCAATTAGATTCAGTTTACTTAGAAAATATTCATGTTTAGCAATACACAAACTCTTTGTGAAAATGTCAGCAGCTTGTTCATCAGTATCAATCTTAATCAAATTTAACAACCCTGAACCAACCTTTTCTCTAACCACGTGAATATGAATCTCAATATGTTTGGTTCTTTCATGTAAAACTGGGTTTGTAGCAATCAAAACTGCATATTTATTATCACAATACAAGTTTACAGGAAGCAAATCTTTCACTTTAAGATCATTAAGAATGCTTAAAATCCAAACTATTTCACAAGTAACAGTGGCCATGGCCCTATATTCAGCCTCTGAAGAGGACCTGGACACTGTATTCTGCTTTTTACTTTTCCATGAGACCAAAGACTCTCCCAAAAACACACAAAAACCTGTAACAGACCTTCTTGAAGTAACACACTTTCCCCAGTCAGAATCTACATAGGCATTTAGTTTTAGGGACTGACCTTTGATCACATGAATACCTTTACCTGGTGCTTTTTTCAAATATCTAAGAATTCTGAAAGCTAGCTTCAAGTGTGAAGCTTTTGGACTATGCATATACTGACTCAAACAATGAACACCATAGCTTATATCTGGCCTTGTCAAGGTAAGATAAATCAACTTGCCTATAAGCTTCTGGTACAAAGTTACATTTTCCAAAGGAGGATCATCAACTGAATCTCTATCAGAAATGATAAGATTCATGTCCATAGGAGTGTTCATTGGTTTAGCTCCCAATAAACCATATTCAAACAATAAATCCATGCAATATTTCCTTTGTGACATACAAATGCCTTTATCAGTATCAAGCATTTCAATTCCTAAAAAATATTGCAATTTCCCCAAATCTTTTATCAAGAATTTAGAACTCAAAAACTATTTGACATTACTCACTTCATTAATATCATTGCCAGTAATTACAATATCATCAACATATACCAATAAAGCAATAAACAGATTTGTATCACTTTTAATAAACAAAGTGTTTGGGGTAGAATTTCCGCTGCTAGGATCCTGATAAGAATTTACACTTTAGTCCTTCTATGATAAATACTTAACAATACATTTTCTTAAAGGATCCTTAGTCCCTGTTAATTTATTAGTTCTGATTGTGTTATGTTATTATCTCGATATAACAGGATCTTGATATCTTCAGGATCCGTGATTTCACTAACAAATATATGTCTAGTACAGTAGATATTATGTGCAGGATTGAAGTACAAACGTGTTACAAGAAGAAAACGTGTTTCAACGGATAG
Organism: Erigeron breviscapus; assembly: GCA_034093135.1. Taxonomy (NCBI): domain Eukaryota; kingdom Viridiplantae; phylum Streptophyta; class Magnoliopsida; order Asterales; family Asteraceae; genus Erigeron; species Erigeron breviscapus. Next base: position 89,816,761 of record CM067172.1, read on the forward strand.
TTTACCACTTCAACCACAAGAATCGGGATTGATAACAGTTTTACCATGTGAAGAATAATGTTCAACGGTCATCTATGCCATTTCTTCAGCGTAAAGAGCAAGTCCAGGAAGATCCCAGATATTTCGGAGATACAGTTCTACGCCTAGCTCTATAAATAGGAAATGATGTCGTTCAGAAGAGGAGAGATCACACACACACACACATACGTTCCACACACAAGCAATCATCACACAAGCATTCATCCGCTCTACAAACACACAACAACAATTTAGTTTACTAGCTATTATTAGTTTTCATATTCATTCATTCGTTCATTTCATTGTAATCATTCCAAAACAACAATAATAATAAAAGAACAGCAGGTAGGATCGATTGAATCCTCCCGGGTTTTTTACCTAAGATCTCTTAATTGGATCAAGGGTTTTTCCTCGTCAACAAAATTCTGGTGTCGTTGTGCTTTTCGTTTTTTCTTTAAGATCTTAGCTTTAATTTTCAGTGCTTTACTTTTATCTTCAACGGTTTTCTTAATTACTCAAAGTATTTCTGTCTCAAAGGATTTCATAAAACTTTTTTTGATAAAAACTCTTAGTTTTAGTCATTATATTTAAGAAAACTTTACTTTTAATTGAAGATCCTAAAACATCAAACCCCACTTACAAATCTTCGGTACTTGAGTTGTCTAAAATCCTTCCTAAAATTATCTTAGGTAATTTTTGACCGAAACAATTTGGCACCCACCGTGGGGCAAAAAGGTGTTTTTGCAAATTAGATCATTGTCATAAAAACAAAGTTTTTTATTTAAAAAAGATTTTGTGTTTCACGGAAAACTTTTTCTAAGAAAATCATGTCCGAGCAATCTCAAAATCCTTCTTCTTCTGAATTGGTTTACGATTATCCTTATGTGAAAGAAAGCTTGAGAAACCCTCCTGAAAATGCAAGATTCTTAGCTGAACAAACTCTGAAAGAAAAAACTGAAGGAATACCCTCAATAGATCCATATCTAGCTATGTTATGGAAAAAGCATTTCGATCAATTCTCTGAATCGATTCCTGAAGCAGAAACTGAAGAATTGACCCAAGGATCAGATGATTCGGTGAAAAGCTATATGGAAAGATTTGAACGCAAACAGGGACCGACATCGAAGATCAAGAAAAATCTCTTAAAGATCAAGTCATCAAATAAGATCCAAAAGGATCCAGGTACAGCCAACAAAGGTAAGAGTGATAAGAAATATTTACAATTTTCTGATTATCATTTTACCACTGATATGTCTGGACTTCTTACTATTATGAAAAAAGTCTGGGGGACAAGGTTAATTGGCCAGAAACACTACCTAGAAAATTTTATACTGAAAGAACTAAATGGTGTGTTTTTCATGGTATTTTTGGTCACGAAACTAAAGAATGTGCAACATTTAATTATGAACTTTGGAGATTAATACATGAAGGCTTATTGGATGAAATACTTCCTAATCAAAATTGGGTTTTAGCAAAAAAGTAATTTCCAAAATGAAAGTCGTTAAATCAGTTATAATAATACTAACCCAAGCAAATGAGTCATGTTAGCCATAAGGGCTAACATAAACCATTAGCATTTGTTTTGTCTTGATGCAGGATCATTAACATTTAGGATCTTAATGAATGAAGATCACAAGCTAGTATCCGAGGTACAGATCCTGAATAAGAACAGTTTCTCCTAAGTCTAAATCCTCAAACGGATTACAGTGGATTGAACTAAAACTTCAATCCTAGGTTGAAGGGATCACCTTCTTGAACGTCGAGGTTAACATTAACACCTCATTTCGCCCGGGGAGCACTCATAAAAAATCTGGGGGACAAGGTTAATTGGCCAGAAACACTACCTAGAAAATTTTATACTGAAAGAACTAAATGGTGTGTTTTTCATGGTATTTTTGGTCACGAAACTAAAGAATGTGCAACATTTAATTATGAACTTTGGAGATTAATACATGAAGGCTTATTGGATGAAATACTTCCTAATCAAAATTGGGTTTTAGCAAAAAAGTAATTTCCAAAATGAAAGTCGTTAAATCAGTTATAATAATACTAACCCAAGCAAATGAGTCATGTTAGCCATAAGGGCTAACATAAACCATTAGCATTTGTTTTGTCTTGATGCAGGATCATTAACATTTAGGATCTTAATGAATGAAGATCACAAGCTAGTATCCGAGGTACAGATCCTGAATAAGAACAGTTTCTCCTAAGTCTAAATCCTCAAACGGATTACAGTGGATTGAACTAAAACTTCAATCCTAGGTTGAAGGGATCACCTTCTTGAACGTCGAGGTTAACATTAACACCTCATTTCGCCCGGGGAGCACGTCATAAAAAATTCTTGATCGTGGGTAGACCCTCATGGTTGGGAATTTTCAAAGGGTTGTTGATTTTACAATCAACTCATTTGGTTATGACTATTAATAAACAGTCATCAAAAAGAATAGGGACAATCTCTCTATTAGATACAAACGATTGACAAATGAATTGGCCAATAAACTAACAAATAGATTGATAAATTGATTATCATTTGCAGTGATTTTTGCATTTGAACAAGGAATAAAGATAAGAGAAAATCATTGCAAAAGACTTATCCAAGGATTCACAAGATCAGGGAAAGCAAAGGTATGGATTAAAGTCTTAATAGCATTTAGGAAATAAAATCAACATAACAAATTGAAACTAAAATTAAGGCATAGGCCTCCTATTATTACGGTTATAGGAAGAAGGTTTGATGTTGATTCCTAGTTTGCTTTCTTCGGCTGCTTCGTCTTCCCCAAAAATTTGAGGATATTTGAGTTTTAGCCATCCCAAAAAGCTTTTTAAATTACTAACTTCTCTTTTTGCGTCGCCCAATTCATTTTTCAAACTCGTCATCTCTCTTAAAGTTTGATTTCTGGTATCCATAACCGAGTTTAAAAGACGATTAGCGCTTTTGATAGTTTCATTTTTGTACATAATTTCTGCTTCGTAGGCGTCAGACAACTTTTCGATGATCTACGAAAATAAAACAAAAAAGTTTTAGAAACAAATAAGAAATTAAAATACATATTTAAAGTAAAAAACTTACTGAAATAGAACGATCCCTAAGTCTTTTAGGACCCCTGCTTCTAGATGATGACTCGCCTTCCATTGTATTATTGTAAATATTAATTGAAAAGGAAAAGATAATTTTAATATATTCTTTGGGCATGAGAATATGTGTATGAAAAAGGGTGATCTTGGATATAAATAAGTCAATAGAGGGTAACTAAATCGACAAAATGGGGGTTTACTGTCAAATCAAAGCGCGTAGGGGACATTAATCATTGAACATTGGGATACTAACATTAGGGATTAAATGTTTTGTGGAAGATATGTCTTAAATGCAGGTTCTTAAAAAGAGATGCGAGAATAAAAGGTCTCAATTGATTGAAGATCAAATGTTATTCTCAAGAAGGAATAAGACTAAGGTACAATATTTAAAACAATTGTAGAGATTTCCTATGTTGATCTAGTTTACTAGCAAATGCCTCTTTAGCAAATGACTCTTTTAGATTAGATAATAGGCTATTCCACTTGTTAACATCCCAACTAGGAAATTCAAAATCCATAGTCTTAGCCTCTGCTGCCATTAGAAGTTTAGTTTCTAAAACTTGGATGGCTGCATCCATATGAAAGGCCCTTAGTAATGCTTCATGTTCTGCGTAATGCCAAGCGATATTTTCGTGAAGCTTGGATCTAGCTTTAGATGTTTCCGTAATTGCATCATTTAATGCTTCTCTTCGTATGATAGAAAGTTTTCTTAGGCGAGCAATGATTAAGTCTTTTTCTTGCAATTGATGCTCGAAACACTCAATCATTTGTTTTAATTTCTAAGATAAGAGATTAAGAAATAGACTTGTTAAGATAATGGAAACAAGATGATTAGAAAAATTAAGAAATGATACTTACCGAATCAAATTCCTCTTTAACCTCACTGAGTCTTTGATGAAAGACATCACCATCAAATCGTCTATGATTGATTTGTTTGGCTAAAGGATCAGTGTTGGGAGTATCGATAGCCTTAGAATTGTCCATGATTAGGAAATGGCTGATGATAGGGGCTGAAGGGATGTAGGTATATATAAGCCAAGATCCCAGGATTATCTCAACAACATTTCAAAAACTCCCTAATACTGGGGACAGTTAGGAAAATTAGGGAAACATAAGGTTATAGTCTTAGTAACATAAGTTCAAAATGGCCAACATAAACCATTTTAATACACCACCGAAACTAACCATTCCAGGTTAGTTAACCCCCATAGAAATTGTTTAATACACAACGAAACTAACCATTCCAGGTTAGTTAACCCCCCCATAGAAATTGTTTAAGATACAAACCACATAACCTAAGAAAACTGATATTGTTCATAACCTAAAAACATTAGATTAGGCTTCTTCCATCTGCTCCACATCCTTGTCTTCAGCAACTTCCTCCTCCTTCTTTTCCTCATCATCCTCTGAGAGATCCACCGGTTTGGATTGATCACCTCCTTCACTCAGGGCAGTGTCTTTTTCAGACCCTTCATCTTTGGATTCAACAGTTTCAGAGTTCTTTTGAATGAGCAAAGCCAATGACTCCTTCCAATCTGCGACATCCCATTTGTCAGTCTCAAAACCTCCTTCTTTTGCTTCAGAAGCCATCCTAATCTTGGTCTCGAGGACACTGCGAGAAGCACTCATAATGCATTTCTCTTGCTGTTCATGCAGAGCTTTCTTTGTCCTCTCATCATTACTCTTCTCAGCCTCCTTTGCCCTCTGCATGTAGTATTCACTCTTTTTAGCTAAACCAAATTTATCCTCCTTTAATTTCTTCAATTCAGACTTCAAAGCTTTAATCTCAGCCACCTTTGACTTCTTTTCTTCCAATAGGCTGATCATTCTTTAACTCTCTTTCATTGCTTTGTCTTGGGCTGTTTTCAACAACTAGTAGGATAGAGATAATTAAGCAGATACCTTAGGAGGTAAAGAAAGCAGAAAATAGGGTATGGCTTACCATTGCAGCTTGATCCAAAGTGGCATTGAGAGTCAGATTAGGAGCAATTTGACTGATAGGAATGGGATTCATGGGTTGAACCGAATTGTTGAACTCAGGGCTTAAGTCTGAATGAGTAGTCTTAGGACGTTTAGATGCCTTAGTGACGGTGTTTCCAGAAGTAGTTTTACCTTTACCAGCAGATTCTGACTTGACATCTCCAATGCGTTGGGCGATAACATCCAAATCAAAGTGTCCAGAGTCTGTAGAAGTTGAAAATATATTAGTATACTATTTAAAGATGGAATTTTAGATAGTAATCTTATAGAAGTATACCGGCCATGACGACAAGTTGGTTGGAATTAGAAGTATTAGGAGATTCTGGTAAAGCCTGAAAAGTCCTGATTTCTGCTGGGATTGATAAGATATTTTTGATCCTGCTGAGTCCTGAATCTTCGCTAGTGGGAAATCCTTCGAGATTGGCTGTAACAAAATTAATTAGGAACAAATAATGATAAAACCGAACAGATAGGATAAAGAGAAAAATGAGTCCCTACCCTTTTCTGTCCAAGCAGTAGGAAGATAGGATCCCTTAGGAAGAGACTTTTTTGAGACATAGAAAAATCTACTTTTCCACAATGGGTCATTTTGAGTAACACCCAAAGCCAACTTCTCATTCTTCTTAGGAGCTTTGAGCATATAGTAACCAGGACCAAAGGTTTGCAAATTGTATGCTAGAGGAAGATCTGATAACTTAAATTCAATCTTTTTCTCCTTAACTAGGTTGTCTAAAACATATAGGGTTCTCCATAGCATAGGCATAGCTTGAGGATATGCTAATTTTGAAAATTTAAAGAACTGTTCATACATTTTAGGAAAGGGGAATGATAGTTTTAGGTTTTCGAAGGGAAATCCTGGAAAACAGATCCATAAATCCGATTGCATGTCAGAAGTAAGAGTAGGATCGAAAGCCCTAAACTCAGTACCTTTAGGAAAATAATCTTTGATCCTATCAATATCACTATCAACAAACGAACACTTACTAGGGTTTTTAGCGATATAAGTAGGAGTAAAGCCTTCGCTCACTTTGATTGAAGAACGGGAAGAAGATATTCGAGGCATAATTTAATAAGCGAAAGTAAAACAAAGAAAAATCTGAAAGATTGAAGAAAAAGAGAAACTAACCTTTAGGGTTTGGAGAGATGTTGGCTCGAGATAAAAACTAAAAAAAGAAAAACTGTCGATATATGTGGATAGTGGGAAGTAAATGAGGGTAGTTGTAAAAGTCCCATCAATGCAAAATTCCCCCTTGACTTTCCGTTGACTGCTAAAAATTGACTGTAAATAACAAAACTTATATTTATTTACAATGAAATATAAGTTTTGGGGACAATTGTTTGGGGTAGAATTTCCGCTGCTAGGATCCTGATAAGAATTTACACTTTAGTCCTTCTATGATAAATACTTAACAATACGTTGTCTTAAAGGATCCTTAGTCCCTGTTAATTTATTAGTTCTGATTGTGTTATGTTATTATCTCGATATAACAGGATCTTGATATCTTCAGGATCCGTGATTTCACTAACAAATATATGTCTAGTACAGTAGATATTATGTGCAGGATTGAAGTACAAACGTGTTACAAGAAGAAAACGTGTTTCAATGGATAGTTTACCACTTCAACCACAAGAATCGGGATTGATAACAGTTTTACCATGTGAAGAATAATGCTCAATGGTAATCTATGCCATTTCTTCAGCGTAAAGTGCAAGTCCAGGAAGATCCCAGATATTTCGGAGATACAGTTCTACGCCTAGCTCTATAAATAGGAAATGATGTCGTTCAGAAGAGGAGAGATCACACACACACACACATATGTTCCACACACAAGCAATCATCACACAAGCATTCATCCGCTCTACAAACACACAACAACAATTTATATTACTAACTATTATTAGTTTTCATATTCATTCATTCGTTCATTTCATTGTAATCATTCCAAAACAACAATAATAATAAAAGAACAGCAGGTAGGATCGATTGAATCCTCCCGGGGTTTTTTACCTAAGATCTCTTAATTGGATCAAGGGTTTTTCCTCGTCAACAAAATTCTGGTGTCGTTGTGCTTTTCGTTTTTTCTTTAAGATCTTAGCTTTAATTTTCAGTGCTTTACTTTTATCTTCAATGGTTTTCTTAATTACTCAAAGTATTTCTGTCTCAAAGGCTTTCATAAAACTCTTTTTGATAAAAACTCTTAGTTTTAGTCATTATATTTAAGAAAACTTTACTTTTAATTGAAGATCCTAAAACACCAAACCCACTTACAAATCTTCGGTACTTGAGTTGTCTAAAATCCTTCCTAAGATTATCTTAGGTAATTTTTGACCGAAACACAAAGAATAATCACATTTGCTTTGAACAAATCCATATTCAACCAAAGAACAAGTGAGTTTATGATTCCATTGTCTAGGTGACTGTTTTAACCCATACAAAGATTTGATTAACTTACAAACCTTATTATCACCTTTAGTAAAATAACCAGGAGGTAAAGTCATGTAAACCTCCTCTTTTAACTCTCCATACAAGAAAGCATTGTTAATGTCAAGTTGAAACAAAGACCAACCATTATTAACAGCTATATTAATCAAACATCTCACAGTGACCATTTTAACAACAGGAGAGAAAGTTTCTTCATAATCAATACCTTCCTTTTGATTATAACCCTTAGCAACAAGCCTAGCTTTAAATCTTTCTACCTCACCAGTAGACTTATATTTAATTTTGTACACCCACTTGCAACCTATTGGTTCTCTATTAGGAGGAAGGTCAGTAACAATCCAAGTCTCATTTCTATGTAAGGCCTCCATTTCTAAATTCATAGCCTCAACCCACCTAGAATCTTTAGAAGCCTCATTATAAGTAGATGGTTCTTTTAACTTATTAATATTTGAAAGAAAAGAATAAACTTCAGGTTTAAAATATGAATAATTTACAACCCTTTCTATTCCATACTTAACTTTTCCATCTAGCACATAGTCATTCAGATTTGTCTCTCTGTTAGACCTTCTAAGTTGATGAGTGTTGTCCACATTTATAGGATCATTAGGAATCCCAGGATTTCCCAAGACCCCTCCCTCAGCATTATCATCATTTTCCCCACAATTTATCACCTCATTGGTGTGATCATCAGGTGTTGTTGTGCCTCCCAAATCTCTGGCAGCATTTCTACTACAAGTATCAATGGCTGCACTGCCATCACTTTTCATATACTCAAGATTGATGTCATCATTGGGACCAGTGGAACCAACAACCTCATCAAACCTGTTAAAAAACATGTCATAATCATTAAAATCATCTTTTGAATTCATAACAAAAGGGAAAATATGCTCATAAAACTTTACATCTCTAGAGAAAAAAACACTTTTATCTTCCAGACTTAACAATTTATAACCCTTTTTAGTACTAGAATAACCAATTAAAATACATTTTTCAGCTCTTTTAGAAAACTTATCTTCATTATTAAGAATAGTTGCATAACACAAACAACCAAAATTTCTCAAATGATTCAAACTAGGTTCAAAACCAAAAACAAGTTCATAAGGTGTTTTTCCTTTAAGCACAGAAGAAGGAGTTCTATTAATTAGATAAACTGCAGTCATAACACATTCAGGCCACATATACAAAGGAATTCCTCCTAGAAACAAAAGTGACCTAGCTACATTCAAGAGATGTCTATGTTTTCTCTATGCAATACCATTTTGCTGAGGTGTATAAGCACAAGTAGTTTGATGTATAATACCTTTAGTTCTTAATAATTCAGTTAACCTTGCATTAACAAATTCTGTTCCATTGTCTGACCTAAATACTTTAACAGTCTTATTAAACTGAGTTCTTATAAGGTTAATGAAATAACACACATTATCATACACTTCAGTTTTACTTTTTAACATAAACACCCAGACTGCTCTTGAAAAATCATCAACAACTGTCAAAAAATACTTAAACCCTTCTTTACTAGTTTTTCTGTAAGGACCCCACACATCAAGATGAACTAAATCACCAACACATAAAGACTTATGTTCACTTAGAGGAAATGGTTCTCTAACCTGTTTTGCCTTATGACAAATATCACAAGGATCATTAATCAAATTATCAATCATCAATTTATCTTTTAGAACCTTTAAAACAGTAGGTGCAGGATGTCCTAACCTAGAATGCCACAAATCAGAAGACACATTGCACTTAATGTTGCTCACAGAATTGTTACATATACCAACTTGATTACTTACATTTAACAAATATAATCCTCCATGAAGTCTACCAGTCCCCAGGTTTTCCATTGTTCTCAAATCCTGTAAATAACACATATTTTCAGTGAACCCTATAAACATTTTACTATCTTTGTTTGCCTTATGAACTGAAAACAAGTTAACACAATAATCAGGAATATACAACACATCATAAATTGTTATTTTATCTGTAAGTTTAATGTCTCCTATCTTTCTAATTAAAGCAGATGTTCCATTAGGATGATTAACAGTTAAATTTAGTGAAGTAACATCAATAGCATTAATCAACTGTTTATCAGAACAACACATATGTTGATTTGCCCTTGAATCATTTATCCAATCATCTTTATTTGGAATTTTATCATTTTTAACATTAGAATTAAAATACACAGAAGACATAAAAGCACCTGCCATATGTGCATGAACTCCTGCCTTGTTTTCCTGATTATCACTTATCAAACTCATTAGTTTAGCAATCTGATCATTTGTAAAAGGCATGCCAGAACTAGAAGAAGCAGAATTATGAGAATTGTTTTCAGCAGTCACAAAAGTTTTATCATTCCAAGTATTTTTATCATTATAAGAATTATTTGAATATCTCTTGTTTTGAAAACCATTTTTCTTCTTAATATACTCAGGATATCCAACAATCTTAAAACACTTATCAATTGTATGACCTTTTAGACCACAAGCAGGATTAGCACACACAAGATTCTCATTTCTCACATATTTCTTCTTAGAATCATCAAATTTAGACACAAAGGCAGAATTAGCAGGTTTAATATGATTCACAGAACTAGCATTCCTATGTGATTCTTCTCTAGACAACAAAGCATATGCAGATTTCACATTAGGTAATGGATCTTTAGTAAGAATAGTACTTCTAACAGACATGTATATTTCATCTAAACCCATTAACCTAATCAAATCATGATGAGCCTTAAACTCTTTTGCAGCCTTACAAGTACATACAGGTAATTTCACCATAGCATCAAACTGTTTCCAGAAAGTATTCAATTTATGATAATACTCAGATAATGAAGAACCATTTTGACTCAATGTATTAATCTTATGATGCAGATTGAAAGTAACAGAACCATCAACTTTGTCATATGTTTCTTTTAAATCACTCCAAACTCACTAGCAATTTTAGAAAATATTTGTCCCATGTACAAATCTTGACTAACAGATCCTAAAATCCAAGACAAAACCACAGAATTACACCTATCCCATTGTTTAGCCAATACAGGATCATCATCATTTTTATCACATGAACCATCTATGAACCCTACTTTATTTTTAGTTTCTAAAGCAAGTAGCATAGCACATGACCAAACATTATAATTTTCAGTACCAGTCAACTTAAAAGACAGAATATGAGCACCACTAGTATCAGTAGGATGAAGATATAAAGGATCACCAAAATCAAGACCACTAACAGTAGTTGTTTTAGAACCACTACCAGTATCAAGAGCCATTTATTAATCAGATAACAAGAACCAATTAACACAAAATTACTCAAACAAAGCAGATAATCAACAATTAATCAAATAAACAAACAATCTCAAACCACACAATAAGCAAATAAGAATATAAACAAGATTTATATATATATAAAAAAAATTTGGAAAATAATTTCAATCTCTCAAATGTGCCAGTGACAGGATTTCAAGCCTCTCACGGAGACCGGTCAAGTATTAACACAAATGATTTTGTGAGAATTGAAATAAAATTTTTTTTAAGAGGTAAAGGAAAGAGAATCAACAATACAGTGCTCTCGGCTGAAATAAAAGAAACCCTAATTTTCTTATTGATTCACTTAGTCAAGAAGAACAATCAGGATCTGAATATGAAGAAACCCTAAATATGATCAAGATGATCAGTCGAATGATTGATCAAGACGAATCAATCAATCATACAAGCAGAAAGTATAAATCGAAGAACAAGAAAATATCGAGAGAAAAATATAGATACAGATATTTGATATGAATGAATTATTGATTAGAAAACCCTAATCCAAGTTTAAATACTCAGCAGCTTTCCTTAATAGCCATCCAGTCCTCCATCTTCTGCAATATCCAACTTCAGTCCCTCAACTTGTAATATCTTCAACCCTGTTACAATACTTAACCCCGAAGTTAGTTAATGTATCAAAACTAACCCAAAGTTTATATTACTCTTTTTAACACATACAAAATAATTAAATCAACTTTTTGCTTAATTCTAAGGTTAAATTCATACCCAAAATTCTTAATTATAGATTATTAAAAAGATTTCATTTTCATAATGTTTTCAATAAAGGTAATATCATTGGTTTTTAATATTACATCTTCGTTAACTGACAACATGGCATGCCACGTCCTTAAAATATTCACATACACGGCTGAGTTGGATTACCCATCATCACCATTATTAACTATCCTCTTTGAACTCTATTCCTCTTGTTTACCAAATCCTATGAAACTTCTTCTTACTTCAAATTTCAAAAACATCTAGAATTCATATAATTATAATGCTCATTAAAATAAGTAGTGCTCCATTTCAAACCAAATATATTAAACCACTATTTAAATCGAAGTCACCATGCACATGAAATTAAGTATGAACAGATTTTCTAAAGTGTCAAAAAAGAGATCGCATTTTTATGTTATTATTGGAGCTATGAGAGTGATATGAAAACGAGCAAGCATTTTATTTTACTGCAATATTTTTCAAACTTTAGAACTATCAATTTTGTTTATATTATTTGTTTTATTTTTATTGGTTATAATAGGTATGTGGTGTACTGTGGGGTATTAAATTTGATGGTGAATGGTTAAGGGTAAAAAAAAGAATGTGAAAGAGTGAAAATGTGATATTGATGTGGCAGAAAAAAGATGTAATTGAAGTGAACGGTTACTAATTATCTTAGATGTTGTCATGAATACGACAAAAAAAAAAAGATAAGAAAACAATTTTTGTTGCGAAGACAAGGGAACAACGAAAGGTTTTCTTTAAGAATAATTCAAGAAGGTATTTGAAATTGGTAGACCACAAGAAAGAATAATTCAGAAGAAAAAAAGAAAGGACTTCACGAGAGAGATATCTCAAATTTCCAATATATGTAGGATTCAAGCGGTAAACAACAATAATGCATTTGGGGATCATTAACACATTTTCAATGTCAGATATTAAAATTCTACAAATTATCCCGTTTGGGCTATTGATTTTATGGGAAATTATAGAACCATGCACTCAAACTGATGTGAAGAAAAACAAAGTCGCGATGACATATTTATTTCAAGCATTATCTGAAGATTTAGTATTACAAGTTGCAAAATAAAGCAAATAACTTCAAAAAAGACGTACATCTCTAGTGAATAAAAAACACACAAAAAGCAAATAATCCACAAAAGATGATCGGACACCAACCTCCCCGACATCGGCGCCAATTGATGCGGACCCAAAAACGTCGTTGGAAAGTCAACGAGCCACATTCAATAAAACGAAAGTGGAAATGAGATGGAATGGATGGAAAGTCAAAACTTAACCAAATACACAAGTATATGCCAAGTATGACTCGGATGTCGACAAGGAAGCAGTGCATTGAAAACTTAAATGAACTATTTATTCTTTGAAGGTGAATTTTGCTAATTAAAAGAAAGCAATTTTAAAGGTTGATTTTTATTTAAAATAAGTAAATAATGCAATTGAAAATTAAACCAAGTAAATAAACAAATAAAAAAACAAGCGATCGAATTTCAACATATATGCTCACTTAAATATGTTTTTCCCTGTCGTATAATGATCATGGTTGATTCAAATAGACAATGGGACAGGATTGACAAAAAACAATAAGTGGAACTTGACTTCTCACGAGCACGACGTAAGCCAAAATATTCATTTCTTATTTAAAGGTTTATCTTTCAATAATAAACTTCAATTTTAGACTCACTAGTATTAACAAAATCAAGTATTGCGGTCACAAGTATACCCCCATTTTTTTTAATAAATCATTAAAAAAAAATTTCATATTTGGTTGACTCAATCATGATGTGAGTGTCCTCTTTTTGTAGTCAAGTCAACCCCAATATGTGGCTAGGGGTATCTTCTAAATCCACTATGTGGGCCCCGGGGGTGAGTTTACCCAAGGTCTCGGGTTCGAGCCTTGGGGTTCTCACCTCAAAGGGTTTTCCATGAGGAGGGGGTTGGAGGTCTAGAAATATCTCGATATTGCAAAAGCTTACGGTTCATTGAATTGGGATTTCCTGTTGTCAATCATGTCTTTTATGGGATTCGGGCGAAGATGGATTAGTTGGATATCTGCATGTTTATTGTCTACTCGGTCTTCGATATTAATCAACGGAAGTCCTACAAAGGAGTTTACTTTGGAAAGAGGTCTTCGTCAAGGGGACCCGATGGCACCTTTCCTCTTCATTCTTGCTATGGAAGGTCTAGATGTGGCTATAGAAGATATGAAACATGCATGTTTTATCCAAGGTCTAAAATTTGGTAATATGTCTCTTTCTCATTTGATTTACGCCGATGATGTATTATTTATGGGGGAGTGGTCAGAGCAGAATCTCTTGTATGTTAAATCTATGTTTGATTGTTTCTTTTTGGCTTCTGGATTGCGCTTAAACTTACAAAAATCCAAGTTAATTGCGGTAAATGTGAAGGGTCCTGAAGTAGAGTATTTTACTCAATTAGCGGGTTGTGGTAAAGACGTGTTTCCATTTACTTATTTGGGTATCCCAGTAGGAGCAAACATGGCTAGAACAGAATCTTGGACTCCAATAGTTGATAAGTTTTCTAATCGTCTTTCGAAATGGAAAGCAAGCCTCTTATCTATTGATGGTAAATCAATATTAGTGTCATCGGTGTTAGGCTCTTTGGGTACATATTACGATTTTTTTTTGAAAATGGACATAATTTAGGGTGTGTTTGTCAAAATAGTTTTTGGTAAATTTTTTTTATGAAACTAGTAAATCCGGTATTCGAAAAACCGGACTCGTTAAAAGTGGTCCAATCCGGTTATTGAAAAACCGGACTCAAATTTTGAATTTTGAGTCCGGATAATTAGAAACCCGGACTCGAAGGTGATGTGACTTGATGGCAGGCAACTTGACGGCTAAACAGTGCGACTTGACGGCTGAACAGTGGTCATTGGCTCGAATTTTGAGTCCGGTAATTCAGAAACCCGGACTCGGTTTTCCTATATATACTAATTAACCAGGTTTATAGATTATATATAACCCATCGATTCGCAGTATACATACTTGAATATCATATTATGGCTTCTTCTTCATCATCCGACCCATCATCACCTCCTATGATAACATTTCATGCATTGAAAGCGCAATGTAAAGAAGATATAGACGACGGGTATGAACTTTACTTCAATATAAATGACTGTAAGCTTATAATGGAACAAAGGAAGGTCGAACATCAGAAGAAAATAAAAGAAATAAAGAAAATTGGTAACAGAATAATCCCAAGTGAAGAAATGCATAGCGAATATCTTGAGTCTACATTACCAAGCATCGATGAAATAACTACTGAACTTGAGAAACTGCTAAAGTTGATTAACAAGAAGATTGACTATGCGACATCTTATAAATTGCTAGCTGAAGACGGTTTCCGTTAGATTATTAATATGTATTATTTTGTGTTAAATTATTAATATGTCATTTTGATGTATGTATTATTTTGATGTATAATTTTTAGTTGTTATTTATAAAAATATATATAAAAAAACATAATAAAAACATATTATTGACAACTGATATTTATTAATAAAAAAATAAAACATAATACATATATTGAATCTATCGAGCCCCACCCGTTCCACATCCGGGTCGGCCACGACGAACCCGGCGAGTTCTTCGCGGAGGCACCTGTTCTTGAACATGTTCTTCTTGTTCATCTTCTTCTTCTTCGTCATTTCCCAGATTTGTAGTTGTGTGTTGAGATGAACTAGGAATATCGAAATTCTGCATTGGAATAGGATCAAAGTTTCGTGCCGGTTGACCAGAATGTGGGTAATAATTAGGTGCAAACACAGCTGGGGACACATTGAACAGATGTATGGTGCAGTCGGGGTAAAAAAACCCGTGTTTTGTTGGGTGCCAGAAGTTGAGGCACCAGCCCATGAATTACCCGATTGGTAATTCTGAAAACCCGAGTTCGGTGACGGCCTGAACACAGGTTGGGTACCAAAACCGGAAGGACCAGCAGCCCATGAAGCACCCTGTTTGTTTCCAAAACCGGAAGGACCAGCAGCCCATGAAGGACCCTGTGAGTTTTGAGAGGGAGGCATTTGAAATGGTTGCGACTCAGGAAATTGGAAATGTTGTGAACTGTAATTCATACGTTCATCCTGATGACCGTATGAAAATACCTCCCTCGGTATGGTTGTAAAGTCCCCAAACGCCTGGCTGTATTCCGGATATTCTTCTTGATAATGACGAGCTCGCTCGTCAACATGTAACAGTCCCTCTTGCTGCGCACTTTAAATATTAGCAGCAATTTTTAAAATATTAAACCAAATTTATTTAAAAATAAAAATACTTACCAACAATTGTTGCTGAGACCCCCAAGCTGGATATTCGCCGGGAGGCTGGACCTGTCCTGGTCTACCGACAATCAACACAGTACGGTCATTATACCACCTCTTATAGTCGTTTGTGGTGGTGGACCCTTCAACTCCTTGGAAGAGCCAGTTATGTCGGTTGTTCCATTGGTCGACATAGTCACTATGTCGCTGACCCCAATGAGTCACACGTCTTCTCCCCTTCAAGATTTTACGAAGCTTAGTTAGTGGTTGTGGTTCCAACAACCCCTCACTAGATGGAATGTTTTGTATCATTCCAAACTGTCTAGCAACCCTATGAGGTAGATGTTGTTCCACCTCCTCCCAATGTATCAATGGACCCATGTATCTCCATATGCCCTCACCATCAGTAAAATCTTCAGGTAGTATATTGATAAAATCTCGATATGGGGTCCACTTGAACTGTATTGTAGAATATAAACAAATTGTAAAATATAGACAAATTTTTTATATATATTATAACTTAAAAGATATAAAAAATACATAATTTTTACCTGATCATTCGATAACGCATTAAAAAAAGACCGGTACACGGTTAGAACGTGAGCCGGTGTCTCAACATGAGAGAACTTTCCATGCCACCTGTTCGCTAAGCACTCGTCGTAATTGTATGGGTCCTCGTCCGGGTATGGGGTGACCCGTGGGGCAATCCGTGGCATTCTTTCCATCGCCCAATACTGCAACAGCAACACAGGCCCATCAATGCCAGATCTTGATGACATAGCCGATTTCGCAAGGTTTCTGTACAAACAACAAAGAGCTGCAGAACCCCAACTCTTTCGACCTTCGTAGCTCAGGTCCTCAAGGTACTGCAAATAATTTAAACTTACATCATAGGTGCTTGAATCTTGAAACACCTCTGAACCAATAAGAGCTAGAATAATCATTCTAGCTTACTGCAGGCACTGCTGATCATTTTCTATGTCAATATCCATGGATATGTGTACGTTTAAGGTTTTTAACTTGATTTTACCATTTTGTCAAGTCATCATCATCCTCTACATCAGTAGGAAAAAAAACCCAGATACTAAAAACACAAATCATTCCAGTAATCAACATTCCTTGTTTCTGTTACCCATTCACCAGTCACTGCTGGTCCATCTATAGGTAAACCCCATATGACCTGGACATCTTGTAAGGTCACAGTTGCTTCACCAATAGGAAAATGAAATGTATTTGTCTCTGGACGCCATCTCTCCGCCAAGGCGTTTATCAATGGATGATCGACTCTGTGAATACATGCCACGAATACACCATCAAAACCAGCATTCGTGATATGCTCCATGACATTCGCGTGGAAGGTTCTCGTCAATGTGTCATCCAGCCCTCCATCGCCTTTTCTACATCTTAGAAAATTCACAGGGCGGTCGTTGAATATGTTATGTGAGCGATGGGCATCTTGGGCTTGTAACCACAATAAATTTGGGACTCTTGGGACACAGGTAACATTTAGAGATGCCATTTGGGTTTTGGAAATTTGAATGATGATGGATAATAAATATTTGAGAGAAAGATTGAATTTTGCTCAATGTTTGCGTATGTAACTTATGAAAATTTGCATGTATATAAACTTTTGAAGTGTTGAATGCATGCATGGACTTTTGTCACCTAGTGTGAGTCCGGTTTTTGGATCACCGGTCTCGAGCAAAGCACATGGGTCTACTGTTTCTCTGAACAAAAGCATGCGCCTCTCTTGTCACATCAACTGCAACCACCTGCAATACTTCGAGTCCGGGTTTCGGATTACCGGACTCAAAATTCAAAATTTGAGTCCGGTTTTACGATAACCGGATTGGACCACTTTTAACGAGTCCGGTTTTTTGAATACCGGATTTACTAGTTTCATAAAAAAAAATTACCAAAAACTATTTTGACAAACACACACTAAATTATGTCCATTTTCAAAAAAAATTCGTACATATTACATGTCTTTGTTTCGTCTACCGGTGTCCGTAAGGAAAAAACTTGAGTCTTTACGTGCTCGATTCTTTTGGGGTGGAAATGAGGATTCGGCGAAAATTCATTGGATCAAATGGGATCGTGTTCTTGCAAATAAAGACCAAGGTGGTATCGGAATTGGATCCCTAGATGCCCTTAATCGGGGTCTATTATACAAATGGTATTGGAGGTATGTAAACTCGCCGGATGCTTTATGGGTAAAAGTCATTGACAATCTCCATAATCCTTTATGTTTTTCTACATGGACACCCCAGGTATTACCAAATCTGGTACTTGGCATGCAATATCTCGTAATCGAAAGGAATTAGATGAATCTGATATCATCCCATTAGCTTCCATATCGAGAAAAGTGGGTAACGGAGTTGATATGTCGTTTTGGTATGACAAGTGGTTCGGGGACTCAAAATTGAATGAAAAATTCCCTCGACTATTTTGTTTAGAAAACTCTAAAGTCTGTTCTATAAAGGATTGCTGGAGTGGAGGATCTTTTATTAGTAATTGGCATAGGCCGATTAGAGGTGGAGTCGAGGAGTGTGAGAGGATGGAGTTAGGCTCTCTGTTGGACTCTGTTATAATATTACCTTATAAAAGAGGAACCCACCCCCAAAAATCTCAATTAAAGAATTGAACTACCTATAATACCCTTCTCCTTTCTTCATTAATTTAAACATCTTCATCTAATATACCTATAATACCTTTAATGAAATAATTTACAACATAAATCTCCCAATCCTTAAAATAACTACACTACCTCCTTTAACATCAATTACTTTTACATTCACCACCATTGCCACCCACCACCCGTCACCGCCTTCACCCGTCGCCGCCACCACCACCACAACCCCGCGCCACTACCACCATCGCCGCCGCATTGAGTGGGCATATGAATCGTTCAACATGATATGGCTGATTCTTGGTTTTGGGTTGTGGATGGAATGGACAGTTTCTCTGTGAAAGGTACACGTATAATCATTGACCAAAATGTGTTGCCTGAAAGTTCAATTATCACGAGATGGAATAAGCACGTTCCTCGAAAAGTAAACATCCATGTTTGGAGACTTTTACTTGATTTGTGTCCAAAAAAGGAATTGACATTCCTTGCCTCCTTTGTCCTATTTGTTCTAATTCTGTTGAAGACATAAATCATACTTTTCAATTTTGCCCGGTTGTTTGCACTCTCTGGAATTTGATTATGAAGTGGCTTGACTTAGGATCATTCACTTATTTATCCCCTTCAGAGTGGCTCCAAAAGATTGATGGATTGCGGCTCGATGTAGCAAAAAAGAAAATCGTTGAGCTTGTTACTTTTTGCACTTGGTGGATGATTTGAAAGTATCGTAACAGAGAGGTCTTCTCACCGGGAAAAATCAGAAAACAGCTTCTTTTTTATTCTAATGTCTCGTATTATTTCTTATGGTATTCTAGTAGATGTAAGAAGTGTCATATCTCATGGATTGAGTGGCTGAAAAATCCACTTCTCGCTATGTAACTTCACTCAGTTTTGCTAATGGTTGAATCCTTTTCAACCACTTAGCTTTTATATTTAATAAATTGTTGTTTTTTTTACAAAAAAAAAAGAGGGTAAAAAAATTATAAAAATGTTCTATACTTTCTGTTCTGTAACATCCGTGAATTTTGACCATTTGACTTTACGTGCAATTTGACTAACAATTTAAGTTAATGAAATATTTGGGTCGTTTTGTAACTAAATGACAACGTGGTATATTCGTCGGGTCGATAATATGTTTTAACCGGTGTTTAAATGCCTAACGTTTGTATTTTGGCTGGGGATGAGAAGCGGGTCGGCCCGTGGGTAGC
Organism: Erigeron breviscapus; assembly: GCA_034093135.1. Lineage (NCBI taxonomy): Eukaryota > Viridiplantae > Streptophyta > Magnoliopsida > Asterales > Asteraceae > Erigeron > Erigeron breviscapus. The sequence continues at coordinate 89,836,436 of CM067172.1, forward strand.
CCACGACCCACCAGCCACCCAAGACCCAATCTCCCCTCCTTATTCCCCTTTTCTCCCTTTCATTCTCTTATCTATCTATCTTTCTATCTTTCTCTCTTTTCTCCTCCAAGAAACACACACAAACACATATCTCTTTCTCTCTCTAGATTTCCATCTCATATATTGGGAATTAAGCAAGATTTTGTTTGGGGTTTTCATCATCAACCTCATCTTAACAACATATCAAAAATTTGGGTTTCAAAGTGCAAGATTTCTAGCCATTTCGGGTCAATTTCGGATTGGAGACTAGGTGAAGGTTTTGGTAAGTCAAATTCATCCCATTTACTTCTCTTTATGTTTGTTTATGCATTTCTAGTCATCTTGAACAATTTCAAGTCTTGAATCGAGTCGAAAGACGATTTAGGTCAAACTAGGGTTTCGTTTAGGGTTGGAACGATTGGAGGTGATTTTGATGTTTTGGGTCGAATTTGTGGATTGGGTTATGTTTATTTATGGTCAATGATGTTTATTTATGGTCAATGATGTTTATTTATGCTTCAAATTAAGTTACAAGTTCCTACAAATCGATTTGGGTTGGTTTGAGTCGAGTTTAAGGGTTTTTGGTTTAGGTTTCCTGCGTGTGCTGCTGTTGCTGCTGCCTATGTTCTGGTCCAGTAAGGAGCCACTGCGGCGCAGTGGCTTGGGCCTAGCCCACTGCGGCGCAGTGGCTAGGGTCTGGTCTGTTGGGTCAGCCCACTGCGGCGCAGTGAGCTTGGCCAAGGCTCACTGCGGCGCAGTGGATAGTTACTGTGAAATATTGCGCGTCGTTTTTCAAACGTTAATAACTTTTGATCCGTAAGTCCAAATAAGTCGTATGACCTATCGTTGGAATCGTAAGAGAGTCTAGTTTCTTATAGTAACACTCGTTTTATATGAACCTTCTTCCATTTCTAAAAATGTCGAGTCAAAGTGTCTTGTTCTTGCTCGTTTAAGTTGTAAAGGCGTTTAGGGTTTGTGACTTGACCTAATTGTGCTAAACCCACTTGTTTATGAGTGTATAGTTGACATTACGGTATTATGAGTGTATAGTTGACATTACGGTATTATGATGTATATTTATAGGTTGTGGCCGTGTGGATCCTAAGACTCGCTATTAACCTTTTATTAACTCGACTTAAGCTGCTTTGCCGATCAAGGTGAGTTTCGTATCTCCCTACTCACTTGAGATCCGGGCTGAAAAGTGTAAACCTGGTGTGTTTACTTGCATTTATTGATTGATTGATTGATTGATTTATTGTTTTAGTTGTTGGATTGGTGTGATGGTTCCTTTCGTTGATTGGTTAAATTGGTTGGAGTATTGAATTGTTGAGACGATTATCGTGGTTGAATGACTTAGTTTATATTTGTTAAGTATCTAGTAATAGTAGGATAGATGTACATACATGAAAGTCGGTTATGCCTTCGTCGGGTTTTAGATGTGGTGGGAAGGCTGCGGGTGACCCTATATATAAGCATCTGAGACTCGAAGGAAGTAGAATCCTCTGAAGTATATGTACGTATAGTTGGTTTAAATTGTGGTTGGTGGCTTATGGTTGTCGAATGTTGATTAGTGGGTTAAGATTGACGATTAATGATTATTAGTTTATGGTCCATCATATGTTGATTGACTTGGTTAATATTTTGGTTAAGTATTAATGGCTGATGTTGATGAATGGTGATTATTGGTTATGATTGACGACTATTGATTGATGGCTCAGGTTTGGCGAATATCGATTATTGATTCATATTCATCGTATATCGATCGTTGGTTTACGATTATGCATTTACATTTGATTGTAAGCATTGCATACATTATTGTTGGACCCTCGGCAGGGGATTTGCCGGCATCCTGGTGCATAGATGTATGCACCCATTTTGGATGTAGTCATGACCCCGAGTATATAGACATATATAACTCGATGTTTTTGAGATACAGCCTTGTCCATAGCGATGGCAGAAGGGTATCGTTGCATTGGTGACCGGCGTTCACGCATAGGATAGGCATATTGGCTTATTCATGCATTCCGACATTTGCATTGATACTCATATCATTTTTGCATTCCTTATTTACACATTTATTTGTCCTGTGAAATCTTGTTGTTGGGCGATATTGTGTTATGTAGAGGCTCACTGTAAGTCATGTCTAGCCTCTATCCTTATATTGTGATTATTGATGTTGGTTCTTTATGGACCATTACTACGAACTCACCAACCTTGTGTTGACTATGCTTAGTACACTTTTCAGGTAACCAGGTTATTCAGGGCGTGGAGGTTGATTGTTTGCTTACTGTTGAACCCGGACTGGACTGATATGGATCAAGGATCCATTTGCCTTATGTTGCATTGTATTTAGGATTGATAGCCTTCTTTTGTTGTCGTTTGAAATCTTGATGTTTACTTGCTCCTGTTGTATTTCGTTACTCGTTTATCGTTTGTATGGATTCACTGAATCCTCTTATTGCATTTAGTTGTTCTATTGTAATTCCACCTGGTGCTGTATGATTTCCGTGATATTCCGAGCCTCGGCTTGGGGTGTTACAGAATGGTGGCCCATGCGTGGTCGTAGAGAATTAGGCGGATTGACCTAGACTACGGCTTAAGTTAAAACTCTTCATATAGCATGCATGGTTAGGAAATTCGTGTGCAATGTGAATTATGTGAATCCCTTTGTGAGTTCGTAGTTAAGACCACTTATGTGATGGCTTGAATTCAACGTGATGAATGTGGAATGGATACAATGTGGTTAAGGTATGCTTTGATTGAATTTGATTGTCATTAATATGGATTGTTGTTATTGATTGGTGCTAGTTTGATGATTTAGAGCAAAATGAAGTTATGTTATTAACTTAGTATAATATTGTGGCAACCCTAAAAGAACCCGATCAACTCTTTTATGGTCACCCAATATTATAACAAGTTAATAACATCATGGATTGCGCATGCTTGGCTTAGAGTATAATAAGGAACCGATATGCTTAATGGGAGTTGATTAGGTGGAGGGTTAGCCGTTGGTACACCCTGTATACATACCTGGTCAATAACTAGAGAGCATATCTAATTCGGATTATACTTTAAATCACTCGTGTTAGTGACTTGTTTTAGTTGCTTGTAATGAGATGTGTTTAATTCGAGTAATTGGTTTTGACGATGGTAAATTGTTGTGAACTTAGCACGAGAAAATGATAGATAACGATTAATCGAGAACTTTGATATATTGTCCTTAGTGTAGTAATGTGAAACACGTAGGGTATGTGGTATGATAACATGATATATGACAGTTAATTGAGAATAATTATGTGTTGGCCTTAGTTAGAGACATGGAACATGTGTAGTGTGTCGGCGTTAAAACACTAACTAATAAGGCGGTTAACATGAGAGAAACTGTGAAGCTAACCCCCGGGTCATAAACTCTAGAACTACTACTATTATTGGATTTAGTGGTGGAATGACATGTTGACTAGTATGATTTAGTAACATATATGTTATGCATGTGTGATGTGTATGTATGTATGTATGTATGTATGTATGTATGTATGTATGTATGTATGTATGTATGTATGTATGTATGTATGTATGTATGTATGTATGTATGTATGTATGTATGTATGTATGTATGTATGTATATATGTTATGCATGTGTGATGTGTATGTATGTATGTATGGCCCGTAGTGGTCAAGTTAAAATCGTAAATGCTTTCGTTGTAATTTGACTTAAACGTGTTGATAGACGGTTAGGATACAACGTGATAAATATGTTGATATGCGCCCTAAGAAAATATCAAGGTTGTAAACATCCTAACTCATATGTATTATAAACGAATGATTTTCCAATACTAATAATGTTAATCGTAATCGGTGAGCAGTAGGGATATGTTGCTTAATGGTATGTGAACTTAAAAACGTATGAGGCCTAGTTAAACTTGATTATATGCGGATTATGAAGTAATTGGTAATACACGTGTAAAAGGTATTAGTAGACGGGCGATTGTAGGAATGAAGTCAACAAGTTAGTTTTATTGTATGATGTATTGACATGATTACATGAATTAAAGATAACCAATGGTAATGAACTTAACATGATAAAATAATAAGTAACAAATTTCATAGGATTCTAACACTCTTACCTTAGTCTAATGAGATGAAATGAGTACGTTATATGGTATGAGAGCATTAATTAGTTGTGAACTTAGCACGAGAAAATGATAGATAACGATTAATCGAGAACTTTGATATATTGTCCTTAGTGTAGTAATGTGAAACACGTAGGGTATGTGGTATGATAACATGATATATGACAGTTAATTGAGAATAATTATGTGTTGGCCTTAGTTAGAGACATGGAACATGTGTAGTGTGTCGGCGTTAAAACACTAACTAATAAGGCGGTTAACATGAGAGAAACTGTGAAGCTAACCCCCGGGTCATAAACTCTAGAACTACTACTATTATTGGATTTAGTGGTGGAATGACATGTTGACTAGTATGATTTAGTAACATATATGTTATGCATGTGTGATGTGTATGTATGTATGTATGTATGTATGGCCCGTAGTGGTCAAGTTAAAATCGTAAATGCTTTCGTTGTAATTTGACTTAAACGTGTTGATAGACGGTTAGGATACAACGTGATAAATATGTTGATATGCGCCCTAAGAAAATATCAAGGTTGTAAACATCCTAACTCATATGTATTATAAACGAATGATTTTCCAATACTAATAATGTTAATCGTAATCGGTGAGCAGTAGGGATATGTTGCTTAATGGTATGTGAACTTAAAAACGTATGAGGCCTAGTTAAACTTGATTATATGCGGATTATGAAGTAATTGGTAATACACGTGTAAAAGGTATTAGTAGACGGGCGATTGTAGGAATGAAGTCAACAAGTTAGTTTTATTGTATGATGTATTGACATGATTACATGAATTAAAGATAACCAATGGTAATGAACTTAACATGATAAAATAATAAGTAACAAATTTCATAGGATTCTAACACTCTTACCTTAGTCTAATGAGATGAAATGAGTACGTTATATGGTATGAGAGCATTAATTACTTGTGTGACTTAGCACGAGAAAATGATAGATAACGATTAATCGAGAACTTTGATATATTGTCCTTAGTGTAGTAATGTGAAACACGTAGGGTATGTGGTATGATAACATGATATATGACAGTTAATTGAGAATAATTATGTGTTGGCCTTAGTTAGAGACATGGAACATGTGTAGTGTGTCGGCGTTAAAACACTAACTAATAAGGCGGTTAACATGAGAGAAACTGTGAAGCTAACCCCCGGGTCATAAACTCTAGAACTACTACTATTATTGGATTTAGTGGTGGAATGACATGTTGACTAGTATGATTTAGTAACATATATGTTATGCATGTGTGATGTGTATGTATGTATGTATGTATGTATGGCCCGTAGTGGTCAAGTTAAAATCGTAAATGCTTTCGTTGTAATTTGACTTAAACGTGTTGATAGACGGTTAGGATACAACGTGATAAATATGTTGATATGCGCCCTAAGAAAATATCAAGGTTGTAAACATCCTAACTCATATGTATTATAAACGAATGATTTTCCAATACTAATAATGTTAATCGTAATCGGTGAGCAGTAGGGATATGTTGCTTAATGGTATGTGAACTTAAAAACGTATGAGGCCTAGTTAAACTTGATTATATGCGGATTATGAAGTAATTGGTAATACACGTGTAAAAGGTATTAGTAGACGGGCGATTGTAGGAATGAAGTCAACAAGTTAGTTTTATTGTATGATGTATTGACATGATTACATGAATTAAAGATAACCAATGGTAATGAACTTAACATGATAAAATAATAAGTAACAAATTTCATAGGATTCTAACACTCTTACCTTAGTCTAATGAGATGAAATGAGTACGTTATATGGTATGAGAGCATTAATTACTTGTGTGACTAATATGTGAGCATTGTGAGGCTAACTTTCGGGTCAACGCGTTACTTACTTTGTAGAAAATGGTGAGACCAAGAAGGAATGCGACTAGCCATAGCGATGAGCCGGATTTAGCAACCGTGATTGCCCAAGCCGTGGTAAACGCCATACCTACTATCGTAGCCCAAGTCACGGCAAGCCTCCAAGGAAACAATGAGACGCGTGGAACTAGAATGAATTTGGGTGACGAGAAGGTGTCGGGTAGGGCCTCCTCAAAAAGGAAAGAAATCGGAGAACCTAGTGAGGCAAGGAAAGCGGGCAGGTGTGACCCCAATGGTCATAATAAGGGTAGATTCAGGGCGGCGATGGGCCCGGTGAGGAAAGCTTATGTTGGACCTCATCCGTTATGTGAAAGATGCAACAATCACCACACCACCGACGTTCAATGCAGGGCGTGTTTTAATTGCAACCAAGTTGGCCACATGTCCAAGAATTGTAGAGCCCCGAGAACGGGCCCAACGAACGTGGCTCCTATTCATGTCGTCCCTTCCCAAGGTAATCAACAAAAAGGCGAGTGTTTTGGATGTGGTAGTCGTGCACACTACGTGAAAGATTGTCCGAAATGGGTTGGACAACAAGCTGAAGTAGCAGAGCCGGCAAGGAAAACTTACTTAGGATCTCACCCCTTGTGTGGAAGGTGTAATCGCCATCACTCTCCCACTAACCAATGTGGGACTTGCTTTAATTGTAATCGGCGCGGGCACTTAGCTGGGATTTGTAGAGCACCGAAAGCGACACCATTGAATGTAACGCCTCTTCAAACCATCTATCCCCAAGCTAACCACCCTCGGAGCCATCAAGGTGTTTGTTTTGTGTGTGGTAGCCCCGATCACTACAGAGATGCTTGTCCTAGATGGACTGAACCACAAGCCCAAGTGGCGATTCCTCGTAATCAACTACAAATAGTCGTTTATAACCAAAGCCGTGGCCAACAAGACCATCAAGTTCAACCTCGTAGCCGAGCTTTTGCAGAGAATGGCAAAGGAGACCAAAGTGATCCTGACGTTGGTTAAGGTATGCTTTGATTGAATTTGATTGTCATTAATATGGATTGTTGTTATTGATTGGTGCTAGTTTGATGATTTAGAGCAAAATGAAGTTATGTTATTAACTTAGTATAATATTGTGGCAACCCTAAAAGAACCCGATCAACTCTTTTATGGTCACCCAATATTATAACAAGTTAATAACATCATGGATTGCGCATGCTTGGCTTAGAGTATAATAAGGAACCGATATGCTTAATGGGAGTTGATTAGGTGGAGGGTTAGCCGTTGGTACACCCTGTATACATACCTGGTCAATAACTAGAGAGCATATCTAATTCGGATTATACTTTAAATCACTCGTGTTAGTGACTTGTTTTAGTTGCTTGTAATGAGATGTATTGACATGATTACATGAATTAAAGATAACCAATGGTAATGAACTTAACATGATAAAATAATAAGTAACAAATTTCATAGGATTCTAACACTCTTACCTTAGTCTAATGAGATGAAATGAGTACGTTATATGGTATGAGAGCATTAATTACTTGTGTGACTAATATGTGAGCATTGTGAGGCTAACTTTCGGGTCAACGCGTTACTTACTTTGTAGAAAATGGTGAGACCAAGAAGGAATGCGACTAGCCATAGCGATGAGCCGGATTTAGCAACCGTGATTGCCCAAGCCGTGGTAAACGCCATACCTACTATCGTAGCCCAAGTCACGGCAAGCCTCCAAGGAAACAATGAGACGCGTGGAACTAGAATGAATTTGGGTGACGAGAAGGTGTCGGGTAGGGCCTCCTCAAAAAGGAAAGAAATCGGAGAACCTAGTGAGGCAAGGAAAGCGGGCAGGTGTGACCCCAATGGTCATAATAAGGGTAGATTCAGGGCGGCGATGGGCCCGGTGAGGAAAGCTTATGTTGGACCTCATCCGTTATGTGAAAGATGCAACAATCACCACACCACCGACGTTCAATGCAGGGCGTGTTTTAATTGCAACCAAGTTGGCCACATGTCCAAGAATTGTAGAGCCCCGAGAACGGGCCCAACGAACGTGGCTCCTATTCATGTCGTCCCTTCCCAAGGTAATCAACAAAAAGGCGAGTGTTTTGGATGTGGTAGTCGTGCACACTACGTGAAAGATTGTCCGAAATGGGTTGGACAACAAGCTGAAGTAGCAGAGCCGGCAAGGAAAACTTACTTAGGATCTCACCCCTTGTGTGGAAGGTGTAATCGCCATCACTCTCCCACTAACCAATGTGGGACTTGCTTTAATTGTAATCGGCGCGGGCACTTAGCTGGGATTTGTAGAGCACCGAAAGCGACACCATTGAATGTAACGCCTCTTCAAACCATCTATCCCCAAGCTAACCACCCTCGGAGCCATCAAGGTGTTTGTTTTGTGTGTGGTAGCCCCGATCACTACAGAGATGCTTGTCCTAGATGGACTGAACCACAAGCCCAAGTGGCGATTCCTCGTAATCAACTACAAATAGTCGTTTATAACCAAAGCCGTGGCCAACAAGACCATCAAGTTCAACCTCGTAGCCGAGCTTTTGCAGAGAATGGCAAAGGAGACCAAAGTGATCCTGACGTTGGTTAAGGTACATTTCTCCTAATGGTTGTTACGTTACTACACTATTCGATATCGAAACCGACTATGAATCTCGTTTATTCTAACGTTACTCCTTTGAGTTACATTCGTTCGTGTGTTTTGGAATTATATGTTTGCAATTTTGACTGTTTAGCGACTCACTAACTAAATTTATTCAAATACCCCGCGTATCTATCTCGACTCTAAAAGACGACAAAACCCCTCATTTACTTGGCGCCTATGATTAAAGATTCTTGGCGAAAAAGTGAGTATAACCCGAATGCCGCCGGGTAAGACAGTTCTAAAGTTGCGTAGTAGGGTTACTAGTGTAAAATATCTAACGGTAGGATTCTTAGGGCCCCGTGTAAGTCTTCCAACTCAGGCGTCCTTAGAGCTACTGTCTTAAGAGTCTGAAAAAAAAAACACTAACGTTGTCCCTGTTAATCTTGAGTCTCCCGAACGCTTTTCCGGGTGACTTATCGGGCTTGTCCCATCTCGATAACTTAAATTTCGTTTATGCTCAACTTCCCAACATCGCGCGCGTAGTCAAAGCCCTTATAGACTTCTGAGACGTGAATAAGCATGTAGTGAAAGACGGGAGAGAGATTGGAAGAAAAACGAATTGGAATGGACTTCGCCGTGAAGTCGCCGACGACAAGAAGTAATCATGATATGACGAAACCGGTAAAATTTGGCAACTGGGCAAGATAGTGTTAGAAGAAATGGGTTAGGTACACGAAGACTCGATTTCTGTCCTTCCGGATAAAGGAAGTCGCTTAACTCCAATTCAGGGAGCCATCCAATGAACGACGGGCACCCAAACCGACTTGAGACTTGATCAAAGATAATGTACTTATAACCATGACGGCAAACCTGTACAACGACGGTTGTTACGCGAGTATTCGAATGTCACTGACCGAAACACTAAGTAGTAAAGATGTTATTCTCCACCGGGACGAACCAAGAATCAAAGAAAGCCAAAGTAACGAGTTAGGATTTCTAATAGGAACGACAAGAACAACTTCTCAAGCTAAGAGGATAGCCCAGCTAGCTCACATGCTAAGTAAGGAGTATGCCGATGTGAGGCTGAGACCGTTAGAGTTGAAGGTGGGTGACTTTGTACGTTTGAAAGTATCACCGTGGAAAGGCGTCATCCGATTCGCGAAGCGAGGCAAACTCGGGCCGAGGTATAACTGTTCTTTCAAGATCCTCGAAGAGGGTCGGAAAAGTTGCTTATCGAATAGAATTACCACAAGAGCTTGGCGGTGTACATGATGTGTTTCATATTTGCAACCTACGCGAGTGTTTGGCGGACCCTACATATCATGTGCCTATGGACGAGATTAGGGTTGATTCGAATTTGAAATTTATTGAAGAACCGGTAGAGATCTTGGACCGCCGAGTCAAGAAACTCAAGAATAAGCTCTACACGATCGATAGGGTTAAGTGGAAACGCCAGGCGTGGAGCCGAGTTCAGTTGGGAGCGAAAGGATTACATGAAGTCTAAGTATTCGCATTTATTTGCCAATTAGGGTTTTGTTGAATTTCGGGACGAAATTCTTTCAACGGGGGGATAATGTAACATCCGTGAATTTTGACCATTTGACTTTACGTGCAATTTGACTAACAATTTAAGTTAATGAAATATTTGGGTCGTTTTGTAACTAAATGACAACGTGGTATATTCGTCGGGTCGATAATATGTTTTAACCGGTGTTTAAATGCCTAACGTTTGTATTTTGGCTGGGGATGAGAAGCGGGTCGGCCCGTGGGTAGCCCACGACCCACCAGCCACCCAAGACCCAATCTCCCCTCCTTATTCCCCTTTTCTCCCTTTCATTCTCTTATCTATCTATCTTTCTATCTTTCTCTCTTTTCTCCTCCAAGAAACACACACAAACACATATCTCTTTCTCTCTCTAGATTTCCATCTCATATATTGGGAATTAAGCAAGATTTTGTTTGGGGTTTTCATCATCAACCTCATCTTAACAACATATCAAAAATTTGGGTTTCAAAGTGCAAGATTTCTAGCCATTTCGGGTCAATTTCGGATTGGAGACTAGGTGAAGGTTTTGGTAAGTCAAATTCATCCCATTTACTTCTCTTTATGTTTGTTTATGCATTTCTAGTCATCTTGAACAATTTCAAGTCTTGAATCGAGTCGAAAGACGATTTAGGTCAAACTAGGGTTTCGTTTAGGGTTGGAACGATTGGAGGTGATTTTGATGTTTTGGGTCGAATTTGTGGATTGGGTTATGTTTATTTATGGTCAATGATGTTTATTTATGCTTCAAATTAAGTTACAAGTTCCTACAAATCGATTTGGGTTGGTTTGGGCGAGTTTAAGGGTTTTGGTCAATGATGTTTATTTAGGTCAAACTAGGGTTTCGATTTATGGAACGATTTGTTATGATTTTGATGTTTTGGGTCGAATTTGTGGATTGGGTTATGTTTATTTATGGTCAATGATGTTTATTTATGCTTCAAATTAAGTTACAAGTTCCTACAAATCGATTTGGGTTGGTTTGAGTCGAGTTTAAGGGTTTTTGGTTTAGGTTTCCTGCGTGTGCTGCTGTTGCTGCTGCCTATGTTCTGGTCCAGTAAGGAGCCACTGCGGCGCAGTGGCTTGGAGCCACTGCGGCGCAGTGGCTTGGGCCTAGCCCACTGCGGCGCAGTGGCTAGGGTCTGGTCTGTTGGGTCAGCCCACTGCGGCGCAGTGAGCTTGGCCAAGGCTCACTGCGGCGCAGTGAGCTTGGCCAAGGCTCACTGCGGCGCAGTGGATAGTTACTGTGAAATATTGCGCGTCGTTTTTCAAACGTTAATAACTTTTGATCCGTAAGTCCAAATAAGTCGTATGACCTATCGTTGGAATCGTAAGAGAGTCTAGTTTCTTATAGTAACACTCGTTTTATATGAACCTTCTTCCATTTCTAAAAATGTCGAGTCAAAGTGTCTTGTTCTTGCTCGTTTAAGTTGTAAAGGCGTTTAGGGTTTGTGACTTGACCTAATTGTGCTAAACCCACTTGTTTATGAGTGTATAGTTGACATTACGGTATTATGATGTATATTTATAGGTTGTGGCCGTGTGGATCCTAAGACTCGCTATTAACCTTTTATTAACTCGACTTAAGCTGCTTTGCCGATCAAGGTGAGTTTCGTATCTCCCTACTCACTTGAGATCCGGGCTGAAAAGTGTAAACCTGGTGTGTTTACTTGCATTTATTGATTGATTGATTGATTGATTGATTGATTGATTGTTTTAGTTGTTGGATTGGTTGATTGATTTTGTTGTTTGATTGATTGATTATTGATTGATTGATTGATTGATTTATTGTTTTAGTTGTTGGATTGGTGTGATGGTTCCTTTCGTTGATTGGTTAAATTGGTTGGAGTATTGAATTGTTGAGACGATTATCGTGGTTGAATGACTTAGTTTATATTTGTTAAGTATCTAGTAATAGTAGGATAGATGTACATACATGAAAGTCGGTTATGCCTTCGTCGGGTTTTAGATGTGGTGGGAAGGCTGCGGGTGACCCTATATATAAGCATCTGAGACTCGAAGGAAGTAGAATCCTCTGAAGTATATGTACGTATAGTTGGTTTAAATTGTGGTTGGTGGCTTATGGTTGTCGAATGTTGATTAGTGGGTTAAGATTGACGATTAATGATTATTAGTTTATGGTCCATCATATGTTGATTGACTTGGTTAATATTTTGGTTAAGTATTAATGGCTGATGTTGATGAATGGTGATTATTGGTTATGATTGACGACTATTGATTGATGGCTCAGGTTTGGCGAATATCGATTATTGATTCATATTCATCGTATATCGATCGTTGGTTTACGATTATGCATTTACATTTGATTGTAAGCATTGCATACATTATTGTTGGACCCTCGGCAGGGGATTTGCCGGCATCCTGGTGCATAGATGTATGCACCCATTTTGGATGTAGTCATGACCCCGAGTATATAGACATATATAACTCGATGTTTTTGAGATACAGCCTTGTCCATAGCGATGGCAGAAGGGTATCGTTGCATTGGTGACCGGCGTTCACGCATAGGATAGGCATATTGGCTTATTCATGCATTCCGACATTTGCATTGATACTCATATCATTTTTGCATTCCTTATTTACACATTTATTTGTCCTGTGAAATCTTGTTGTTGGGCGATATTGTGTTATGTAGAGGCTCACTGTAAGTCATGTCTAGCCTCTATCCTTATATTGTGATTATTGATGTTGGTTCTTTATGGACCATTACTACGAACTCACCAACCTTGTGTTGACTATGCTTAGTACACTTTTCAGGTAACCAGGTTATTCAGGGCGTGGAGGTTGATTGTTTGCTTACTGTTGAACCCGGACTGGACTGATATGGATCAAGGATCCATTTGCCTTATGTTGCATTGTATTTAGGATTGATAGCCTTCTTTTGTTGTCGTTTGAAATCTTGATGTTTACTTGCTCCTGTTGTATTTCGTTACTCGTTTATCGTTTGTATGGATTCACTGAATCCTCTTATTGCATTTAGTTGTTCTATTGTAATTCCACCTGGTGCTGTATGATTTCCGTGATATTCCGAGCCTCGGCTTGGGGTGTTACAGTTCTCCCCGGCAGTACAAAACAAGGATAAGAAAATTTGTGATATCCTAGTCAATAGTCAACCAACAACATATTTTTTTTTTTGACAAGTGAGTTTTACCTCAGACGCATATGATGTGTGCTAATCGCACAACGAAAGGGTCCCGCACTAAGCGGATCTTAAATAGCCTTTCTCACCATACCACCTCCTTAATTGGAAAATACCGTCGAGGAGAACCTACCAAGGTTCGAACTCGAGACCTTGGAGTAAACTCATATGAAATGGAAATTTGAGTATACGTGATATTTGGCTGCAAGTGGCAAGGGAAGTGGGCCCGGTCAAAAGAGTCAACAACAGAAGCCCTAACAACCACTAATGAGCATTACAGGATCTGTTGCAAAACAGACCCTTATCCTGATGAGCGTTAAAGCTGCACTGCAATTCTGATCCTTTTACTCATGGGCATTACAAATTTTGATGCAAATCAGGACATTTTTCTGACGGGCTTAGGCGCTGAACTAATGGCCATGAACTCTTCAACTTCACCAAAATGACTAGTTTAACACATCCAAAAGCGAAAACTCAAACCACTTCATTCATACGCATCTAAAAGTCCAATATCAATCATCCAAACGACCATTTAGCTCCAAAATATAATGTCTTTACATAAAACCTACACAAAATCACTACTACAAATTTAGGACAATAGAGACCGGTTGTTTTCTAAAACAGTGGTCTCTAAAGTTATACAACCGGTCTCTATAATTAGATAAGAATAGAGACCGGTTGAAAAAAGAATAGAGACCGGATGAGTATAAAACAAGTGGTCTCTATTCTTTAAGACCGGTTATTTTATACTCAACCGGTCTCTATTCCTTGTATAAAATGCATGCACCTACCTCTCATCCAATCCAGTAACGTCTTTTTTGGCTAAAAAAAATAGAGACCAGTTTATTTGTAACTGACCGGTCTCTATTCGTCAAAATTTATTATATTTCAATAACTATAATAACATTTAATGTTATTATGATGTCAAATGTATATTATATACTTAAATTAAACATCTTTACATAATTTTTAAAATTTTGTTATGTCAATCACGTATATAGATTTTTAACAATATCTATTTTTATACATATATCTTTTTTATTGTATGATATAAAATCATCATTTTATTTTAATTAAGTGGTTTTTTTAATTTATAGACTCATTTAAAGATATTTGGGGCATATAGCTGTTGGATTCATTAACATATACGCAAGATGTATATTTCTCATAATCTATATAACTTACAAGTAGTTAATCATTTACGTTAATTTATTTATCATGACATGCATTCATATAGTATGTCCACACTGTGTGCCTTAGGTTATACCCGTCCGAAGTTAACCTACTAGAGGTTAACTTCGGATGGTCCCCATTTGGGACTACTTTTTGAATACTTTGTCTCGTTTAGGATGTGAATGATTTGTTGGTGATGACTGATTTATTTATGACTTTTCTCTTATGTCTTTTGGCCGTTTTTAAAGTCAAAATGAGTTTAAATGTGTGAACTATCGATACTTAATGAGATGAAATATTAATGCAGGTTCATGGAAGATGCGAACGAGGGTAAATGTTATCTACCAACTTGGATGCCAAAGGACTTTATGAGACACAATACGGTGAAACATAAGCAAAACGAAGAAAATATGGAGTCTCTGAGAAACGAGCGCCGCTCACAGCCATATGTGAAAAACCCAAACCCTATGTCAAATTTTGCAGCTTTCAAAGAGGATTTTGGAGTTCAAAACACCCCTTGATCTTCATCTTCAACCTAGATCTTCATTCTATTTTACTTTTTATTGTTGGTAAATAATGTCTTTCATCGTTTTAGAATTTGTTATTTATTTAATAATGTCTGGCTAATTGGCTAATACTTGTTTGAATTGATGTGATCATGTTGACTTTTATTTTACTTTATTTAATGTTAGATATGTTAGATTGTGTTTAGTGTTTACCGTAGATCCATTATTGTCTAGTTTTTCATATTAGTATTGGTTTTATATCTAAAGTATGTTGATCTATTCTTGGCTTGATGTGTTTATAGTCAGTCATTAGGGTTGACGTGTTTTGGATGAAAAATACTAGTGACTGACTTAAAGTCTGAATATATTTAAAGGTAAATCATAAACACGAGCTTGAACAAATAATGCTTAATAGTGAATCTAGCGAGGATCTGATTATAGGATAGATGTGAGTCTAACGACAAATCTACTTGTTTTGTTTGGTGAATATAGTGAGAATCTAAACCGTGAAAAGGTCTTATAATAGTCTAGCAGTAGATAGAGTAGTAATTGTCATTATTCATGTGATCTAATATTCCAAACAAGTATTATTATTAATATTATTCTTCTCAATTTTAGGATCTAGACTAAATAAGGTTTCTCATTAGACCAAGTGGTTACGACCTTCTTTTATTTACTGTTTTAAGTAGTTTATAAAATCGTGACAACACCCCAACCACTAGCTACATCCGATCGCCCGTTAGTGCGTCTTAGTTTTGAGGTATTTACTTATACAACTTTATAAATTTAAAACGTTTTTTGCAACTCACACTTTGAGCACATCAGTTAGCAAATTGTGTGTTTAAGGAAAAATTGGCACCATTTATCATTGCTCCTTCGGGTTTGCGTTTTATACGTGATGTTGCTTGTGATTAAATCTAAGTTTTAAATTTATCATATTGTATGTTTTCTTTTTATTATGGTGTGTGTCACTTCTATTTCCTTTATGTCAATTATACGCAACTTTGCTGGAACTTTCACTTTCATCTTATTTCAATTTTATTGTGGTTGGTACCTACAAAAGTTTACTATGAACTTTGCTTATTTTCTTTCATATAAAATGTCATATTGTATTGTATACTTACCCGTTTAGCCATAATTTTCCCCCCAATTGCCCAACATGTTGATTGTCACTTCTAAGTTTATCAATTTGTGTCTGTTGTATTGTAGGTCATCCTCAAGGGCTTGTGGAAAGGCCTTTCTTCAAAATGCTAGCTAGAGCATTAAGGCCTGGTGATGTTCTTTGTAGCATAAAAGAGAGCATGTACTCAACTAAGAGATCACCTGTTGATTTTAGTTCTATTGAGAAGCTTGAGGGAGGAACCTAAACTGAAAGGGTATGTAATTATAACGTTCCTTGTTTTTTTGTTGAATTCCTTTTTGTCCTCAGATTCATTTTTAGGTGTTGATGTGCTTAACATTTTGACTTAGTTGGCTGGTGCAGACCGTGCAATTGCTGTTGAAATCATTTGAGGAGCACATGTTCCATTTCATCTTAAAGAGTGATTAGTCTTGTTTTCGCTTGCTTGTCCTTTTGTCACACCATGGGTCTAGCTGACATTGATATTGTCACTCTATGGTTGCCATACTCTGGTTGGTGTCACTATTTTTATCCTATGTGTTTAATTTCAGGCTGATCTTGTTGTTGTTGAGGGCGGATTTATTAATAAAAGCATCAAAGAAAGCAGATCTGTATGTATTTATCTTTCATTAATTGATTAAATGTATTTATATTATATTATTTTTCAGTTTTTTATTGAGCTTAATACTGACTTTTAATGTTTATTTGTTTATTAGAAATTTATCATATTGTATGTTTTCTTTTTATTATGGTGTGTGTCACTTCTATTTCCTTTATGTCAATTATACGCAACTTTGCTGGAACTTTCACTTTCATCTTATTTCAATTTTATTGTGGTTGGTTGATTAAAAACTGCATATAATGTTATTTGTTTATTAGAAATTTATCATATTGTATGTTTTCTTTTTATTATGGTGTGTGTCACTTCTATTTCCTTTATGTCAATTATACGCAACTTTGCTGGAACTTTCACTTTCATCTTATTTCAATTTTATTGTGGTTGGTACCTACAAAAGTTTACTATGAACTTTGCTTATTTTCTTTCATATAAAATGTCATATTGTATTGTATACTTACCCGTTTAGCCATAATTTTCCCCCCAATTGCCCAACATGTTGATTGTCACTTCTAAGTTTATCAATTTGTGTCTGTTGTATTGTAGGTCATCCTCAAGGGCTTGTGGAAAGGCCTTTCTTCAAAATGCTAGCTAGAGCATTAAGGCCTGGTGATGTTCTTTGTAGCATAAAAGAGAGCATGTACTCAACTAAGAGATCACCTGTTGATTTTAGTTCTATTGAGAAGCTTGAGGGAGGAACCTAAACTGAAAGGGTATGTAATTATAACGTTCCTTGTTTTTTTGTTGAATTCCTTTTTGTCCTCAGATTCACTTTTAGGTGTTGATGTGCTTAACATTTTGACTTAGTTGGCTGGTGCAGACCGTGCAATTGCTGTTGAAATCATTTGAGGAGCACATGTTCCATTTCATCTTAAAGAGTGATTAGTCTTGTTTTCGCTTGCTTGTCCTTTTGTCACACCATGGGTCTAGCTGACATTGATATTGTCACTCTATGGTTGCCATACTCTGGTTGGTGTCACTATTTTTATCCTATGTGTTTTATTTTGATTGATTTTCACAAACTTTAAACTCTAATGTGGTGTCAAAACGGGCTGGAACTCTTGTAGGAGATGTGTTGAAGGTAGTCTTGCTGCTCGAGCTAGAACCCTTGTACGAGATGACTCAATGAGTCGATTGAAATAGATGGTACGTGAACCCTGTGAGGTCTGTGACCCCTGATTGGGACTTCCTTTGTTCCTTTTATATCTTTCTAAGAAAATGATCTACATGGCTATTATACTTTTAAGGTTGAATAATTGTGGTACAAATTTGACATAATTTGCTCCTTTGCCAGGTTCTATGATTGCATCAGTACTATGTTAAATGTCATCTTTTCTTTCTTTTCCCCGTGACGGAGCTTGGAGGGTGATATGGTAAGCAAGAAAGTCAGGAGATTGGCAAGTTATTGTCGCTGGTTACATTTTTGTTTTTCATGCTCATTCTTGGAGTCCAACTGATATTAATAGGCTTCCTACTGTTCTAACTATTTGTACGTATAAATTTTAACCATTTGTCATGTTATTGTTTATTTATTGTTTATTAATAGCTTATCATAGTTAAGGTTTGCATCTTAAATCTTAAATGAAGGTGGATTTGTTGATGTTGTAATAAGGAAAGTAGTAATTTTGAGTCAAGTTACCCAAAATGTTGGTACTGTTCATATTTAGCTGCTGATCTGTTTTAACTATATATTTTAGTGTGATCTTTTATGTTTGATGCTAACTTCTTGCTGTATTACAGTATTAGATAAAGAAAAGAAGTTTTTGTCAAAAGCTTTGAGTGAAGATGAAAATGAAACTTCCAAGCAATGGGAAAGTAATCAGTAGAAACTTCCAAGCACCTCCACTACTGTACTGAATCGTTTGCAAAGACATCATCTCACAGGGTTAGAAAAGGTATGTGTAACTGTTAAATTATTTTTTAAAATATGTTTATTCCAGATTGGATTTAGCTATTGAGTGAGGATGGTTAATATGGAAGTCTAACATGTAACCCAACCCGAGCAGCTTTTCTAGGCCATGTGCCATCATGTGTATGTTATGTTGTTTGCTTGTTTACAAGATGACTTAACATGTGTATGCACTTGTTTTACCGTTTAGAATTTTTAATAGTCATTTTTTTTTACCAAGAGTAATTTCAACTGTGTGTAAATTTAATTTCACCTTATTGATAGTTTTGTACGAATGTTCGATCAATGTAAAGCTCACATTTTTGTTGTATTTCATTTTTTAATTTAGCTTGTATAACTGTTCCATTGCTTTTATCAAGTCATATAACATATTACACATATCATATTTAACGCTACGATATCTCGCGCGCTATGAATTGGAGCCGCTGCAACGCGCGGGTACTAGACTAGTATATATATAAGTAATAATGTTAAACTTTTTTTTCTTTTTATTTTTGTAGATACCTGGAATAATACAAGACCTTACGAGCACTCACAATTAGATGCTATGGTTCGTTTTTGGACAAGTGCAATTTCGATTCCAAACGACTAAAGTATGGACTATCCATTGAACTTTGACTTTATAATTAGGAATTTTATCACTTTAGGAACTTTAGCCTTGTTTAGTTTTAGAAAGATATTTAGTTTTTATACTCTATTTAGTGGTTTGATTTAGTACTAGTTTGATTGAGCATTACTTTGATTGTGCATTAGGTACTAGAGTTTGGATTTGATTATTGTGCAACAAGCAACTTTAATTTTTGTTACTAGTAGTTTGGTTTGGTATTTATTGAGCACCACGTTTGTTTTGGCTCTTTTGATTTTGGTATGAATGTTGAGAGCATATATATATAGTAGGTTTTTCTTTTTTGGTATTGGATGTTTTGGTATGAATGTTGAGAGCATATATATATAGTAGGTTTTTCTTTTTTGGTATTGGATGTTTTGGTATGAATGTTGAGATTGAGAGGAGGTTTTGTTTTGGAGTGTTTTGGTAGCATTTTGGTATAATATAGCAGGAGCAGGTTTTGATGGTAGCATTTTGGTATAATATAGCAGTAGCAGTTTTTGATGAGCAGCATCTGTTTTTTTTAATTAAAAAAAACGAATAGAGACCGGTTGGATATAAAAAACTGGTCTATATAAAAAGAATAAAGACCGGTTAGATTATAAAAAACTGGTCTCTATGGGTTTGAATAGAGACTATATAAAAAAACTGGTCTATATAAAAAAGAATAGAGACCGCTTAGATTATAAAAAACTGGTCTCTATGGGTTTAGAATAGAGAGTTATTAATAAGCCGGTCTCTAAGAATAGAGACCGAGTTAGAATGAAACCGGTCTCTATTCTTAGAATAGAGACCGTAGTTCATAACCGGTCTCTATTAGAAAGACCAGTAGTCATAAAGCCATTTTAACAGGTCTCTATTCTATTATTATGTACTAGTGAATCTTATGCGAATACTAAGTGACCATTTTAATATGAATATTAACTTAAAATACATATAAATGAAGGATATTAGCTATTAAAAACTATAATTCAAACATGTATAATTTGGCTAATATCAACCGCAAAAAAGTGTAGTCCCAACTCAATAGATGGTACTACCTGAAGACACCTCAATGTCAATGGTGGAGTTACTTTGCAATATAAGCGCTGAACTGGAGACGACCAGTTGCAGTGAGTATATACCAAGTTCTTGGATAGATTACTTATTTAAGTGACAATAAGTAAAAACAATGCAATAATATAAAATACTTGTAAAGTAAATTGGTGAGACAATATGTAATTTTCAAGTGTAATTTATTTATTAACTTTAAATAAATTACAAGGTTGTTGCGGAACCAAGATAATACAAAGTATGTAAATATCCTAACAACCTATGAACTACAATTGATCTACACTTGGAAATTCTCTTAACAATCGAAACACTTAAAGTTGTGAAATGTTCCTTTTAGCGATTGAGAGAATATTGCACAAGTTCACCAAGAATATTGCAGGTTTGCAAAGTATGTGTGTGTTATTCTTGTTGTGCAATGACTTGTATTTATAGGCAAAGTTGACATTGGGATGTCAACTTTGGCCGTACAAATATGGTTGAGAACATTTAAGGAATAGCATTTAATTCCTTAAAATGCTGTGTAAAGTTACAGTATAAAGCAGCTTACTCAACCAGCTTTATGTACCTTTTTGTACTTTATACATAGATAAATCCTTTTATCCGTGTAATAGCACATAAAGCATAAAAGTCTTTTCCTCGTAATCAGTGTAAAGCTTTGTAAGAGCTTTCTACTGATGGTCTCCAGTTTGTAACTGACTAGAATGTCAACTGGGCTTCGCTGCCATTGTCATTCTCTATCTTCCACTTGTTGTCTTCGACTTCAACTGGAATGATTCTTCAACTGGTCAGTTCTCAACTGGAGGAAGTCTTCAGTTGCGTTAACTGTACGATGCAACTGGACTTCAATATATTTCTGGGCAACTAATGGCTTCAAGTCTTGCAACTGGAGCAAAAGTTTCATCAAAATCAACACCCTCTGCTTGACAGTAACCCTGGGCAACTAATCTGGCCTTGTTTCTTACAACATTGCCATTTTCATCCATCTTGTTTCGGTAGACCCATCTTGTACCAATGGGTTCTTTCTTTAACCCTGGTGGACAAGGAACAAGTTCCCACACATTATTCCTTTCAAACTGAATGAGCTCTTCTTGCATAGCTTCCACCCAGCTTGGGTCTGCCATAGCCTCGTCAATCTTCTTCGGTTCAATTAGTGATAAGAAGGTGACGTTTAAGCATTGCTCACTTGTGGCTCTTCTAGTCTGAACCCCACTACTTGGATCTCCTACAATCTGTTCAATTGGATGTGCTCGAGTCCATCTAGTGTATTGACTAGGCTGGTGTAATACAATATCAGTGCAAGTCACCTGGTGATCTTCTTCAGTTGCAGCAGCTTCTGGATGAGGATCAGTCCAAACTACTTCTATATCCTCATCAGAGTCAATGAGGTCACGATTTGCATCATGAAATTCTTCATTAAAAGGTATTTCTTGAAGAACTGGAGAAGTTGGAGTTTGAACTGGTGCTGATATTGGAGTGTCACGAACATCAGATCCAATCATCAATTTCTGTGGTAAGTTGAAATTGATGGAGGGATAGAATGAAGTGTCACTGGTGGTCCTCTTCTTCTTAACTGGTTCCAATTGAGTGTAATTGGAAACATCTTTTGGTGAAGCAACTGACTGATGAACTTGGTCAGTTTCACCAAAGTTTATTGGAACGACTGGAGAAATATCAAGGCTTCGTCGCTTGTTGATTGCTTCATTTGATTCGTCGAATGTGACATGAATTGTCTCATGAACCTTTTGGAGTCTATAATTATAAACTCTAAAGGCCTTTCGAATATCTGAATAGCCTAAAAATACACCTTCATCAGCTTTTGCATCAAACTTTCCAAGCTGACTGGAATCGTTTAAAATATAAACTGGACAACCAAATACATGAAAATATCCAATATTTGGTTTACGATTCCTGAGTACTTCATAGGCAGTCTTCTTATGTCTCTTGATGTAGACTGACCGGTTTTGGGTGTGACAAACAGTTGCAACTGCTTCAGCCCAGAAACTGGTGGGAAGACCTGATTCAGATAGCATGCTTCTGGCCGCTTCTATCAGTGTGCGATTCTTTCTTTCCACAACTCCATTCTGCTCTGGAGAGTGTGCTGATGAGAAGTTTTGAGAGATGTCAGTGTCATTGCAAAATGTTTCAAGTACCTTATTTTGAAATTCAATACCATTATCACTTCGCAACTGACAGACTTTTCGAGTATACTTGAGTTCAATTCTTTTGATGAGAGAGATGATTTCAGCAGGTGCATCACTTTTGGACCGAAGGAATACCACCCAACAATATCTGGTGAATTCATCGACCACAACTAGAGTGTACTTCTTTCCAGCTCTAGTTTGAACATTCACTGGACCAAAGAGATCCATATGAAGCATGTGAAGAGGTTCAGTGATGCTAAAGTTTTGCCTTGTTTTGAAACTGGCCCTTTTCTGCTTGCCCATCTCACACCCTAGACATGGCTTTTCTTTATTGAAAGAAATCTGAGGTATCCCATCAACCAGTTGTTTGCGAGACAACTTGTTAATATTTTTGAAATTAAGATGGGATGATCTTTTATGCCACAGCCAGTTGGTGTCCTCATCATCCTTGGTATAAAAGCACTGCTCTTTTGGAGCTGGTTCCATATCCATGATGTACACATTTCCTTTTCTTGGTGCAACCATCACCACTTTCCAATCCTTGTTAAATATGGTGCCTTGAGCAATATCGAACAAAACTCTGTAGCCATCATCATAAAGTTGGCTGACACTGATCAGGTTGTATTTCAAACCATTCACAAATGCAACTCTTTTGAATTCGAGCTGTCCGTTATTGAGCACACCATATCCTTCAGTCTTTCCACTTTGATCATTACCAAACGTCACTGCCGGTCCATCTTGGACAGTGAACTCTTCAAGCAAGGGCTTACATCCGGTCATAGTCCGGCCAGCTGCGCTGTCCAGATACCAGGTGTTCTTCTTTCGATCGCCCTGCACACCCACAAAAATCATCAGTTATTTTTGTGAACCCATCTTTTCTTGATGGGTTCACTGGACTTCTCTACAGAAGTCACAGTTGATTGTTGTGGTGGTAAACTGAAGACTACATCTGGATCTTTTTCACCATATCCAGGTGCAGGAGTAAAAACGATTGGTATTTGATACCTGCTCCCCTTTTTCTTATCAAATTTAGTTCCAGATGGAACATTCTTTTGTTTTGGTTTTGAAGGGGGTTTAATATTTTGTTTTTGAACTGGAGGTGATGAACCTCCTTCCAGATTTTTAATCCGGGCAGTACAACTCTGAACCTGTCTAGACAAAAGTTGGAGTTGACTTTCCAGTTTAAACAAAATATTTTCATCAGGCTGCTGAACCTTGGACCTTGGTTCAGCAGGAGTTTTAGTCTTTTGGGTCTTGGGCTCCTTAGACTTCTGAGGTAAAGGCTTGTTACCAGTGGCCTTTTTAACTGGAGCACTAGCCTGTTTGGCTCCAGGTTTAACCTCAATGGGGGTGGTCTCAGTGGGTTCAGTTTTGATATTCTCAGGTTGATCATATGGAGTTTCAACCCTGAGAGCTGGAGGCAATGCATGAAGATCTGTTATGAGAGCTGCCATATCAAGATCTCCAGATTTCCATGCATTTTTCTGGGCATCAATTGTTCTAGAAAATGCATCATAATTCTTTCCAGATGCTTTTACCCATGACTTGATAATCAATTGTTCTTTTTCAAGATCAGAAACTAATTTTTGATTTTCAAATTCTAAAGCCTCAATTTTCAAAACTGACTCCTTGAGAGCCAACTGGACACTTTGTAAATCATTTAGTTATGGTTTAACATTGTTCAGTTCAATTAAGATAGTATCCAGATATCTTTCACTATCTGCTCTAACAGTTTCCACAAAAGCCAAATCACCACTTAATGATTCAGCAAGGTCCAGTTTCAGTTCTGGGTCAACCTGGTTGTCATAATCACATACCTTTTTTGAAATGATGTCCACCCATCTTCCAGTGATGACATCTTCTTTTGCCACGTGTTGCTGTTGATCTTCCAAGGCCATGAAACACATGTCCCTTTCCTCTTCTTCATCAGCTGACGAGTCATCAGAGTACTCCCATTTTCCCTCAGTTTGTGCCATCAAGCACTGATCCTTTTCTTTTTCCATGGACAGGAGGGCAATCTGGGCCTTAAGCTTCTTATATTTAGCTTTATAGCTATCATCAGGCCGATTGAAATTTGGGACAGAGGGACCAGTTTGGTTGTTCAACTGACTAGATCTGCATTCCTTCATAAAATGACCTTTCTTACCGCATTTATAGCAGGTAAGATTGGTTTTATCCAGAGAGCTGGAGCTGGAAGCATTATTTGGGCCATTAAATCTTTTAGATTTATGCTTAAATCTATTAAAGGTTTTAGCAATCATGGCTACCAGATCATCATCGTCAGTTTCATCACAACCATCACTAATTTCAGTGGTCAGGCCAGAGTTCAAGAAACTGTTTAACATCTCCTTCATTGAGTGTGCCTGGACACTCTCTGCAGACATTAAAGAAGCACAAGGTCGCTCAGTTACACTAGCAACCTTGGGACTCTGGGCATGGTTCATGGCATCCTGCTCAGCCACCAGTCTTGCTGCATTATTATCTTCAGTGAATCTGAAGGCTCCATAGAGCGATGCAAGAGTATGGCTGTGCAGGGTTTTACCTTGTCTTAAGACAAGAACCATATTTTCCCATTTGGAAGGAAGAATATCACAAAACTTTTCAAGAAGAATATCCTTATCCTTCTCTACACCCAAGCCTCTCAACTGATTAATGAGGCTAGAAAACCTGGTGTAAGTACCAGTTAGACTTTCATTGGGTAGAGCAAAGAAGGATTCATACTTCTTGTTCAGGGCAACCTTTCTGGTGACAATGGTGTCATCACCTCCTTCAAACTGAATGACTAATTCATCCCACATTGACTTGGCACTGGGGAACAACACAAGTGTTGGAATTAAGTCTTCAGGGACAGCTCCAAGGATCATGTTCTTGAGTCTGGTGTCCATATCTACAAGTCTACGATCCTCATCAGACCAGTGGTCTTCGAGCTTTTCTCTGGAACCTCTTCTTCCAGTTGGATCTAGAAGAAGACTTACCCCAAGAGACATGGGTATATACGGTCCATCCTTAAGGATTTTCAGCATATATCTCTCTATCCCACCAAAATGCAAGAGCATTCTGGCCTTCCATGTACCAAAGGTCTCACTGTTTCCATCAAATTTGGGAACAGGAGTGTTAGAATAATGTACATGGACATGGCTTGGGGCAGTAGGAGGAGGAGGGTTTGTATTAACATTTTGAACAGGTGGTGTATTAGTATTCAGAGGGTTTTCACCTTGACCAGAACCATCTCCACCTTCAGTAGTAGTCATCTAAGCAGATCTAGGCAAGTATTTTAGCCTTCTGCTCTGATACCACTTGTAAGTCCCAACTCAATAGATGATACTACCTGAAGACACCTCAATGTCAATGGTGGAGTTACTTTGCAATATAAGCGCTGAACTGGAGACGACCAGTTGCAGTGAGTATATACCAAGTTCTTGGATAGATTACTTATTTAAGTGACAATAAGTAAAACAATGCAATAATATAAAATACTTGTAAAGTAAATTGGTGAGACAATATGTAATTTTCAAGTGTAATTTATTTATTAACTTTAAATAAATTACAAGGTTGTTGCGGAACCAAGATAATACAAAGTATGTAATATCCTAACAACCTATGAACTACAATTGATCTACACTTGGAAATTCTCTTAACAATCGAAACACTTAAAGTTGTGAAATGTTCCTTTTAGCGATTGAGAGAATATTGCATAAGTTCACCAAGAATATTGCAGGTTTGCAAAGTATGTGTGTGTTATTCTTGTTGTGCAATGACTTGTATTTATAGGCAAAGTTGACATTGGGATGTCAACTTTGGCCGTACAAATATGGTTGAGAACATTTAAGGAATAGCATTTAATTCCTTAAAATGCTGTGTAAAGTTACAGTATAAAGCAACTTTACTCAACCAGCTTTATGTACCTTTTTGTACTTTATACATAGATAAATCCTTTTATCCGTGTAATAGCACATAAAGCATAAAATTCTTTTCCTCGTAATCAGTGTAAAGCTTTGTAAGAGCTTTCCACTGATGGTCTCCAGTTTGTAACTGACTAGAATGTCAACTGGGCTTCGCTGCCATTGTCATTCTCTATCTTCCACTTGTTGTCTTCGACTTCAACTGGAATGATTCTTCAACTGGTCAGTTCTCAACTAGAGGAAGTCTTCAGTTGCGTTAACTGTACGATGCAACTGGACTTCAATATATTTCTAGACAAATCTTCTTGGTCTCCAGGTGCAACTGGAGACTGGCCAGTTTCAACAAAACTGGTCCTAACAAATTCCCCCTATTTGTCCTGAAATATTGCCAAGTCTTTTTCAGTTCTTGTATCTATACAAGTATGAACTGGAAGGACTTGTTCGATTAAATCTATCTAAGTTTTCCAAGGCATTTTTATAGATCAGTAAATGCCTTGGGTTTATCTTTTGAGTTTGTTAGACTTAATCTATTATCTATCTTGTGGTTACAAACTGGTAACTTCATTTATACAAGGAAATGAAATTTACATAAGTTACAGAATGTAAATAAATTACAAGCAGATAAACTGAAGAGAGAACTTAATCAGATGGCCCTTCGCCAGTTCTCCTTCTCTTTGACACTGAAGAGATAGGTTGAGAGTCTTCAGGATCAATGTTCAATTTCAGCTCCAGATTCTCTTTGTGTTGAATTTTGCCCTTCAAGAAGTTGACCCATGCTTTCTCAAACCTATTCTTTTGTGCCTTTGCTTCCAAAAAGTTTACCATTTCAACCCATTCCGAGAACCCATATTGCATCACACCAGGATTGTCAGTTTTAACTAGTGGCCCTCTAGCATAACTGACTTCAACATGAAAGTACTTGGTGCCTGGCTTGATTGTTACAAACACACCATTGATTGCCCCACTGTGCTTTCTGGTTGCCATGATCTGGGAATAATAGCTTCTAGCTTCAGATTCATTTGAGATTTTAATAGTCCCAGCTCCAGCAGCCTGCACAGCAACCTTGATGTCATCATTTGAGATTTCGCCAGTTGGTTCAAGGAAGGTTCTAAGATCAGCATCTCTATGCAGTGGCTTTCTTGGTTGAGGGTTCCTTCTTGGTGGATTCAATACCCTTTTCACAACCTTCTTCACATTTTCAATTCTTTTCAAAATCCCACTGGCTCGATTCTCTTTTGCCTTCTCCACTGATATATTCAAATTTCTGGCATCATGCTCAGCTTCATCATCAGGATAGTGTCTGTCTAATTCAATATCAAGCATTTCTTTCAACATGCCCACTATCCTGGCATCATCTTTCACTCTTGCATATTCCTCCTTAGTGATTCCCAAAAGATGAACATCACTAATATCAAGCAGTTTGATCTTAGCAAGATGTTCTCTGGCTTCAGCTTGGTTTGCTTGTTTCATTTTCTTTCTTTCTTTTATTTGATCTCTAAGCCTTGCCAGTCGTTTGCTATCACTTTCTGAAACTGGAGGAAGCAAGTCAACATTGCCAGTTTCAAGCATTGGTACATCAGTGGCCGGCTGGGTTTCACCAGATGCTAATCCTTTACCCTTATCCACATTCCCCTTTCAACCACATCTACATTCTCTTCAACCCTTTGCTCACCAGTTTCAGTACTGGCAGCCACTACCATATCATTACCAGATTGACTTCCACCAATTTGACTTCCAGATGGAGTACTTCCAGGAGCAATTGGTGCAAGGACTACACTTCTTTCCCCCTTGGCAGCATCTAGACCTGCCCTTATAACTTCCCATTCAGAAGGGTGAGATGGCAACCGGTCAAGAGGCTGCCACGATTGTATGTCCTTGCATTCTTTGAATATTCCGCACATCATCCTGAAAGACCTCCACAGATGGTTGGTCTCTTTATACTGGGTCAGAACATTTGCAGCAACTTGTTGCTAACCAGTCTTCAGTTCATTCAAAATCTTGGAATCTTCGTCCAGACAAGAAACCACCTTATCCTTAACTTCTTCATCCTTTTTCTTTAAATTATCCACTTTGTTAGGACCAGTTCACCTGGTAAACTGGCCAGTCTCTAGTTGCATCTGGAGACCCAGTGAAACTGTCCAGTGAAACTGGAGACCTAGATGATTTGTCGAGAAATATATTGAAGTCCAGTTGCACCGTACAGTCAACGCAACTGAAGACTTCCTCTAGTTGAGAACTGACCAAGTTGAAGAATCATTCCAGTTGAAGTCGAAGACAACAAATGGAAGATAGAGAATGGCAATGGCAGCGAAGCCCAGTTGACATTCTAGTCAGTTACAAATTGGAGACCATCAGTGGAAAGCTCTTACAAAGCTTTACACTGATTACGAGGAATTGACTTTTATGCTTTATGTACCTTTACCCGGATAATAAGATTTATCTTATTATTTAATTGCAAAAAGGTACATAAAGGTGGTTGAGTAAAGTTGCTTTATCATGCGACTTTACACTGCTTTTTAAGGAATTAAATGCTATTCCTTAAATGATCTCAACCACATTTGTACGGCCAAAGTTAACATCCCAATGTTAACTTTGCCTATAAATACAAGTCATTGCACAACCAAGAATTTAAAATACTTCACACTTTTGCATACCTGCAATATTCTTGGTGAACTTGTGCAATATTCTCTCAATCGCTAAAGGAACATTTCACAACTTTAAGTGTTTCGATTGTCTTGAGAAATTCCGAGTGTAGATCAATTGTATTTCATAGGTTGTTAGGATATTTACATTCTTGTATTATCTTGGTTCCGCAACAACCTTGTAATTTATTTAACATCAATAAATAAATTACACATTGAAAATTACATATTGTCTCATCAATTTATCTTACAAGTATTTTGTATTATTGCATTGTTCTTACTTATTGTCATTTAAATAAGTAATCTATCTAGAACTTGGTATATACACACTGCAACTGGTCGTCTCCAGTTCATTGCATATATTGCAAAGTAACTCCACCATCGACATAGAGGTGTCTTCAGTAGTACCATCTTTGAGTCAAGGATTCGCTGACCAGACTTGGTCGCTGACGTGGGTCGTCAGCGAGTCATCAGCGAGTCATTGACTCTCGTCAGCGGGTGGTTTGCTTTCCGAATTGTTTGTCAAGGCGGGAAGATTTCAAACCAACAAGAAGACAAGAAGTCACATGGTGGTTCTCCTAACTGAATGTTACCTTATATGGCAAAGGTACAGTTGGGACCAAAACAAGGGTTTCTCTCTCTCATACCCGTTTTGGTAAAGAAGACAAAGGTTTCTGGATCCAAGTACTTAGAGCCAATGGAATGTCGACAACCACCATCACATCACTATCATTGTAAGGCTGTGTTGCCCTAATTCCTCTTCTATATAAAGGAACACAGCCGCATCTTTTAAGCGTGTTTGTCACCACAAAGTGTTTTACTTTATTTGTAATTGTTTAAGTTTCCTTCTTTCTAGACTTAGCAATTACATAGTTCATTTGTATTCTTGTAAGACAAGTTGTATTATCGACCATGTATTCATCGTTTAAATCAATGATACATATGATTAGACTTGCATAGTTTTCTAACAATTGAACTTGTTCTTGTTTGTGTTCTTTTCTTCTGTTCTTTACTTTCTTGTTTAGTTTAAACAAATATAAGTGTGCAAATTAGTGGACTGTCAATTGGTATCAGAGCCCAAGTTTCTAAGTCATTGAAACTAGATCCGTTTGCATACTTTTCTTTCTAAATTTCCTTCTTTATCTTTTCTTAAACAAGAACATGACTGCTGTTCCCACCCTAGTTAACACACGTGACTTCGGTTACGTATCCGTCCCTCCAAGATTCGAGCCCAATGACTTTGGGTCTTGGAAGGAAAGAATGTTACTACATATAGTGGGTGTGGAACCCTATCTAATATCCATTCTGACCGTCGGTCCTTATATCCCCACTCTGGTTCAAAGAACACCAGGAGCAACTGTTGATGCTCCTGAGATTGTGATTGACATTGTCAAACCAGAGGTTCAATGGACTGACGATGAAAGGAGGCTTGTTAATCTTGATGCAAGGCTCAAAAACATGATTGTCAGCACTCTTCCCACATATATTAACACTTTTCGAAGTTTAAACTTCCATAAAGCAAGGGTTTGCCTAACCTTTCCATTCCTCAATCCTTCTGAAGACTTGCTGCCCTACTGAAGCTTCGATCGGACCTCAACCAGATATTGCTAAGCCTCGTCATCTAAGTCTTAGTGTATAATAAAAGATATTTAGGGTTTGTTTT
>CM067172.1:89868065-89908065 GCA_034093135.1 Erigeron breviscapus
CTTACTATTGGAATAAACATGATTCGATTCAAGTGATAAGACATTCCAGATCGTCCTGTGTAACCTGTAAGAGCATTAAGCATGATTGATATTGATTTCGGATTCCCAAAATAAGATGATTGTAGTATAATGGGATGATAAATTCGGCTGATGTTATGCACGAATTTAATTTAGGTGATACACATGAATTTAAGTGAGAAGTTAGTGAAAGATTAGTCACAAATTAGGATTAATGACTATCTATTTATAATGAGAGTATTTACACCTTTAATCCTGTGGTGTTTAATGAGAGTATTTACACCTTTATAATGAGAGTATTTACACCTTTACACCTTCAACTAACCGGTTATGGATTCAACTCTGATTTACCTTTCTTTTTATGTTTTGTTTTAGTTTCTTTCCTTCTATTTTTCCTTTTAAGTGATCTTTTCCCTTAGAAATTTTACAACGCTCAAGCTTTGACTCTCATGAATCGTAGTAAAGTTAATAAAATGTATATCAAACAAATTATAAAAAAAAAAAAAGAAGTTTCTGTAGTAGTAGTAGTAGTAGTACCAATGTAGTTAAGATGATGATTTGGCCTTGAGTATTTGTGAGATTAAATCACCAACAATGTGAAAACAACATCTTGATCATGTACCCTTTGGAGCTTGGATGAGGGAGGTGGTGGTTGAGCTATCTAGATGTGTGTTCTACAAATAGGAAAAAAGAGATATGTAGAGATGTGTCATACAACATTCTGTATGGTCTAAGAAAATAAAAGAAGTGTATGTTGATTTCAATATCTATTGGTGTATCGGAAGCACGATCATCGTTGACAACATGGTGTACGACCTACCCGCATACGACCACTGATATAGAATGTATACAGAGCCACCATCAACGTTTAAAATAGCTTTTGAGAAGTGGAGGATATATCGTCGAATACTTGGAAACAATGGTTAAATAAGGCCGAGGGGATATCATGTGATTGTGAGTTCAAACTACTCAACTACTTGGTCATGTGAATTAGCATAGACCTTTTGTGGTATGTGGTTTTGTTTTTGTTTCTGGCTTCTTTTTTTTTTGTCACAACTCATTAAGTTTGCATTTGTGAGCAAATTGAGTTGCATTTCTCACATCTATTTGCAAATTGTTGTACTTATGGATTGGTGATAATGGGTATGTTTGGCAAAAATAGTGTAGCTTGTAACTGTAGCTTTTAGTTATAGTTGTAAGCTGTAGCTTTTAAACAAAGCTGTTAGCTAGAGCTTTTATTTTTTAGAGGTGTTTGGATGGTAGCAGAGGCGGAGTCATGATTTGAAGTTGAGGGGGGCTCACGTTATATAAAATCGTAATCATAAAAAATTATATAACCTCAAAATGATATATAAAGTATTGTAACTAGAAAGACAAAAGGTAATCAAAACTTACAAGTTACATATCGAGTAAATACAGAAGTTTTGTAAAAAAAATAATCTTCAAAGTTGTGAATGTCAATACTCAATCTATATTTAGTTATTTACTAGTGGCTACACATTTAATTAACAGATAACTTCATCACCAACACATTCATATTCTGTCGAGACCATCCCGTTAGTTAGGAAAATGATGTAATTTACTCAAAAAATTGGCATGAAAATTCTTATTGGGCTTATTAGGGGTGGTTACAAATCTGATTAGTATTCATGGGCTATAAGAAAACTAATGCAAGTGGGCCTATTGGAGGGAGCTTAGCACCCCCCTGCCCCTCCCCTCCGCTACTGGATGGTAGCGGTAGCTGTAATTTCAAGAGATATTTTGTGTGATTTTTAGAAACTAAAAGCTCATCCAAACTAAAACCTCCTAAAACGCAACTTCAAGTAGCGTTTCATTTTGGAGTTTTTTCTTTCAAATAAAATCTAAAGCTAATTGCATCCAAACAAAGTTTTCAACAAAATAGGAGCTTTTTGTTCAAAGTTAAAAAGATAAAGCTCCCCAAAAACTCATAAAAAGCGCTTGCCAAACATAGCCAATTATAGTTGTGGTATACATGTATAAGAATATAAATTTAACGTTCTTATAGATACTTACAATAACTTATTTCTATGTGAATTTAATTTTCATTTTAATTCATCATTTTTTTTTCAAAACCATCTTCATCCACCTAACAAATTTGAAACAAATTATCGAGCAACGACACAACCACAACCACAATCAACCCGTCACCATGGACAAACTGTGGGCAGTTGCCAACCCATAACCCTACAACCCAATTTTTAATTTTTAATTAAAAAAATACTTTTTATATTTAATGTATATATAAGATAGAAATATTAATGAAATGTAATACTCGTGTTTTATATATAAATCTAGTAAAAATACTGCGCGTTGCTACGGATTATTGCATTTACTTTATGAAACTTTGACAAAAATAATACGTACACGTATAAAATTTCTCATCATATTAATATTAATATTTATACTATTGTATTTACTTCATGAACAATGTTTTTCATCTATTAGATATGGTTACTATTTGGTAAAAAAAGGTGTAGATTAGAGAACACCTCGATCCTGAATACCACATTGGTACCGCCATGGGTAGGTCGTACAACTCATGCCCTGGTAGAACCTCTCCACCAAATACCTAACACTTTATGTAGAAAATCTAGAATTCGAGGAGCAAAAAGCAAAAAGGTTAAAATAAGTTGGTGGCAAAAGTTGAAAAAACAAAAGAATTGTGGCTAATATTAAAAATTCTAAAACTTTACTATAGCTAATTAAGGTCTTCTTTAAATGTTATATATAATAATTAACGAATATAAAAACCTTTAAGGTATAACGAAACATGGGAAAGCATGTCTCAACTAACAAACCGAGCACCTTTTGTTTAGTATAAAGGAAAACATAAGTTATTAAGAGCATTGTTAAGGGGAAGGTGAAAGGGGTCGGTTATGAAAAGTGATGAGGAGTTGAATTGTTAAGGGATATAGATAGAATAGGGAGGTGAAGAATGGTAAGTGAGTGGGGTCCATTTTGTTATTTGTATTATTTGTTATGTTTTGATTAGGTGTATTGTAAGGTATTGTGAGGGACATTGTGAGATATAGTGAGGTATTTAACTAGAAGCTAGATGTTTAACGGGAAAAATAGAAGGTGATGTTGATGAAAAGGTTATGTTGACGTAGCATGAAAAAATATAGGTAATACAGTAAACATGAAGAATGCATCTATATCAATTAATGCATAAAGTCATGCATGTGATTGATGTTGGGTTTTAGATAACTAAAAACACTTCTTTATTATTAAATGATTACTTTGAAAACCAAAAGGAGTTATTTAAAAATACATCATAAGTCAAACTTTGACTTGCGACGTTAATAATTAAAACTATTAATTATAGAAAACATTAGTTTAGAAATTTATAAACAAGCATTTATAAATTAATCAAGTTAATTTATTTAACTAACAAAATCTATTTTATTTTTTTTCGAACGACAACATATATAATTAATATTAATGCTAGCGGGATGCTAGAAAAGTGCAAACAAAACGAAAGTCAAATTAAGTTGTTACGATAAAAGGAGCTCCAAGAATTTCAGTCCAACTCCTTGAACTTTGATCTCGCGGTTAATCATAGGAGTGTTAAATGTTTTATGTCTTCGAATAGCTGTCTTGGGTTGGGATCTTTACCAGAGAAGACTTTATCATTCCAACCTTTCCAAATATGCCAACTAGATGATAGGATGATAAGATTAATGATTGTGAGTTCGGTAGATGAGACCCCGGGAGCAAACTGGTTTGTAAGGAAGGGTTCTTTGGCTTGGTATGCGTAAAATGGAGATATATGGCACCATGTAGGAACATAATACCAGATCCGCATTACAATGGGACAGGAAGTAAGAATGTAACATCCCGAACTTTTTATGTCGATTATTGACAATTTCGTTAGTCAACATTTGCTTTCCGTTAAGTTTCATGTGTTTGAATGATAAATGTATTTATGTGATAATGATTACGGTCATTATATATGATTTATGTACTTATGCGTTAATGATTAATTTCATTAATTATGATAATGAGAAAGGTTTAATATGGTAACATCATAAACTTTTCGTTTAGCGGTTGACTTGAGTCGTTAAGTCAACACTTTGCTTCCATTAAGTCTTTAGATGATTCAATGCATATGTTTAATTAATGTGTTCATGTGTTTATATGTTTAAGGACTTGATGAGATGTGTATTAAGGTATTAAGATGGCCTAAACGTGCTTGAGGTGTTGTATGTATTCCCGGTAGCTAGTTTTAAGCTTTAGATGTGAGGTTTAGAAGTACAGGAACTATAAGTGTCATTCTTAAAACATGTAAATCAGATAAGACATGACTTAGAGCCTCTAAGTAACCCAATAAGGTCCAACAACAAGATTACACAAGACAAGTAAATGTGTAATAAGAATGCACAATGATATGCGAATCAATGTAAGTGCCAATGCATGAATAAGCCAACATGCCTATCCTATGCGTGAACTCCGTCACCTATGCAACGATACCCTTCTGTCATTACAATGAACAAGGCTGTATCTCAAAATCATCGAGATATATATGTCTATATACTCGGGGTCACGTTCTACATCCAAAATGGGTGCATACATCTATGCACCAGGATGTCGGCAATCCCCTGCCGAGGGCTCATCAACGATGTATGCAATGCTTACAATCAAATGTAAATGCATAAATCATAAACCAACAATCAATATACGATGAACCTGTGCCAACAATCAATATACGATGAACCTGTGCCAACAATCAATATACATAAATCCAACAATCAATATACGATGCACCTGTGCCACAATCAATATATGATGAACCTGTGCCAACAATCAATATACGATGAACCTGTGCCAACAATCAATATATGATGAACCTGTGCCAACAATCAATATACGATGAACCTGTGCCAACAATCAATATACGATAACCTGTGCCAACAATCAATATACGATGAACCTGTGCCAACAATCAATATACGATGAACCTGTGCCAACAATCAATATACGATGCAACCTGTGCCAACAATCAATATACGATAACCTGTGCCAACAATCAATATACGATGCACCTGTGCCAACAATCAATATATGATGAACCTGTGCCAACAATCAATATACGATGAACCTGTGCCAACAATCAATATATGATGAACCTGTGCCAACAATCAATATACGATGAA
Source organism: Erigeron breviscapus (assembly GCA_034093135.1). NCBI lineage: Eukaryota > Viridiplantae > Streptophyta > Magnoliopsida > Asterales > Asteraceae > Erigeron > Erigeron breviscapus. The sequence continues at coordinate 89,873,258 of CM067172.1, forward strand.
CCTGTGCCAACAATCAATATACGATAACCTGTGCCAACAATCAATATACGATGCACCTGTGCCAACAATCAATATATGATGAACCTGTGCCAACAATCAATATATGATGAACCTGTGCCAACAATCAATATACGATGAACCTGTGCCAACAATCAATATACGATAACCTGTGCCAACAATCAATATACGATGCAACCTGTGCCAACAATCAATATACGATGAACCTGTGCCAACAATCAATATACGATGCAACCTGTGCCAACAATCAATATACGATGAACCTGTGCCAACAATCAATATACGATAACCTGTGCCAACAATCAATATACGATGCACCTGTGCCAACAATCAATATATGATGAACCTGTGCCAACAATCAATATATGATGAACCTGTGCCAACAATCAATATACGATGAACCTGTGCCAACAATCAATATACGATAACCTGTGCCAACAATCAATATACGATAACCTGTGCCAACAATCAATATACGATAACCTGTGCCAACAATCAATATACGATGCAACCTGTGCCACAATCAATATACGATGAACCTGTGCCAACAATCAATATACGATAACCTGTGCCAACAATCAATATACGATGCACCTGTGCCAACAATCAATATATGATGAACCTGTGCCAACAATCAATATACGATGAACCTGTGCCAACAATCAATATACGATGAACCTGTGCCAACAATCAATATACGATGAACCTGTGCCAACAATCAATATACGATGAACCTGTGCCAACAATCAATATACGATGAACCTGTGCCAACAATCAATATACGATGAACCTGTGCCAACAATCAATATACGATGAACCTGTGCCAACAATCAATATACGATGAACCTGTGCCAACAATCAATATACGATGAACCTGTGCCAACAATCAATATACGATGAACCTGTGCCAACAATCAATATATGATGAACCTGTGCCAACAATCAATATACGATGAACCTGTGCCAACAATCAATATACGATAACCTGTGCCAACAATCAATATACGATGCACCTGTGCCAACAATCAATATATGATGAACCTGTGCCAACAATCAATATACGATGAACCTGTGCCAACAATCAATATACGATGAACCTGTGCCAACAATCAATATACGATGAACCTGTGCCAACAATCAATATACGATGAACCTGTGCCAACAATCAATATACGATGAACCTGTGCCAACAATCAATATACGATGAACCTGTGCCAACAATCAATATATGATGAACCTGTGCCAACAATCAATATACGATGAACCTGTGCCAACGATCGATATAAAGTTAAGTTATCGTCGTACAATGTTCACTTCACGTCCAACACCTAAATATCGATCATATACATACGCGTCAACATACATAAACACATATACGCAACTAATGAAAAACACGGCAAAACCCTAATTATTAAATAAATGCGGGTACTTAGACTTCATATGGTCTTCTCTCTCCCAAGTGAACTCGGCTCCACGTCTAGCATTCCATCTAACCTTCACAATCGTGTAGCGTTTACTCTTGAGTTTCTTTTCTTGGCGGTCCAAGATCTCTACCGGCTCTTCAACAAAGTTCAAATTCGAATCAACCCTAATTTCCATTTTTACCATTTACAAGTCTTGGAATCACATCAAAACGACTAGAAACATAAAAACAAGCATAAATGGAAGTAAGAGAGTTGAATTAGACTTACACAAACTTCTCCTTGAGCTAGAACCCAATTTAGGTCAAAATGGCCAAAGCTTGAACTAGAAACTTCAAGTTATGATTAAATGAAGATTATGAGGCAACAATGATGATGATTCTTGCACTATGGTAGCTCCAAAACACTAATTTGATGCAATGAGGGTGAAGAAATGAATTGAGATGGTTCCTTGCCTTTTTACTTAGAGAGAAAGAGAGGAAAGATAGATAGATAGAAAATGAGAGGGGGAAAAGAGATAAGGGGGAGAAATGGGTCTTGGGGGGCTGGTGGGGGGGGGGGGGGGGGGGGGGGGGGGGGGGGGGGGGGGGGGGGGGGGGGGGGGGGGGGGGGGGGGGGGGGGGGGGGGGGGGGGGGGGGGGGGGGGGGGGGGGGGGGGGGGGGGGGGGGGGGGGGGGGGGGGGGGGGGGGGGGGGGGGGGGGGGGGGGGGGGGGGGGGGGGGGGGGGGGGGGGGGGGGGGGGGGGGGGGGGGGGGGGGGGGGGGGGGGGGGGGGGGGGGGGGGGGGGGGGGGGGGGGGGGGGGGGGGGGGGGGGGGGGGGGGGGGGGGGGGGGGGGGGGGGGGGGGGGGGGGGGGGGGGGGGGGGGGGGGGGGGGGGGGGGGGGGGGGGGGGGGGGGGGGGGGGGGGGGGGGGGGGGGGGGGGGGGGGGGGGGGGGGGGGGGGGGGGGGGGGGGGGGGGGGGGGGGGGGGGGGGGGGGGGGGGGGGGGGGGGGGGGGGGGGGGGGGGGGGGGGGGGGGGGGGGGGGGGGGGGGGGGGGGGGGGGGGGGGGGGGGGGGGGGGGGGGGGGGGGGGGGGGGGGGGGGGGGGGGGGGGGGGGGGGGGGGGGGGGGGGGGGGGGGGGGGGGGGGGGGGGGGGGGGGGGGGGGGGGGGGGGGGGGGGGGGGGGGGGGGGGGGGGGGGGGGGGGGGGGGGGGGGGGGGGGGGGGGGGGGGGGGGGGGGGGGGGGGGGGGGGGGGGGGGGGGGGGGGGGGGGGGGGGGGGGGGGGGGGGGGGGGGGGGGGGGGGGGGGGGGGGGGGGGGGGGGGGGGGGGGGGGGGGGGGGGGGGGGGGGGGGGGGGGGGGGGGGGGGGGGGGGGGGGGGGGGGGGGGGGGGGGGGGGGGGGGGGGGGGGGGGGGGGGGGGGGGGGGGGGGGGGGGGGGGGGGGGGGGGGGGGGGGGGGGGGGGGGGGGGGGGGGGGGGGGGGGGGGGGGGGGGGGGGGGGGGGGGGGGGGGGGGGGGGGGGGGGGGGGGGGGGGGGGGGGGGGGGGGGGGGGGGGGGGGGGGGGGGGGGGGGGGGGGGGGGGGGGGGGGGGGGGGGGGGGGGGGGGGGGGGGGGGGGGGGGGGGGGGGGGGGGGGGGGGGGGGGGGGGGGGGGGGGGGGGGGGGGGGGGGGGGGGGGGGGGGGGGGGGGGGGGGGGGGGGGGGGGGGGGGGGGGGGGGGGGGGGGGGGGGGGGGGGGGGGGGGGGGGGGGGGGGGGGGGGGGGGGGGGGGGGGGGGGGGGGGGGGGGGGGGGGGGGGGGGGGGGGGGGGGGGGGGGGGGGGGGGGGGGGGGGGGGGGGGGGGGGGGGGGGGGGGGGGGGGGGGGGGGGGGGGGGGGGGGGGGGGGGGGGGGGGGGGGGGGGGGGGGGGGGGGGGGGGGGGGGGGGGGGGGGGGGGGGGGGGGGGGGGGGGGGGGGGGGGGGGGGGGGGGGGGGGGGGGGGGGGGGGGGGGGGGGGGGGGGGGGGGGGGGGGGGGGGGGGGGGGGGGGGGGGGGGGGGGGGGGGGGGGGGGGGGGGGGGGGGGGGGGGGGGGGGGGGGGGGGGGGGGGGGGGGGGGGGGGGGGGGGGGGGGGGGGGGGGGGGGGGGGGGGGGGGGGGGGGGGGGGGGGGGGGGGGGGGGGGGGGGGGGGGGGGGGGGGGGGGGGGGGGGGGGGGGGGGGGGGGGGGGGGGGGGGGGGGGGGGGGGGGGGGGGGGGGGGGGGGGGGGGGGGGGGGGGGGGGGGGGGGGGGGGGGGGGGGGGGGGGGGGGGGGGGGGGGGGGGGGGGGGGGGGGGGGGGGGGGGGGGGGGGGGGGGGGGGGGGGGGGGGGGGGGGGGGGGGGGGGGGGGGGGGGGGGGGGGGGGGGGGGGGGGGGGGGGGGGGGGGGGGGGGGGGGGGGGGGGGGGGGGGGGGGGGGGGGGGGGGGGGGGGGGGGGGGGGGGGGGGGGGGGGGGGGGGGGGGGGGGGGGGGGGGGGGGGGGGGGGGGGGGGGGGGGGGGGGGGGGGGGGGGGGGGGGGGGGGGGGGGGGGGGGGGGGGGGGGGGGGGGGGGGGGGGGGGGGGGGGGGGGGGGGGGGGGGGGGGGGGGGGGGGGGGGGGGGGGGGGGGGGGGGGGGGGGGGGGGGGGGGGGGGGGGGGGGGGGGGGGGGGGGGGGGGGGGGGGGGGGGGGGGGGGGGGGGGGGGGGGGGGGGGGGGGGGGGGGGGGGGGGGGGGGGGGGGGGGGGGGGGGGGGGGGGGGGGGGGGGGGGGGGGGGGGGGGGGGGGGGGGGGGGGGGGGGGGGGGGGGGGGGGGGGGGGGGGGGGGGGGGGGGGGGGGGGGGGGGGGGGGGGGGGGGGGGGGGGGGGGGGGGGGGGGGGGGGGGGGGGGGGGGGGGGGGGGGGGGGGGGGGGGGGGGGGGGGGGGGGGGGGGGGGGGGGGGGGGGGGGGGGGGGGGGGGGGGGGGGGGGGGGGGGGGGGGGGGGGGGGGGGGGGGGGGGGGGGGGGGGGGGGGGGGGGGGGGGGGGGGGGGGGGGGGGGGGGGGGGGGGGGGGGGGGGGGGGGGGGGGGGGGGGGGGGGGGGGGGGGGGGGGGGGGGGGGGGGGGGGGGGGGGGGGGGGGGGGGGGGGGGGGGGGGGGGGGGGGGGGGGGGGGGGGGGGGGGGGGGGGGGGGGGGGGGGGGGGGGGGGGGGGGGGGGGGGGGGGGGGGGGGGGGGGGGGGGGGGGGGGGGGGGGGGGGGGGGGGGGGGGGGGGGGGGGGGGGGGGGGGGGGGGGGGGGGGGGGGGGGGGGGGGGGGGGGGGGGGGGGGGGGGGGGGGGGGGGGGGGGGGGGGGGTAGGATCCGCCAAACACTTGCGCAAGTTACAAATATGAAACACATCATGCACACCGCTAAGCTCTTGAGGCAATTCTAGCCGATAAGCAACCTTCCCAACCCGTTCAAGAATCTTGAAAGGACCAATATACCTTGGTGCAAGTTTTCCCCGCTTCACAAAACGTACAACACCCTTCCAAGGCGATACCTTCAAAAGTACATAATCACCAACTTCAAACTCCAACGGTCTTCGCCTCACATCGGCATACTTCTTTTGACGTTCACGGGCCAACTGCAACTTCTCCTTAATTTGAGATATTACCTTAGTCGTTTCAATCACAATTTCTGGCCCGATGAGTTGACTCTCCCCAATTTCCGCCCAAGCTAGAGGAGAACGACATACCCTACCATACAATGCTTTAAAGGGTGCCATCTGAATAGTAGCATGATAGCTATTGTTATATGAAAACTCAACTAGCGGCAAATGGTCTTCCCAACTTCCACCGAAATCAATTGCACACGCCCTCAACATGTCTTCAAGTGTTTGAATGGTTCTCTCGGTTTGCCCATCCGTTTGAGGGTGAAACGCCGTGCTCATGTCAAGTCGAGTACCCATGGCTTTTTGAAAGGCTTTCCAAAAATTCGATTTGAAACGGGCATCTCTATCAGAAATGATAGAAATCGGCACTCCATGCTTAGATATTACTTCCTTGATGTACAAACGAGCCAAAGTGTCAAATTTATCGGTTTCACGAATGGCTAAAAAGTGAGCCGATTTCGTTAACCGATCTACTATCACCCAAATCGTGTCACGGCCGCTTCTTGTCTTCGGTAGTTTAGTAATGAAGTCCATTGAAATATGCTCCCACTTCCAATCGGGCATCACCGGTTGTACCAACAACCCGGGTGGCTTCTTGTGATCGGCCTTGACTTGTAAGCAAGTAAGACACTCACTCACATACTTAGCCACATCACGCTTCATGCCCGGCCACCAATACAAGTCTTTCAAATCAAAGTACATCTTATCCGACCCGGGATGGACCGAATAAGGCGATTGATGAGCTTCATTCATAATAAGCGCTCTTAAGTTACCGAAGATAGGAATCCAAAGTCTTTCAACCATGTATAGTCCATTATCATTCTTTCGGTCAAATAGTTGTTCCATACCGTCTAGGCTTTCGTCTCCAAAGTTTTCTGGTAGGGTGGCTTGAACTTGGGCTTCAATGATCCGATCACGAATATTTGGCCCTACCGTGAGGCTCATAGCTCTAGCCCGTCTTGGCTTCACTCTCTCCTTTCGGCTCAAGGCATCGGCTACTACATTTGCCTTGCCCGGGTGATAACGGATGTCACAGTCATAATCACTAAATAGTTCTAACCAACGCCTTTGCCTCATATTCAATTCACTTTGGTTAAAGATGTGTTGGAGACTCTTGTGATCGGTATAAATCACACATTTGGTGCCATAGAGATAATGCCTCCAACACTTCAAAGCAAACACAACCGCTCCCAATTCCAAATCATGTGTCGGGTAGTTCTTCTCATGCACCTTCAATTGACGAGAGGCATAAGCAATGACTTTACCCCTTTGCATAAGAACACAACCCAACCCTTGCCCCGAAGCATCACAATAAACAACAAAATCTTCGATCCCATCCGGTAGTGTCAAAATAGGAGCATCACATAACATATCCTTAAGTGTTTGGAAGGCGTTCTCTTGTCTTTCGCTCCATTCAAAATTTCTCTCTTTTTGAGTCAATAGAGTGAGTGGTTGTGCAATACGGGAGAAATTTTCAATAAATCTTCTATAGTAACCCGCCAGTCCGAGGAATTGGCGGATTTCGGATGGCGTTTCGGGTCTTCTCCAATTCTTGACCGCTTCAATCTTGCTTGGGTCCACATGAATACCATCCTTGCTCACTACGTGACCAAGGAAGTGGACCTCTTCCAACCAAAACTCACACTTGGAAAATTTTGCGTACAATTTCTCCTTCCTTAGTAATTCAAGCACTTCACGCAAGTGCTCAACATGCTCCTCCTTCGTCTTCGAGTATACAAGTATGTCATCAATGAATACAATGACAGACTTGTCCAAGTATGGTTGACACACCCGGTTCATCAAGTCCATGAACACCGCCGGTGCATTAGTCAACCCAAAAGGCATTACGGTGAATTCAAAATGACCATACCTTGTGCGAAAAGCCGTTTTGGGGATGTCATCTTCATGTACCCGGAGTTGATGATAACCCGAGCGAAGATCGATTTTTGAAAAGTGCTTAGCACCTTGAAGTTGATCAAATAGGTCATCGATTCTAGGGAGAGGATATCGGTTCTTCACAGTGAGCTTGTTTAATTCCCGGTAATCAATACACATTCTAAAAGATCCATCTTTCTTTTTGACGAATAGAACAGGAGCACCCCAAGGAGATTGACTAGGGCGAATGAAACCCTTTTCTTGGAGTTCCTTGAGTTGAGTTTGTAGCTCTTGCATTTCGGTTAGAGCTAGTCTATAAGGAGCTTTTGCTACGGGCGCGGCTTCGGGAATAAGATTAATACGAAAATCAAGTTCACGGGTCGGAGGTAACCCCGGTAAGTCATCCGGAAAAACATCGGGAAAATCACAAACGATAGGGACGGTCTTCAATTCTACCTTTGAGATGGTAGCACTAAAGACTTTAGAAGTCGAGGAATCGGAGGTTTCACCTTGAACCCTAAGAATTTTACCGTTAGCCAAAGGTATCTTAACAACCCTCTCGCCACAATCAATGGTTGCATTCACCGCCGTCAACCAATCCATACCCACTATAATATCAAAACTACCAATGTCAAGAGGCATAAGGTCAATGAAGAAGTCGACATCTTCTAAAGTCAAGACACATTCCCGAAGTATTTGACTAATTCTAGTTAGTGACCCATTTACCATTTCAATGTCAAGCACATAGTTTAGAGCACATGGATGCACATCAATCAAAGGAACAAAGTTAGAAGACACGAGGCTATAATCGGCCCCGGAATCAAATAGGACGGTTGCATAGAGACCATTAAGGAGAAAAGTACCTGCTACTACGTTGGGGTCATTGCGAGCTTCATTTACCATTTCAATGTCAAGCACATAGTTTAGAGCACATGGATGCACATCAATCAAAGGAACAAAGTTAGAAGACACGAGGCTATAATCGGCCCCGGAATCAAATAGGACGGTTGCATAGAGACCATTAAGGAGAAAAGTACCTGCTACTACGTTGGGGTCATTGCGAGCTTCATTTACATTGGCCGCAAAGGCTCGGCCGCGTGGTTGCACTTGGTGGCCTTGTTGTCCCCGGTTTTGATTAGGCCCGACCATTTGTAGTTGATTGGGATGAACGGCTACTTGAACTTGTTGTCCCACCCATCGAGGACAATTATTTCGGTAGTGGTCACGACTACCACATTCAAAACATTCGCCTCTTCTTTGGTTACCTTGAGGAGGAACGGCCCGAACAGGAGCCACATTCATTGGGCCCGCTCTTGGAGCTCTACAATCTCTGGAGAGGTGCCCGACTCGGTTACAATTATAGCACGCCTTGCATTGGGCATTGGCGGGGTGATGTTGGTTGCATCTCCCACAGAAAGGATGAGGTCCCGGGAAAGCTTTCCTAGTTGGCTCCACCGCCGCCATTATTCTACCCCTATTTGCATTCTTGGGGTCAAACCTCCCCACTTTCCTTACTCCGCTCGACTCTCCCACTTCTTTCCTCTTGCTAGATGAGGATTTACTCAAAACGCCACACCTCAATAAATCTTCCGTCACACTCCCGGCTTGGTTGACCGCATTAGCCAAAGAAGTAGGCATGTTGGAGTTTACATAAGATCGGACTTGAGGATTTAAGCCCAATACAAACTTCTGGATGGCCTGTGACTCGGTACCCACCAAGTGAGGAATGAGGGTGGACAACTCTTGAAATCGTCTCACATAGCCCTTGTAGTCGGCTCCCTCCATGTTGAGATTAGCAAACTCGATAGTCAAGTTTTGTAGTTCATAGGGAGGACAAAACTTTGCTTTTACTTTGTTTTTGAAGTCAATCCACTCCAAATTTTGAGTCCGCCCCAATGTTATCTCCTGGTTCCACCAACTCAGGGCGTCATGCCTAAACATGCCGGATGCATAGGAAATCCGGTCATCATAGGTGCAATGACTCCTTTCAATCACCGCTTCAATCGCCTCAAACCATCTTATACATTCCGTGGGACCCCCTTTCCCATCGAACTCCGGTGCCCCACAACTTTTAAAATCTTTAAATATGCACCCTTGACGGTATCCCCCATATTGATTATTCATGGGCATTCCGACATTAACACCCACTGGTCCCTCTTCTTCATTTTCTACATCATGGGGTTGAGCATCTTCATTATCTACGTTTTCTGGGGCTTCATTGTTTTGAGCCACATTATTTTGCCCAAGACTTGCCGTGACTTGAGCAATGATGGTTGGCATGATGCCGGCGACCGTTTGAGCGATTACCTCGGCCAAGTTTGGCTCAGGAGCTCCACCACGACCCCTACCACGGCCCCTACCACGACCTCTACCACGGCCCCTACCACGGCCCCTACCTCCTTGCACTTCCGGTTGAACTTCCGGTTGCGGTTCTTCCTCTTCAGCCCTATAGTTCGTTCCGGTTCTCCTGGGTCTCGCCATTTCTATAAAACAAGTGACACGTTGACCCGAGAGTTAGTCTCAAATGCTCACATGTTAGCCACACAAGTAGTCAATGCTCTCATACCGATACCACATACTCATTTCATAACATTATGCTAAGGCAAAAGTGTTAGCATCATAAGGGATTTTTACATATCATAACATCAAGTAATCATGCTCATAATATCATGCAATTAAACAACTAACACAAATGATTCAAAGTATAATCCGAATTCGATATGCTCTCTAGTTATTGACCGGGTATGTATACAAGGTGTACCAACGGCTAACCTTCCACCTAATCAACTTCCATTAAGCATATCGGTTCCTTATTATACTTTAAGCCACACGTGCGCAATCCACGATGTCATGAACTTGCTATAATATCGGGTAACCATAAAAGAGTTGATCGGGTTCTTTTAGGGTTGCCACAATATTATACTAAGTTAATGGCATCCCATCATTTTGCCCTAAATCATCACATTAATTCCAACAATTTACAACAACAACCCATATTAACTACAATTCACATTCATCACATTGAATTCAAGCTATCATACAATAGGTCTTAACTACGAACTCACACGGGGATTCACATAATTCACATTGCACACGAATTCCTAACCATGCATGCTATATGAAGAGTTTTAACTTAAGCCGTAGTCTAGGTCAAACCGCCTAATTCTCTACGACCACGCATGGGCCACCATTCTGTAACACCCCAAGCCGAGGCTCGGAATATCACGGAAAACACATAGCACCAGGTGGAATTACAATAGAACAAACTAAATGCAATTATAGATTCGGTGAATCCAAAACATAACGAAGCAAGTAACAAAATACAACAGGAGCAAATAGCCATCAAAGTTAACATAATAACATCCAAAGATGGCAAACGATCCTATCGCTTCAAACCACCTTATACATTCCGTGGGACCCCCTTTCCCATCGAACTCCGGTGCCCCACAACTTTTAAAATCTTTAAATATGCACCCTTGACGGTATCCCCCATATTGATTATTCATGGGCATTCCGACATTAACACCCACTGGTCCCTCTTCTTCATTTTCTACATCATGGGGTTGAGCATCTTCATTATCTACGTTTTCTGGGGCTTCATTGTTTTGAGCCACATTATTTTGCCCAAGACTTGCCGTGACTTGAGCAATGATGGTTGGCATGATGCCGGCGACCGTTTGAGCGATTACCTCGGCCAAGTTTGGCTCAGGAGCTCCACCACGACCCCTACCACGGCCCCTACCACGGCCTCTACCACGGCCTCTACCACGGCCCCTACCTCCCTGTACTTCCGGTTGAGCTTCCGGTTGAGGCCCCTTCTTCAGCCCTATACGGCCCCTACCTCGGCTCCACCACGACCCCTTCCACGGCCCCTACCACGGACCCCTACCACGGCCCCTACCACGGCCCCTACCACGGCCCCTACCTCGGCCAAGTTTGGCTCAGGAGCTCCACCACGACCCCTACCCGGCCCCTACCACGACCTCTACCACGGCCCCTACCACGGCCCCTACCACGGCCCCTACCACGGCCCCTACCTCCTTGCACTTCTGGTTGAGCTTCCGGTACCTCGGCCAAGTTTGGCTCAGGAGCTCCACCACGACCCCTACCACGGCCCCTACCACGACCTCTCCCACGGCCCCTACCACGGCCCCTACCACGGCCTCTACCACGGCCCCTACCACGGCCCCTACCACGGCCCCTACCACGGCCCCTACCACGGCCCCTACCACGGCCCCTACCACGGCCCCTACCACGGCCCCTACCACGGCCCCTACCACGGCCCCTACCACGGCCCCTACCACGGCCCCTACCACGGCCCCTACCACGGCCCCTACCACGGCCCCTACCACGGCCCCTACCACGGCCCCTACCACGGCCCCTACCACGGCCCCTACCACGGCCCCTACCACGGCCCCTACCACGGCCCCTACCACGGCCCCTACCACGGCCCCTACCACGGCCCCTACCACGGCCCCTACCACGGCCCCTACCACGGCCCCTACCACGGCCCCTACCATGGCTCAGGAACCACCACGACCCCTTCGGCCCCTACCACGACCCCTACCACGGCCCCTACCACGGCCCCTACCACGGCCCCTACCTCGGCCAAGTTTGGCTCAGGAGCTCCACCACGACCCCTACCCGGCCCCTACCACGACCTCTACTACGGCCCCTACCACGGCCCCTACCACGGCCCCTACCACGGCCCCTACCACCCCCTTCTTCCGGCCCCTACCACGACCCCTACCACGGCCCCTACCACGGCCCCTACCACGGCCCCTACCTCGGCCAAGTTTGGCTCAGGAGCTCCACCACGACCCCTACCCGGCCCCTACCACGACCTCTACCTACGGCCCCTACCACGGCCCCTACCACGGCCCCTACCACGGCCCCTACCACGGCCCCTACCACGGCCCCTACCACGGCCCCTACCTCGGCCAAGTTTGGCTCAGGAGCTCCACCACGACCCCTACCCGGCCCCTACCACGACCTCTACCACGGCCCCTACCACGGCCCCTACCAAGTTTGGCTCAGGGAGCTTCACCACGACCCCTTCCTCGGCCCCTACCACGACCTCTACCACGGCCCCTACCACGGCCCCTAAATTCACATAATTCACATTGCACACGAATTCCTAACCATGCATGCTATATGAAGAGTTTTAACTTAAGCCGTAGTCTAGGTCAAACCGCCTAATTCTCTACGACCACGCATGGGCCACCATTCTGTAACACCCCAAGCCGAGGCTCGGAATATCACGGAAAACACATAGCACCAGGTGGAATTACAATAGAACAAACTAAATGCAATTATAGATTCGGTGAATCCAAAACATAACAAAGCAAGTAACAAAATACAACAGGAGCAAATAGCCATCAAAGTTAACATAATAACATCCAAAGATGGCAAACGATCCTAAGTATAATGCAAAAGGCAGGCCAATGAATCCTTGATCCATGAGGTCCATAGTCCGGGTTAAACCGCAAGCGAAGCAACTAAACTCCACGCCCTGGGAGAACCTGATTACCTGAAAAGTGTACTAAGCATAGTCAACACAAGGTTGGTGAGTTCGTAGTAATGGTTCGTAAAGAACCCACGATAATAATCACAATATACGAATAGAGGCTAGGCATGACTTACAGCGAGCCTCTAAGTAACCCAATAAGGTCCAACAACAAGATTACACAAGACAAGTAAATGTGTAATAAGAATGCACAATGATATGCGAATCAATGTAAGTGCCAATGCATGAATAAGCCAACATGCCTATCCTATGCGTGAACTCCGTCACCTATGCAACGATACCCTTCTGTCATTACAATGAACAAGGCTGTATCTCAAAATCATCGAGATATATATGTCTATATACTCGGGGTCACGTTCTACATCCAAAATGGGTGCATACATCTATGCACCAGGATGTCGGCAATCCCCTGCCGAGGGCTCATCAACGATGTATGCAATGCTTACAATCAAATGTAAATGCATAAATCATAAACCAACAATCAATATACGATGAACCTGTGCCATCAATCAATATACGATGAACCTGTGCCAACAATCAATATTCATCCAACATAAGCCTACTATCAACATTCATCAACCATAAGCCTACTATCAACATTCATCAACCATAAGCCTACTATCAACATTCATCAATCATAAACCACTATTCACAATTTAAACCAACTATACGTACATATACTTCAGAGGATTTTACTTTCTTCAAGTCCTAGATGCTTATATATAGGGTCACCCGCAGCCTTCCCACCACATCTAAAACCCAATGAAGGCATAACCGACTTCCATGTATGTACGTCTATCCTAATATATATATATATATATATAACTAAAACATAACCCAAGTCAATCAAACAAAACGAATGTCACATCAATCCAACAATATATCTATATAGATCCGATTTATATATTCAAATATATATATATATATATATATATATATATATATATATATATATATATATATATATATATATATATATATATATATATATATATATATATATATATATATATATATATATATATATATATATATATATATATATATATATATATATATATATATATATATATATATATATATATATATATATATATATATATATATATATATATATATATATATATATATATATATATATATATATATATATATATATATATATATATATATATATATATATATATATATATATATATATATATATATATATATATATATATATATATATATATATATATATATATATATATATATATATATATATATATATATATATATATATATATATATATATATATATATATATATATATATATATATATATATATATATATATATATATATATATATATATATATATATATATATATATATATATATATATATATATATATATATATATATATATATATATATATATATATATATATATATATATATATATATATATATATATATATATATATATATATATATATATATATATATATATATATATATATATATATATATATATATATATATATATATATATATATATATATATATATATATATATATATATATATATATATATATATATATATATATATATATATATATATATATATATATATATATATATATATATATATATATATATATATATATATATATATATATATATATATATATATATATATATATATATATATATATATATATATATATATATATATATATATATATATATATATATATATATATATATATATATATATATATATATATATATATATATATATATATATATATATATATATATATATATATATATATATATATATATATATATATATATATATATATATATATATATATATATATATATATATATATATATATATATATATATATATATATATATATATATATATATATATATATATATATATATATATATATATATATATATATATATATATATATATATATATATATATATATATATATATATATATATATATATATATATATATATATATATATATATATATATATATATATATATATATATATATATATATATATATATATATATATATATATATATATATATATATATATATATATATATATATATATATATATATATATATATATATATATATATATATATATATATATATATATATATATATATATATATATATATATATATATATATATATATATATATATATATATATATATATATATATATATATATATATATATATATATATATATATATATATATATATATATATATATATATATATATATATATATATATATATATATATATATATATATATATATATATATATATATATATATATATATATATATATATATATATATATATATATATATATATATATATATATATATATATATATATATATATATATATATATATATATATATATATATATATATATATATATATATATATATATATATATATATATATATATATATATATATATATATATATATATATATATATATATATATATATATATATATATATATATATATATATATATATATATATATATATATATATATATATATATATATATATATATATATATATATATATATATATATATATATATATATATATATATATATATATATATATATATATATATATATATCTCTATATATATATATATATATATATATATATATATATATATATATATATATAACCATACCAAAACGATTTGTAAAGACTTTTAACCCATTTTGAAGTATAATCAAACATCATTAACCATAAATACACATAACCCAACCCACAAATTCGACCAAAACATCATAATCACTCACAAATCATTCAAACCCTAACCCTAACCCTAATTTCCATTTTTACCATTTACAAGTCTTGGAATCACATCAAAACGACTAGAAACATAAAAACAAGCATAAATGGAAGTAAGAGAGTTGAATTAGACTTACACAAACTTCTCCTTGAGCTAGAACCCAATTTAGGTCAAAATGGCCAAAGCTTGAACTAGAAACTTCAAGTTATGATTAAATGAAGATTATGAGGCAACAATGATGATGATTCTTGCACTATGGTAGCTCCAAAACACTAATTTGATGCAATGAGGGTGAAGAAATGAATTGAGATGGTTCCTTGCCTTTTTACTTAGAGAGAAAGAGAGGAAAGATAGATAGATAGAAAATGAGAGGGGGAAAAGAGATAAGGGGGAGAAATGGGTCTTGGGGGGCTGGTGGGTCATGGGGGGGGGGGGGGGGGGGGGGGGGGGGGGGGGGGGGGGGGGGGGGGGGGGGGGGGGGGGGGGGGGGGGGGGGGGGGGGGGGGGGGGGGGGGGGGGGGGGGGGGGGGGGGGGGGGGGGGGGGGGGGGGGGGGGGGGGGGGGGGGGGGGGGGGGGGGGGGGGGGGGGGGGGGGGGGGGGGGGGGGGGGGGGGGGGGGGGGGGGGGGGGGGGGGGGGGGGGGGGGGGGGGGGGGGGGGGGGGGGGGGGGGGGGGGGGGGGGGGGGGGGGGGGGGGGGGGGGGGGGGGGGGGGGGGGGGGGGGGGGGGGGGGGGGGGGGGGGGGGGGGGGGGGGGGGGGGGGGGGGGGGGGGGGGGGGGGGGGGGGGGGGGGGGGGGGGGGGGGGGGGGGGGGGGGGGGGGGGGGGGGGGGGGGGGGGGGGGGGGGGGGGGGGGGGGGGGGGGGGGGGGGGGGGGGGGGGGGGGGGGGGGGGGGGGGGGGGGGGGGGGGGGGGGGGGGGGGGGGGGGGGGGGGGGGGGGGGGGGGGGGGGGGGGGGGGGGGGGGGGGGGGGGGGGGGGGGGGGGGGGGGGGGGGGGGGGGGGGGGGGGGGGGGGGGGGGGGGGGGGGGGGGGGGGGGGGGGGGGGGGGGGGGGGGGGGGGGGGGGGGGGGGGGGGGGGGGGGGGGGGGGGGGGGGGGGGGGGGGGGGGGGGGGGGGGGGGGGGGGGGGGGGGGGGGGGGGGGGGGGGGGGGGGGGGGGGGGGGGGGGGGGGGGGGGGGGGGGGGGGGGGGGGGGGGGGGGGGGGGGGGGGGGGGGGGGGGGGGGGGGGGGGGGGGGGGGGGGGGGGGGGGGGGGGGGGGGGGGGGGGGGGGGGGGGGGGGGGGGGGGGGGGGGGGGGGGGGGGGGGGGGGGGGGGGGGGGGGGGGGGGGGGGGGGGGGGGGGGGGGGGGGGGGGGGGGGGGGGGGGGGGGGGGGGGGGGGGGGGGGGGGGGGGGGGGGGGGGGGGGGGGGGGGGGGGGGGGGGGGGGGGGGGGGGGGGGGGGGGGGGGGGGGGGGGGGGGGGGGGGGGGGGGGGGGGGGGGGGGGGGGGGGGGGGGGGGGGGGGGGGGGGGGGGGGGGGGGGGGGGGGGGGGGGGGGGGGGGGGGGGGGGGGGGGGGGGGGGGGGGGGGGGGGGGGGGGGGGGGGGGGGGGGGGGGGGGGGGGGGGGGGGGGGGGGGGGGGGGGGGGGGGGGGGGGGGGGGGGGGGGGGGGGGGGGGGGGGGGGGGGGGGGGGGGGGGGGGGGGGGGGGGGGGGGGGGGGGGGGGGGGGGGGGGGGGGGGGGGGGGGGGGGGGGGGGGGGGGGGGGGGGGGGGGGGGGGGGGGGGGGGGGGGGGGGGGGGGGGGGGGGGGGGGGGGGGGGGGGGGGGGGGGGGGGGGGGGGGGGGGGGGGGGGGGGGGGGGGGGGGGGGGGGGGGGGGGGGGATGTGTAGGATCCGCCAAACACTTGCGCAAGTTACAAATATGAAACACATCATGCACACCGCTAAGCTCTTGAGGCAATTCTAGCCGATAAGCAACCTTCCCAACCCGTTCAAGAATCTTGAAAGGACCAATATACCTTGGTGCAAGTTTTCCCCGCTTCACAAAACGTACAACACCCTTCCAAGGCGATACCTTCAAAAGTACATAATCACCAACTTCAAACTCCAACGGTCTTCGCCTCACATCGGCATACTTCTTTTGACGTTCACGGGCCAACTGCAACTTCTCCTTAATTTGAGATATTACCTTAGTCGTTTCAATCACAATTTCTGGCCCGATGAGTTGACTCTCCCCAATTTCCGCCCAAGCTAGAGGAGAACGACATACCCTACCATACAATGCTTTAAAGGGTGCCATCTGAATAGTAGCATGATAGCTATTGTTATATGAAAACTCAACTAGCGGCAAATGGTCTTCCCAACTTCCACCGAAATCAATTGCACACGCCCTCAACATGTCTTCAAGTGTTTGAATGGTTCTCTCGGTTTGCCCATCCGTTTGAGGGTGAAACGCCGTGCTCATGTCAAGTCGAGTACCCATGGCTTTTTGAAAGGCTTTCCAAAAATTCGATTTGAAACGGGCATCTCTATCAGAAATGATAGAAATCGGCACTCCATGCTTAGATATTACTTCCTTGATGTACAAACGAGCCAAAGTGTCAAATTTATCGGTTTCACGAATGGCTAAAAAGTGAGCCGATTTCGTTAACCGATCTACTATCACCCAAATCGTGTCACGGCCGCTTCTTGTCTTCGGTAGTTTAGTAATGAAGTCCATTGAAATATGCTCCCACTTCCAATCGGGCATCACCGGTTGTACCAACAACCCGGGTGGCTTCTTGTGATCGGCCTTGACTTGTAAGCAAGTAAGACACTCACTCACATACTTAGCCACATCACGCTTCATGCCCGGCCACCAATACAAGTCTTTCAAATCAAAGTACATCTTATCCGACCCGGGATGGACCGAATAAGGCGATTGATGAGCTTCATTCATAATAAGCGCTCTTAAGTTACCGAAGATAGGAATCCAAAGTCTTTCAACCATGTATAGTCCATTATCATTCTTTCGGTCAAATAGTTGTTCCATACCGTCTAGGCTTTCGTCTCCAAAGTTTTCTGGTAGGGTGGCTTGAACTTGGGCTTCAATGATCCGATCACGAATATTTGGCCCTACCGTGAGGCTCATAGCTCTAGCCCGTCTTGGCTTCACTCTCTCCTTTCGGCTCAAGGCATCGGCTACTACATTTGCCTTGCCCGGGTGATAACGGATGTCACAATCATAATCACTAAATAGTTCTAACCAACGCCTTTGCCTCATATTCAATTCACTTTGGTTAAAGATGTGTTGGAGACTCTTGTGATCGGTATAAATCACACATTTGGTGCCATAGAGATAATGCCTCCAACACTTCAAAGCAAACACAACCGCTCCCAATTCCAAATCATGTGTCGGGTAGTTCTTCTCATGCACCTTCAATTGACGAGAGGCATAAGCAATGACTTTACCCCTTTGCATAAGAACACAACCCAACCCTTGCCCCGAAGCATCACAATAAACAACAAAATCTTCGATCCCATCCGGTAGTGTCAAAATAGGAGCATCACATAACATATCCTTAAGTGTTTGGAAGGCGTTCTCTTGTCTTTCGCTCCATTCAAAATTTCTCTCTTTTTGAGTCAATAGAGTGAGTGGTTGTGCAATACGGGAGAAATTTTCAATAAATCTTCTATAGTAACCCGCCAGTCCGAGGAATTGGCGGATTTCGGATGGCGTTTCGGGTCTTCTCCAATTCTTGACCGCTTCAATCTTGCTTGGGTCCACATGAATACCATCCTTGCTCACTACGTGACCAAGGAAGTGGACCTCTTCCAACCAAAACTCACACTTGGAAAATTTTGCGTACAATTTCTCCTTCCTTAGTAATTCAAGCACTTCACGCAAGTGCTCAACATGCTCCTCCTTCGTCTTCGAGTATACAAGTATGTCATCAATGAATACAATGACAGACTTGTCCAAGTATGGTTGACACACCCGGTTCATCAAGTCCATGAACACCGCCGGTGCATTAGTCAACCCAAAAGGCATTACGGTGAATTCAAAATGACCATACCTTGTGCGAAAGGCCGTTTTGGGGATGTCATCTTCATGTACCCGGAGTTGATGATAACCCGAGCGAAGATCGATTTTTGAAAAGTGCTTAGCACCTTGAAGTTGATCAAATAGGTCATCGATTCTAGGGAGAGGATATCGGTTCTTCACAGTGAGCTTGTTTAATTCCCGGTAATCAATACACATTCTAAAAGATCCATCTTTCTTTTTGACGAATAGAACAGGAGCACCCCAAGGAGATTGACTAGGGCGAATGAAACCCTTTTCTTGGAGTTCCTTGAGTTGAGTTTGTAGCTCTTGCATTTCGGTTAGAGCTAGTCTATAAGGAGCTTTTGCTACGGGCGCGGCTTCGGGAATAAGATTAATACGAAAATCAAGTTCACGGGTCGGAGGTAACCCCGGTAAGTCATCCGGAAAAACATCGGGAAAATCACAAACGATAGGGACGGTCTTCAATTCTACCTTTGAGATGGTAGCACTAAAGACTTTAGAAGTCGAGGAATCGGAGGTTTCACCTTGAACCCTAAGAATTTTACCGTTAGCCAAAGGTATCTTAACAACCCTCTCGCCACAATCAATGGTTGCATTCACCGCCGTCAACCAATCCATACCCACTATAATATCAAAACTACCAATGTCAAGAGGCATAAGGTCAATGAAGAAGTCGACATCTTCTAAAGTCAAGACACATTCCCGAAGTATTTGACTAATTCTAGTTAGTGACCCATTTACCATTTCAATGTCAAGCACATAGTTTAGAGCACATGGATGCACATCAATCAAAGGAACAAAGTTAGAAGACACGAGGCTATAATCGGCCCCGGAATCAAATAGGACGGTTGCATAGAGACCATTAAGGAGAAAAGTACCTGCTACTACGTTGGGGTCATTGCGAGCTTCATTTACATTGGCCGCAAAGGCTCGGCCGCGTGGTTGCACTTGGTGGCCTTGTTGTCCCCGGTTTTGATTAGGCCCGACCATTTGTAGTTGATTGGGATGAACGGCTACTTGAACTTGTTGTCCCACCCATCGAGGACAATTATTTCGGTAGTGGTCACGGCTACCACATTCAAAACATTCGCCTCTTCTTTGGTTACCTTGAGGAGGAACGGCCCGAACAGGAGCCACATTCATTGGGCCCGCTCTTGGAGCTCTACAATCTCTGGAGAGGTGCCCGACTCGGTTACAATTATAGCACGCCTTGCATTGGGCATTGGCGGGGTGATGTTGGTTGCATCTCCCACAGAAAGGATGAGGTCCCGGGAAAGCTTTCCTAGTTGGCTCCACCGCCGCCATTATTCTACCCCTATTTGCATTCTTGGGGTCAAACCTCCCCACTTTCCTTACTCCGCTCGACTCTCCCACTTCTTTCCTCTTGCTAGATGAGGATTTACTCAAAACGCCACACCTCAATAAATCTTCCGTCACACTCCCGGCTTGGTTGACCGCATTAGCCAAAGAAGTAGGCATGTTGGAGTTTACATAAGATCGGACTTGAGGATTTAAGCCCAATACAAACTTCTGGATGGCCTGTGACTCGGTACCCACCAAGTGAGGAATGAGGGTGGACAACTCTTGAAATCGTCTCACATAGCCCTTGTAGTCGGCTCCCTCCATGTTGAGATTAGCAAACTCGATAGTCAAGTTTTGTAGTTCATAGGGAGGACAAAACTTTGCTTTTACTTTGTTTTTGAAGTCAATCCACTCCAAATTTTGAGTCCGCCCCAATGTTATCTCCTGGTTCCACCAACTCAGGGCGTCATGCCTAAACATGCCGGATGCATAGGAAATCCGGTCATCATAGATGCAATGACTCCTTTCAATCACCGCTTCAATCGCCTCAAACCATCTTATACATTCCGTGGGACCCCCTTTCCCATCGAACTCCGGTGCCCCACAACTTTTAAAATCTTTAAATATGCACCCTTGACGGTATCCCCCATATTGATTATTCATGGGCATTCCGACATTAACACCCACTGGTCCCTCTTCTTCATTTTCTACATCATGGGGTTGAGCATCTTCATTATCTACGTTTTCTGGGGCTTCATTGTTTTGAGCCACATTATTTTGCCCAAGACTTGCCGTGACTTGAGCAATGATGGTTGGCATGATGCCGGCGACCGTTTGAGCGATTACCTCGGCCAAGTTTGGCTCAGGAGCTCCACCACGACCCCTACCACGGCCCCTACCACGACCTCTACCACGGCCCCTACCACGGCCCCTACCACGGCTCCTACCCTTGCACCTCCTCCTGTACTTCCGGTTGAGCTTCCGGTTGAGGCTTCCTCTTCAGCCCTACCACGGCCCCTACCACGGCCCCTACCACGGCCCCTACCACGGCCCCTACCACGGCCCCTACCACGGCCCCTACCACGGCCCCTACCATGGCTCAGGAACCACCACGACCCCTTCGGCCCCTACCACGACCCCTACCACGGCCCCTACCACGGCCCCTACCACGGCCCCTACCTCGGCCAAGTTTGGCTCAGGAGCTCCACCACGACCCCTACCTCGGCCCCTACCACGGCCCACCACGGCCCCACCACGGCCCCTACCACGGCCCCTACCACGACCTCTACCACGGCCCCTACCACGGCCCCTACCACGGCCTCTACCCGGCCTCTACCTCCCTGTACTTCCGGTTGACCCGGAGGCTACCTCGGCCAAGTTTGGCTCAGGAGCTCCACCACGACCCCTACCCGGCCCCTACCACGACCTCTACCACGGCCCCTACCACGGCCCCTACCACGACCCCTACCGGCCCCTACCACGACCTCTACTACGGCCCCTACCACGGCCCCTACCACGGCCCCTACCACGGCCCCTACCCTTGCACTTCTGGTTGAGCTTCCGGTTGAGCCACGGCCCCTACCACGGCCCCTACCACGGCCCTTACCTCGGCCAAGTTTGGCTCAGGAGCTCCACCACGACCCCTACCACGGCCCCTACCACGACCTCTTCCATGGCCCCTACCACGGCCCCTCCACGACCCCTTCAGGCCCCTACCACGACCCCTACCACGGCCCCTACCACGGCCCCTACCACGGCCCCTACCTCGGCCAAGTTTGGCTCAGGAGCTCCACCACGACCCCTACCCGGCCCCTACCACGACCTCTACTACGGCCCCTACCACGGCCCCTACCACGGCCCCTACCACGGCCCCTACCCTTGCACTTCTGGTTGAGCTTCCGGTTGAGCCACGGCCCCTACCATGGCTCAGGAACCACCACGACCCCTTCGGCCCCTACCACGACCCCTACCACGGCCCCTACCACGGCCCCTACCACGGCCCCTACCTCGGCCAAGTTTGGCTCAGGAGCTCCACCACGACCCCTACCCGGCCCCTACCACGACCTCTACACGGCCCCTACCACGGCCCCTACCACGGCCCCTACCACGGCCCCTACGCACCTACTTCCGGTTGAGCCACGGCCCCTACCACGGCCCCTACCATGGCTCAGGAACCACCACGACCCCTTCAGGCCCCTACCACGACCCCTACCACGGCCCCTACCACGGCCCCTACCACGGCCCCTACCTCGGCCAAGTTTGGCTCAGGAGCTCCACCACGACCCCTACCCGGCCCCTACCACGACCTCTACCACGGCCCCTACCACGGCCCCTACCACGACCCCTACCCTTGGCCCCTACCACGACCTCTACTACGGCCCCTACCACGGCCCTACCACGGCCCCTACCACGGCCCCTACCCTTGCACTTCTGGTTGAGCTTCCGGTTGAGCCACGGCCCCTACCACGGCTCAGGAACTTCACCGCGACCCCTACCACGGCCCCTACCACGACCTCTACCACGGCCTCTACCACGGCCCCTACCTCACCACATTCATCACATTGAATTCAAGCTATCATACAATAGGTCTTAACTACGAACTCACACGGGGATTCACATAATTCACATTGCACACGAATTCCTAACCATGCATGCTATATGAAGAGTTTTAACTTAAGCCGTAGTCTAGGTCAAACCGCTAATTCTCTACGACCACGCATGGGCCACCATTCTGTAACACCCCAAGCCGAGGCTCGGAATATCACGGAAAACACATAGCACCAGGTGGAATTACAATAGAACAAACTAAATGCAATTATAGATTCGGTGAATCCAAAACATAACAAAGCAAGTAACAAAATACAACAGGAGCAAATAGCCATCAAAGTTAACATAATAACATCCAAAGATGGCAAACGATCCTAAGTATAATGCAAAAAGGCAGGCCAATGAATCCTTGATCCATGAGGTCCATAGTCCGGGTTAAACCGCAAGCGAAGCAACTAAACTCCACGCCCTGGGAGAACCTGATTACCTGAAAAGTGTACTAAGCATAGTCAACACAAGGTTGGTGAGTTCGTAGAAATGGTTCGTAAAGAACCCACGATAATAATCACAATATACGAATAGAGGCTAGGCATGACTTACAGCGAGCCTCTAAGTAACCCAATAAGGTCCAACAACAAGATTACACAAGACAAGTAAATGTGTAATAAGAATGCACAATGATATGCGAATCAATGTAAGTGCCAATGCATGAATAAGCCAACATGCCTATCCTATGCGTGAACTCCGTCACCTATGCAACGATACCCTTCTGTCATTACAATGAACAAGGCTGTATCTCAAAATCATCGAGATATATATGTCTATATACTCGGGGTCACGTTCTACATCCAAAATGGGTGCATACATCTATGCACCAGGATGTCGGCAATCCCCTGCCGAGGGCTCATCAACGATGTATGCAATGCTTACAATCAAATGTAAATGCATAAATCATAAACCAACAATCAATATACGATGAACCTGTGCCACAATCAATATACGATGAACCTGTGCCAACAATCAATATTCCTCAAACATAAGCCTACTATCAACATTCATCAACCATAAGCCTACTATCAACATTCATCAATCATAAACCACTATTCACAATTTAAACCAACTATACGTACATATACTTCAGAGGATTTTACTTTCTTCAAGTCCTAGATGCTTATATATAGGGTCACCCGCAGCCTTCCCACCACATCTAAAACCCAATGAAGGCATAACCGACTTCCATGTATGTACGTCTATCCTAATATATATATATATATATATATATAATATAAAAATCAATCAAACGAAACGAATATATATATATATATATATATATATATATATATATATATATATATATATATATATATATATATATATATATATATATATATATATATATATATATATATATATATATATATATATATATATATATATATATATATATATATATATATATATATATATATATATATATATATATATATATATATATATATATATATATATATATATATATATATATATATATATATATATATATATATATATATATATATATATATATATATATATATATATATATATATATATATATATATATATATATATATATATATATATATATATATATATATATATATATATATATATATATATATATATATATATATATATATATATATATATATATATATATATATATATATATATATATATATATATATATATATATATATATATATATATATATATATATATATATATATATATATATATATATATATATATATATATATATATATATATATATATATATATATATATATATATATATATATATATATATATATATATATATATATATATATATATATATATATATATATATATATATATATATATATATATATATATATATATATATATATATATATATATATATATATATATATATATATATATATATATATATATATATATATATATATATATATATATATATATATATATATATATATATATATATATATATATATATATATATATATATATATATATATATATATATATATATATATATATATATATATATATATATATATATATATATATATATATATATATATATATATATATATATATATATATATATATATATATATATATATATATATATATATATATATATATATATATATATATATATATATATATATATATATATATATATATATATATATATATATATATATATATATATATATATATATATATATATATATATATATATATATATATATATATATATATATATATATATATATATATATATATATATATATATATATATATATATATATATATATATATATATATATATATATATATATATATATATATATATATATATATATATATATATATATATATATATATATATATATATATATATATATATATATATATATATATATATATATATATATATATATATATATATATATATATATATATATATATATATATATATATATATATATATATATATATATATATATATATATATATATATATATATATATATATATATATATATATATATATATATATATATATATATATATATATATATATATATATATATATATATATATATATATATATATATATATATATATATATATATATATATATATATATATATATATATATATATATATATATATATATATATATATATATATATATATATATATATATATATATATATATATATATATATATATATATATATATATATATATATATATATATATATATATATATATATATATATATATATATATATATATATATATATATATATATATATATATATATATATATATATATATATATATATATATATATATATATATATATATATATATATATATATATATATATATATATATATATATATATATATATATATATATATATATATATATATATATATATATATATATATATATATATATATATATATATATATATATATATATATATATATATATATATATATATATATATATATATAAACACATATACGCAACTAATGAAAAACACGGCAAAACCCTAATTAGGGTTCCAAAGCGTTTCTCGACGTTAAATGGTTTCTAAGACTCTTAATCAATGTTATATAAGATAAGAAGTGAATTAGATTAAGACTCGGCGCTTAAAATGGTCCAGAAAGTCAAAATAGGTCAAACAAGGAAAGTTCAGAATTACAAAGGCCGTAACTTACGGTCAGTATGGGCGTAAGGTACGGTGGCATTTTTACAACAGGCGTAAGCTACGGAGGAAAGGGGCGTAAGCTACGCTGGGCAAGTTTTGACGGGGCGTAAGGTACGGTCAGTATGGGCGTAACCTACGGCCCTCTAGAAATGTCATTTTTGGCGTAGAAGTTGGCGTAAACAGTTAGATTTTGGCGTAAGGTCAAAATTGAAGATAGGGATAGGCGTAAGCTACGGCCCTCACTGGCGTAACCTACGCCCAAGCAAAATAGACCTGGCGTAACCTACGGCCCTAAGGGGCGTAGGTTACGCCCCATACTGGGCAGCAACACCATCAGCAGCAACAAGTGCAGAAAATAAGAACCCAAACCCCCAATTTCGACCCAAACCATACCAAAACGATTTGTAAAGACTTTTAACCCATTTTGAAGTATAATCAAACATCATTAACCATAAATACACATAACCCAACCCACAAATTCGACCAAAACATCATAATCACTCACAAATCATTCAAACCCTAACCCTAACCCTAATTTCCATTTTTACCATTTACAAGTCTTGGAATCACATCAAAACGACTAGAAACATAAAAACAAGCATAAATGGAAGTAAGAGAGTTGAATTAGACTTACACAAACTTCTCCTTGAGCTAGAACCCAATTTAGGTCAAAATGGCCAAAGCTTGAACTAGAAACTTCAAGTTATGATTAAATGAAGATTATGAGGCAACAATGATGATGATTCTTGCACTATGGTAGCTCCAAAACACTAATTTGATGCAATGAGGGTGAAGAAATGAATTGAGATGGTTCCTTGCCTTTTTACTTAGAGAGAAAGAGAGGAAAGATAGATAGATAGAAAATGAGAGGGGGAAAAGAGATAAGGGGGAGAAATGGGTCTTGGGGGCTGGTGGGTCATGGACTACCCACGGGCCGACCCGTTTCCCCTCTCAAGTCACAATACAATTAATTACCCATTTAAATACCGACTACACATACAACGACCCGACCAACATACCACATAGTCATATAATCACAAATGGGCCCAATTATTTCATTCAACAAGTTTGTTAGTCAAATTACACAAAAGTCAACGGGTCAAAATTCACGGATGTTACAATATATCTTTCAATTTCATCGTGATTACCAGATCTTGTATTGATGTCAAGTTGTAGATTATGGTCTTGAGGTTTGATCATGAATAGATTATGTTTTGAAATCGAAAATTGATAGTTTTCGGGTGTATAATCGATTCCATATTATGTGTAAGAGATTGTAGATCAACCGATGACATCAAGTCATAAATTGAGACATATTTTGGGTGTATCCAAGTTCTATAGGTTGTAGAGGTTTTCTATGCTTGTTTGATAGTCGAAATAGTTTGCAAAACAAAAGGTTCTTTAAGACTGAAATTTCAGTCATCTTGAAAATCATCATAGAAAATTCATGTGAATGAGTTAGGAGATGAAACTTATACTTTTGAAAAGATCTATGTGTCCTCTAAATTCCATATGAACTAAGTTTCTTCTGGTTTTGCCCGGAAATAAGTAAAAAAAATGTTGATTTCCAGAACTAGTCAGATTTAGAACGAATGATGCAAGTCTGTTTTGTATAATCATAACTCATTCACCATAGATCCTCAAGAGTCAAACCTTACATTTTTGAAAGGTCTTTGAGTGCCCTGAAAATGTCCAGAACTGAGTTTTGTTGTATCTGGTCTTCTTGATGGCCAAAAGTCGTTGGCAAGTGAATGGCGCAAAGCTGGAAACGTTCTGAAATTTCCTTGTTTAGCACTTATGCTTTGTTGTAGCTTATAGGTTGATCTTATATTTGTTCTAGGTACCCGGGAATACTTTTCAAGCACCTTAACTTGTTAATTGGTTGTTGTTGAACTCCTTTAAGGTAAGATAACATCTTTTATCACATGAGGGACAACAAAACATAGTTTTCATAAGTTAACTTCCCCCAAATGAATGTTTGTATGCTTGTATGATCCGGGAATATATGGGAGGTTGCTATGGCATTGATTATGATTGTCATTGATGATGAATAGTAATAGTATGCATGATATGATTAAATGATAGGATGTATATGTTATATTATGATGAAATGATGAAATATTTATGTTGCAATAATATGA
Organism: Erigeron breviscapus; assembly: GCA_034093135.1. NCBI lineage: Eukaryota > Viridiplantae > Streptophyta > Magnoliopsida > Asterales > Asteraceae > Erigeron > Erigeron breviscapus. Next base: position 89,901,855 of record CM067172.1, read on the forward strand.
TGATATGAAGTTATAAAGATAAGATGATATGATGCTAATATGACATGACGATATGATGTTACTATGAAATAACGATATGATGTTATGAATGATACGTTGATAAGATGATAAAATGATATGACGATGTGATGCTAATATGTGATGAGGATATGATGATGTATGTATGTCATATGATTATTTGCGTGGCTTGAACACCTAGTCACTAGACTTATATAGGTTTGCCATGACACGTGCACGATTAAGGGCCCTAAAGTAAAGTAAAGATATATGTGATTAGTTTAGGTGAAGTTAGCTTAAGCTAATAAAGTTAAGAAGTCTCGAACATATGTTAGATGTTGTGTTAAGCTTAACTCATGCTAGTTCCTCGGAGCTAGTGTGTACTTCGTCACGTCGTATGGAATTCATGATACCTCTCGTGGCATAGTTACGTATGAGTGTATCTGGGTGGAGTAACTAACCACTACACGTGCAAAGGATAGACGGTATACTCAGTTGGAATGGCATAGTCTTTCCTTAACGACGACGATGGACCACCGTAAGGTCTACCCATCAAGTCGGGTGTGAGGACGCCATGTAAGGTCTTATGACCGCCTACACATAACCCCGCATCCCTCAGATAAGTGGCTTATGTCACTTAGCCTATGTCTAGGCAAAAGAAACGTAAAAAAGAAAGTAAAGAAAAGAAAGAATGTAAAGTATGAAAGGATATGCACAATTAAGAATACGATGAATCCTAATGTGTTACGTTTATGTTGTGTAGGTGATAACTCTTATGTGATATGATATATGTTATGATGATTACGTGATATTAACATTTATGAAATGCTTTTGTTAATATATAACGAATCGGTAAACGTTTTTTAAATACATGTTATCTTACTTAGCTTTTAAAGTTAACACTTGCTCTTTTGATAACGTTGTACCCTCGGGTTAAGCAGGATTGAGTTAGTGAAAGAATTGGCTTGGTGAGGCGGGTAGATGCTTTAAAGAAGATATTTAGTTTTCGACTTGCCTAAATAATCATGATTAGCCATTTATGATGGTTGGCTACATTTATTATGATTTATGTTATGTAATATTATGTTGGTATTTATGTTTATGTCATTTCTGCATTATCTTATATTATTATAATGATATGAATTCGTAACACCACTTTTAGTAAATGAATCAACTGTTATGGGTTGGTTATGTTTTATAAAGATATTTTCCACAAAGTTAACGTCATTAGGCAAAAGTTTTTGAAAATCCAGATTTTTAAATGACGGGTGTTACAAGCACCCCATCGTTCATGTTCCACTGAGCTGAGAGCACTAAGGTCCAAACTGATCCAATTCCGTTGTTGTCGAGATATTGCTCCATTGGGAGAGGTTGCCTGTGGCAGAAGCATCATGGGAAGATGAGGAAGATTTCTACACTAGATTTCCCGACTTTAAAAAGCTTTGATTTCCTTCAAGCATTGTCCTCCATTCCTTGTTTGAGGACAAACAATCTTAAAGGGGAGCGTATTGTTACGTATTAAATCAATAAAGAGTGTTGTAGGTAATACTTTTAATAGTTCAAGGGGGTTTTGTTGTAACAGTCATTAGTTAAGGGTAGAAGTTGTTAAGAATGAAACTTAATTTGTTAGTGATGGTTATTAGACATTATATAAGGTGTATTCATCTTCTCTATCAATATAATCAAATCATATTTTGTGTGAAAGTCACATTCCCTCTTCTCTCTGTATCAAAATTTTATAAAAAAAAGGTTAAAAATATAATGCAAAATTGTATACTAATATAGACAATGTGAATTTTTAATAGGCTAGACATTAAATAGTTTTACAAATAAAAAAAACCTAGCCGTTGATTTAGTTTATTTTCATGGTACATGTATTAGGGTTTTGATCATTTGAAAACTAAAATTTTCGTGAAAACTAGAAAACTGGCCAAAACACACTATGATCTGAATTTAACACAATGTGTTTTTAGAAAACACATTGTGTTAAGTTCATATCACTGTGTGTTTGAACAATTATCTGATTTTCACGCGATATCAAAAACACACTTTGATTCAAAACTTAACACAATGTGTTTTTAGATTACACAATAAAAACACATTGTGTTTTTAGAAAACACAATTAAAACACATTGTGTTAAATTCAGATCACAGTGTGTTTTATCCAGTTTTCTAGTTTTCACAGAAAATTTAGTTTTCAAATAAACATTTCACACATGTATTAATACATAATTAAATATCACGCAATTAGTTTCTTTTTTTCCAAAAAAAAATTCTATCAATATATGCTATACAAGAATTAAGATGTTAGATCATTCGTAAATTTTATCCATTTTTCTTAATTGTCATTTTATAACTCTCTTTTATTATTTTTGTCTTCGTTGATGAATAGGCAAGTATATTATCATGATAACATTTAAATAACATATTGAGAATTTGCAATGCGGTATCTTAGACACGGTCTAAACATGTCATGGATCCACTAATTTTTTGCAATTATTTTTTTTGTTGACGATTTTATTTTCTCTCTTTGTCCTTTTGGTGTTTTAATTAAAGGAAAAATTAAAAAAAAACAACTAATTGGATGCGTTTTATTGTTATTTTTATATACATTGTTGTCAAGATATATCGTTATTTTTTTTTATTATAGTTGCTATTTTATCATTTATTTTGTTTTGAACTCACTTTTATCATAACTTCTTTAACCGTGCAACGCACAAGTTTAATCTAGTAATATATATACTATTAAACATATGGCATTGAGTTGCTGTATCCAGGTTTTTACTTTAAACCTAAAAGCCACGCGTGGCAAACCCTTAAATGGTGTTAAAGAGTTAAAAATTAAAAAAGGACCGAATATTACAAAATAAAAAGTTGAAGACGGGAGTCGAACCCACTAACAAACAGACAATGGTAAGACCCAAGACCAGTTGAACAAAATTATAATTTATTTAATACTTGCGAAACTTTATATTAAATGGGCTTATGAACAGTTACCGTTCATAAGCACGCCCAATATTATTAATAAAATGTCACTTTAAATATTGGGGAGTAATCGGTTGGGCTAGGGTTTATGAATGGGCTCAAGTGTGGGTTAAACACAAAAGGTGCTACTATGCTAGAACCAGTGTTTTCTATGGTTATTAAAACCGGACCGGACCGCCCGGTCAAACCGGTCGGGTATCCAGGTTTTTAAATACTGGCTGGTTTAACTTAAAATATATGGAAAATAAACGTTGAAAGCCAGCCTCGATTCTACAACGGGCTTACCATTGGACCAACTTGTGTTAGCTTGAAAGATTTCTCATGTAATAAACATAACCCTTAACTGCTTTTAATACAAAATAGCAATAAATGACTTAAAATAATGTGTAAAACTCGAGAGTCAAACTTGGGATAACGAAATTATGACATGCGCTATGATCCAAAATTAATTTTGCTTTATTTTTCAACTATTTAAGTTTTATACCTACATATAGTTCTAATATTTTTTTATAATAATAAGAAAATAAAAGACCGGTTTTTCTGGTCCGGTCCAACCGGTTGAACCTTGAACCTCCCACAAGACCGGTTTGACGGATGGTCCATGTTTTCAGAACCAGACGTCGAACCGGTCTAGTGGGAGGTTCAAGGTTCAACCGGACTGGAAAAACCGGGTCTTCTATTTTTTATTATTATCAAAAATCTTTATATATACTAAAAGACAACTGACCTAATAGCTTATTAACCAATCATAGCTCTCGATTTTATCAAATTGGAATTGATGATGTCATTATTAATTTAAATATAAATTAAAAATCCTAATAATCATTATCCAAATATATTAGTATATTATATTTATATTAATATTTGTAGAAAAATCTCACTAATTTACACTTTTTTGTTTTCCATCAATAATTTACACTTTTTACCCTCACTAAATACTTAATTTATAATTATTTTAATCTACACTTTTTTGTTTTCAATCACAAATTTACATTTTTTAACCATTATATCCAATATAATAGATAATGAATAATAACTGATATATATCCAATAGAATAAAATAATACTAAATAATAATAATATATAATCAATAGAATAATAGCTATTATATATCTTAATATATACGTTCTATCATATAAATATAAAATTAATTACTAAAAAATAAATAAAATCTAACGTAAATATATTAAGATTTTAAAAGTAATTGTACTATTATCCTTTTTTTGAAGTATTGGTAGATGAACAGGTAATCCACTTCCATTAATATATTATTCATAACATGTATTTATCTTAAAAATTGACTGTAAATTTATTTATTAACAGGGCAAAAAGATATATAACTCAATCCATTATTCATTGATTCCGAACTTTGGACATCTACTTGAAGAATGAGCGTTCCGATTAATCTCAAACTTTCAAGTAAAATTCACCCACTCAATGTTTCTGCTAGCTAAACATGCATGTAAGCTCAACTTTTTGGATGAAACATCTATCTTTATTTTTAATTATGTTCTTAACATCTTTCACGATTATTTTTTGGCTATTTTTCTTTTGAGTTAATAAGACTTTTTAGCTTGCATATAGTTAAACTTTGATAATAATCTAATCTTTATAACAATGTAAACCCGTGTATTTGACACGGGTCTAAAATCTAGTATAGAACTATATGTAGGTATAAAACTTAAATAGTTGAAAAATAAAGCAAAATTAATTTTGGATCATAGCGCATGTCATAATTTCGTTATCCCAAGTTTGACTCTCGAGTTTTACACATTATTTTAAGTCATTTATTGCTATTTTGTATTAAAAGCAATTAAGGGTTATGTATATATCGAAGCTGGCTTTCAACATTTATTTTCCATATACTTTGTTAAACCGGCTCGTTTTTAAAAACCTGAATACCTGACTGGTTCGACCGGGCGGTCCGGTCCGGTTTTAATTTACCATGGATAGAACAAAATTAAACTACGTACAATTTAACTAATTACAAATCATGTTAAAACCAAATACAAAAATGAAAATCAAAGTAAAGTAAGATTAAGTTTAACAAAAATAGAATTAAATATGTAATGCTACACCTTTAAAAAGGGTAAATCTCTAATTTAAAATAGATATTAAAGATGTATTTAAAAATAGATATTAAAGATATATATTTTAATGAATGGGCATTTAAGATACTTGGATAATTAACACTTAATTAGATGATAAATATCATAAAACTTATTAAAAATACGTGGGGCTTAGTAGGTGTTACGAGCCAAAACAATATTGATGAGTGACCACCATCCTTATCTTTTTTTTCTTTAACCATGTCACATTTTAGTTTTTTATTTAACTAGTTAATTAAGCAGAGATTAACCCGGACATATTAATAAAAGTTTTAAAACCAAAAATATATTTAAAATATGTATATAATGTTTGTTATTGATATATTATAACTTGATATGAAGATAGTAAATCGAACTAACACAATAAATTTAAATTAAGAGTAACTAATATTTTAGTCATCTACAATATATATATAACAAAGTTCTAAATTCTTTTATGAATAAGTAAGGACCGTTAGATGAGTTCGAACTTTTGATTGCAACCTCTTAGATCAAAATAATTATTTTATTCTTTCTTAAGCACGACATTAACCCCTCTACTTTATATATTTAGACAAAATATTACCTTGTGTAATTAAATAGAGTAATATTATAATATAATATAATAATAATACTATAATTAACTTATGTAAATTTGGAAAAACGGTTTCCGAATACAAAAACTAAAATACGAACCATAATAGTTTTGAATTTAAATATACAATTATTTGTTCTTAACCAATTCATTACTTATGCTTTAGCCTTTATGTATTGAAAAAGTTATCTTTTTTAGCCCTGTTTTCTTTACTACCTAATACACTTAATAATTAAGAACTTAATACATTCAGTCAAATTTCATGTCTCTTTTATGACTTAATAAACAAAAATAACCGTCAATTACCTTTATTATACTTAATACATACAGACATTATCTATACATTATCTATACATTCAGTCATTTAATATACTCCGCACTTAATGACTAAAAAAAGAAACGAGCCCTTAATAAACAAAAATAACCGTCAATTATCTATTTTTTACTTAATACATACAGCATTATTTATACATTATTTATACATTCAGTCACTTAATATATTCAGCACATAATGACTAAAAAAGATATTTGTTCTTAACCAATTCAT
>CM067172.1:89913065-89928065 GCA_034093135.1 Erigeron breviscapus
AACCAAAAGAGGTTATTTGAAAATACATCATAAGTTAAACTTTCACTTGTAACGTTAATAATTAAAACCATTAATTATTGAAAACATTAGTTTAGAAATTAATAAACAAGCATTGATAAAAAAAATCAAGTTAGTTTATCTAACTAACATTTAATCTAATAGTTAAAACAAGTTTAATTATCTAGCAATTAATTAATATATAATTAAACTAATCAACTAACTATTAATTAGATATCTAAATGCGGAAGAGTTAATAAAGCAATTAAACAATTCAATTCTCATACCCAAGATCAAACGTGCATACAATATAGTAAAACTAAACAAAGAAGAAAGAAACACTAACCTATTTTAAAAGCCCGACGAAAAATTATTCTCCAGGAGAATAACCCTACTTCCAAACCGCAACCGAACTGAGAATCCCGTCACGTACGAGAAATAGAACTCCTCAATTGTCTCATACACGCAAGCAACTCACCCACGCTAGCTTCGTGCTATCAACAACTTGATTTATTAAAAGTTAAAAAACTTTTAATAAATAAGAGTGACTGAAATATTAAACTAGAAAGTCGATCAAACTTGCACATCAAAAGGATGTGGGATTCGACCAACTCAAAAGGAGAAAAATAAAAGAGATTTTGGTGCAAGAGAAAAATGGTAGAAAGGCTTTGTCTTTATAAGAAGCAAAAAGTCTTGGAATTTTTACTTCTACCAATGTGGGATGGCATAAGAAAATTCCTATTTTTCTTCTCCCCTTTAAACCCAACTAATTAGGTTTCTTTTCTTTTTTGGAACTACATAAACATGTAAAAGTCGACCAAGAAGAACTCACATCGGGATATTATGCAGAAAGAAAGAGAAATAGAGGAAGATGTTTAACGGAAACGGTTTTTTCCCCTAAACTCTACACACCTAGTCATTTCAAAACTCTACACACCTAGTCATTTCAATATATATATATATATATATATATATATAGTGATATGTTTATAGGGTCTTTGTGTCATTGATAAAGAGTCTTATATAGTTGAAACATCGTTATCATGAACATTATCACCATCAATTTGAGGTTGGTTTCACTTTAATGTTTTGAAATAAATGTGACTTTTTTATAGTTGAAACATCACTATCATGTAAAGTTGGATCATGTGAGGTACCATCAATATGAAGTTAGTTTCACTTTAATGTTTCAAAATAAATGTATAGTATGGTGAAACATCATCATGTAAAGTTGTATCATGTGAGGTAGGTTCCACTTCAATGTCTAGAAATAAATGTAGGGCCCATAAATGTATGACATTGATAAAGACTTTTGTACAATTCATAACTTTGTGCAAAATTTGGAACATCATCTAAAGTTGGAACATGTGAAATTGGTTTGATGTCTTAAAATAAATGTATTATGTAATGCGTATTATCCCACACAAACATACAAACAAATACCAAAAAAAAAAGACACAAATTTAATGAACTTGATCATATAAAATCTTCATAAAATAAATGACTGGTTATCAGAGTTTTTTATCGAGCAACTTTCAAAAATGTCATAGTATACCAACACATAAGAATTTCTTTTTTTATTTATTTTCATTTAATAAAGTCATTTTATCATTCAAAAATGTTGTTTTACAACTCAATCTTACAACCTGGACATGTCCCCTAGGATTGTAAGACATGGCTAACATAAATTACATATATACAATGACTTCCATAGTTCCATTCATGCCCCTAACTATAAAACTAGGGTGGGAATTCCTTCAAGTTAATCTCGACCTTGAATTAAAATCAATGGTCAACTCAATATCGATTTTTAAATCTTAAACTTTGATTTTAATCTAAAAGTTAATATATTTTCAACTTTACTCCTCAAGTTGGGATAACTTGAGGGGATCTCTACCCATAACATTATTCACGCATAAGACTGTAAGTTGAACTTTGCAGGGCCTCATGTTTCTTTAGGTATTCTGAAGTTTTATCAACTCGTTCACTTGTAATCTATCCTATAACTAAAAGAGGAGATTGGCTATACACATGGCACTACTAAGAGCCCTATTTAGGCCTAAAACTCCCTCATAATTACTCTAGGTGCTCTCTCCTCTTTTTTTTAAATTTTTTTCATTTTTTTATGCTTATTAAATAGATAATTATATTATAATTATACTTAAAACACTATTATAAATCTTTTCCTATCAAAACAAATCTTTTAATTTTAAAGATATATATTATCCTTAAAACTCTCCTAATAAGTTATTATATATACAACCTAAATTTTTATTAATCATTCTCATTCATATCATTCTCATTCTTCATTCTATTCTTCTATCTTTAAAAAAAATCACGGTCATATAGCTTCTCAACAAAAAAAACATACGTTTTTATATCACTTTAATTTATTTTTGGTATTTTGTTCATGTTTGTTCATTATTTGATATTAAATTGTTATGTTATTGTTAATTTTCATCTCTTTTAATTTATTTTGTTGTCAATTGTAGATTGAATATAGTTTATGTTTTTTATGCGTATGTTGTTATCTTAGTTTTGAGTCCTTAACTTCCGGATCATTAAGGTCCTTATATTTTCTTCATTCAAGTTTGAGTTATTTCATAGTATTTTATTTCATATTTAGTTAGCCAAAAGGTTGTTTCAATTTCGTTGGACTCTGTCAAGTAGCTCAACCGCTTCTAATGCGAGAAAACCAAAAAGACATTTATTATAAAAATTCCACTTAGATTTGCAAACTTCTATAATTTATTATAAAAACTTACAAATTGAAATGAAATCTAAAAGACATAAGTTTTGAAACCATCCATCACAACAGGTTCGAGCCAACATTTTACTTATTTTTTTTTATACTTATTCTTTGGATATTTTATCTCAACTTGCTATTTTATTCTTTTGTATGTTACCTATTTATTTATTTAGTAAATGTATAGCTATAATTCATTGATACTATCATCTATAATACTCATCGTTTCAAACAAAACCTGTAAGATATTTTTTGAATCTATCCGTCCATTGGACGAGCCCTAGTAAGTCTATATAACACTATGATCTTGCCATTCTCATGTTTCTTTAGGTATTCTAATTTTATCAACTCGTTCACTTGTAATAAAGTCTATATAACACTATGATCATGCCATTCATTTTCTATACTCTGAAATAAGTCAGTCTCTTTTAGTTAACGCTCTTCTTGGGAGAAATTGCTCAAACGATAAGCAAGTTTATTGGTCTAAATATGAACATCCCTAGTTATATTCGGAAATCATGTATCCACAGTTTTTAGTAAGAAACAACCTCAAACTTAGAGAATGGCCATGTATGGTATACTTCTGCTCCACTTATAACTTTTCAAGATTGTGAAACAAATTTAAAACTAAATTAATAAACTCAACTGCTTGGAAAATATAGGGACCCATGGTGTGAATCTCCCTATTTATGAACACAAGCCACCTTCCACCAAGGGCTGACTGGCTAACTATATTTTACATATGTTTATAACATTAAATAAGATGTGATGTTACTCCGTATTATTCTATACATCATTCATCATGTTTACAAGAATGGTTTGTGTCAAAATCTAAAAAAATTATGGATGTATTGTCCTTTGTACGCTGTGCTCTCGCCTCCCCTAACAATGAATTGACAATTTTCTCTGCTGAATTTTCTTCAGAAGTCGCAGCATTTCTATCTCTTGCCTGCATAAAAAATCAGCTAACAAGTGAGTTGACATGAATGCAACTGAAATGTTCGAGGTTGAATGTGTATGTGTAACCTGATGGACGAGTTGGATGGCCTTCTTAGAGTTAACAACATCCCAAAACCCGTCACTGCATCCAAATTTGCCATTTTAGAATCAGTAAATACAGACAACACAAAGCTTGTTTCAGTTTCTAAAAACCCACTACAAGGAAGTAAACATAAAGATTAACACATATATTCATAGTACACATGATGAGGTAAGAAAAGCTTGTTTCAACTTCCTAATACATTATAAGGAACCAATTATCAACTCACGTAACGAGAAAATTTCGATACACATTCTTAAGAATTGAAGACAATTAATACTAAATGGCAGATTTTACTCAAGTCTATTCACATTTTTAAGTAAAGCACTTCATTTACAAACAGCATTATCCTACTCAGATTAACATCCATTTTCGATACATAATGACCCAAAAGGTTACCTAATAAGACGAGGCCTCTTCAGTTGTCCACATCTCCACCATGTTAACCCAGCTTCTTATGCATTTTTGAAAAGAATATACTAACACAAATCACCACATATTCAATTATTCACGCTGTTGCCCCTAATGCGACTAAACCCCCAAACGATTGGTTAGTGTGGCAGGGATAGGCACTAAAATGACGCATCAAAATGAAAGTGGCAGGTTAAGGGGAAAATGGTCTTGTGATTAAAATTAGGGAGTAAAAACCAAGTTGCTAGTCTTTCAGAAAAAAACTTAAATTGCCTACAACTGAAACGGCCCAAAAAGAGGTGGTCTTCGAACTAGTCATTAATGATCGGCTTTCTGTCATACAATTGATGCTAAAAAACTAAAAACTAGCGGTGTATTGGAATTTGGAGATAACCAAACTCTACAACTAGAAAGTTTGATCAAATTGCACCAAACCAATCATTATTATGTTTCCTTGGTTTAGGAGGTTACCATCTTGAGAACTGAATAGATATAAAATCAGCTGTATAACCTTATTATCTATTTACCAAGCAAATTATATAAACCTAATACACTTAATTACCCCTAACATTTAATCATTTAGATATAAAACGGAAATTTTCAGACTACTATAATTGATAATTATAATTTATGCTTGCATATGGGTGTCTTGTAACGTGTGAAGATAAATCTAATTGTAAAACAAAACAAGTTGAATTGCAAATCTAGTTCGGTTTTAATGTAGTTTGACGGCTCAGTTTAAAAAACTGGAACTGATAACAATTTCACCTATTCAGTTCGGATTATTACCGATCAAACAGCCCTACCCTAAAAGCTATGCTAATGATCAACACCACATATATTACATATGACAGGCAAACCTTATGCCTAATTCAGTTAATCTACACCTATCTAAAGGCAGTAGGACACATGTACTATAGTGATTATTAACTAAAAGACGATAATGAATCAAGAGCAACAAAAACCTATGATAGATAGAATGAGACTGGGAATTGCAATAGAAAGAATGAGGGATCACACATAGGAAAAGAATAGAGAAGAACAAATTTACCTAGCCATTATAGCAAAATCCTGGCTTTCTGAATTCATGTACACCACCTGACTTATGTAAGGTTCTGAACTGAATCGAGCATCCTGTTGCTTGAGAAACTTGTCTCCCAGCATTCGTCCAAGGTTTAAACCTGAATATATACAATTGAAGCACAAACATATGCAAAAATACTTGAGAGTTGAAAAGAAGATATATCAATTACCACATAATCGTGTTTCCCCATCCTTAAGTGGTTCTCCAGCTGCTTGCATCCGTAGTCTTTCGGTGGTACTGACTATTCGATGGTCTTCCGATAATTTAATTAGTTGCCCTTCAACACTGAAGATCAAGTAATGCATTGCACCAGTTTAAAAAAGGGATTAATAATAACAAAACGAACATTATAATATAACATTTCAATAACATCTATGAAAAAGCACTCCAAAAAATAATTCCACCATTCACTCATCCTATTTAAATAAAAAGTGATCTTTGAGTTAGAATATATATTAAGAGGATAAAGCAAAGGTGATCATCAAATCTTTAAGTGTTCTGAAGCAATAGCATCTCTTATGAATAAGAATTAACAGTTAACAGCTTTATAACTATTATCAAATTAGCTTAACTTTAGTTCAGTCTTATTATTGATAGCAGTTTATGTTACACCTTCGATTCCATTTATTACCAAATTAGTCTTATTATTGAGACCAAGGAAAACCAAACCAGACCCTTATTTCCAAGAATGGATTGATCCAGATTGACTACAATCACTTGTCGTTGGAAAATCACATGCGACTTGAAGTGGTACTAAGTTTTTTAAGCAATCAAATGAACTCACATCTATATAGGGACTGGCTGAAATGAGAGTCACAAGATTATGTGTCAACTCACATGTGAACATGTCGAGATCGGAGATTCACATTTAAAAATATGTAGAGAACCAAGTAGGAAGGACAAAAACTGATAACACGTTCTGTTTTTAGAGGTTTATAGCTCTTAGGGTTTAGGTGTCAATTAACTCGTAACTTCATAGTTCAAGTGTTAATTGTGGTTCTCATTTGAACCAGCACCTATATGTCCGTGTGTATACACTAGCATAAAGCCCACACAATGCAATGGGAACAAATATTTTCTATGGTGACAACCGACAACCAGAACATCGGTCAAAATATGTCCCGATATTTTCGGTGATATTTACCGGTATTCCACCGATATCGGTCCGAATAGCGGTGGGATGGCGGTTATACAGGTTTCTTTTAATTATTTATTTTTTTGTCCAAACTAAACACAACATAATAAACACTAAATTTTGCAGCTATTAACACTAATCTATCAAATATTGACACTTTTAAGCTTGAATTCTCTGATATTTCTATGAGTATCAAGTATTAATTATTATTATATATGAACAGATCTTGCATAATATTAAAATTACCGCTATCCCACCGCGATAACCGTTAGCTCAAATATCAGTCCTCCCAACAATAACCAATATCTCAGTATTAACATAGGTAAGACATGTTGGAGATTTTCGTAATTTTACTTTAATACTGAATAAATTAATTACATAAATGAAAACTTTGACTAAATAAGATAGGTATTATTTAGGATAGGTTGTATGTAAGGGTGTATTGGATATTTCGCATAGTTAAAATAAAATTTAACTTAACAACCCTTGAACAAATTTTATAAGGGTGTATATATATATATATATATCATTTATATATACAATCCTTAATACTTAATATAAAACAAATAAGAAATAAGGGGAGACACATTGAAAATTTTAGATGGGTGTCCATCTAGGCACATGACTTTAATATAAAATTTGACACTCAACTGCCACGACTCGCCCTCCTATCTATTTACCATAAAGTTTCATTCACAATAACCAACGCCTATACGGCTATACATACATACATATGCTTCCTTTGTTAAAATAAGGTCAAATGGTTTGCTTAGAGATTTCATAAGAATCAACTTTAAAAAGTGACCAGTTTAATATACTAGAAAAAGGAAATGACATGTGTTTGCAAGTGCATATATGTAAACAAGGAACAACAACTCAATGGGAAGCTTCACATTATATTTCATTCCCATTACCCTACATATTCAAACAAAGCACATTGTGTGCATGTAACGTATCTAACACAAAACAACAGCGAGTTGCTGCGCAGAATCACCGAAAGATAAGAACTAGAAAAAATTATAAGCATATAAATATATTAATGCATATAGCAGAAGACATACTTTGCAATGCAGGCTGAATCGCCAACATTTGCACACTGAGCAAAAAAATTGCCATGACCATCAGCCCAGATCAGAAGCACTGTTGTGGTACAACCCTGAAAAAAGCTTGATTAGTACATATTTAATGGTAGTGAAGTTACATTTAGTCAACATATCACAAAAGATAATAAGATATCACATGTAAAGAAGGTGAGACATTGCTCTTTGATAGTTTTAGCAATTCAAAACAGAGCTAAACTTTTCTTGTTAATTTCACTGCACAATAGAACATTATTTTTAGCATGGATCAATTGAACTTCTCAAATAAAAACCGGGCTCTTTTCTTGACAAGTGTTTCTGAAAAAAGATTAAGTTCCTTGTAAACTATTATTCCACGGGCATTTCAACTGCTTTTGGACGTCTACCATTGTTCCCAATCTACTTTATGGAGGTTGGTAATTGTAAATAAAAGAAAGGATTAGGGACTACACGTGACAGCTGTGCATAAAATTATCTATTAAAGTTATCTAGATGGATACACATGCCGAAAAACTGTCACTTGTGAGCAGTAGGTTTTTATCTTATTTGTTTTACGTTTAAGTTTGTTTCATTTGAACTAATCCCCTACTATATGTTATAAGGATAAAAAAAACTCTACAATGTAACTCTACAATAATTTTTCTCCACCCAAAGCACGGGCTGCAAACGTCTAAGTTATGAACTGCAGGATTTACGTTATTAGTTTTATGTATTTATCCTGCTGTCAAATTTAACTTGTTTTATTAGTTTTATTTCAAGACTCTATCTTACTTTAGATGTTCTATTTACGATAAAGTATGGCACGACTATCATGCTGCTATTATATAAGAGTAGTTACTTATAAGAATTTATGCCTTCCAATGCAAGCTACAAGACTGGAAATGAAAAGAAAAAAAAAAGATCAGAATTCCAGATTTAATTGTGTGTTTATGAGATTGCTAGGTTCTCTCTATTGAGCTCTCTCTTTATCTTATCCAAATATACCGTCAAAGCAGAAAATTAAAGTATAATCATCATGAATCTGTTGTTCATCACACTTAGCTAATCACGAATACAGGACCCTAACAATGTTAGCCATAGGCAAGAAAGACAATCGGAAAAGTATTAGAAAAATAAAAGCCATATGCAAAACAAGTTGGGATTTAGAAGTTTAGGTTCTATAGAAATGCAACGAAGAGAAAGAAAAACCTCATATAAATGGTCCAGATGTGCTTCTGTCTGAGAGAATGCTTCTCTAAGGACATCTGAAGCATCACAATGTGAAAAAACCTTCTCTCTTCTAAATGTATCAGATAAAATTCTAGTAACCATCTCAGGCATTATTCTGCAATCAGATATTTTAAAATTATACATTGCATATGTAAACATGAAACAATTTAAACTAGATAGTCTCTGTAGCTGTAACATTTGCAAACAATTTACGACAATGCAGCCAGATCGTTAAATGATCTGTCACTCCAACGAAACATGTGCTATTCAAACATCCTTGCCCAAGTTGACAAGTTATACACGTAAATGCAAAAAAGATCACACTTATTTCAAATAATTGCTCTAAAAATTGGATTCTGAAACTGAACTCTGTGTGTGTGTGTGTGTGTGTGGTGTGAGAGAGAGAGAGAGAGAGAGAGAGCATCTAAATTATATTCAACGAGTTCACAAACTTCGAGTAGAACACTAACAAAGTCATCAAATGAGTCCACTAGTACTAGAGCAACCAAATACCCATTGATCAAGAAAGAAAAAAAACAAAAACATGAAAGAAATACCGACTTGCTGGTAGATGAGGCAGCACCTGCACCACCATGTCCGTCACATATGCCAAACAGCCCAAACTGCATAAGAATACATTCAATATCACTAGATCTTCAGATAATGATCACAAGCTTTAAGTAAGAAATAGAATGAAAACATTCTGGTACCTGATCAGCCCCAGGCAGAGGCCAATGGTAATAGCAGACATCTTCCATCGGCAGTTTCTTCCCACCTCTGCGTGCAGACATGGGATCTGACACTACTCCAACTCCAAATGGGACCTTATTTAGAGGAGATGTAATTTGAACCTGCAAAATCAAAAATATAAAACCCTTGCCAATTAATCAAACTAATAAGAAAGCTATGATACTCAGGGGAGATAAACTAACAGGATTTGTGTAATGAAGGGAAGTGTATGGACCACTTCACTTTCATTCTCTGTATTATACTATTTAACTACTAACTAGTTAAGTAAAGGCTTGTTATCATTGTCTTGGTGATACCAAAGAAAAATGAGCTCTCTCTTCATACAGACATGAAATGATGAAAAGACAAATGATAAAGGCACGATACTCAACACATACACTATCATTCACATTAAGCACCTACATACAATGAAAGATAGCTCAAAGGAGAAGATACTCAAAGATCAGGCAAGAAAAGTAGCATACTCCTTTCACTAATAAGAAAGCTATGATATTCAGGGGGGATAAACTAACATGATTCGTGTAATAAAGGGAAGTGTATGGACCACTTCACTTTCATTCTCCGTTTTATGCAATGTAGCTAGTTTGAATAGAACGCTTGTTATCATTGTTTTTTGGTGATATCAAAGAAAATGAGCTCTCTCTCCATACAAATATAAATTAATGAAACGAAAAATGACAAAGGCACAATACTTTAACACATACACTGTCATTCACATTAAGCACCTACATATAATAAAAGATAACTCTACATAAATTATTGGTTAACTCGACATACAAACTGAAAATAAAAGCAATCGGAAACTAAACAATGTCTAATATATACCATGCATTTAACTCTACATGCAAAAATGCCAACTATGTCAAACACAATCACAAACATCTCTACATGCAAAAATGCCAGCTATGTCAAACACAATCACAAACATCTCACAAACATCTCTACATTGTTGTGCCAACAAGATTGTATATCTTTTAACTTGAAATGTACCATACTTTTATAAGTGACACAAGGTCTCAATCTACTAGCTAAAGAAAGAAAAAACATGAACTACTTGATTTTGAGATGTTAAAACTGTTTAAGTGAAAATGATGTACATCTTGAGAGTCTGCTAGCAAAGTATCATCTAGAAGGCGTCCATTGTTCTCGAGCATCAATGCAGGTAAACTTTTTGTACTAAATGTCTATTAAGTATTCCAAAAATGATGCAACATTAAAGCTTTATTTTCCAAACCAAAATTGTAGAGACTGAACACTGTTATCAAAAGAAAGACAACTTCTAGACCTATAAACTCACATGTATCTTTGAAGATGTGCCAAGAGTTATTATGTCTCCACTACTGAGCTCAACTGGATCACCCCAATGTCTACTTCCAGTTTGAGGATGGTGGACTGCCTTGGAATTCAAAAGAGTTCCGTTTAAGCTACCCATGTCAACCAACTCCCATTTCAACTTCTGAAAGCATAAACAAGATAAGGTTAGTAATTCAACCCGATAGAATCAAAATCAGATAACAGAACTAGAGATGTAAGATAATGGCATAAGACTAGACTCTTACACTTGCGTTCCAATTTATTCGGGCATGCTTCCCCGATACTTCTGAATCAGTCACCAATACATCACTAGGCAAAACTCTTCCAAGAGTCAATGGGAGCTTAGATTTGTTTGTTGATAGTATAGAGTGATGTGCCCCACATGAAGGACCAGAAATAACCTCCAAGTTGAGGATGGTTCCTGCACTTCTAACACAGATATATGATGAAATGTCTTGCAAACTCAACCAACAAGAGAGAGATTTAAAAAAAAAAGAGAGAGAGAGAGAGAGAGAGATTGGCTAGAAATTAAATATATGCAAGGGAAGGAGAAATTACTTTGATCAGCAGAAGATTTGGATATGAACAACTTCCTTGGACTACCATCATCTGATTTCATTTTCGACTTGAAATTTGAATCTTCTTCTGTATCATATTTCTGTTCTCCAGCAGAGACATGAGGACGCTTCAAAGTTTGACCGACCACAACTCTCTCGGAATGGTCAGAAATATCAAGGATAAGGCTGTCACCATGAGACAACTGCGAATGGATGCGTGGATGGATAGGTGGAAGCCCATTTTTATAACTTGTTCGAGGTGAACCGATATGCCCATCACCTTGATAATACACGCTTTCTGAATCATGATTGCTGGGATTCTCGCTGATGTCAGCCTCAACCACATCAGAATCTTGAGAAACAAGAGGTCTTTCTACATCTTCTTGAATCTAAAGAAGATAACAAGTGTAAGTAATCCAAATAGAATTGCTTATCATATTTACAATCCTGAACGCTTACACATGATCACAACCAAACAATCACACAGACACATATTTATATGCCTAAAGCGTAAAGCTGTTAAAGCTAGAAACTTTAAGCCCCCGATTTGTACGTCCCTGCATTTAAATGCCTGTGTATATACAAAAGCCTATTTTTGAACCCCAGAAAAAAGACTAAGTCTATATTTAAGCGGCTATCTCATTTACTTTTGGGACAAGTTGTAAGTAGATAAAGGCAAAACTGTATCTAAGGTCTAGTACAGTCGCCTATTAACACATAAAACTTCTAATTGATATAGCCTTGATTCAAAAATCCATTCACGCACTTAAAGCGCGTAAGACGGTCATGGCGGAAAAAAAAGTCCTCTATAAAAAACTATTAGTCAGAAGTATAGGAGCATATTAATTTGTCAAAATGGATTCATGCATACTTAAATAAGTTGTTTTTTTTTTTTGAAAATTTTCATAATTTACATAGAAATAGGAGGTAAACGGGCAACAAGCTGCGCCGCCACTCCTTTTTGTATAGCAAAACTAAGACGTTTAAAAACTACATTCATAGATCGTGGCGTCATAACATTGCTATGCATAACCCGTTGGACCCTTCCAAGCAACTCAACGGCCTCAGGTGCCAGAAACCCAAATGTATCAAATGCAAAGGGTATAAACACGTGTTGGTTGTCAAGACACGCCTTCTCGTGTTTGACCACTTTGCATGAAGCAGCTTTTAGAGCAGCTTGACCGGCAGTGAAGCTGCACCCTAAGCCCACAAGAGGAGAGACTCCAGTTAAATCCACACAAGCATGTTTTCCCCAATCCAACCAAAGACCAGAATGTCAGCGGGTCTAAGAGTGAATCTTCCGTCCAACAGGTCAGTCAAGAAATTCACTCCCAGCCCGCCTAAAAATGTCAAAGAGAACATCCCTAACCAAATCGTGTCTGTATTTGAACCCCGGTAGCTCTCTACAGTGAAGCGCATGCTCCCCAAAGGAATCCAAACACGCTTTCCGACAAATAGGGCATATCTCATCAATAGGAAATAAGGGGATCATGAGACGGTATTTGAGTATAGTGCGATACTCTATCGGTGACATATGTTGTCCTAACCCATCAATAGGGACAACAAGGAGATAATCTTGAGCATGTGGTGCCTGTAGACACTTAAAAATGGCTTTTTGTCTGATTGTCATGTCAAAGTGTACCTCCATATCTTGGACAATTTTACTAAAAAGAGCACTCGCCAATACATGTTGGGATTTAAGGGGGACGGTGTCCTTGTTAGTGAAACCGTCTAGATCAAAGTCGGGAATCGTATCACGAAGACCAGCCAAGGCACAAGTATAATCATAATCCATGCCACATATTCCACTATCTAAAGATGTGATCTTGTAGTACCCAAGATTGGGCCCTCGATGCCACAAATGCATAAGATGAAACCTCAACTGCCGAATACAACCCTAAACCCCCAGACCTAATAGGTAAGGAAGCTAGTCTCCATTGGAGGTCCCCAAAAAAAGGGCCTCCACAAACCACAAAACCACAATGTCTGCAATAGCGCCACGCAGTCCTATGTCAAATAAACATGCTGCCTCCTCCGCATGAACACATGAACAAGTCCTCAAGCCAAAGAAAAGTTTGGCAATACCCATACATGATCGTAGTAAGAGAAGCTCACTGTGGGTCACGAAGCTGTGGGAGGCGCATCAAATCAACAGCATTTGCAGCTCTCTTCTTTGCTAGCCCACTAATAAAACCCGCATCTCTACTAACAGCACCTCCCAGAAGTTTCACCCCCAATGAAGGCCTCCCAATGGCATCGGGGAATAAGCCCTTCCGAGACTTCCTACCATCACAAGAGGGCCAAAATAGCTCAGTTTTCTTAATATTAAGTTCAAGCCCCATGGATGGGCCTGTTGTTCTAATGATATCCAAAACTTTAGCAACCTCCTCGGAATCTCCAATAACAGTCCCATCATCAAGATACCAAGCATGAAGAAGAAGTTTGCACTTGTCTCTAATCTGATGCACTAGAGGGTGCAAAACGAGGGCGAAAAGAAGTGGTCCTAGAGGGTCCCCTGTTGAACCCCCGTGGAAGACCAAATATGCTCATCTCTAATATACAATCTTGCTGGCAACCCGTATAGAAATTCAACCCACAAGGAAATGGAAGGACACCTCAACCTGACCTCATGAAGTAAAGCTGATCTATCAACCAAGTTAAAGGCATTAGTAAAATCCACCGCGAGCATAGCAAGAGAACCGTCAGTGTGACGTTCACCCAGTACCCTGTTAACACTATGTAATATGGCCTCTGCCCACCCGACACACCGACCCCAAACTGAAAATCATTAAGGTACTTGGTCACTTCTTTACTAAAGCTCTTTACTAAAGCCCTTCATGGCAACCTTGGAAACCTTCATGGCAACCTTGGAAACCAAACGTCCATATGGACCGACTGCAATAGGTCGTATCCCTTTGGAAACCTTCATGGCAACCTTGGAAACCTTCATGGCAACCTTGGAAACCTTCATGGCAACCTTGGAAACCTTCATGGCAACCTTGGAAACCTTCATGGCAACCTTGGAAACCTTCATGGCAACCTTGGAAACCTTCATGGCAACCTTGGAAACCTTCATGGCAACCTTGGAAACCTTCATGGCAACCTTGGAAACCTTCATGGCAACCTTGGAAACCTTCATGGCAACCTTGGAAACCTTCATGGCAACCTTGGAAACCTTCATGGCAACCTTGGAAACCTTCATGGCAACCTTGGAAACCTTCATGGCAACCTTGGAAACCTTCATGGCAACCTTGGAAACCTTCATGGCAACCTTGGAAACCTTCATGGCAACCTTGGAAACCTTCATGGCAACCTTGGAAACCTTCATGGCAACCTTGGAAACCTTCATGGCAACCTTGGAAACCTTCATGGCAACCTTGGAAACCTTCATGGCAACCTTGGAAACCTTCATGGCAACCTTGGAAACCTTCATGGCAACCTTGGAAACCTTCATGGCAACCTTGGAAACCTTCATGGCAACCTTGGAAACCTTCATGGCAACCTTGGAAACCTTCATGGCAACCTTGGAAACCTTCATGGCAACCTTGGAAACCTTCATGGCAACCTTGGAAACCTTCATGGCAACCTTGGAAACCTTCATGGCAACCTTGGAAACCTTCATGGCAACCTTGGAAACCTTCATGGCAACCTTGGAAACCTTCATGGCAACCTTGGAAAC
>CM067172.1:89933065-89973065 GCA_034093135.1 Erigeron breviscapus
AAATGGTCGCAAATTGTGATGAAAGAGTAAATTTATAGAAAGTTAAATATGTAATTAATAATCATAAAAGTTGGAAAAGTTTAGGAATAAATAATGAAAGGGTAAATATGGTAGAGAGTAAATTATTAATCCAATTAATGTGAAATACTAGTTTTAATAAGAATATTCAACGTAATAAATGCAATTTATATGTGCACTTAAACATATATTAGAATTTACTTTATCTATACTATATTATAAAGCAAATAGGGTTTTCAACTTTCAAAATTCAACTTTCAACAATGTACACATGCTAATGCATGATGTACAATACATCTAAACCACATTACATCAATAACTTACACTACTCGCCACCACCGCCACCGCTCTCCCCACCACTACCCGTCACCGCCGCCGCCATCACATCACCACCACCGGTGCCACCTCCACCACCGCCGCAACGCGCGGGTACCATTCTCGTATTAAATCATATTCTCATAAAACATGAGAAAGGAAACTAGAAAGTGGAATGAAAAAAAAGGTTACATCATCTATTCTCGTTTTTTTCATTTCCTACCATTCCTTTCTTCCATGAAAAGTTTAGAAATGGTGAATCCCATACTAACACTTTCCATACATGCGCATATTCTATTTTTTGTCACAAAGATAAGTTAAACTTCATTTATTATTCCTATAACAAAGGTGTTTTGATTGATTCCCAAGTTAACCATTTTTTCTTCAATATTATAAGTATAAGGTTTTCGGTGTTATTGTGTAACAAACTTACCCTTTTTTTCTTTTTTTACTTCATACGTATTTTAGTTTATGATGAGTATGTAGACCAAAATGACAATAACTTATATTATCAATGCCAGGAAATCTATCATCTTTTGTTTATTACGTTCGCCCAGATATTATGTAGAAGGCTAGAATTTTGTGACCAGCCAAAACAAAACACTGTTCACCCGAAAATGCTTTAAATAGCTTATGAAATAATATAATGGGTGATCGAAAAATACCTCCACAGGCTAACAATGTTTTCACTAGTTTGATCCCGAAAAGTTTCAAAAGAATATATCATTGTGTGGTAAATGGTACACATAGTAGAAACTTAATGATCAGCAAATCCTTGTAGGCTTAATATCATAGTAAGATATACAGTAGTTACACAGAACATGGGTTCAGGGTAAATTAGTCGAAGTATAGATTATAATAAAGTAAATCATTCACCAGTCTATGCCCAATTCTCTTGACTGAAAAAGCTTGTCAATGTACACAATGACAAGGGCAGATGCGGCAACATACTTCTGCATCTCAGTCCTTGCAGATATTTCTGCAGTAACAAAAAGAGCAGTTAATAATGAACAAAAAACTAGTATAAGATATCAATAAAAAGCTACATCCAAATTGGAATATATAGAGGCTTAAAATGAAAGGGGCAGGGTTGGGTAGAAGGGTGAATCAAGACCAATTTGTGGATGTGTAGAAACCGGTCAGGTCAAGATGACCCGGAATAACTTGTGTCCAAAAAACTTTATAAACAAAGTGTGTCAAATGTGATTAAAAAACAATGTTATCTTATTACTTTCTATAGAAGGTTTTATGGATTAGAAGTACACTTTAGGTGACTTTGGACCAAATCTCTTCATTACAAATTTACCCGATTTTGACCCGTTTAGAAATGATTAATAAACCTAATTGGCTATTCACGTGTAAATAAGCCATAATTTCCATCTCTAGGCATGTTTCAACACCAACAACCAGCTTAATGCTCAATACCAAGATGCTTCCAAAGAAACCTTAAATAGAATAGATCCAATGCAGCATAGGCAATCAATGTAGGTATAGGCGGCAAAATAGACCCGAAAGCCAAAAATTGGGCTATATTGGGCGCTTTTTCTAATACTCTGGATTAAAATGGGTGATTAAAAAATCTCACGCGGGTCCAAATGGACTTGGAAACATTACTTCTTAAATGTACACGGGTCATACTGGGCAATCAAAAAAACATATGGGTATTAACAGGTGGCTTTTTCTTCTTCTTCCCTAACACGCTAGCAGCTTCTTTCCACTTCTTAACTATTCAGTTCTTGCCACTTCCCAATTTCTAATCAAATACAATTTGTCAAAATATAATTTGCCCCTTCCCACTTCTTATTAATGTCAAATCTTTGATTTTTATTCAAAATATAATTTATATTATCTATGTAAATTTATTTGTAAAAAAATTTATTATTCAATATATAATTTATATTATTTATGTTTAAAAATTTTGATGCTGCACATAGATGTTGACAAATTCTGAATTGTTTGTTTGCGTGTTGTGAAGCGAAGCCAATATAATTAACTGTTAATCTTTTTATTTTTTTTTTTTTTTTTTTTTTTTTTTTTTTTTTTTTTTTTTTTTTTTTTTTTTTTTTTTTTTTTTTTTTTTTTTTTTTTTTTTTTTTTTTTTTTTTTTTTTTTTTTTTTGTTTTTTTTTTTTTTTTTTTTTTTTTTTTTTTTTTGTTTTTTTTTTTTTTTTTTTTTTGTTTTTTTTTTTTTTTTTTTTTTTTTTTTTTTTTTTTTTTTTTTGTTTTTTTTTTTTTGTTTTTTTTTTTTTTTTTTTTTTTTTTTTTTTTTTTTTTTTTTTTTTTTTTTTTTTTTTTTTTTTTTTTTTTTTTTTTTTTTTTTTTTTTTTTTTTTTTTTTTTTTTTTTTTTTTTTTTTTTTTTTTTTTTTTTTTTTTTTTTTTTTTGTTTTTTTTTTTTTTTTTTTTTTTTTTTTTTTTTTTTTTTTTTTTTTTTTTTTTTTTTTTTTTTTTTTTTTTTTTTTTTTTTTTTTTTTTTTTGTTTTTTTTTTTTTTTTTTTTTTTTTTTTTTTTTTTTTTTTTTTTTTTTTTTTTTTTTTTTTTTTTTTTTTTTTTTTTGTTTTTTTTTTTTTTTTTTTTTTTTTTTTTTTTTTTTTTTTTTTTTTTTTTTTTTTTTTTTTTTTTTTTTTTTTTTTTTTTTTTTTTTTTTTTTTTTTTTTTTTTTTTTTTTTTTTTTTTTTTTTTTTTTTTTTTCTTTTTTTTTTCTACAACGCTGCATTTTCCCACTCACACTTACGCAAATGAACAAGAACATTGTAATTAACTAATTACTATCATCGTCATTATCTCTCCATCCATTAAAAATGTCCATAAAACTATTCTGAAGTAGTGAAAGTTCCAAGATAGTCATGTCATAGGGTTCAACTAATAATAGACACCCATTTACCTCTTTATTAATTATTAGCCTCCTTAGTCCTTACTGATGATGATACTTCTATATAAACACCCCAAACTTGTCTTTCCTGTAGAAAGCTTTGATTTGGCTATAGGGTTCCTGGCTTTACGTCTACAGCTTCACTTTAAAATTAGCTTGAAGTATTAGACAAAAAGTAGTTATGATCATAATTTTTTGATATTTAGGACCGACGCGATTGATCTGGAGAAGCAAGTAGTGGGTTGCAGTAAAAAATGTATCATCGAAATAAATATAAGATTATCTAACTAAACCAAAGTACCAAACACACCCTTAACCTAATTCTTAGGAGTCCAGCGTGTTTCTTCAAGCATACAACTTCAAATTAACATGTTCTTTATTTTCATAGATCAACATGACATGATAAACAAAAGACATAGGAATGTATATAATATTATTTTGTTTATCCTTGTTGAGCTCACCTATAATATCATTAAAGACGATAATTTGCGAAATGTCACCTGTTAGTGTAATCATATCTAAAATGGTATTTATTACTTTTAAGTTTTAGATAACAAATTTCAAACAACTTCGATAGAAAAGCAAGTTGTAAACTAAAGCATAAACTCACCATCCTCATTAAGCTTTTGCAATAGTTGTTGCTTTGAAGGAAGAGCATACATTCCTGCAGCAACTGCTTTTCGTATAGCCCATCCATGATACGGAGAGAAGACCTGCCCATAAGCTTTAGATGCTGGATTCTTTAAAGAATTGTTCCTGTAAAAAGGTAAAAATTAAGCATGATACGCATATCAATATACTTGAGACCACATAAAGGCATTTTTAACTAGAACAATCTCTGATATAGTGTTTATTTCGAACTAGAACACAATCAAACAAATGTGTATAATGTCAATGATATGGCTTTCCAGTCACCTGAATTAAAATTGTACTCAATAAAAAAAAGTTTTACAAGCAATGTGAAAAAAAAAGGAAAAAAAAAGTAGTTACAATGGCCGACTTTTCCAAGAAGCATACTATACAAAATTGACTTCCTGCAATACATATATTCCCCAAGGAAATAGGAGCCAAAGGTCAAATCCAATAAACAAAGTTTCAGAAAAAGTAAAATACATGTATGTTCCTTGTGGTTTATATGAAAATTTGGATTTGTCATTTCACTTTAAATATTACACAGATCTTACTATTGAAAATTGTAACATTCTTGGTCCTATATCCCAATAATTTATTTTTTTTGAACAGCAGAACGTCTTTGATGAATCTTTGTAAATGACCATTTTTGCCCATTTCAAACTCACTCTTGTAGTTTTCTTGGTCCTATCACTTCGATATTTCCATTTTATGACCTTGTTTGAATTTCTCTTTTCCATATTAATTTTTATTACTTCTTCTTATATAATACTAGGTAACTTTAATATTAACTTGGTTGGCAACGCACTTGGTAACTTTAATTTGTTTATACATTTATTGACTCCTTTACCCTTAAGTTACAACAGCGACGTCCTATCCCACAAAGGTTGGGGTTTGGGGGAGGTGGGATGTTGACAGTTTTACCCTTGCGACCTTGCCCAAGGGGTACGACTAAGGTCTTTGAATGATACACTAATGACATTCAACAACTATACACTGTTCTGAGCATATAGAGGTCATGTCTTGTACAAGTTTGTTCTCCTAAGCAGAAATTTAAAGCAATGCCTCTTATACAAGCCATTGTGCTGAGCAAACTACACAAAAGGATAATTCTCAAAGTTTGCTACACTTTCTAATCTGACACCTCAACATCAAGTTCAGTCTGGTTTACTTTAACAAGGTTCTTGTATAGCTGGAACTGCATCTACTGAATAACACTTGAGCCTTCAATAGTACATGAATAAACATTTTTAGTATAAGTCCCCATTTTTATTAACGTGTATGATGTCATAAGTTTCCAATTTTCCTCAAGGAGAGTAACATTGAACACAAAATGCAAATGACCAGATTTTAAACCAGTTTCCTAAAATCACCTAAAATTGAAGACATAGTTCACCACACAGATAATCATCATTAATCGAAACGATCTTTTTTGGTCACAAAACAGCAGTTAAATTAACATATCTTTTCAATCTGAAACATACACTGATACACCCGTCTACATTTGAGGGTCCATGGTAGATAAAATTTACTAAACATGACTAAATACGTTATGTAATGAGATAAATTTCGAACACAGATAAGAGAAATTTGATAATTAAACTCAATCAACCAGATATGCATAGTCATTCAGTTTTGTAAAAGTAGTAGAGAAAAACGTACTCTGAAGCTATAATCTCCTCAAACAAGACTTTAACCATATCCAAACCACGCTTCACCCTCAAAAGATTCCTGGTGTGACTACCTGCCTTCCTCACACAATTTTCTTTAATGTCGTTTTCCATCATCAATTGCAAAGTCGAAATAGACTTGGAAGTCTCACAAAGATCATTCACCTGAGCACTCACCAAAAGAAACAATAAAAGAGGTCAAAATCTCTCAATCAAAGCAGATACAACATAAATTCACAAAAGCAAAAACCTTTTAATATACTAGCAAATTCACCAGATAACATCTATATCAATTTACAAATACCTATTTATATACTAGCAAAAACCTATATATATTACATACTTACTGGCACTTAACGCAATCACTTCCTTTATTAATTGTGCTTTGTTTGTCCACCCTGACTAAAAATTACGCAATCGCCATACCAATGTATCCAAATTCGGCTCAAATGAGATACAACACTTTGTTTCTTGCTTTTCCAAGATATGTCTCGGTGCATTACCACTCGATGCAAAACAAGTTTGCACATGATTATTGCGCCGAAGCATGTTACTTTTCAACTAAATATCAAATATCTTAAAAACTTAAGAACAACTCGCAAATGTTCTGATCAAACATCTTAATGTCTGAATTAAAAACTCTAAATTTCATTTTAGTCGAGCCTACCGCAATTATCATGTCCTGATTAATCAATATTTTATAAATATTATAATTATTTTTTTGATGCGGCCTAACCGTAATATCTCGTGACAGTTTCCGAAAAATGAAATGAAGTAAAAAATGTATAAAGAAAAAGTAGTAATGAAAAAGTACCTTGGCGACATAATCCATTTCAGCGAATTTGAAAGCGATACCAAGGCATCGAAAAAGAGGAGAAACGAGAGAACAAGCGTGAGAGAAAGGGGCTAGTTCCACTTCTTCAGATTGTTTGATTGAGTTCGCGATTTCACTGAATGATTCTGATATCTTTCTCAGCGGCTTATCGCCCGCCGATGATGATGATGAATCCATTGATCAAAGGGAACTTCGATCTTTGTTTTGCGGGCGCCGGCGGCGGTTGGCTTAATATATACTTTTGATAGTTGTATACGTATTTTGAAATTCCAAACTTTTCAATTCGTTGGCCAATCATTAAAGTAGCATTGTCTGGTTGGGCTGACCGCGCTAGTTTAGTATGCGTTGAACGGTGTCGGTGTTTAATTGTACACTAATTTGTCTGGTTGATCTAGCTTAATTATCACTAGTTTATTACACTAACTAGATTATACCCCGCATGAAACGCGAAATAACCATACAAAAAAAATACATTTATACATATAAAGATACTGACATAATTGAAAAAAACATTAAAGGTGTAAAAAACTGGATGAATAAAAAATAAAATAAAAACAATTACACAAACTAACAATGAAAACATAAATACCTTTCTACATCTTCATTTGCTTTGAAAAAACTACAAATCGGACATTTTATTTTTTCTTTGATCACCTTCAAGTATATATATAACATAGTTATAAATATCTTGTATTTTAGTTTTAGAAAGTAAATATATACTCTCTCCGTCCCATTAAAAGTGTCCAGTTTTGAATTTTCAAAGTCTTTCTTTTGTAATGTTGACCAAAAATATTTTTGTTTGTATTGCGTAATAATTGATGAAAGTTATATGAATTGATCGCGGTTTAGATGTGTTATCATTAGGTATAACTTTCATCAAGTATTATATAATCCAATAAAAAATATTTAAGGTCAAACGTACAAAAGATAGAATTTGAAAATTCAAAAATGGACACTTTTAATGGGACGGAGGGAGTATTAGTCAATCATTAGAGCAAATTACACCAAGTAATATATGTACGAAATTTGTATATAACACGAGATCACGATTCTAGTGACAACTTCCAAATCATCATACACAAAAATATACGAGTAATATTTTAGAATACCAATCTCTAAAATATAAAAAATTTCATCTGTGAATATATTTTTGTGACACGAGCTCATGATTGAAAAGACCTAAGAAAAAGAACAAGCTATCGAATTGTTAAGAATACAGGAAGATGGATATTATTATTCTGAAAAAATATTGATAACTAAAAGGTTGGATAGATAAATATGTGTAATTAATATTGTGTTTTAGTTTAAACAAGTTATCTGAAGTAAGAGGACTAATATCATTTTTTTTTAAAGTTTAGTCAAAGATGATGTAAGCAATTTGATCTAAGGGCAGAGATTAAAGATGGAAATTTAATGGAGGGTTAAGATTACTTCATATTGCTATTTAAAGGTTCTCCTTTAATATATATTAGAGATAAAACTTTAACTAAGTTGTTCAAAAAATGATGATGATGATGATACAAATCCATGACGTGATCCATAGGATTCCATGATGGATTGGGTGATCCCGACAACGCTGAACATCCATTCCCTGTAAACATAACATAAGCATTGGTTAATAAATCTGAATTAATTGTACACGTCTTGTTGATCTAGCTTAATTATCACTAGTTTATTACAGTAATAAAACTTTAACTAAGTTGTTCATAAAATAAAAATAAAAATCTTGACCAACTTGTTAAAAAGGCCATGCAATGTCACGATAGAAACCACAGAAGCATTTACATTCGATAAAAGTTAGAGACCTACTCCCTCACTATAAACTGAATAGCAATTAATTAAAGTAAACATATACATGTATATATGTGTGTGTGTGTGTTAACATTGAAGATGGATTTTCAAAACCGTTGGCATTAATATTAGTTTTACCATGACGCAAAAGTTTACAAATCATGAACTGCCACTCTCAACAAAATTTAAACCAATTCAAAAACCCTAACAAAATCAAATCAAGAATCTATGATGATGATGATTGTAACATTCGTGATTTTTACCCGTTTGGCTGTACTTGTAATTTGATTAACTACTTTAATAAACGAAAACTTTGAGTCTAATTGTGTTCGTCTATCTGTAAATTGGGCCAGTTATAATGTCATAATTGGATTTCTAGAATTAAGCCCATGATTACAAGACCGTGATATTGGCCCATACGTGTTATAAAAATTATATTATAGAAAATGATTGAGTAACTGTAGTAACAGGAAAAACGTATATACAAAACCTTAAGTATAATGTACGGTAAACAGTGTCGGTGGCACAGTGTCGGTGGTTATCTAATAATTCCATTAATAGGACAAAGCCGACATACTTTATGGAAAGTAGGAATACTCGTGAAATTTTCACAAGCTATATTTGATTTATTAGTTGAATAATGTTACTAGTAGACATCCGACAAAACTTTTATGGATATATATGTAAAACGTTGCTTTTTCGATCGATTCTTTCTTGGTTTGGCTTGAAACTTGCTAGAACGTAATAACTAGATTTAAGATACCTTAATATGGTTTTAAATTTCACAAAATAACACTTAAAAATTTTATAAAAATGCAGCCCCCAAATAGTGAAAATGTCAACTTCAATATAGTAATTTCCAAGGATTTTTCATGACAAATCTTTAAGTTTTAACTTCCAAATGACACCACAACTTCTAGCTACCACTTGTAACATCCAACACATCACAAATTGCATGAATTACAGCTAATTTGATGATTCATAGCACACCAAAACCGGACTTATATTGGAAGTTTGATGAATATGCATAAATTTTATCATATTTAATTCCATTTCATTTACTATAAATACTAGCCTTAAGTTCTCATTAAAAACTCACACCTTAAACTTCATTCTCTTTCTATTTAGCATTCTATAAGTCTAAAATCATCTTCCCCCTTCTTGTTATAAGTTTCAAAGAACACTTGATTGTTCTAGTATAAGCAAAGTCGCTTTGATCTCAAAGTTCGCCGAAAATCGTCAAGAGAAGTTGTTATCAACAAATCTCTCTAAGATCTTCAAAAGTTCTAGTTATAATACTCAATTTGAGTTGGGAATAATCTTCAATTATTAAGTAAACAAGTCCAAGTCTTGAAAGAATTTCATTTGAATCAGAAGTCGTGTTCTTCGTACGTCGAAAGTTTGATCTTAGAGTTCATAAACTCTCCTTTCTTGTAAGTATTTTTATAAAACCTTACTATACTTTGCTCTATGATTTTAGAAATATATGTTATGTATTGAAATGCTTGTCAACTTAATTTTATACTCAATTGATACATAATTGCATTTAAATACGGTAACTATCGCTTTTATATATGAATATTGAAATATTGTTACTATTGCGAAAAATGAATTATTAGCGAAAGTACGAGAAATCGTAAAACTTTTATTAAATCATTTTAAATACTTATTATGGTATATAAACAAGGGCATAGTTATATACCTAACTATCCTAATTCATATAATTACTATTCACCATCTGTGAATTATTTCGTATTTTCGAATTGTTTGATTTATGGATAGAATATATCCTTGATACGCTTTTAACCGCACAATGTTTCCAAAAGTGATTGCACCTTGGGCCTCTTTGGCTTATGCTGGAGGAATGGAAGGTAGTTCGCGAAAAGTTTGCATAAGCATTCACTAAGCAACTTAATTCGCCCCGGTATTCTTCACGACCCAAGGCCAACCCTAACACAACTTGGAAATAAAATGCTGGTTTTTCCTGCCATTTAAGGTATCTCTTCAATTGTAATCAATACATTTTGTATTGATTATAATACATACCATTCAAGGTATCTTTTCATATCTCTGCTATTGAAAACATCTATTCGTTACAAGATTAATACATTCTTCGTATTAATCCTATTATTTAAAAATACTTCAAAAGGATTTAGAAATATCAGAGGAATACTTTATATATCCTACGGATACGTATTACATACGGAAAGTTACATTTTTACCCTACACTTTTAAAGGTATCATTTTTCGTCCTTATACTTTGGACATTTGACAATTTAGTCCCTCAAGTTTCAAAAATGACAATTTAGTCCCTTAAACTTTTATAACATAAATTATGTTGACAAGCGTATTAATAAGGTAACCTTATAGTTGTATATCTATATTTGGAATTTAGCATGAATATAAATCAATTCACATTGAAATTAGGTAATACGTAACGTTGCCAGTTGACTCGCTCGTCATCGTTAACTACATCAATCTCTTCTATTTTGCTGTTGAACTATCAACAATAAGGTGAGTTTCGTAAACCCTCCCTACTCAATTGAGATTCGGGATGAAAAGTGTACATGTTTGTTTAACTGTTGATTGTTGATTTGATTGATTGCATGATTAAATTGTTGTTATGGACATGTTAGCGCATTACTTATTATATAAGTCGCACCGTTAGCGCATTACTTATTATATAAGTCGCACCGTTAGCGCATTGTTAATTATTAACTATGTAAGCCGCACCGTTGTTGAATGTTATTGATTGTTATGGAACGTTGTTGAACGTTATATGAAATCGTTGTTGTTGAACGTTGACTTGTATTGAATTGTGATAATGTGAAACCTTATAGGTTTTCTTTGGACTTGATTAGATATTCTAATCCTCGCTTATCGTTAACGGTTGTATCCGACACGGTTATTCCTTGTTACTTGTCCCTACGAACTCACCAACTTTATGTTGACGCTCTTTAGTACACTTTTCAGGTAACCAAGTTAATCAGAGACAGAATGGATGAATAGATGCTTGCATTGCTAGGGTTTGGACTATCTTTGGACTTTCTGGATCCGTGATCCTTATTTCCCTTTAACGGGTTATGCTTAGGATCAACTACTATCGTTTGAACATTTTTCTTTTAAGTATGGATTGAGTGTGTATTTTGATGAATGTTGATTATTGTAATGAGCTTGTGGATTGTTTCAATCTATTGAATGCATATAGTTTGACTCTACATAATTCCCATGTCATGCTGTGCTTTTCTAAGTGATACCCCATGATTCCGCCATGTTGGGGTGTTACAGAATGGTATCAGAGCCGTGGTTGTAGAGAACTAGGAGGATTTACCTAGTCTATAGCCATCGCACCCACATTTCATATTAGCATGCATGATAGGAAACTTTGTGTGCAACGTGAATTGTATGATGCATAAAAATGTTTTAAAAGAGTTCGTAGGTTGCTTATAATATGATGACTTGATTGTTATGTGAGAATTGTTATGATGAACGTATATGATAGTGTCGGGATACACCGTTAATTGTGGAAATGTTATGATGAACGTATATGATAGTGTCGGGATACACCGTTAATTGTGGAAATGTTATGATGAACGTATATGATAGTGTCGGGATACACCGTTAATTGCAGAATTGTTATGATGAACGTATATGATAGTGTCGGGATACACCGTTAATTGTGGAAATGTTATGATGAACGTTGATGTGTTGAATTTCCCGTTCGTTCATAGTATAGTAAATAGTAAGACCAGGATCGTTCGCAGGGACTATGTCTAAGAAAGTAGCTAGGTGTAATTCTAGGATTTGGGGGTTTGTCACGATTTAAATAAAACTAAAATAATAAAAACATTAATTGATTAATCTAGCAAAACTATAATAATTAAAACATTGCATCTACTTGGAACAGTTCACATGCCATGATCATTTAGAAAGCAGTTTAGATATGTTGAACAACTCTTCTCACGTTCGGATTCTCGTTAGATTCACCAAACTATTTAGTAGAGCTGTCGTTAGACTCACACTACCCTATAAACAGATTCTCGTTAGATTCACTGTTATGCATTAAAACCTGAGTTTTGTAACTATGACTTAATCTTTTATGTAAGTCAAGATTCTTCTAGGGTTCTAAAAGTCACTTGACACTAATTACTCTAGTCACCCGGATCCGGTTTCCGTTCGCCGAATCAACTAAAACAACTTAATAAAACACATGTTCAGTTGAGTCAAATTATTAATTAACCATCCCCCGCTCGGTTACAAGTCAAGAGATCACATTAATTATAGACCGATTAATGTTTCACAAAACGAATTAAATGACTCTGAGGCCTTAGCGCAAACTCGACCCAAAAAAATCAGTAAAATAAGTTTGTATATGAAAATTAATAACATTTGCCCGACTCAATAAACATGGATCTGCGACAAGCATAGAAACGGTTCAACAATCTAATATAGAAAACTATCACGGCATGATCACATTATCCAAATAGATGCAAAACTACTTAGCTACTCATGACAAGATAATTAAACCTAACAATTATTAAAATAAATAAATCCATAATAATAATTGTTAAATAAATAGTCTTGCAAATAAGTATCTAACAATAATAATAAAAGTAAAGGAAAGATCAAACTAATGATAGGGATATCGAAGTCACGCAGTCCGTATCCTTCTTGCCGCTCCTCCGAATCAACACCACAAACCCTAATTAATTTGACCCAGTTGTAAGCTGCTTGAATTGTTGAATTAATTGTTGTGATGCGGCTGCTCCTTCGAATATTAATTGGTGGCTGCGTTCAGCACACACACACGGGGCTGCGTAAACTATATAATAATATATATATATATAGTTGTTGATTGCTGCGTTCGAAACAAAGGGGCGCCGCCCTATTTTCCTTCTTCTGGGCTGAGCTCACACGACAAGGGCCAGGCCCACATTTGGGCTGCTGCTTCTCCACAAGGTCATGGGCCGAAGCCCATTCTGCTTTTCCTTCTTTGGGCTGCACGAACAAACAAAGAGGCGCAGCCTCTTTTTCTTCTTTTCGGCCACATAGTCAACGAGACACCACCTTTTATTTTTTTATTATTTTTTTGAAAGGTGAATTTCGCTGAAAACTTCGTGTCGCGATTCGACAGCGGAAGGTCTAACATACGTTGTCTTAACCGGATCCGCGCTAGAGAGTTCCCTCGAAGTAGAAATGCCTATTTCAAATACCCAATGGGGGAAAAACCCCCTACTAATCCGACAGAAGGCACGACGATTAATAGGGGTAAACCCTGCCCCCTCATACTTGAACCTGGGTATACCCAAGCCAAGTCCTCATAAAGGGACTTAATTCCTATGTCCGCCCAAGGCTTGAACACAAGACCTCATGCAAGGGGGATGGTCATTCAACCATTGAGCTAAAGCTCAAGGACATACACCACCTTTTATTTGACCTCCTTACAAATTAATTTGACCTAGTATTAAATGCAACCTAGGATCATTAATTGTAAGCTAACCTAATAATAATTGTAGGTCAGGCTCCTTATTTCGTTCAGCCACCAAATGACCACCACACTTTTACTCGTCCATAATATGTGTTTTGCAGTCACATCCATTATCCAGTCGAGTCCAATATGCGGAATTATCTGTGAACCTGTATAAATATTCAAACTCATTAAGTACCGAAAGTTCACATATATATACTTAATTAGATGTTAAAATGCGGCCTTATGATGGGGGAAATAATCACAAAATGGACGCTCATCATATACCCCCACACTTAAGTCTTTGCTTGTCCTCAAACAAATAGTCCAAGAAAATAAATCAATGATGAGCGGACAACTTAAGTGTTTAAGTTATTCTACTTTATAAAACATTTCAAAGATTAGTCATGCAAAATGATTTGAGAAAGCTTTAGACAAAATCAGTAAGCTATAGCTAGAGGCAAGATAATTGGTCAATCAAAACTAAAAGTCAACCTTATATTCGTGTTAATACCTCTAAAACCGTTCTATAATTCCACATGTCTTACAGCTCAATCTTACTTACTTCTGCTGACTAGTTAAGCACTTAATTAAGGTTTGTATAGAAATCAGAACTACTAGCTACTAGCAAGGCATTTATATTCATCGTTTGTGTACTTGTGAGTCACTACTTAGACATACTCTCACACTACAGTCAACCTTATATTCGTGTTAATACCTCTAAAACCGTTCTATAATTCCACATGTCTTACAGCTCAATCTTACTTACTTCTGCTGACTAGTTAAGCACTTAATTAAGGTTTGTATAGAAATCAGAACTACTAGCTACTAGCAAGGCATTTATATTCATCGTTTGTGTACTTGTGAGTCACTACTTAGACATACTCTCACACTACAGTCATGCTCGCTAGCTAGCTAAACACTAAAGCAGTTATACGATATTATCATCTTTAATAGTTGAGACAGCGGTGACAGGTCGGTGGTTCCCCACGCGCAAAGCGACATAACTCAACTAATGGTTAGAGTTTATACCTTACATCAAGACAGCGGTGACAGGTCGGTGGTTCCCCACGCGCAAAGCGACATAACTTGATGCGTTTAGATTTTACTCGTTAATAGTTCTTTGAGTTCTTTTTATTAATCTACTGATTGCCTTTTCTTAAGATTACTACATTATTCATGCAATAGACATTTATCAGAGATCCCAGATGACTCATACTCCTACTCCGCATGCAACTAGTTCACATTAAATAGTGTAAGAATTAAGGCGAACCATATATCTAAACTAGTTCCTACACAAGCACGTATAATTAAGTCCAATTAATACACCTATACTAATGACTCGAAAGCTCTAATTGCTAGGCATATTAAAGTCCGGTTAAATGTGCTATGGCAACATAATCGCATACAGTTTCAGTCTAAGCTCTAATCCAGTTGGAAGCATGAACAGCCACAAATCTATAGTTAAGCTAAAAGTCCTAACTAACCGTTCATCTACCAAGGCTAATATTGCTTAGTTATCGTCATCTTTTGTCTACGTGCAAAGCTTATATTCTCAAAATAGTTTTCAGACACAAGAAAAACTTAAAATTTGCATGAAATAAGTAGTAGAAAACTTGTGATAAATCAAACAATTAGACCAAGGGTTTTTCCTATTCCATCCCCCCACACTTAAATTGTACAACGTCCTCGTTGTACTAAACCTAACACAAAGGGTAATAGGAAAAACACGAAAAGTCAAAGGATTAACGAAACTTCCCGGGTCTAAATTGCATGAATTGCTGTTGAAGATGGCATTTGCGGAGTGACTTGAATGATGTTGAATCTTCAAAACTTGAGTCATCTCCATTTGATGGCGATCCATTGATGCTTCTCCACCTTCTTTTCTTTTTTGGTATTTTTGATTTTTTAATTTTTTTTGGATTTTTGGGTTTTTCTGATTTTTTTAGATTTTTCGCGATCTGGTTTGCATAACGGAGCTGGGAGCGGCGCTGGCTAAGCAGGTAGCGGCGCTGGCTGGTGCCTGAGCGGTGCTGGATAGTAGGTAGCGGCGCTGGATCTGCACAGGTGCAGGTCCAGCGACGCTGGGAGATGTGGAGTGGCGCTTTTGACTCCTGTACGCGTTCCGACGTATGATTTCTTCAGCGATATGATGCTCGAACTCCCCCACACTTAGCTTTTGGCCAAGTGCATGGTTTCCTTCAGACTACAAAGCAATATACTCCTGCACACTTCAATCATAATATAAAAATGGAAAATAACAAGCTAAAACATAAAAATAAAAACAAAAACAAAATACGATTGCAATAAGTTACTTGTTTCCTTGATCCATTGAAAGCTTGCATTTGTGAATCTAAGACATACTCATAAAATAAATCACAAATGATAAAATTTAAAACAATCACTCAATTGCAATTAGTCACATATTCCTAAAAATAAAAATAAAAATAAAAAGAAAAATAAAAAGAAAAAGAAAAATAAAATACGGCTTGGGTTGCCTCCCAAGAAGCGCTAAGTTTAACGAGTCTTCAGTCGAACTCATTCCCCAACCTTACCATGGCGGGGTCTTAAACGCCCCCACACTTAAGTGTCGGGCGGTTTACGCGAATAAGGTGAGTAAAATGTGAATCTAATCTTGACCATTACCCAATCCATTTTGTTCACCTTAACGAAATTCATTTTTAAGATGTAAAAATTATTCATTTTCTTTACAAAACTCATCTTAAAAATATACCCTTTCATCCTAACGTATACCATTTCAAGAATTCCCTTATGACACGGAACCTTCAAGTATTTCATGTTAAGGTTTATGTCCGTCCATTCTAAAGGGTCGGAAGCTAGAGGGCCCGGGGCTAGTTTAAAGAATAAACTGTAACACCTGTCGTTTAAAAATATGGATTTCCAAAAATATTCGCCTAACGGCGTCAAAGAAAGCGAAAGTAAACTTGAAAAGACCAAACCAAAAGAATCTGTTTGGTTCATTTATTCATAGGAGTTACCAGCAATGTCATCAAAATAGGTTCAAATGGAAATCAGTCGGTTGCCCAACATTAAACAACCGACAACAAAGTAAATACAAAACATTAATGTCTAAACATAAATCAAATGTCTAATGCGAGCAGTCACTAAGGGTAAACTATAGCCATCCTCATTACAATCTACCCAGGCCTCGCACTTCCACATCTACCTGCTCACTAATGTTGGACCTGAGGGCACAACACATTTAAAAAGAACAAGTGTTAGCTAACGAATTAGCTAAGTAAGATAACACATAGTTTATAAAGCATTTGTCCATTTAAAACATTATAAAAAAGTCATATTTCTTCTTTAAGGCACATATCATCACAAGTCATCACATCTAATATATCACATCTTGCATTACACATCTTTCATATAGGATGGGTCATCCTAAATGTGCCTAGTCATCTTTTGCATCTTCACATATATCATCTAAACATCTTTGTAGTTGTGACATGAGTCACGCATCTCATATAACATATACATCTTTGTAAGTGTGACATAAGTCACACCCGACTAGATGGACAAACCTTACGACAGTACATCAATGTCGTTAAGGAATGGCAAGCCAATCCCGGAGTAATCCGTATGTTCAAGACAAATGGGGCTGGTCAGACCTCCCGTATTACTCTTCACATCTAAGACCATGTTGCAAGAAGCCACCCAAGCAACCACATCTACGCACCCGCCGGGCAAGGGCAAGTACGGGTTAAGTTTAACACTTTCACATCTAAATTACGAGCTCGATTTCATATCTCATATAGTTTAGGTGTTTACACTACCTAAACAATTATCACATATACATCTTAACGTTTGGGCCCTTAAACGTGCACGTGTCATGGCAACTTAATAAGTCTAGTGAACTAGATGAACAAGCCATACAATCATGCACATTTCATATATCATCAACATATAATCACATTTCAATTCATCTCAAGACATTACATAGCACTTCATAGCATATCATTACATCTCATATCATTGCATAACATTTCATAGCATATCATTACATCTCCTATCATTGCATAACATTTCAGGCCTCAATAGTCATATACATAGTCCATATCACTTCCCATGTAACCCCGAATACCCATAAGCAAACAAGATAACATTTGAGAAGATATTATATGAAAACCATGTTTTTGTTGAACCCTCAACGTGTCAAAGTAGTGTATCTTACCTCGGTACCGCTCAATAATGAGTTACGTACATCTTACAGTGCTTGCTAAGTGCTCCCGACAACCTAGAATGAGTATAAGATCGATCTATAAGCTAAACAAGACTCAAGTACAAATCTGGGAAAATATGCAACTCGTGTTAACAACTTTAAGTATGAGAGTTTTCAGAAATGTGGTGCTAAAGACTTTGATGGTACTCAGAATGCAGTGGGTGCCA
Source organism: Erigeron breviscapus (assembly GCA_034093135.1). Classification (NCBI taxonomy): domain Eukaryota; kingdom Viridiplantae; phylum Streptophyta; class Magnoliopsida; order Asterales; family Asteraceae; genus Erigeron; species Erigeron breviscapus. The sequence continues at coordinate 89,951,074 of CM067172.1, forward strand.
TGGAGTGGTTAGAAGACATTGAGGTGGTCTTTGCTTCATGTTATTGTCCTGATGACATGAAAGTTTTGTGTGCAACTCGTATGTTGAAAAAGAATGCCCGTAATTGGTGGAGGGCTACTACAGTTTCCATAGCTCCCGAGGTGTTAGCTGTGATGCCTTGGGGTACTTTTAAGGAGAAGTTCTTGGAGGAGTATGTTGGAACTCGAGAGTTGAGGCTGATTGAGAAGGAGTTTAGGGCTTTGACTGCTAAGCCCGGTGCTATAACGGAGTATGCCCATTCGTTCATGGAGAAACTCAAGTTTGTGGGTCATATGGTCCGTAGGGAGGTGGACCAGATTGAGGCATATTGTGATGGACTCCCGGTTAGTTATCGTGGTCTATGTAGGCAGCACACTACCCTGTCTGCAGCTATTAAGGAGTCTAAGAGGTTAGATGATGACCTCAAATCTGAAAAATTTGTTGAGAAAGCCGATGATAAGAAGTCGGGATTACTTGATCGTATTAAGGAGGCTCAAGTTAAAGCGTTATTAAAGGATAACATTGACCAAGAAAGTATTGGAAAGAAGAAAAGATTAGTGATGGAGACGAATAGCCGTGGATTTCGGACTTATAAGGGTCGAATTTGGGTGCCATTACTTGAAGGTAACCGAGAACTGATACTCGAAGAAGCTCATAGATCAAGGTATTCAGTTCATCCCGGTGCTACAAAGAAGTATGCAGATTTGAAGCCCATCTATTGGTGGCCTAATATTAAAGGAGAGGTAGCACGTTTTGTGAAAAGATGTTTGACTTGTACACGGGTTAAAGCAGATCACAAAAAGCCATATGGAATGTTGCATCAATTGGAGATTCCCGAATGGAAATGGGATCATATAACTATGGATTTTGTAACCAAGTTACCTAGAACTCCAAAGGGTAATGATATGGTTTGGGTTATTGTGGATAGATTGACGAAGAGTGCTCATTTCTTGGCAACGCGCCAAGATGTGCCATTGACCAAGATGGCAAAGATGTATATAGATGAAGTTGTCTCAATGCATGGTGTTCCATTATCTATCGTTTCGGATCGAGACACGAGGTTTGTATCTAGCTTTTGGAAAGGTCTCCAAAAAGCATTAGGTACTAGAGTGAATTTGAGCACCGCCTATCATCCTCAAACCGATGGACAAAGTGAGAGGACGATACAAACATTGGAGGATATGTTGAGGGCTTGTGTATTGGAGTATGGTGGAGCATGGGATGACCATTTGAAGATGATTGAGTTTGCTTATAATAATAGCTACCACGCAAGCATTGGAATGCCGCCATTTGAAATGCTTTATGGTAGAAAGTGTAGGACTCCAAGTTGTTGGATGGAGCCCGGTGAAAAGCAAATTACAGGTCCTGAAATTATAGAGCTCACAGCGGAGAAAGTTAATATTGCTAAAGAAGCTCTTCGTGTGGCAAGAGAAAGACAGAAAACTTATGCCGACAAGAAAAGAAGGCCGGTTGAGTTTGAAGTTGGTGACATGGTGATGCTGAAAGTATCCCCATGGAAAGGAGTCATTCATTTTGGAAAGAAAGGTAAGTTGAGTCCAAGATTTATTGGGCCATTTAAAGTTCTGAAGCGTATTAAAGATGTGGCATATCAGTTGGAATTACCTCCAGAATTGGATGGAATTCACAACACATTTCATGTATCCTATTTGAGGAAATGTTTAGCCGAGGAGTCAAGTGTGATTCCTATTGAAGATGTGAGCATTGATCCAAGTAAAAGAATGAGTGAAGAACCAATAGCGATACTTGGAAGGAAGCAAAAGAAGCTACGCAGGAAGATGATTGACCTTGTGTTGATCAAGTGGAAGCACAACCATGGAGAAAGTCTCACTTGGGAAACCGAGTCGGTGATGAAAGAGAAGTATCCAGAGTTGTTCCTTTCTGATGAGATTCCGGGGACGGAATCCTCTTAAGGGGGAGGTAATTGTAACATCCCAATCCTTTTATTTAACGGTTGACTAGAGTCGTTAAGTCAACATAATGTGCCGTTAAGTCTTTGATAGATTTTGATGCTTATATGTAGTTAATGTGTTATGCGTGTGGGACTTGAATGTCTTATTGATTGATGTAGTAATGTGGTTAAGATGTAGTTAAATGCCTTTTTGAGGTGTTCAAAGTGTTTAATGAGTTGTATATAGTCCATAGAGGTGTTTTGGGCAAGAAATATGACTTTATGAAGCTTAGGGACCAATTTTGACATGGTGTGAAAGTCAAAAACGGGTTTAGGGTCTTGGAGGGAGTCATTAGTTCATCATTTGCAGAAATATTACTTTTCTCTCAAGCCCTAGCCACCCCTTTGATCCCCTATCAAAATTCTAAGCCGAAAATCCTTCAAACGTGTGATTTAGGAGTGATTGATCGAGTATTTTGCATCCCCATTGTGATCTTCAGGTAATAGAGGTATATTGATTTTGATTTTATGTCTTTTTGATCATATGAGTCATTAGAAATCAGATCTAGACCATTGGAGGGTCAATTGATGTCGAAATAACGTTTGTTTTGATAATGCAAATCATGAGTGGTTTAATAAAGGAGTTATTTGCATTATAATGGTTTGAAAATGAAGGATTTTGATGTATGGAAGTCATGTATTTGATTTGGAGTCGTTTGGATCTGGTTTGGGGTGTAATCGATCGAACTTGTGCAGAATCGGGGCTAGTTGCGGCGCAACTGGCCCAGAAAGTAAGTTGCGGCGCAACTGTATAGTAAGTTGCGGCGCAACTGTAATACAGAAAGATAAGTTGCGGCGCAACATAGTATGTTGCGGCGCAACTGTAATACAGAAAGATAAGTTGCGGCGCAACATAGTATGTTGCGGCGCAACTGTAATACAGAAAGATAAGTTGCGATGCAACATGTAGGTTGCGGCGCAACTGTAATACAGAAAGATAAGTTGCGGCGCAACAGTGTCAGTTTTGAAATGAGTTTAACTTTTGAACCTCCAATGCGTAGTCGTTGTCGTGGGTCTTGTTTGTAGGTGTGGAGGTCCAAGATATGACTTTAATAACGTGAGTATTAGCGTGTCTAATGGTCGTTTACTATATATAGGTAGACGAGACTATTTGCTTTGTACGGTAACGTAGTTGCCTATTGTCGTGCGCTTCTTTGAGGTAAGATACACTACTTTTGACACGCTGAGGGTTCAACAAACGATGGTTTCATAATCATAAATTCCCAATTGGTAACTTATGTTGTTTATGGGTGTATGGGTTACACGGGAGGTAATATGGGTTATGTAGTTGACCTTTGAGACCTGAAATGCAGTCCCTCATGATATGTATTGTAGTGCATGTTATGATATGACGTAGGATGTAGTGCTATGTATGAAGTATAATGTAGTGTTATGATATGCAGTAACTTGTGATGCTATGAGATGCAGTATATGTTGTTATTGATTGATGTTGTGCATGTTTGTATGGCTTGCTCATCTAGTTCACTAGACTTGCTAAGTTGCCATGTCACGTGCACGTTTAAGGGCCCAAAATGTAAAAGCAGTTAACGTAGTAAATGTTTAGGTAATGTAGTCACCTAAACTAAATGATGCAGTTTCGAGCTCGTAAAACTTTGATGCAGGAAAGTGTTAAGCTTAACCCGTACTTGCCCTAGCCCGGCTAAGTGCGTTGACGTAGGTTGCTTGGGTGGCTCCTTGCAACATGGTCATTGAGATGCAGTTGAGTAATACGAGGGGTCTGACCCGCCCTCATTTGTCTTGTACATACGGATTACTCGGGGATTGGCTTGCCATTCCTTAACGACGTTTGATGTTCAACTGAACGGTTGTCATCTAGTCGGGTGTAACTTATGTTGCACATTGACGCAGTTAAAATGTAGTAAAGCAGTTAAAACGTAGTAAAGCAGTTAATGTAGAAAGCAGTTATGTGATTATATGTGTGTAATGAAGTAAAGCAGGATAGGCACATTTAGTGTGGTTCATCCTGATATGAAGTATTGTGTGTTTGATATGTGTTGTGCCTTAATGAAGTGTTTAAATCCATAATGTTTGAAATGGATAATTGTTTTATAACTTGAGTGTTATCTTACTTAGCTAATTCGTTAGCTAACACTTGTCTTTTGAAATGTGTTGCTCCCTCAGGTTTAGCGTAGCTGAGGTAGTTGATGAAGATGAGCGAGGAATGGGTAGATAGCTTGATGAAGTCCTTAGCTACCCATAGATGCCGAACTTTTATAGACATTTGCTTATGTTTGTCTTTAATGGAGTTGGATTATTATGTAGTCGGTTGTTTTGTGTTGGGCAGCCGACGGGTTTCTATTAAACTTGTTTTGATGATGCGATTAGTAACACCATTGAATAAGTAAACCAAACAGATTTTAATTGGTTTGGACTTTTAATGTTTCTTCCGCTTCATCTTAAGGCTAAAGTACAACTAGGCCTAGCATGTCTCATCTAACGGTTTAAGTCTAATTCCTATGGCAACCTATAGTCCTTGGTTCACTTAAACCATTTCTCTGATACCACTTGTAACACCTGTCGTTTAAAAATATGGATTTCCAAAAATTTTCACCTAACGGCGTCAAAGAAAGCGGAAGTAAACTTGAAAAGACCAAACCAAAAGAATCTGTTTGGTTCATTTATTCATAGGTGTTACCAGCAATGTCATCAAAATAGGTTCAAATGGAAATCCGTTGGTTGCCCAACATTAAACAACCGACAACAAAGTAAATACGAAACATTAATGTCTAAACATAAATCAAATGTCTAATGCGAGCAGTCACTAAGGGTAAACTATAGCCATCCTCATTGCAATCTACCCAGGCCTCACACTTCCACATCTACCTGCTCACTAATGTTGGACCTGAGGGCATAACACATTTAAAAAGAACAAGTGTTAGCTAACGAATTAGCTAAGTAAGATAACACATAGTTTGTAAAGCATTTGTCCATTTAAAACATTATAGAAAAGTCATATTTCTTCTTTAAGGCACATATCATCACAAGTCATCACATCTAATATATCACATCTTGCATTACACATCTTTCATATAGGATGGGTCATCCTAAATGTGCCTAGTCATCTTTTGCATCTTCACATATATCATCTAAACATCTTTATAGTTGTGACATGACTCACGCATCTCACATAACATATACATCTTTGTAAGTGTGACATAAGTCACACCCGACTAGATGGACAAACCTTACGGCTATACATCAATGTCGTTAAGGAATGACAAGCCAATCCCGGATCCATATGTTCAAGACAAATGGGGCTGGTCAGACCTCCCGTATTACTCTTCACATCTAAGACCATGTTGCAAGGAGCCACCCAAGCAACCACATCTACGCACCCGCCGGGCAAGGGCAAGTACGGGTTAAGCTTAACACTTTTACATCTAAATTACGAGCTCGATTTCACATCTCATATAGTTTAGGTGTTTACACTACCTAAACAATTATCACATATACATCTTAACGTTTGGGCCCTTAAACGTGCACGTGTCATGGCAACTTAATAAGTCTAGTGAACTAGATGAACAAGCCATACAATCATGCACATTTCATATATCATCAACATATAATCACATTTCAATTCATCTCAAGACATTACATAGCACTTCATAGCATATCATTACATCTCATATCATTGCATAACATTTCATAGCATATCATTACATCTCCTATCATTGCATAACATTTCAGGCCTCAATAGTCATATACATAGTCCATATCACCTCCCATGTAACCCCGAATACCCATAAGCAAACAAGATAACATTTGAGAAGTTATTATATGAAAACCATGTTTTTGTTGAACCCTCAGCGTGTCAAAGTAGTGTATCTTACCTCGGTACCGCTCAATAATGAGTTATGTACATCTTACAGTGCTTGCTAAGTGCTCCCGACAACCTAGAACGAGTATAAGATCGATCTATAAGCTAAACAAGACTTAAGTACAAATCTGGGCAAATATGCACCGCATGGACTTTTTATGCACCGCATATTTCAAAAACCCAAAATATGCACCGCATGGAAATTCCATGCACCGCATATCGGGCTCCGATCAGCAAAACCCTAACTTTACTTGCTCCAAACGATTTCCATTCGATCTCAAACCCTAACCCCGACCTGGAGACATCAAATTGACCTTTTTTAAGACATAATTGATGACTTCAAACCATTAATTGATTCCTTGATCCATTACAAACATAAATAATTTGATTGATCACCCGGACGACATAAGATCCGTAAACGTTTTGCAATTAAATCATACCCAACCCTTCTTGGTCAGGAACGGATGAATAAACCTAATGAAAAGACTCATCAATTGATCAAGAAATCTTGCTTTACTTGTAGGAAGGATTAATGGGTCGAAAACTATAGGAAATCACCATCGAATTGCTCCCGAATCACACAAAACTTGAGGAGAGGCCCTAGGGTTCTTGAGGGAGAATTGTTTTGTGATTACAATCTGATTATGGGGCTTATGGGACGTGATATGACCCTAAATCAGCTGGGCCATCTTTCTAAAACTTAACATCTAGGCCCTTGGACTTTCTTACAATTCGTTTCGTCACCTAATTGCTCGTTTTACACATACGGGAACTCTTAACGACTCACCAATCCTATCGGAAACACTTTTTAACTTTATTCATCATCATTCCTCAATATTTTCATTACTTGGACATATTTAATGAAATTAATCATTAACACGTAGACACATTAATCATATATAACGACCGTAGTAATTATCGCATAAACATATTTATTATTAAGACGTATAAATCCAACGGAAGGCAAACGTTGACTAACGACATGGTCAATGGTTGACATAAAATGTTTGGGATGTTACATAAACAATGGTGCATAAAATTACTACTAGCCCTAATCTTAACCAATTCAATGCATTCTAAACTATTTAAAGCATAAAAGGTTAGAAAGCTCCCTGAATAACCCGACTTGGGTTGCAAATCATCTCGACTCCTATCCTCGCATTCTTCCACTTCGAGAGTCGTATCCCGTTTATCCGGCTCCTTCTTTCGTGCCATGATCGTCTTGAAAGATGTTAGCGGGTTTGGCACTCCTGCAGAAAAATGAAAGGAAAGCATGTTAGAAAATAATAAATCAAATAAGTTCGAATGCTTACCTGTTTCACGCTCCGTTTGTTGTAGAAAAATGATCCGGATCTGATTGGAAGTCCATTCCGGAGCCAAAACAAACTTAGAACGCGAATGTGTCTGAAGTGGGGCTGTCAGCGGCGCTGGCAGGGATGGAGGCTCCAGACCATTGTCAGATCTCTCGATTTTCGTGTTTCGCCTTGCTCTTGATCCTTTTCGACCTGGACTGCATCAATGGTTGAGGAAAAGTTCTCCACATCAGCAAGATGAATCTTGCTTTGTTCCGGATGTGGTGCTTCATAACCTTCTGCATTTTCGGGGGGTGACTGAGAAACTTGTAATTCCTTGCGAAGTTCTTCATGACGGTTCTTCATATTTTCTTTTACTTCAGCCAACTCCTCTTTGAATCGTTCCAATGCTTCCATCTTCTTCACTAACATTCTTGCCCCAATCGCGAACTCTATTGTATCGCCCAATTCTTTGACTCTCTTTAGGTCCATGCCCAAGAGTTCGGTCTCCTCTTTTATGCTTTTGTCGAATTGGTTAATCCTCTCGTCCATTTCGTCCGATTCTTCTGTGAGGTTGCGTGTCCTTATTGGTTCATCCACGTAAGGCACATACTCGTCATCCGATCCACAACCTCTAAATTCCATGAGTGATGCTAATCCTGCAAAACAGACACTAGCTATACCTGTGAAAAGCACTAATTATTGCTAAAAATAAAAAGACGAAAATGAAAAGACAAAAACTAAAACTAACCTAGACTAATAAAAGAAAAATATTTTTGGATTTTTTAAAATTTTAAATTTTTATGATTTGTATAATAATGAAAATAAAAATGACGCCTAAACTAGACTAACTAAAAAGAAATTAAACTAATCCTAAAAGACTAAAACTAACTCTTTCGTGTAGACACAAAAAAAGCTCGAATTACCCTAACCTAACTATATTCTTAAAAAAAAATAGTTCCCCGGCAACGGCGCCAAAAACTTGATATGCAGAAAAGTTTTTAATTTATAAAATACAAGGTTAACCTCTCTACTACACTCACTCACGGGCAGTAGACCCGTTCGTTCATAGTATAGTAAATAGGTAAGACCAGGATCGTTCGCAGAGACTATGTCTAAGAAAGTAGCTAGGTGTAATTCTAGGATTTGGGGGTTTGTCACGATTTAAATAAAACTAAAATAATAAAAACATTAATTGATTAATCTAGCAAAACTATAATAATTAAAACATTGCATCTACTTGGAACAGTTCACATGCCATGATCATTTAGAAAGCAGTTTAGATATGTTAAACAACTCTTCTCACGTTCGGATTCTCGTTAGATTCACCAAACTATTTGGTAGAGCTGTCGTTAGACTCACACTACCCAATAAACAGATTCTCGTTAGATTCACTGTTATGCATTAAAACCTGAGTTTTGTAACTATGACTTAATCTTTTATGTAAGTCAAGATTCTTCTAGGGTTCTAAAAGTCACTTGACACTAATTACTCTAGTCACCCGGATCCGGTTTCCGTTCGCCGAATCAACTAAAACAACTTAATAAAACACATGTTCAGTTGAGTCAAATTATTAATTAACCATCCCCCGCTCGGTTACAAGTCAAGAGATCACATTAATTATAGACCGATTAATGTTTCACAAAACGAATTAAATGACTCTAAGGCCTTAGCGCAAACTCGACCCAAACAAATCAGTAAAATAAGTTTGTATATGAAAATTAATAACATTTGTCTGACTCAATAAACATGGATCTGCGACAAGCATAGAAACGGTTCAACAATCTAATATAGAAAACTATCACGGCATGATCACATTATCCAAATAGATGCAAAACTACTTAGCTACTCATGACAAGATAATTAAACCTAACAATTATTAAAATAAATAAATCCATAATAATAATTGCTAAATAAATAGTCTTGCAAACAAGTATCTAACAATAATAATAAAAGTAAAGGAAAGATCAAACTAATGATAGGGATATCGAAGTCACGCAGTCCGTATCCTTCTTGGCCGCTCCTCCGAATCAACACCACAAACCCTAATTAATTTGACCTATTTTCCTTCTTCTGGGCTGAGCTCACACGACAAGGGTCAGGCCCAAATTTGGGCTGCTGCTTCTCCACAAGGTCATGGGCCGAAGCCCATTCTACTTTTCCTTCTTTGGGCTGCACAAACAAACAAAGAGGCGCAGCCTCTTTTTCTTCTTTTCGGCCACATAGTCTACGACACACCACCTTTTATTTGACCTCCTTACAAATTAATTTGACCTAGTATTAAATGCAGTGTTTTCACGACCGGACCGGCTGGACCGATCGGGCCACGACCCGGCAGCTATACCGGTCCGGTTTAGGGTGTTGGGTCTTGGTCATTGTGCGTGCCACGTAAGCAAACTTTTTAAAGATATTTATCTTGATATTTATTATCTACGTGGCATGTAAATTTTTCAAAGAAATGATGGTATTTTTACCTTGGGAAGACAAAAAGTGCAACTTGATACTGTTTGTGGGCTGTAAACCGTCACACATTTATGTGTGATGTGATGTAATTAATGCGGATCTCAGAACCCGATCAAAATTTTATTTGATAAATTCAACTTAACCGTTTGAGTCCCACATTCTCCCTTCTATATATACCCACTTTCAATTTCATTTGCATTTACTTCGAACATATTTACTCCCAAATCCTTTCAAATTCCTTCATTTAATTTCTTCATTCAATTCCAATCATAATCATCTCTCATATTTACTCCATTTCCATTCAATTCTTTTGAACAGAATGAGTTGCCCATCGAACTTCCCTCAGGTATAAATTTCAGGGAAGTATGCAGATTGATGGGGCACACAGAAATTATGGATGAGCATGTCCAGCTATCCAGAAAGGGAACAGTCTACATGAGCAAACTGACAGACTCATGGAGATTCTTCTTCACACATATCGTTGAATGTTTGGGAGGCAGTTCTGGAGGGTTGGACCAGATAAATCAAACTCATCTCCAGATTGCCTACTGCCTCTGGTTTGGACTCAGAGTGGATTTCGCTCAGATGTTATTTGATGATCTGGTAGAGCGTCTTAAGGTGAAAGGTAGAAAAGCTTTTGTTCCATATATACGCTTTCTTTCACTGATGTTTAAAAGAGCTCTTGGAGACCAGTACGATTATGAAACTACTCACTTTTCTGTGAGTGAGTATATGAGGGATCTGACCAACCTAAGATCTCCACTGAATGAGGTAGATATTCCTCAGACCATGCTCTCTTTTCAAAGGGAAGAAGTAGAAGTGGCTCCAGGTAGAGGTCAAGTTGGTGAAGGACCCTCTGGTGACCAAGATGTTCAGATTATAGAAGCTGTACAAGCCATCAGACAAGTGGCTCCTGAAGGTCAACAACCAAATGTTGAGCCTTCCAGACGACCAAGATCAAATAGGCGTCTGATGAGAGATGGAGTTCAGGTGAATCCAGAAAGACATCCTGGTGATGTAATGAACATTGATGGGTCTCCTATTTTTGAAGAGGAGAATGTTGAAAATATACAAGTTATTGAGCAGACAGAAAATGTTGTACAGACTGTCGTGCAAGAAGAAAATGTGGCTCAGATTGTTGAGCAGGTAGAACAAATTGTTCAGGCTGATGAACAAGTATCTGGTGAGCAAGAGGCTCGAATCGATTCGAATGTTGAAGCAAGTGAACAGGCTGGTGAACTGGTTGGTGCTCAGGCTGGTGATACAACTGTTGGTGAAATGTTTTAGGATGAGGCTGATTCTCCCATGTCAGAAGATCAAAAATTTGATGTCAATATGAACTTTCTGGGTGAGGATGTTGTACAAGTTGAAAGTCTACCAGAAATGCCACCACCTCCACCAGAATCAAACATGCCACCACCACCACCACCTTCAATTCCAGAAAATACTCAATACTTCACTCCTCCAACCATTCAAATTTCACAATCTCAACCACCTCCACTTGAAACTCCAGTTAACTTATCTGAACCTCGTGCGCTGGACTCAACAGTTGTAACATCTGAAGTTGTAACTGAAGAGGTCTGGGCACAAGTACCTCTCATGACCAGATTGACTTCCAATTTTGAACCTCCCAGTGGTCTCTCCACTTCGTCTTTAGCCGAGGTCCAAGGCCTTTTAAGTAAGGTGGCGGACCTGGAGAGATCACTCCAGTCATCATCCCAGGTTGTTTCCGATTTTAAATCTTTATTATAGAACAATCTATCATCTGAAATGAATATATTTGCTGGGAATGAAAAGCTTGTTTTTGAGAAGCTGGATGAGCTGGTACTGGCCACTAATAACAACACTGAAAACATCAAAGTGGCAGTCCAGGGATTGAAGACAGGGCTGGTGAACTGGTTGGTGCTCAGGCTGGTGATACAACTGTTGGTGAAATGTTTTAGGATGAGGCTGATTCTCCCATGTCAGAAGATCAGAATTTTGATGTCAATATGAACTTTCTGGGTGAGGATGTTGTACAAGTTGAAAGTCTACCAGAAATGCCACCACCACCACCACCTTCAATTCCAGAAAATACTCAATACTTCACTCCTCCAACCATTCAAATTTCACAATCTCAACCACCTCCACTTGAAACTCCAGTTAACTTATCTGAACCTCGTGCGCTGGACTCAACAGTTGTAACATCTGAAGTTGTAACTGAAGAGGTCTGGGCACAAGTACCTCTCATGACCAGATTGACTTCCAATTTTGAACCTCCCAGTGGTCTCTCCACTTCGTCTTTAGCCGAGGTCCAAGGCCTTTTAAGTAAGGTGGCGGACCTGGAGAGATCACTCCAGTCATCATCCCAGGTTGTTTCCGATTTTAAATCTTTATTATAGAACAATCTAGCATCTGAAATGAATATATTTGCTGGGAATGAAAAGCTTGTTTTTGAGAAGCTGGATGAGCTGGTACTGGCCACTAATAACAACACTGAAAACATCAAAGTGGCAGTCCAGGGATTGAAGACAGGGCTGGTGAATGCTGTTTAGACTGCAGTGAAAGGTGAACTTGTTCAACCACTGACAGGTCTGAAGGATGAGGTTCAGAAGTTGGTTACTAGGGTTAGTTCATTGGAAAGCAGGCCCACACTTGATCAGGCTGCTGTTGTTAGCACGATTAGTGATGAATGTGCAAAGAAGTTCAGACTTAGTATGTTGAAAGAAATATCTGAAGAAAATTCTGAGTCTGTTCTTCGAACTATTCAAGATGGGCTGTTACCCCAAGTGGAGAATTTGATGGAAAAAGAATTGCCAAAGCACTTGCCTCAAGAAGTTAAAAATGTTAAAAAGGAAGTGTAGGCACTCAGAAAGAATGTGAATGATATAACTCCAGTAACTGGAAGAACTTTTGGTGCACTGGACAGACACATGCTAGAACAATTATGGAATGATCTCAAGTCCAGAACTGGTGATCATTCCAAGGGGGAAAAGTCGTCTGGTGTCCAAGAAGGGTTGATTAGAAAGAAGAGGGAAGTTGTTGCCAGTGCTGTTGAAAGGGCCTTTGCTACTGAAAGCATTGTGCAACAAAAACAAGTGACTGGTACTGATGCCAGTGCACGATTAGCACAGAGAGCATTTGGCGCTGAAGCCACTATGCTGACTGAAGAAGCTGCTGGTACTGAAGCCAATGAGCCCCAGTTTGAATCTTTCCCAGATATTCCAACTACTCTGAAGTCTGTTAAAGGAAAAGAACAAATGGTATCTGGTGAAGAAGAGCAAACTGTTGAAGAATCATCAGAGCTTCCTACTGCTGATGATGAAACCTCTAAGAAACTTGAACAAGAATGCATAATGATAGAGATCTTTAAGAGAAATCAAAAAGACGAACTGCTGGCCCATCAAAGGGAGATGGCAACTATGGGGACTCTGGATTCTTATAATGCTGGCAGGTTGGGCATAAACATTGATGTGTACAAAAAGATGAAGGAAGACCCCAGAGTTCATCAATGTCTGAATGCATTGAATGATGTTCATGTACGCTCCTTTTACGCTGAAGAAGAACAGATTTATGATTCAATAATTTATGGTGTTAGTGTACCAGAACTTATCAGGCAGAGGAAGGAGGAACTGGTGAACCTCCAGAAGAAGATAAGGAAAAATGCTGGTGCTCTGGAGTTAGAGTACAGAAAGAAATTGACAGGCTTACCAAAACTGACTGCCAAACAGATCAAAGCAATTAAAGATGCTGATGTAAGCACATTCATTTCCCTAGATACTTCTCTGAAAATCAATCGTCAACAACTCCAGTCTGCTGTAGAACAACATAGAGTGTCAAAAGAAACTGAAGCAATGATCCAGATAGCCAAATGGAAAGACAAATATAATGAAATGTTGAATTTCAGGGCTGGTGCCAGAAGGATCACTGGTGCAGAGATTAGGCTTGCTGATAATCATGAAGGTATGTCAAAGTTTGAAATAAAGTTGACCAGGGAAGGTAACTTTACTGATGAAAGAAAGAGTACTTCAGTCCAAGCGTTTGGATGGACTGAACTGAAGGAGATTGCCTTAACGTTCAGGGGGAAGACAGATTTGTCGACTGACGTTAAATCATTTATGAAGAGGGTTGAGAAGGTATGGAGAAGAAAGCAAAAGATGGAAGTTGCAATAGGCATGAAATCGCCAGAATCAGTACCATCTTCTCCATCACCAAAGAGAAAGGCTTCTGAAGGTGCTCCAGGACAGACATCGAAGAGAAGGGTCTGACTCTTATATCATTTACTTATTGTAATTTATCGTTTGATAAAAATTGTAACTATTTATCAGTTGATGTATGTAATATTAGTTGCAGTTTTTAATTCATAAAAGTAAATGATCAGATTTAGTCTAAGTTAACTTAAAAGATGAAACTGAAAACACTCATGATCTATAAAGTGTTTTCCAGTAACTTAGATTTTTTAGACTAAGTCAAAACTTGTGTTTTTCAAGCATACAAAGTTGTATAGATTTAAGCTTGAAAACACTTGCATTATTTCTAAACAAATAGGGGGAATTTGTTAGGTCCAGATTTACTGGACTCGCTCCAGACTCGACTACTGGAGCCTTACTGAAGATCTGTCCAGAAACGTGTTCTACTGGACCTACTCCAGACTTGGAATCTGGAGTCCCTCTGAAGATTTGTCCAGAAATAATGGAAGACCAGTGAGCAAATACTTGTATAGGAAATCTGGAGTATTCTCCAGATTAGCTCACTGGACTTCACCCGAGTCCAGATCTATTCTACTGAAGACGTTCTCACTGAAGTCAAAGACTGAAGTCAGAATAAAGAAGACTGACAAATGGCGGAGTCCACTGGAAGTCTTACCAGATCTGCACACTGGAGGATTGTCAGTGTTCTAGACCTTACAAGTCTGAACACTGATATCGAGGAATTGACTTTTGCCTTTACACACTTTACAAAGAACATTTCACTTGTTCTTTACCAAAGTACATACGTGTGTAAAGGTGGTTGGTTAAAAGGATAATAAGTCATTTGATGTGACTTTATCCTTGTACCTTAACCAATGCATTTAATGTTCTTGTCGGATCATTAAATGCATGCAACCATATTTGTACGGCACAAAATTCACTGGTGAATTTTGTTGCCTATAAATACAAAGTCATTTCTTTGAGAAAATTACTTTAAAGCATACATTTAGCATTAGAGTGAATTTGTCTAAATACTCTCGATCTTAAACAGGGATACTTTACAACTTTAAGTATCTCGATCCAAAAGAGTTATTTGACAAATATAGATCATTTGTAATTCATAGGTTGTTAGGATACATACTTAATTGTATTATCTTGATTCCGCACAACCTTGTATTTTATTTAACATCATAAATAAAATACACTATGAAAAATACATAATGTTCCACTTTACTTGTTTATTGCTTTAAGTCTTGTATTACTTTGTTTATGTATTCTTGCATTTATTTACAAGTAATACTAGTCCATTCTACTGATTATTAGACTTGTTGTATTATACACTTCTGGGTTAACCATCGTATTTGGGACTCACAAACTTGTTAAAAAGGCCATGCAATGTCACGGGAGAAACCACAAAAGCATTTATATTCGATAAAAGTTAGAGACCTACTCACTCACTATAAACTGAATAGCAATTAATTAAAGTAAACATATACATGTATATATGTGTGTGTGTGTGTTAACATTGAAGATGGATTTTCAAAACTGTTGGCATTAATACTAGTTTTACCATGACGCAAAAGTTTACAAATCATGAACTGCCACTCTCAACAAAATTTAAACCAATTCAAAAACCCTAACAAAATCAAATCAAGAATCTATGATGATGATGATGATGATGATGATACAAATCCATGACGTGATCCATAGGATTCCATGATGGATTGGGTGATCCCGACAATGCTAAACATCCATTCCCTGTAAACACAACATAAGCATTGGTTAAAAAAGTCTGCATTAATTGTACACGTCTTTTTGATCTAGCTTAATTATCACTAGTTTATTACAGTAATAAAACTTTAACTAAGTTTTTCAAAAAATAAAAATAAAAATCTCGACCAACTTGTTAGAAAGGCCATGCAATGTCAAAGGAGAAACCACAGAAGCATTTATATTCGATAAAAGTTAGAGACCTACCCACTCACTATAAACTAAATCGCAATTAATTAAAGTAAACATATACATGTATATTGTGTGTGTGTGTGTGTGTTAACATTGAAGATGGATTTTCAAAACTGTTGGCATTAATACTAGCTTTACCATGACGCAAAAGTTTACAAATCATGAACTGCCACTCTCAACAAAATTTAAACCAATTCAAAAACCCTAACAAAATCAAATCAAGAATCTATGATGATGATGATGATACAAATCCATGACGTGATCCATAGGATTCCATGATGGATTGGGTGATCCCGACAACGCTAAACATCCATTCCCTGTAAACACAACATAAGCATTGGTTAAAAAAGTCTGCATTAATTGTACACGTCTCGTTGATCTTGCTTAATTATCACTAGTTTATTACAGTAATAAAACTTTAACTAAGTTGTTCAAAAAGTAAAAATAAAAATATTGACCAACTTGTTAGAAAGGCCATGCAATGTCACAGGAGAAACCACAGAAGCATTTATATTCGATAAAAGTTAGAGACCTACTCACTCACTATAAACTGAATAGCAATTAATTAAAGTAAACATATACATGTATATATGTGTGTGTGTGTGTTAACATTGAAGATGGATTTTCAAAACTGTTGGCATTAATACTAGCTTTACCATGACGCAAAAGTTTACAAATCATGAACTGCCACTCTCAACAAAATTTAAACCAATTCAAAAACCCTAACAAAATCAAATCAAGAATCTATGATGATGATGATGATGATACAAATCCATGACGTGATCCATAGGATTCCATGATGGATTGGGTGATCCCGACAACGCTGAACATCCATTCCCTGTAAACACAACATAAGCATTGGTTAAAAAAGTCTACATTAATTATACACGTCTTATTGATCTAGCTTAATTATCACTAGTTTATTACAGTAATAAAACTTTAACTAAGTTTTTCAAAAAATAAAAATAAAAATCTTGACCAACTTGTTAGAAAGGCCATGCAATGTCACAGGAGAAACCACAGAAGCATTTATATTCGATAAAAGTTAGAGACCTACTCACTCACTATAAACTGAATAGCAATTAATTAAAGTAAACATATACATGTATATATGTGTGTGTGTGTGTGTGTTAACATTGAAGATGGATTTTCAAAACTGTTGGCATTAATACTAGCTTTACCATGATGCAAAAGTTTACAGATTATGAACTGCCATTCTCAACAAAATTTAAACCAATTCAAAAACCCTAACAAAATCAAAACAAGAATCTATGATGATGATGATGATGATACAAATCCATGACGTGATCCATAGGATTCCATGATGGATTGGGTGATCCCGACAACGCTGAACATCCATTCCCTGTAAACACAACATAAGCATTGGTTAAAAAAGTCTGCATTAATTGTACACGTCTTGTTGATCTAGCTTAATTATCACTAGTTTATTACATTAATAAAACTTTAACTAAGTTGTTCAAAAATAAAAATAAAAATCTTGACCAACTTGTTAGAAAGGCCATGCAATGTCACAGGAGAAACCACAGAAGCATTTATATTCGATAAAAGTTAGAGACCTACTCACTCACTATAAACTGAATAGCAATTAATTAAAGTAAACATATACATGTATATATGTGTGTGTGTGTGTGTGTGTTAACATTGAAGATGGATTTTCAAAACTGTTGGCATTAATACTAGCTTTACCATGACGCAAAAGTTTACAAATCATGAACTGCCACTCTCAACAAAATTTAAACCAATTCAAAAACCCTAACAAAATCAAAACAAGAATCTATGATGATGATGATGATGATGATACAAATCCATGACGTGATCCATAGGATTCCATGATGGATTGGGTGATCCCGACAACGCTGAACATCCATTCCCTGTAAACACAACATAAGCATTGGTTAAAAAAGTCTGCATTAATTGTACACGTCTTGTTGATCTAGCTTAATTATCACTAGTTTATTACATTAATAAAACTTTAACTAAGTTGTTCAAAAATAAAAATAAAAATCTTGACCAACTTGTTAGAAAGGCCATGCAATGTCACAGGAGAAACCACAGAAGCATTTATATTCGATAAAAGTTAGAGACCTACTCACTCACTATAAACTGAATAGCAATTAATTAAAGTAAACATATACATGTATATATGTGTGTGTGTGTGTTAACATTGAAGATGGATTTTCAAAACTGTTGGCATTAATACTAGTTTTACCATGACGCAAAAGTTTACAAATCATGAACTGCCACTCTCAACAAAATTTAAACCAATTCAAAAACCCTAACAAAATCAAATCAAGAATCTATGATGATGATGATACAAATCCATGACGTGATCCATAGGATTCCATGATGGATTGGGTGATCCCGACAACGCTGAACATCCATTCCCTGTAAACACAACATAAGCATTGGTTAAAAAAGTCTGCATTAATTGTACACGTCTTGTTGATCTAGCTTAATTATCACTAGTTTATTACATTAATAAAACTTTAACTAAGTTGTTCAAAAATAAAAATAAAAATCTTGACCAACTTGTTAGAAAGGCCATGCAATGTCACAGGAGAAACCACAGAAGCATTTATATTCGATAAAAGTTAGAGACCTACTCACTCACTATAAACTGAATAGCAATTAATTAAAGTAAACATATACATGTATATATGTGTGTGTGTGTTAACATTGAAGATGGATTTTCAAAACTGTTGGCATTAATACTAGTTTTACCATGACGCAAAAGTTTACAAATCATGAACTGCCACTCTCAACAAAATTTAAACCAATTCAAAAACCCTAACAAAATCAAATCAAGAATCTATGATGATGATGATGATGATGATGATACAAATCATGAACTGCCACTCTCAACAAAATTTAAACCAATTCAAAAACCCTAACAAAATCAAATCAAGAATCTATGATGATGATGATGATGATGATACAAATCCATGACGTGATCCATAGGATTCCATGATGGATTGGGTGATCCCGACAACGCTGAACATCCATTCCCTGTAAACACAACATAAGCATTGGTTAAAAAAGTCTGCATTAATTGTACACGTCTTGTTGATCTAGCTTAAGTATCACTAGTTTATTACGGTAATAAAACTTTAACTAAGTTGCTCAAAAAATAAAAATAAAAATCTTGACCAACTTGTTAGTAAGGCCATGCAATGTCACAGGAGAAACCACAAAAGCATTTATATTCGATAAAAGTTAGAGACCTACTCACTCACTATAAAGTGAATAGTAATTAATTAAAGTAAACATATACATGTATATATGTGTGTGTGTGTGTGTGTGTGTTAACATTGAAGATGGATTTTCAAAACTGTTAGCATTAATACTAGCTTTACCATGACGCAAAAGTTTACAAATCATGAACTGCCACTCTCAACAAAATTTAAACCAATTCAAAAACCCTAACAAAATCAAATCAAGAATCTATGTATGATGATGATGATGATGATGATGATACAAATCCATGACGTGATCCATAGGATTCCATGATGGATTGGGTGATCCCGACAACGTTGAACATCCATTCCCTGTAAACACAACATAAGCATTGGTTAAAAAAGTCTGCATTAATTGTACACGTCTTGTTGATCTAGCTTAATGATCACTAGTTTATTACAGTAATAAAACTTTAACTAAGTTGTTCAAAAAATAAAAATAAAAGTCTTGACCAACTTGTTAGAAAGGCCATGCAATGTCACAGGAGAAACCACAGAAGCATTTATATTCGATAAAAGTTAGAGACCTACTCACTCACTATAAACTGAATAGCAATTAATTAAAGTAAACATATACATATATATACAAGGCAAGTGTTATTGCTCATTATTATTATTGAGTTATATTTAAAATGTTGGATCAATATTTTCAACGGGGCTATAAAAGTAGGAACGGGAAAATAAACTTATATTTCATCTTTATAGACATGTACATTATGTTTATAAACTTGTACAATATCCATGCGATAAAAAACTATTCAAAGTTTCTTTTTTGAAAAAGCTTTTGATCATCTTATCATTGGAGATGCTCTAATACTACTTCACATGGAACCGATAGTGACACCAAGTTTTGACAATTTTCGGACCCATACCATTAGGGATGGGCATGGGACTTGTACCGTCCCGTACCGGTCCCGGTACCGACGGTACCGATCCCGAATTTGACAAAAAGTGAGTACCGATCCCGGTCCCATTTGAATTGGTACCGGTACCGGTACCGTACCGGGACGGGACCGGGATATCGGTACCAAATCCCGACTAGTCCCGATTATACAAATAATTGAACATGAAAGCTGAGGAATAATTGGAATTTCATCTTGCTCATAGCCATAGGAAGTTAAAGAAGTTTACACATATATTCAAATATGTTTCTACAGAATCTTTATATCTTATAACACTAAATACATGTAGGAAGATTAGTTTGACAAAGTTGTTTTACTGAAAGATAAATTGGCATAGCATGCCGCCAACTTAGCTGCTCGTATGAATAATTGACAATTCATCAAAATAAAGCTTAAAAACTTGTTTATGATATTTAAATGTTGTAATACAATTTGTATGTACAGATTTTGCTGAGACAATAGTTTAACACATGACATATGAAAGAAAATCAAAATCCTTACCTTGCTGGTGATAACGTCCTAGCACCAAACGAATTATTTAAACATATATATGATATTTATCACCAAATACACCAAGTTTGTCATATTATATCGAGTAGAACATCAGCTAGTCGGGACTCTTCGGGATTCGCGGGATTTTCCCGGTACCGTCTAGTACCGATCCCGCAAACTCTCCAAAGTGAGTACCGGTACCGGTCCCACTCGGGATTCGGTACCACTTTTCGGTACCGGGATCGGGACGGTACCGGTAGGGCTGTAAACGGTTCGGTTCGGTTCGGTTAGCTAAAAAATTTGAACCGTTTTTTTCGGTTACCCGCAAATCGGTTACCCGAAAAAATCGGTTAATTTCGGTTCGATTTTCGGTTAACCATTTATTAAAGTCATGTTAATATAAAGTTCAAGTTTTCTAGTCAACTTACATTGTAATTAATTAATTTTTCTATGTATAATAGTCATTTAACTACATTATATTTTGTTTTATAAATAAAATATACATTACATCTAATTTTGAAATACTTTTTTCTAATGTTTATATTTATTCAATGCAAGTTTTTATCTAAGAGTATCATTACTTACAACGTCCTCTATATGATATTACTAATACTTTTGATAAATATTTTAAACAAAGTTAACAACTTTTCTTAAAAAAATGTTATATATATAAGAAAATTACTTAGAATACTCAAAGCTAATCATAAACTGCGAAAAAAAGTTTGTAAAATTGTTAGAATTTAAGCAACAAATATAAAAAGTTACCTAAATAGTATGTAAATGTTGTATTCATGTACTACATATATGTGTAAATATACATATATATGATTAAATGTAGGCATATATCAAAATTCGGTTCGGTTCGGTTAACCACGGGTAATGAATTTTAAAAACCGTAACCGAACCGTTATACATCGGTTTTTTGGTTTTCAATTTTTTCGGGTTTCGGTTTTTTTCGGTTTCAGTTTTTTCGGTTTCGGATCACGCGGTTCGGACCGGTTTTTCGGTTTTCCGGTTCACTTTTTACACCCCTAGGTACCGGTACGGGATTAGGATTTGGGAATTTATGCTCATCCCTACATACCATCGATATCATAACGATATCTAAAGGGGCTTATTCACTTTAGTCACATGAATAGACGGTGACACGGCTACCTTGGAGTTTGGACACAATACATGTTAATTTTCTGTAAAAGAGCCCACACAAACAAGCTCGTTAGAATTTAGAAAGAAAAAAAAAGGCCCAAATGACTAAAAAAAGAAAAGCCCATAAAACCCAAATGAAAAACCCTAAAAACACTCATATACACCCAATCTTCCAAAACAACAACACACTCTTGTGAGAAGCAGCAGGAGAGAAGTAGCCGCCAGCAAAAAAAATGCCAGCCGGACATGGGTTAAGATCTCGAACAAGAGACTTGTTCGCAAGAGGGTTCAGGAAGAAGGGAACCATCCATCTCTCGACATATCTAAGAACATATCATGTCGGTGATTATGTCGATATTAAGGTTAACGGTGCTGTTCACAAAGGAATGCCCCATAAGTTCTACCATGGCCGTACTGGTCAGGTCTGGAATGTCACCAAACGTGCTATTGGTGTTGAGATGAACAAACAGGTCTCCTTTTTCTCTAG
>CM067172.1:89975565-90098231 GCA_034093135.1 Erigeron breviscapus
TGTTCATCATCTACTTGACAGGTTGGAAACAGGATTATCAAGAAGAGAATTCATGTACGCATTGAACATGTGATGCCATCCAGGTGCAATGAAGAGTTGAAACTGAGGATCAAGAAGAACGATCAACTGAAGGCAGAGGCTAAGGCTAAGGGTGTGGTGATCAGTACCAAGAGGCAACCATTGGGACCCAAGCCAGGATTTATGGTGGAAGGAACTACTCTCGAGACTGTAACTCCCATCCCATATGATGTTGTCAACGATCTTAAGGGTGGATATTAAGTTTAAGGCTTGTTTTAAAACTTTTTGGCAGTTTATGTTTCATGACTTTGTTATGTTTGATGTACTTTAATTTTAATTTTGACTCGATCTGTCTCTCTTCAAAGAAAACCGAGTTTTGGGTTAGTATGATGGAACAATCTCAGTAAAGCGTATCTTTGCATAAGTGTTCTTGTATTGTATGCATAGCCTGGTGCAGTTTTATGCTTGTGCTTTAACATGGTACATCTTGTCTATGGCGAAAAGCCCTAAACCAGGGAAAAATTAAAGAAAAGCGTAGAGGCCATGGCTGAGCTTGAATATCAACGGGAGTTTCATCTATGTGCTGTTGAATAATCACAAACAGGGAAGAATGGAATGTTATGGAATTCATTCTTTGTGTTGTGTTACAGACAAACTGTATTAACTTTCCTTGTCAATGCTGTATACATGATTTTGTCCGGTTTCTTATTCCTCAATTTTCATTCATTTATCTTCTGTACATCTATTTGTGTTGTGACTTTAGAGGAACTCAGAAACTGTACCTGCTTCTGCCGTGGCTCAAAGATCGTTGTAGCTGCCTCTTACTACATCCAGTCTGGGACATAGTTCTTCTGATTTGGCCAGCTCAGCACAAACATATAACAATTCGACAATCATTCCTGTATCTTCTCGTCTTTCATGGTTTCTCCTTCTTCCGTGCTTATTGCTGACAATGCAAATGGACTCATCTTCCCCTACAATTCCCGGTGAATGCAATAATGTCCAATTCATCAAACCACATCTTTTTTTACACCCTCTTCATCCTGATCTCATGTAATCTCACAACCTTCATCCGAGCCAGTTGCTCCTTTAATTGTACCACGCAGTCATGGTGATCCAAATGGGCGTCGCCCAAGCTGGTTGATTTTTTGATCAAATAAAACAGCCATACGAGTTTATGTGGGAAGCAAAAGGATGTTTCATATTTCAACTTTCAATAATGTTCACTCTATCAGTTTATCTTATGGAAAGTGGGAATCTCCAATGAATCTTAATCTTAATATATACTAAAAGGCAACTGACCTAACTCCAATTGACCAATCATAGCTCTCAATTTCTCTAAATTATGCTTTTAAACATGTGATTAAATTCAAATTTATAAAAGGTCGACCTTTATATCTAAAAAAAATGGATCTTTATTTAGCTTAATATTATTATAAAAATAATATTACCAAATATATTAACTTGGATAAATATTAATTCCATTATCTATTATCTATCTACGTTACATAATAAAAAAATCAAAATAATTAATTTGGATAAACACCCTAGGTATCACATATATCAATGATCCACCAAATAATCAAAAGCAATCTCCTTCTTTATCAGGATGTTCGTGTGCATGAAGATAAAAAGGTACAAATTCCTCCATTTTTGATACACAAACTCATGCTCCATATTTGAAACATCATCATCCCCGTCAGTTTAGGCGACTTCGGAATGGACACTGGAAGTCTACTTTTCGGTTTATTTACTCTTTGCTTCCAGTGGCACATCTACGTATTATTGTTTACATATATTTTATGCAGCTAAGCCTTATGAAGCAGGAGGTTATAATTGAGAATCTACGATCAACCAGAGAATTGAAGCTAAGAAGCTTCAATGAGTGCGGCATTTATCAAGAACATGTAATTGTTTATATTTTGGTATATATCATTTGTATAACAAGACAAAGGCTGAGTTATGATTCTGCTTATTTGTCGTGTCATGGTTAACAAAATTATTAGACTATGAATCATGTTTCTTTGGTTAGTAACTCATTCTATAGTTTGCAATGACTACTTATTCAATCTTTAAACAAAACCGACCTAACCTCAATTGATCAATCATAACTTTCAATTTCCAAAAATTAAATTATTAAACATGTGACTAAATTATGTTATTTAAAAATAAAAAAAACATAGATAAATACAACTAATTCGACCAAAAACATTTTATTATTAAAAGTATACAAAATTAATGAATAGTTTAGAATTTACGTAATCAAATTCTTTGAATTCAAGGACATCTATTAATGTTTATCCAAACGTATCAATAACTTCATCTTTATAATTTTAGTAGTAATCTTTAAATTTATAGTTTTTTTTTTTTTTTTTTTTGCAAAGTGAGTTTCGATTCAGACGTGTTGAAGGCAATTTTAACCAGAGATTTTCTGGACCTCCAACCCCCTCCTCATAGAAAATACCTTTGAGATGAGAACCCCAAGACTCGAACCTGAGACCTTGGGTAAACTCACCCCGGGGCCCACATAGTGGATTTAGAAGATACTCCTGGCCACTGGGGTTTAAGCCAGTGTTTTAAATTTATAGCTATAATATAAAAATTATAATAGTAATCAAACTATATAAAAACTATATAAAAGAAACCCCATATAAACCATAATATACATATACTATACCCACGTAATCATCCTTAATAAAATTTACAACTATATTTTTAGTATTTTATCACTAATTTACACTTTTAAAACCTTTTTCTTAAAATAATAATTTTATTCAAATAAAATAATAAGATATAAAACTCATATTTATCCCAAATATCCAAATAACGAAGAAAAACAAATATTTTTGTATAAAAATATTAACTTTGTTTACAATTAATCTTCATCCTATTTTAATTATAATTTATTCAAGTTATCTATTAATTAATTTATCAATTTATCAATGATTGTATCTAAAAAAATATAATATATTTAATAAGTAACAACTATATAATTCAAAACTTTCATGAAAAACAAATACCACAACAAAAACTACAAGAATTCTCTTTCATGGTAATATTAAGAAAACTCTTACAAAATCAAGTCTTGACATGATATTAATAGACGAACAAGTTAAACTCTTTCGTCAATGTTCCAATATTACATTCTGTTACTTTGATTTTCATTTACACTATTTATATTTGAATTTACCGTTTGTTATTTCATGACTTTAGTTACATTCTTTATATTTGAATTCACTGGTTGGTTGTTTCACAACGTTTTTTGGATTACTACATATATTTAATTTTATCTTTGATATGTCCTAAACAATCCGTGTATTTGACACGGGTCAAAAATCTAGTTACCATCTATTTATCTAAATCAACATTCAAAATCAATCATAATCATCTTGTTATAAACATTCCATCAACATCTCAAATTTCTAATCAATCATCATTGGTAAGAGCAAAGTAACATCTTAAAAATCATCATAATGTTATGGTTGATTAAGGAGTATTATTAGTCTTCGTTTTAGGGAAAAATAAGATTTCTTTGAAGTAAGGACAACCCAAAAATAGTCTTGCTCTTTTTTTCTAGTATTCCATCTTTCAACTTATCATTTTTCACCCGGTACAAACCCAGACCCAGACCAGTCATGAACCAGTTCAGTCTGGTCCAGTCTTTGGTCCCTATTTAATAGCTTTTTCGGTTTTGGTGCGGGCCGGGTTTTCACTGGTTTGGGCCGGGTCATTCCCTCTTAAAAATCATCATAATGTTATGGTTGATTAAGGAGTATTATTAGTCTTCGTTTTAGGGAAAAATAAGATTTCTTTGAAGTAAGGACAACCCAAAAATAGTCTTGCTCTTTTTTTCTAGTATTCCATCTTTCAACTTATCATTTTTCACCCGGTACAAACCCAGACCCAGACCAGTCATGAACCAGTTCAGTCTGGTCCAGTCTTTGGTCCCTATTTAATAGCTTTTTCGGTTTTGGTGCGGGCCGGGTTTTCACTGGTTTGGGCCGGGTCATTCCCTATGCACAGGCCTACTACACATTGCCTGCCCATGCACCGAGTTTTTTTTATAAAGGCTGATATCCTAAACAAGTGTCCCAGCCGGGAATTGAACCCACAACTTGAGGTATAAGCGCTTTGTACCGAGCTTCCCAACCTGTTTTCAACCACTATAATTCAAGAAAATCAAATCACTACCACTCTTTTTTTCACCTTTAACGCGTACAACACAATAGCTCAAACCTTTATTAAGTGATGATATAAAGACACGAACCATATCAAAGCGCCATTCTATTCTTTATGTAAAACATCATTGGGTCAGTATACCTTAATATGTGTTTTTGTTATAATCATAACACTAAAACAGCACTTCAGTTTCTTTTGAACCCTTATAACAGTGTTATCGATCTATAAACTAGTTAATTTTCCATAAAAGAAGTCGATTACAGAATGCTAATGGAATACTGTGAACTCCTAGATGCATTTCGTTGTCTCAAGTTAAAAAAAGATATTGTTACAAGTCTCTTGTGATTCACATCCACTCTGGAAAAAACAGGTTTACTCGATCATAAGTGTGACAACTCGTAATTAATTAGCAACGGGTTAGTCTTAATCTCGTTTTAGCTAAGTCATTATCATAATCTCGTCAAACTTAGACGGTCTTTGACGTGGAAATTGTTAGACTTTTGGACTTTTGACTTAGTCAAATTAGACGTATCTTGATGACGTAGACTATTAGCTATCTAGACGAATGCCGAGTCTTAAAAATAACTTTAAATGAATATTTAAAGGTTATGTCTTGTACAAAATAAATAGATTGTCTAGACTTAATATTATAAAGTTCACTTTGACGAAACTTTATTGACTTGTCTTAATTTAAATAACACGAGGGAGAATATCTTTACTTTAAATTATAACCTTTTAGTCATTTGGTATTTAATCGTAAGCATTTTACCAAATAAAGGGTACAAAATATCTCAAAAATAGCCACATGGGCCGGTTATTAGTTTGTGTGGCAGGGACGTGAACACCAAAAACCTTTCCCCCCTTTTCTTTTGATCTGGTCGACACACACACAAAAACACACACACAAGAGCAATCAATCTTCTAAATTGTTTGGAAAGGTGAAATTAAAGGCAAAATCAAAGGAAATAACCATTTTTCAATAATAATTAAGGAATCATAATCATCTTCATCTTCATCATTTTCTTCAATCATTTCAAGAACACCAATTTGGTAAGTAAACTTTTCTCAAAACTTTTAATTTGTCTAAATTAATTTAAGGGTTTATTTCAGTTTAGTTAATTGAATTAGAAGCCTTTGTATACGATATGAATTTAGGGTTTTTGATGATAAATGAAATTTTGATTTAGAATTTAAGTCTTGAAATCAAAATGGTTGAAATTGTGAAATGGTTGGCGAAATGGATAGTTTTCAGACTCTTTGAACATGTTTATACTTGTTGTAATGAAAAGGTTGAATTAGAAAACGAACTGGTTTGCTAAAAATGGTCAAAAACCAAGTTTTCACTCGGTCAGGTAGAACTCGCGCCGCGAGGTGTGTTAATTTCGAACAGAACCTGCACTTTGAACTGCGAATCGCGCCGCGAGTGCTGCACAGCCAGGTCGCGCCGCGAGGACCCCAGGTCGCGCCGCGAGATCTGGGTCTGTTTGACAATTTCAGTTTTTGACATCTTGGACACTTGAACTTCGTTTATACGAATTGGTACTTTAGACTACCTTATGATGACAATGTCAATGACATTAGAAACTAAAGTCAAATAAAATGAACGTTTAAATCACATTCATAGTCGTGGCATTCTAGGGTTGATAGCTAAGTAGTTGTACGTAGGATACTTGTCGTCGTGAGATTTGATCCTCACCATTGGTACTCATATCCTAGGTTTTGGATAGACGTGGAGACTAGACTGCTCATTTTCTCAGACTACTCATACTTTTAGCTCGTTGATCGCTAAGGTGAGTTTATGGCGCCCTTTTTCCTTTTACTTTGGGCCTGAAAAGCATGTATTATTGTATACACGACTACTTTATAAATGATTTATCTTTGCCTATGCCATGAGATTTGGTAAATGAAATCATTTGTCTTATAATTGCCATGTTGACGACTGTCTGAAAATGTGTATACATGTCTTATGAAATTTTGATCTATATGTCTTGACTTGCCATGTTGTCGGCTGACTAAATTGTTCTTTGTGTTTGACGAACTAAAATGATCCCCCTTATGTAGTTATTACCATTATGAGATCCTAATGGTTGTCTTGTCAGTTTTTGTGCCTGACTGTCTTGGTTCTGGTCCGCACCCCATTGTAGACGGGAGACCTGTGCGAGGTATATCGGTCCGCACCCCATTGTAGACGGGAGACCTGTGCGAGGTATATCGGTCCGCACCCCATTGTAGATGGGAGACCTGTGCGAGGGAAATTGGTCATATTTTTGGACTTTGGTCTGGACTGTCATTATATATTGTCGGACCTTGATCCCGGCTGTCTTGTCTTAAATAACTACATGTCATTGTGTGCTCTCAATGACGACTGGTCTTTTAGTCAAACACACTGTAAACTCACCAACTATTTCGATAGTTGACCCTCTCAAATTTCATGCTTTTTAGGTGACCAACAGTAAGTCTTGGAATCATATTTGGCATTATAGGGCCATTCTTTTGACTTGGACGTACAATTAGCATCAGACATTGAGGACTCACATGTTTTTAGCTTTAATTGTAATAGACTATCCAGATATTGAACTCGTATTTAGTGGGCCCAGTTCCAAATGAGGATGACGTGTATCTGTATTTTGGGGTCCACATTCTAAAACGATTGTACTTGTATTAGACTTGTATTTTGGTATTAATGGATGTAATTTCTATTTAACTACGGTTAGTACGCAATTATTTGTTAACCCTGTATTTCCGCTACAGCGGGGTGTGACAAAAATTGGTATCAGAGCCAGGTTATAGTTAATACAGAGTTTTCCTCCGAAAAAACTCAATCTATAGCCATTATCGTTTCAAAAGGAAATCTAAGTCAAATAAGATTTAGGATAATTAGCTCGAGAGTTATATTATTTTTCTATAATTAGACCTAACCTGATCAACTACGTCCCGATTTTGTAAAATAATATAAGGCTCGATATAAATATCATGCATTGTGTATATACGTGATAGTTTGAACTATATTCACAACATACTGTAGATGTGGTGGGAAGGCGGCGGGTGACCCTATATATAAGCATTGAAGGTATGTTAGGAATAGAAACTCAAATCGTATGTGTATACATAAGATTTATATACGTGATAGTTTGGATTATATTAACAACATATTGTAAATGTGGTGGGAAGGCTGCGGGTGACCCTATATATAAGCATTGAAGATATGTTGGTAATAGAAACCCAAATCGTATGTGTATAATCTAGACAAAGATTTCTTTAAAAACTCATGTGTTGCGTACTGTCACATCCATTTGACTTGTACTGTCTCATCCATTAGACTCATATGGATTCTTTGACTATCTTTTCAGACTAGTCATGTCGGATGGAGTTAGCTCTAATGCTGTTGTACCTTGTACACCTCCAGGTCCTGTGGTAGCTAATTCCTACCCAAGTGTTCCTCACTCTTATGAAGAGGAACCATTTGAGGCTTCGGGCAATGAGTCTCGCCCCATCAATCTGGTGTCAACATCCAGTTAATCTGGAAATGAACATGTATCTATTCATATTCAACCATCTCTGTCACCGGTAGCTCCATATCAGAGGAGGACTACCGAGGGAGCTCGTCTACCCTATGCTCCTCGAGATCCTAATGCTCCTGGTCCTTCTGCACCGGTTCAGGACAACCGTGTGTTTGGTCCCTCCTTTCTTCTGGGCGATCCGTATGCTGCGGGTTCCTCCAGAGTGCCTGTTTACAATCCCAATGCTGCTGAAGGGATGCCAGTTGCTGATGCAGCTGATAGGTCGGAATATACTCTCCGACAAATTTCAAGGATGAACAATTCTCTCATCCGTACTAGGGAGGCTATTGAGAATCAAGCTCAAGCGTTGACTGGAGCTTATCTTCATGCTTCTGAGGCTATGACTGTTGCTAAGGATGGGGAAGGAGACTATTGGAACGTTGGTCTGCATACTGTTAGTTTTGGTAGCCTTGGTTGTGGCTTTGCTAGTTGTTGTTCTTTTCAAGATGTAATCTTGTAGTAGTGACATATTGTAAGCCTAGAACTTATAACAACTCATACTCTTGTACTTTGAGTTGTAGTCTATCTTTTGTGGATGTAGTTCCCACATGTCTTTAAATCGTATCACTCTGACTATGTAGTCTATCGTTGTGGATGTAGTTTCCCACATGATTTTGGATCGTACCTATCAGACTATGTAAAATTTTGAACATCAGTGAAATACGATTGTCTTTTGGCTTACATACTTGTTCAGACTATGTCATTTGTTTATTCTTAACTCTAGAAATATGATGTTCCATATTTTCTTGTCTTGTCTAGTACATGAATTCATACAAGTCAACAATTTGTGACTTGCATTGTACTGTCATCTGTCTTGCAAAGCTACTTTCTGATTAACCTTTCAAGGAAATCTCTAAATGACATTTTTGTTCATGTCATAGACTTATGGCTCCTAAGACGCGAAGCAAAATCCAGAAAAAGGCTCCAAGTAAGAAAACTGCGCAAAAGAGAGTTACTCGATCAACTCCTAGACCTAATGAGACTGAACTGGAAGAACCTGTGATCCAGCAAGGACCGGAAGCTGCTGCTGCCAATGTGAACACTGGTCCTGGATCTACCCCAAATGCTGACGGGGAAAATAATATGGCGGCATTTGTGACACAACAGTTATTGGCCGCTATGCCTACTTTAGTCGCTCAGATCACGACGAGCATGAACGCCAATAACAATTATCATGCTGACAATAGTAACAATGTTGAACCTACTGCTGAACAAGTTATTCCTCGAGTTCATCTTTAAGAGAGTGACTTTAAGACCTTCACGTATTGCAAGCCAAAGGAATTCCATGGCACCGAAGGTCCTGTCGGTCTAATCAATTGGCTAGAGAGCATAGAGGCGGTGCTTCATATCAGCCGTTGTGCCGAAGAGCACAAAGTGGAATATGCCGCCACTCAATTTCAAAAGCACGCTCTGTCATGGTGGAACAAGCAGATAAGGACTCGTGGTCGAGAGCCATCTAATAGCATACCTTGGTTGAACTTTAAAAGGATGTTGATGGAAAAGTACTATCCTCGGGAGGAAGTACAGAAAATGGAAAGGTGAATTCTGGAATCATAGTATGATTGGACTAGACAACGAGAAATACACAACTCGTTTTCATGAGTTGGCAAGACTAGTCCCTCGTATGGTAGATACGGAGGAGAAATTGATCGAAAGATACTGTTATGGCTTGTCACCTGATGTCCGAAGGTTGGTAGCCGCTTTTAATCCTTTGACTCTTCAAGCGGCAGTTAGTGCAACCAACCGGATGATGATAGACTTGAAAAGAACCACTGGTTCTTCTGTTGGAACTGAAGTGATCAAGAGGAGGAATGATCATGCCTCTAGTAGTGGATTTGGCGATGGTGGAAATGGCAAGAGGTTTAAGACTGCTAGAAACTTTGCAGTAGTCACTCAGGATGTCAAGAGGTACACGGGCCCAGACCCGAAATGTAACAGGTGTGGCCTCCATCACTGGGGAAATTGTCCTACTTGCCACTGTTGTAAAAAGACGGGACATTTGGCAAAGTTCTGTAGGGAGAAGGTACCCAGTCAATGCTACGAATGTGGGAGCGAAACCCATATGCGACCCGCGTGTCCACGACTCAATCTAAACCCGAACAACAATGTTATAGTTCTCGTGAGGAACAATGCGAGAAACAATCAAGCTAGGAATCAGGGAGGACAAGGCAGAGGTCGAGTTTTTGCTTTGGATGCTGCTGATGCACGACGTGATCCCAACGTTGTGATAGGTACATTCATACTCAATAATCATTATGTCTTTGTGTTATTCGACTCTGGTGCTGATAAAAGTTTTATATCCTTAGAATTTAAGTCTCGAATTAATATAATAGCTATCCCCATGAAAGAAACTTATATTGTCGAATATGCAAACGGTCAAAAGTATGTTGCTAGAGACCATATAGTAGATTGCAATTTGACATTATCCGGTGAAACCTTTAAAATTGATCTAATTCCCATAGAATTAGGAAGTTTTGATGTGATTGTCGGTATGGACTGGTTGTCTAGAGTTCGCGCCGATATTGGTTGTTACGAGAAGGTTGTAAGAATACCCCTTCTAAATGGCGAGACATTGATAGTGCAAGGAGACAAGTCAGAGAAGGAATTGATTCTAGTGTCGGCGATAAAAGCAAATAGATATTTACAAAAGGAATACCCTGCTTTCTTGGCACTTGTGGTTGAAAGGAAGCCAAAGGGTAAAGACATTCAAGATATCCCGGTAGTTAGGGATTTTCCGGAGGTGTTTCCCGAAGATTTGACGGGACTTCCACCTCATAGACCAGTCGAGTTTGGAATAGACTTGGTCCTTGGAGCTGCACCCGTGGCCAAGGCACCCTATCGCCTTGCGCCATCAGAAATGCAAGAATTGTCCGAACAACTTCAAGAGTTGTTAGCTAAAGGACTAATTCGTCCAAGTTCATCACCTTGGGGAGCTCCAATCTTATTTGTTAAGAAGAAAGACGGCTCTATGCGCATGTGTATTGACTATAGAGAATTGAACAAGTTGACTGTCAAGAATCGATACCCTTTACCTCGTATTGACGACTTGTTTGACCAACTGGAAGGTGCATCACACTTTTCCAAGATTGATCTCAGATCTGGGTATCATCAACTCAGAGTCAGCGAGACGGACATTCCTAAAACAGCCTTCAGAACTCGTTATGGACATTATGAGTTTTTGGTTTGGATGCTGCTGATGCACGACGTGATCCCAACGTTGTGATAGGTACATTCATACTCAATAATCATTATGTCTTTGTGTTATTCGACTCTGGTGCTGATAAAAGTTTTATATCCTTAGAATTTAAGTCTCGAATTAATATAATAGCTATCCCCATGAAAGAAACTTATATTGTCGAATATGCAAACGGTCAAAAGTATGTTGCTAGAGACCATATAGTAGATTGCAATTTGACATTATCCGGTGAAACCTTTAAAATTGATCTAATTCCCATAGAATTAGGAAGTTTTGATGTGATTGTTGGTATGGACTGGTTGTCTAGAGTTCGCGCCGATATTGGTTGTTACGAGAAGGTTGTAAGAATACCCCTTCTAAATGGCGAGACATTGATAGTGCAAGGAGACAAGTCAGAGAAGGAATTGATTCTAGTGTCGGCGATAAAAGCAAATAGATATTTACAAAAGGAATACCCTGCTTTCTTGGCACTTGTGGTTGAAAGGAAGCCAAAGGGTAAAGACATTCAAGATATCCCGGTAGTTGGGGATTTTCCGGAGGTGTTTCCCGAAGATTTGACAGGACTTCCACCTCATAGACCAGTCGAGTTTGGAATAGACTTGGTCCTTGGAGCTGCACCCGTGGCCAAGGCACCCTATCGCCTTGCGCCATCAGAAATGCAAGAATTGTCCGAACAACTTCAAGAGTTGTTAGCTAAAGGACTAATTCGTCCAAGTTCATCACCTTGGGGAGCTCCAATCTTATTTGTTAAGAAGAAAGACGGCTCTATGCGCATGTGTATTGACTATAGAGAATTGAACAAGTTGACTGTCAAGAATCGATACCCTTTACCTCGTATTGACGACTTGTTTGACCAACTGGAAGGTGCATCACACTTTTCCAAGATTGATCTCAGATCTGGGTATCATCAACTCAGAGTCAGCGAGACGGACATTCCTAAAACAGCCTTCAGAACTCGTTATGGACATTATGAGTTT
Source organism: Erigeron breviscapus (assembly GCA_034093135.1). NCBI lineage: Eukaryota > Viridiplantae > Streptophyta > Magnoliopsida > Asterales > Asteraceae > Erigeron > Erigeron breviscapus. Next base: position 89,987,496 of record CM067172.1, read on the forward strand.
TTGGTTATGCCGTTTGGTTTAACCAATGCACCTGCTGTGTTTATGGACTTAATGAATCGAGTATGTCGACCGTATCTCGACAAGTTTGTCATTGTATTCATTGATGACATACTGATCTACTCGAGAACTAAAGACGAACATGAAGGTCATCTGAGGACCATTCTGCAACTGCTCAAGAATCAAAAGCTATACGCAAAATTCTCAAAATGTGAATTCTGGATTAGGGAAGTACACTTCTTGGGTCATGTAGTGAATGCGGATGGAATCCACGTAGATCCATCTAAGGTCGAGGCAATAAAGAAGTGGGAATCCCCTAAGACTCCGACAGAAATTCGTCAGTTTCTTGGACTGGCTGGCTATTACAGGAGATTCATTGATAAATTCTCTAAGGTTGCTCAACCTTTGACTTTGTTAACACAGAAGACTAAGGAATTCATTTGGCAGGATGCCCAAGAAAAGGCATTTCAGACGTTAAAAGACAAACTATGTAATGCTCCTATTCTAGCATTACCAAATGGCATTGAAAATTTTGTGGTATACTGTGACGCCTCACATCAAGGCATGGGATGTGTACTTATGCAGGAAGGTAAGGTCATTACTTACGCTTCTAGACAGCTCAAAATCCACGAAAAGAACTATACAACCCACGATCTTGAACTCGGAGCGGTTGTCTTTGCATTAAAAATTTGGAGACATTACTTGTATGGTACCAAGTGTACTGTATTCACGGATCACAAAAGTCTTCAGCATATCTTCGATCAGAAAATGCTAAATATGAGACAACGACGATGGGTAGAATTACTTAGTGACTACGACTGTGAACTCAAATATCATCCCGGTAAAGCAAATGTTGTTGCTGACGCGCTAAGTCGAAAAGATAGAATTTCACTATCTGTCATAAAAAGAGCAAGTTCTTATCTTGGCTCGTCGTTAAGGGATAGAGTTCTGGACGATCAAAACGATGCCCTACAGCCAGGGCGTATCGAGAAAGAAGCATTGTGGAATGCTGAACGTTTATTTGAATTGGATGGCGATGAGATCCGACATGTTAAGGGCAGAGTGTGGATTCCCAAGTATAATGGACTTAGAGAACTCTTAATGAACGAGAGTCATCGATCTAAGTATTCAATCCATCCTGGCGCTGACAAAATGTACCATGGATTAAAGGACTTTTATTGGTGGCCTGGTATGAAAAGAGATATCGCCACATATGTCTCAAAGTGTCTAAATTTTTCAATGGTCAAGGCAGAGCACCAAAAGCCTTCTGGGCTACTCCAACAACCCCAAATTCCTGACTGGAAATGGGAACAGATTACTATGGACTTTATTACTAAACTGCCTCGAACCCTGAAAGGATACGATACTATTTGGGTCATTGTTGACCGATTAACGAAGTCTGTTCATTTCATTCCAATCTGAGAGAATTGGAAGATAAGGAAATTGTCTCAATTATATATTGTAAAGATCGTATCACTTCACGGTGTTCCTTTGTCTATTATCTCTGACCGTGATGGTCGTTTTACTTCACAATCATGGCGACATTTTCAAGAAGCCATAGGCACTCAATTGAATCTGAGTACGGCTTACCATCCACAAACTGACGGACAAAGTGAACGTACCATCCAGACTTTAGAAGACATGCTTCGAGCATGTGTCATTGACTTCAAGGGTAGTTGGGATACCTTTTTACCGTTAGCTGAATTTTCGTATAATAACAACTATCACACTAGCATCAAATGTGCTCCTTATGAGGCTTTGTATGGATGGAAATGTAGATCTCATGTCTGTTGGCTTGATGCTGGCGAACGTCGTTTGTACAAATATGGACTAGTTCAGAAGACTACTGATCAAATTGTTGAAATTAGGGCACGGCTGAAGGCGGCTCAAGATCGCCAAAAGAGCTATGCCGACCGTAGAAGGAAACCACTGAGTTTCAAGTGGGAGACAAAGTCATGTTAAAAGTGTCGCCTTGGAAAGGCACTGCACGTTTTGGTGTGCGAGGCAAACTTAGCCCTCGTTATATCGGACCATTCGAAATTGTTCAAAGAATTGGTTCCGTGGCTTATAAGCTCGATTTACCCCAAGAGCTAGAACACGTTCATCACACGTTTCAAGTGTCAAATCTTAAGAAATGTCTGTCTGATGAAACATTAGTCGTACCTATCGAAGAGCTGCAAGTGAACGACTCTCTTCAATTTGTCGAGGAACCTGTTGAAATTCTAGACTAACAGCTGGAAAAAACAGCTTTACTCGATCATAAGTGTGACAACTCGTAATTAATTAGCAACGGGTTAGTCTTAATCTCGTTTTAGCTAAGTCAGTATCATAATCTCGTCAAACTTAGACGGTCTTTGACGTGGAAATTGTTAGACTTTTGGACTTTTGACTTAGTCAAATTAGACGTATCTTGATGACGTAGACTATTAGCTATCTAGACGAATGCCGGGTCTTAAAAATAACTTTAAATGAATATTTAAAGGTTATGTCTTGTACAAAATAAATAGACTGTCTAGACTTAATATTATAAAGTTCACTTTGACGAAACTTTATTGACTTGTCTTAATTTAAATAACACGAGGGAAAATACCTTTACTTTAAATTATAACCTTTTAGTCATTTGGTATTTAATCGTAAGCATTTTACCAAATAAAGGGTACAAAATATCTCAAAAATAGCCACATGGGCCGGTTATTAGTTTGTGTGGCAGGGACGTGAACACCAAAAACCTTTCCCCCCTTTTCTTTTGATCTAGTCGACACACACACACACAAGAACACACTCACAAGAGCAAACAATCTTCTAAATTGTTTGTTAAGGTGAAATTAAAGGCAAAATCAAAGGAAATAACCATTTTTCAATAATAATTAAGGAATCATAATCATCTTCATCTTCATCATTTTCTTCAATCATTTCAAGAACACCAATTTGGTAAGTAAACTTTTCTCAAAACTTTTAATTTGTCTAAATTAATTTAAGGGTTTATTTCAGTTTAGTTAATTGAATTAGAAGCCTTTGTATACGATATGAATTTAGGGTTTTTGATGATAAATGAAATTTTGATTTAGAATTTAGGTCTTGAAATCAAAATGGTTGAAATTGTGAAATGGTTGGCGAAATGGATAGTTTTCAGACTCTTTGAACATGTTTATACTTGTTGTAATGAAAAGGTTGAATTAGAAAACGAATTGGTTTGCTAAAAATGGTCAAAAACCAAGTTTTCACTCGGTCAGGTAGAACTCGCGCCGCGAGGTACCCATCTCGCGCCGCGAGGTGTGTTAATTTCGAACAAAACCTGGACTTTGAACTGCGAATCGCGCTGCGAGTGCTGCACAGCCAGGTCGCGCCGCGAGATCTGGGTCTGTTTGACAATTTCTGTTTTTGACATCTTGGACACTTGAACTTCGTTTATACGAATTGGTACTTTAGACTACCTTATGATGACAATGTCAATGACATTAGAAACTAAAGTCAAATAAAATGAACGTTTAAATCACATTCATAGTCGTGGCATTCTAGGGTTGATAGCTAAGTAGTTGTACGTAGGATGCTTGTCGTCGTGAGATTTGATCCTCACCATTGGTACTCATATCCTAGGTTTTGGATAGACGTGGAGACTAGACTGCTCATTTTCTCAGAACTACTCATACTTTTAGCTCGTTGATCGCTAAGGTGAGTTTATGGCGCCCTTTTTTCTTTTACTTTGGGCCTGAAAAGCATGTACTACTGTATACACGACTACTTTATAAATGATTTGTCTTTGTCTATGCCATGAGATTTGGTAAATGAAATCATTTGTCTTATAATTGCCATGTTGACGGCTGTCTGAAAATGTGTATACATGTCTTATGAAATTTTGATCTATATGTCTTGACTTGCCATGTTGTCGGCTGACTAATTGTTCTTTGTGTTTGACGAACTAAAATGATCCCCCTTATGTAGTTATTACCATTATGAGATCCTAATGGTTGTCTTGTCAGTTTTTGTGTCTGACTGTCTTGGTTCTGGTCCGCACCCCATTGTAGACGGGAGACCTGTGCGAGGTATATCGGTCCGCACCCCATTGTAGACGGGAGACCTGTGCGAGGGAAATTGGTCTTATTGTCGGACTTCGGTCTGGACTGTCATTATATATTTTCGGACCTTGATCCCGGTTGTCTTGTCTTAAATAACTATATGTCATTGCGTGCTCTCAATGACGACTGGTCTTTTAGTCAAACACATTGTAAACTCACCAACTATTTCGATAGTTGACCCTCTCAAATTTCATGTTTTTCAGGTGACCAACAGTAAGTTTTGGAATCGTATTTGGCATTATAGGGCCATTCTTTTGACTTGGACGTACAATTAGCATCAGACATTGAGGACTGTCATGTTTTTAGCTTTAATTGTAATAGACTGTCCAGATATTGAACTCGTATTTAGTGGGCCCAGTTCAAATGAGGATGACGTGTATTTGTATTTTGGGGTCCACATTCTAAAACGATTGTACTTGTATTAGACTTGTATTTTGGTATTAATGGATGTAATTTCTATTTAACTACGGTTAGTACGCAATTATTTGTTAACCCTGTATTTCCGCTACAACGGGGTGTGACAATAAGTGTTTGAATAATTATACGATTATAAAAAAAATTTATAAGGATGTATGAAACGCGTAGTTAAACGAGCATCCCACATAGTTTGAGTAAAGAAAGTAGAAGGACGGGGAAGTATTATAAAAAGGGAAAGAGGGAATCGAATTACTTACTTACGGATGGGGTCAATGGTTAATCAAGAAGATCCATGGCCTAGGTTAGCAACCTCCATTGCACACAAGACGGGTGTTGTCCTAAGGTTGGCCCAAATGGTCGAGCCTACATCATAATTTGTGCAGTGGGGGCTTGTGTTCGCGCAGCCCCTTGTCAAATTTCAGTTAATTTTTTTTTTTTTTTTTTGTTCAATTCAGCATGAGAGCTTCTGTATTTGAGTGATATGTGTTTTGAGATATTGAAAGAAAACTTAAATTCACAAATTATAAATCGACAAATGCTGATTGAGAACATAACTGTAGAAACACTTTTTACAATACGTCTAAGTGTACCAAAATGAAATTGAGATGAAGAAAGCGGAACCGAACCGCAAAAACTATGCTCTAAAAGACCTAGGGATCACAACATGTTCACGTTGATGGATTGCGGATATGCATTTTAGCGGGTTCAAATATCTAGACTCGAACCCAAGCTATTTCATAATTGTGTTAAAAAGTGGAACCCAAACTCAATCAGCTTAATAAACACATTAGTCATTTCTTGCAAGTTGCAACCCATAAAGCTACATGATAAATAAAAAACATAAGTTGAAGGTTTCATTATTATGAATGCATTAAGGAGAAATAAAAGTAAACACAAATTTGTTACGATTTTTGGAAGTAAACAAATGAATATATGACATTAAACTTTAATGATAGTATGTATATAAGAAAGCGCTGCACGGGTATGACAACTTAATTGAATCAATGAATCCCACATCGTTTGAGAAAAGAAAGTAGAGGGGGATGGGGGCATTATAAAAAGGAAAAGAGGGAACAATATTGATGCGTAAATTACGCGACAACGACAGCGGAAGACTATTTTTGGTATTTTCTGGATTTTATAAAATAAAATAAACAAACACGAGACAACAAAGTAAAAGATAGATAAAAGAATCCACCACCAAGATTCGTAAAGGCCAGGCCACCGGAATCAAGGATAAAGGAAACACTCCGCCCCACCACTACAATCGATAAAGGTCTAGCCACCACGATTATAGTTAAAGGAAACCGAAGATTTAAAAGACCTCACCACAATATTTGATAAAGAACAAATCACCACAAATATTGATAAAGGGGTCACTCCTAACCACCAAGATCAAAGATCTCTAAAGGTAAAAGAAGATTTTTGGATAAGAAATAGAGGCTGCTCTATTAATTTCATTCAACATCAAAAACTGCTTTTACAAGGAAAATAAGCCTTTATTTATAGCCACATGCTCTACCTAGGAAATAACGAAATACAATAAAATATTCAAAAAGCTGTCATGTGCTACGGACCACCACTAATTAATTGACCAATAGAAAATGGACAAGTAAAGCTTCTAGAAACATTCCCCTGCACGTGGTCCCACAATACCGTTAGTCACACACTCCTTCCTTGACAGCTGTCATTCCTCCTTTATTGGACCCACAGACATAGGACTTCAGTGGGGACTTTATTAACTGGACAATGGAACAAAAATCTCGACTGCCACTGGAGACAAAATCTGGAGCAGTCCTCTGGTGGACCTTCAGTGTTGGTTACTAGAGCATTCATCTGGAGCAGTCATCTGGAACAGGCCATTGGACGTCTTCACTGGTGGATTATCAGAGTTGGTCACTGGAGAATGTTGCCACTGGAGAAGTGTTACCACTGGTGACTTGACTGGTTCAGAAAAGACTTGTCTGAAATGGGCCACTGCTGGTAGAATTAACATGGCTTGTTCAGATGGCATTATCAGCTCAGTTTTCTTCAGCTCAGTTGATTTCTTCAGTTTGCTTTGTTCCTCCAGTTCAGTTAATCTGGACATTTCTGCATCAAATATTACTTACTTACCTGGATGGGGTCGATAGGCGATCAAGAAGGTCTATGGCCTAGATCTGTAACCTCCATTGCACTTTAGGAGGGGTGCTGCTCTAAGGTCGGTCCAAGTGGTCGAGCCTACATCATAATTTGTTGCGGGGGCTTGCGTTCGCGCAGCCCCTTCCTAATACTATAGTCTAATTTTTTTATGTAGTGCCAGTTGAGGACTTGAAGTGTACTTGGCTCACGGTATCTCAATGGATGATCATCTAAAATTCTAAATATTCAAACATTGGCATTTTCGTTTTGCACTTTCCATCTCTGTTACCACATTCATAATGATCTGATTGTTTAAAGATTCAATTTATGGATTCAAGTAGCCAATTTCACCGTTGTTCATATATGATGAAATAACTTATAACAGTATATATTATTGCTTATCCCTTTTAGTTTTTGTCATTTTTATACAGGAATTACCGTCAATATAACTTTATGCACAAAACTAAGTCTAAATAGCGTTTCTTAAGCGAAACTATTTAGAAGCTGTTTGATCAAATAATCGCACGGATCTTTGATCGGGAACAAGGAGGGATTTTGACCGATTTATTGGCGATTCCCTACCGGTGTAAAGCTTTGAGAAGCTTAACGCCACTATATCGGAGGTGTTTGTGTTGGCGGTGGAGGATTCTCCATAGAAGAGAAGCCGGCCACCTTAAGTGTTTGGGAGAATGAGGCTTTGTATCTCGGGGGTGGAAAGAACTTGCCTTCATTCATGGGGGAGACCTCTATTTATAAGAGGAGCTTATCTTGGGGGATAAGCTAGGGTTTTAGGGTTTTTAGGGGGATACCCTAGTTATTAGGAAGAGATTTGGGTAAATCCCTTTTCTTTAGGAGGAAGAAATAAGAGATTTCCTCCATATTTGGCGGAGCTCCGTTCTGACTGAGTGCTCCGTTCTGATGGGCGAGCTCCGTAATAAGATCTGGGACATTCTGAGGTGAGCTCCGTTCTGACGAGGTGCGGCCCCTGGCCAGGTTTTAGTTCTAAATTTGATTTTCTTTAATGCAATTCAACTTGAAAGCCGAAAGCAAAATTAAAGTCATGAAATTAGGAATTGCAAAAATTATGCTACAAAAGACGTAGAGATCGTAACCGCAAAAACCATGCTCCATGGGTTTGGGTTGCAGATATGCGTGTTCATGGGTTCATATATCTTTGACTCGAACCCTACCTATTTCATAACTGTGTTAAAAAGTGGAACCCAAACTCAATCAGCTTAATAAACTCATTAGTCGTGCCTTGCAACCCATAAAGCTACATGATAAAAAACATAAGTTGGAAGTTTCGTTATTTTATGCATAGGGTATGTGCTAAATACAAGTGTAAGAATACGTAAAAATTTAAAATACTTTGGAGATACAAATTAAATTTTAAAAGAGAAATAAAAGTAAAGACAAAAGTGTTCCCGTTTTTGGAAGTAAAAAATTGAATATAGCATAACATTAAACTTTCTTAATGATATCTTTAAACGGTTTGACAGGTTGTAAACGGGTTTGAAAGAGCAACTAAAACACTACCTAGTTATTAAGTGGGTTACTCATGTCACCAATTTACAACCCAAAATCGTTTAGCCCCAACCAAAATCGGCTTATTTCTGTGCTATCAGAAATTGTCACCCCTAAAAAAAACCATCCTTACACAATGGAGACAAGATTAGCAATTTAGTATACATGATGGTGCCTTAACAAGTTACCATATTACAATTGTGTGCCCCAATTGAGATGTCCAGACGTCCTCAATTTCATAATAATGTGACGACTCGAGCCTAAATCATCAATGCCTAAGCGCCACCGATAAAAATCTCATCTTTAGGGTCATAATCTTCGTACACACACGACACACTTTGTTTGTACTCTTTACACCTTTATAGAAATCTAACTTTGCTTTTATCTCTTTTCTTTCCTAGGCACAAACCAGTAATGTATGATAGGCATTAATGTTATTTGGTTTGTATCTATAAAATCGATCAAGATCCTCTAAAGTTGGATCAACTTCATAGGTGAAGTTGGTAAGATCTCAACCTTTGGATTTAAATCAAGGGTTAAGATTCAAATATGACATTTGAATCTTAACCCTTTATTTCAATCCAAAGGTTCAAAATTGTCCAACTTCACCTATGAAGTTGATCCAACTTTAGAGGATCGTAATCTCTATAAAATCGTTCATTTATAAAAAAGGAAAGTTAATTGGATCCCACATCGTTTGAGAAAAGAAAGTAGAGGGGGGTGGGGGCATTATAATAAGGAAAAGAGGGAACAATATTACTTACTTACCTGGATGGGGTCAATAGGCGATCAAGAAGGTCTATGGCCTAGGTCAGTGACCTCCATTGCACTTTAGGAGGGGTGCTGTCTCTAAGGTCGGCCCAAGTGGTCGAGCCTACATCATAATTTGTGGCAGTGGGGGCTTGCGTTCGCGCAGCCCCTCTCAATACCATAGTCCAGTTTTTTTATTTTGAACCTTACAAGTGGTTCACTTGTTTAACTTCAGATTGGTAGTATATTTGTTGTATATCATTTATGCTGTGTCATTGATCAAGCATCAAGGTGGACTGCACACCCTATGTTCCATAATTAGTAGCCCATTTCAACTGTTCCGGACACCCGGGGGTAGCCACCAATGGCTACAATCTTGTAGGGGCTAGTTGAGGTGTAGTTGGCTCACGGTATCTTGATGGATGATCATCTCAAAGTTTTTAGAGGCATAATGTTCAAGCATTGGCATTTTAGTTTTGTAATTTCCATCTCTTTGAGCACATTCATAATGAGCTGATTGTTTAAATATTCAATTTCCGGATTCAAGTAGCCAATCTCCGGTGCTTTATTCCGATCACATTGACCACCGATGTTCATAACTTATAACAGTATATATTGCATATCTAGTTTTTGTCATTTTTATACAGGAAATACTTTCCAAAGAACTTCATGTACAAATTTAAGTTTAAATAGCGGTTCTTAAACGAAAATATTATTCAAAAGCTGCACAAAGCACAAGAAGACTGAGAAATAACAAGAGTATCAAGCCATATAAAGTCTAAACCAGGATATGTTTTTATTTCAAGATTATATTAGATTCAAAACATTCAAATTCTGACTCTTGTATCTTCCTGTACATAATTAATCAAGTAATCACCAATAGTCTTTGCAAGAGCACGCACCATCCTTATAATGGTGAAACCTTGTCCTATCTCGTACGACGATCTCAGTCTCATAAACCTTAGATGCCAGCTTAAAGAAATTATGACAGTCTTCACAAACTCTAAGATTCTTGATTATACGAATGCAAGATCCTCTTTTCTTTCTTAATAACGCGCAGCAAAGTGCCAACTTTTCACTATGCCATAACAGAGCATTTGTCTTCTCTTCTTCGTCTAGATCAACCAATACACTGCACATATTTGGAGTGTAACCGGCCACCTCTAACTCACTTACAACCTCATCTAATTTGGCATATATCTGATTTGTGTGCGTGTGACTTTTATCCGCAGTTAAAAACTCATGAATCTCACCATCCAATTCAATTCTACTTGATCCACGTTGTTTCAATACGCCCTTATTTTGCATCAATTTCCTCATTTCTCCAACATTTTCCCATCTTTTCTCTTTAGCATATATATTTGACAGAAGGATGTGTGCCCCATCATGATATGGGTCTAGTTCAAGAACCTGTTTTGCTGCATACTCGCCTAGTTCAACCTCATTGTAGATTCGACAAGCAGCCATTAGAGAGCCCCAGATGACAACATTTGGTGCCATGGGCATACCTTCGATTACTTCAAGAGCTTCTCTAAGCAGATTAGCTCTCCCATAGAGATCCACCATGCAACCATAATGTTCTAGCCTAGGCATTATATTGTAATCGTTGATCATTGATTCAAATATATTTCGACCCTCTTCAACCAACCCTGAATGGCTACAAGCATACAACAAACCCACAAAGGTTACATCATTTGGCTCGATATTTTGAGTTTTCATTTCACGGAACAGGTGAAGCGCATTAATAGCATCACCATAAACAGCATAAGCCCCGATCATACTACTCCATGTAATGACATTTCGTCTATGCATCCTACCAAAGACTCCTATTGCTCTATCCAGTTCCCCACATTTTGCATACATGTCAATAAGTGCGTTGTTCACACGTAAATCTCCACTAAACCCATTTTCATCTATATATGTATGGATTTTAATTGCATGGTCGAGTGCACCAAGACTAGCACAAGCGGAAATAACACTTAGCATAGTGACCTGGTCAGGTTTTAGTCCCGAACTCAGCATCTGATCAAACAAATAAAGGGCTTCCTGAGCCTGACTTCCTTCTGCATACCCGGAAATCATAGCACTCCAACAAACCAAATCTTTTTCGGGCATTTGATCAAAAATCAAACGAGCAGCTTCAATCTTTCCAGCATTTGAGTAACCAGTAATCATGGCAGTAGAAACAACTACGTTTTTCGGGGACAAATTTTTAAACAAACTACTCGCCGTGTCCATGGAGGCACAAGCTGCATACATGTTTACCAGTGCACAATGCATATCATAGTCAACTACAACTTTGTTTTCATCCATAAATTGGTGAAACGCTTTCCCGAATTCTAAATTTCCAGCACGAGCACAAGCAGAGAGAACAGTTGAAAAGACTTTAGAATCCGGGTAAACATTTGATCTCTTCATCTCCTCCATCAAAGGCAACACATTGTTATATCGCCCATTCGCACAATAACTGCTCACAAATAAAAACAAGTGTCAGAAATCAGCAAAATTCAGTATTTTAACTAGTGCTAAGTTTTCGGAAATGTGTTCAAGTTTAGTCAAATCTCTTTTGACTAAACTTGAACACATGTATCCAACTTTAAACGCTTCTATCGTTTGTATTCAACTTTCAAATATCGTGAACTTTTCTAGATAAGTCGCGACATCACGTTAGCAAAAGTACTATAGAATACCAATATACGAAAATTGGATATACGTGATAGAAACGTTCTAAAGTTTGACTACATACAATAAACAGACTTTTGACTAAACTCGAAAACATTTCCAAGCGCTAAACCCTATAAACTAGGACGTGTAAAGTCATACCCATGAATCATAATATTCCAAGCAACAATATCTCGTTGAGACATTTTATCAAACAGTTTACGTGCATCATCAATATGTCCACAAGCAGCATACATTCCAACCAAACCCGTTTGCACAAACGGGTCAGAACCAAATTCCATTTTAAAACAAAACCCATGAATCTCCTTTCCTTCAGTTAACGCTTTAACTCGAGTAGAAGCCTTAAGTAATGGCGGAATACTAAAACTATCAAAAACAAAATCTTGGTTTCTCATTTTAGCGTACACGAAAAGCGTGTTTTCCGGGTCGGTGGTTCGAGAAAGATGGCGAAGAAGTTTGTTGGAGAGACGGGGTTCTGGGTTTTCGAGTTGGGTAAAGATGGAGAGAAGGTAGTGTAAAGAAGAAGATGGTAAAGTGCAGGCGGAAAGAAAGAGTTTTACGACGAGAGACGACGACGAGTGAGAACGAATGATTCGGGAGTGGATTTGTTTGAGATGTGAAAGTGAAGAAGAAGACGTTGTTAAGAGATAGTTGTAGTAATGGGAGTCATTGTGAAAGGCTGTGGACGACGGGATGATGGAATTCATGGCATTCATGGTGAAAAACTGTGGAGGATGGTAGCACTATCTTTTGTTAATGATTAGATTGATTAAATTTGTAATATTTTGTTTATAAGTTAATTACAGAAATCGTCCCTGTCGTGGACCTCTACTTGCAGCTTTCATCCTTAAGTTTAATAAATTACAGTTTTAGTCCAAAAAACTTTGCCCCGTCAACAGTTTTAGTCCTTGGTAATAACGTCCGTTTAAAAACCCATCACGTGTCAGCCACGTGATGGGTATTTTCGTCATTTCCTTCTATCATTTGTTACACTTTTAGTCCAGATACTTTTTTTTACCTTTTTTTTCTAAATCTTCATCATCAACAACACTTTCATGAATTCACATCAAAGTCACACAGATATGCATATACATATAAAAATTTGTAATATTATAAGTTAATTACAGAAATCGTTCCTGTCGTGGACCTCTACTTGCAGCTTTCATCCTTAAGTTTAATAAATTACAGTTTTAGTCCAAAAAACTTTGCCCCGTCAACAGTTTTAGTCCTTGGTAATAACGTCCGTTTAAAAACCCATCACGTGTCAGCCACGTGATGGGTATTTTCGTCATTTCCTTCTATCATTTGTTACACTTTTAGTCCAGATACTTTTTTTTACCTTTTTTTTCTAAATCTTCATCATCAACAACACTTTCATGAATTCACATCAAAGTCACACAGATATGCATATACATATAAAAATTTGTAAGTATATACAAATAACAGATCATTACATATACAATCACCACAACAACAACTATCACCATCATCCTCTAATACCAACAATAAAAGTAATAAGTTTATGAATATAACAAAAAAAAAAAAAGAATAACAAGATAGGAAGCTAAAGTTGCTGATAATTTCATTTACTAGGCCCAACTCTCCCTATCTCACTAATTACCTTTTTTTTTAACTCCATCATCATCAACAAAACTCTCAATCACAATAATACTAGTAGTAGTAGCAGTAACATGGGAACAGTGAAAGCTGATCAACTTCACTCAATCACTCTTTATAATATATATATATATATATATATATATATATAGTGAAATATCAACTTCACTCAATCACTCTTTATATATATATATATATAGTGATAATGATGAAGAAGAAATTGACGGCTCAAGTCCGGCCACCATCCGCACCAACTAACCAAATCCGGCTAGGCACCACATCGGAAACTCCGGCCATCGCCCTCCTAGATCTGGCCACTATCCTCCTAGATCTACCACCACCGCCACCACCCATACCTCCGTCCACCGCTACCACACACAAACAACTTTGTCCTCCATTAACAACAAACAACACGTATTGGTGCCATGGATTGGCCGGAATCTGGGACATTTTTTATGTTTTCAGAGTTTGAATTGTGTTTGGTTTTACGAGTTTAGATTTGATGGTGGATCAAGAATCTGAATGGTGTTGTAAGTGTAGTAAATATGACTATTGGAGAATGTTTTTTTCTGAAAATCTTTGGTGGTCTAGTGATGAAGATGATGATTAGAATGAATGGATCTGGTCTTGTAGGTGTAGTATATGTAATATTAATTTTGTATTATTAATTAACAAACTTTAAAGTAAAAGCTCATGTGTTAGTAAGGACTAAAAGTGTTACCAAAACTTCAGAGTAGGACCAAAAGTGTTGACCAAAACTTCAGAGTAAGCCAAATTACAAGATTACCCATCACGTGCTAGACATGTGATCGCCTTTTTAACAGACGTTACTACCTAGGACCAAAAGTGTTGACGGGGCAAAGTTTTTTGGACTAAAACTGTAATTTATTAAACTTAGGGATGAAAGCTGCAAGTGGAGGTCCACGACAAGGACGATTTCTGTAATTAACTCTTTTTATAAAAAATTGGTTATTTTTATGGGTTTTGCTAAACGAACCTAAGAGATAATTGATATGAAAAAGTACAATACTGTTATGCACGTTAAGTAGAGTCCTAAAGGCTTCATTCAACATTTTTCTATTTTTAAAGGTTTAAAAAGTTTTTCCATATTTTGGTGGTTGATGTGACCAATTTATACCCATCGCCCACATCGTTATTGGCCTTTTTATTATATGTTTTTAGTCGATTTTGCTGGCATTTAGCGCGTTTATGGGTTTTGTTAGTGGTTTCAGGTTCTAAACAGGTGACGTGTCCGTTTGGTGCAAATTCGAGTAATTTTGAGGTCATGAAGTTGATTGGAGAGTTTGAGAGTCGTTAAGATGAAAAGAGATAGAAAAAATATGCAAGTATTCATAAGTTGATGTGTGGCCTTCGGTCAGTAATATTGTACTGCGACGCAGTGGTGGTGAACAGGCCCACTGCGCCGCAGTCAGCTAGTGGAAAAAGTGCATTGAAACCAGTATATTTATACTGCGACGCAGTGGCAACCATACCTAGCCACTGCGCCGCAGTCAGAGGATTGAAAAGCGTGGATTCAACCAGTGTATAAGCACTGCGACGCAGTGGGATGTGCATTTTCCCACTGCGCCGCAGTGAGAGTGCGGGACTGAAAGGTTTTTGGCAGTTTTTGCATCAGAATGAAGGGGGTATAAATAGTTTACAAACCTAATTCCCAAATTATCAAATCTTCTTTCTAAGAGCTGCACTTCAAGGAACACCTTCAAGGATCAATTCAAGATTTCAACATCTTCCGATTCATTGAAGATTCACGTGCACCCACTTAGATCGTATCTATTTTATTGTCTTGCAATTTCTATTCCTCAAACAATTGGTACATCATGTTCTTCCTTTACTTTGATTGTTATTTCAATTTAATCATGAGTGGCTAGTCTTTTAATCACCCACCTTGATGAAACTAGACGGATGATGTGATTGTTATATGTTTTAATTCAAAGAGTTGATTTCAATTATCGTTGTGTCGAGATCTTGATGATTTAATTCCTTTATATTTATTATTATGATATTGGTGGCATGTGTGTTCTTCGTTAGTGGTACTAGTTGAATACATATGTGATTTTCAAACGGTTGCTTGTCTATGAGCAATTATCACTAGTTCATGGTGTGATAGTGAATGTCATTTTAATAAAAGGAATAATTTTGTCAACGTGTTTAGAAACGGTTGGTGGTACCACGTTTTAATTCACATAGGCACAATTGGTAATGTGATGATCAAGTAAACTAATTGTTGGTAAGGTTGTCTAGGCATTGGTGGTACCGGCTTGGGTAATTAAACTAGCAACTTAGGTGTTTGGGTGTTTTGTGAGCGGTTGGTGGTACCACGCGAGCATTTTATCCTTTCACGATTATCTTGTCAGCTCTTAATGAATTTGGTCTTAATTGAATGCAATCGCGTTTGAAGTCTAGCGAAGTCAAGGTGGATGATCTTTACTATTATTGTTTGCAGTTTTACCTTTACCTTTACGCGTTTGTCTTTTAAGTTATTTTAATCTAATTGTCAAAGAGAGATTCAAAGCGTTCCACCCTTTTTCCAAACTACTTTGTTAAACAATTGATTCAAACCAATCCCCGTGAACGAACCTGGACTTACTTTTTAACTATACTGCATACGATCGGGTCCACTGCCCGATAGTGCGTAGTAGTGAGTTTCAAGGTATTTCTAGTTTTAAATTTTAAACTCGATTTAGCACATCAAGTTTTTGGCGCCGCTGCCGGGGATTGTGTGCCGTTTTAGTTGTTAATTTAATGGTTTGACCCTTTCTCACATTTACTTGTGAGGAAGTTAATTGCTTTCTTAGGTTAGCATAATTTAGTGTTAATTTTTTTTATTTAGTTTTAGTCCATTTTATTATTTAGTTCTTGTTTTCCATCTGTGCTTTTCACGGGGTTTGTAGTGTTTGTTTTGTATTATTAGCGTCACCCATGGCAGATCAAGACTTTGAGTTGGAGGCAGAATATCCGGCCGAGATTCGGTACTTTAAGCAATTGCCCAACGAAACTTGGTATGAAGCATGGTTGAGGATGAGATACGTAGTTGATAAGTTAACCACGAACAACGTTTTTGTTGGTGAACTTGTTAACATATATTTGTGTGGGCTAGATGACGAATCATACGAAATTCTAGATGAGGAATTAGTAGGGATGAATACCGACGGAGTATTTGATTATTTGGAAGAATTTGTTCAATCGAATGAATTTGTGTATGTGCCCAAAAATGAAACAATGTGGCAAGAAGAGTATGAGACTTCAGAAGAGAATGAAAAAATGGAAGCTTATGATCACTTGGAAAATGAATCTCATACCCAACCTCCTGAAAGCCAAAAATATCCAGAGATACAGGATTCCATTCAAATCCTGAACACTGATGCAATGGAGGAACCACATGTGTCTCTTCCACAATCTGACTTTGGTGAAGTGATAATGGAAGAACTGAAAGAAGAATTCATGGAATCGGGCGATGGTGTTAGTAAGATAGTGGCACGAGAGCTAGAATCATGTCCACAACTTTTCATTGGAGTTGACTCAAAAGAAGATGATTATCAGCTAACTCATTCGGAACCAAATGAACTACCACTTGTTAGCAATGAGCCAGTGATTGAAGTTGTTGAATTGGAGATTTGTTCCTCCTTTCTTGGTAAGGTATGTGATGTTTCTTATAACGATACTAATGTTGCTAACTATATCTTGCAGGATTTGGAGGATAAAGGCATAATCGACTTGGATGAGGAGGTAGTAATTGGTCCAACAAAGAGGATTGAGCTTGAACACACCATAATGGATGAATTACCGAAAGTTCAAGCATGTATTAAAATGGTGAGCCAAAAGAGGAAGCTAGAGGGAGCATCGGCTACTTTCCTCATTGATAAGTGCTTAATGGTCCCTAAAAAGAGACGTATTTACACTTCAGGTAACACAGTATTGTTTTATAATTATAAATTGATGAACTGGGTAGATTTCATGGATTTAAAAATGAATGTGATAGATCATGTGAATGAAGATTTTGAAAAGGTGGATTTTAAGGATTGGGTAATGATAAAAGTTAAGTTCACCAATTTTTCACCTTACTCGTGTAGGCCACCAGATTTTGTATGTCTAGGTAATGTTAACAATTGGATTTCGACCGGGGTGAAAGGTAAGTGTTTTTCACCATTTAAGGGTAGACCGCCCAACACTTTAAGTGTGGGGGCGTCAGAGACCCCACCATGGTAAATATTCGGGGTAGGAGTCTAGCTAACGACTCGTTAATAACTTAAGCACTTCTCGGGAGGCAACCCGTGTTTATTTTATCGTATTTTACTTTTCTTTGAATTTGTTAGTTTTAATCTTGTTTTAGTTAGTAAGTGCAGGTTTGGTCTCGATTTGATTGCCTTGTAATTTGTCCCTCTCTTAGGCTCTTGGATTTATTCGGGAGTAAGGGTTCCATTTCGAACTCTGCACTAAGATATGCGAATTTGAGGTTAATTTATTCCATTTCCGGGTTCTTTTCTTTGATTTGAGTGTGCCGGTGATGTGTTGAGCTAGAACTTGGCCTTGTGATCGTGACGAGACCGCAGTGAGATCACTTTTGTGATTAAAGTACATCGGATGACGAATTGGCATATAGGTTTGACCCATACTTTTCTTTCTTGCTTTATTTTCACTTTTCCTTTTGTATATTCATACCCTTACTATACTTATACTCACTTACATATACATCCTTCCTTTCTTTGTAAACCTTTCTTATACACCATTTTAACTTAGCCTTTTCCATTGTATATATCCACTCATTTATGTAAACTTTACCTAATTATACATTACTATACCGATAGTCTAATCTGGGGGGCCATTGATTGTCATCGGTTTGTTTGGACGGTTTGGGAGAGCTTCAATGGGGTGTCGGTGGAATATTGTTGGTCTATGGGAATGTGTTGGATTGTTCAAAAGGAAGTAGATTGTGTTAGACATTGTTCATCATTGTAAGAGGGTGCCTGCTAGCAGAGTAAAATTGATTTCAAAAAAAAAAAAAAAAAATGGAAATTGGGCTACTAGTGGGTACGTCTCATTTTTATATGTCTAGAGTTGTATTGTATCGTTAAGAATGGAGGGCTTGGTTGATTTTAAGTTGTTTGAAGTTGATACACCACAATGGTGTCGAGTTTGCTTGGTATTTTTGAGGTGTTTTAGCGGATTAGCAATTTATGGGTTATTGGCAATCAATGGTACGGGTCTCGATTAGACTATTTGTACAAATTTCATACACACCTTATACTTTTGATTGATTCCTTTCATTTCTAACCTACACTCCCTACTCATTGTAAATGTCCATTACATATACCTTAGCCTAACTATACAACCATCTTATATGCCTATTTTGATGATGTACTTGGTGCTTACGCCACGTCGGTGGAGCTATGATCCTTGTTCAAGCCTATGGTAAGATATGCATCACGACCGTGCTATGAGTGATTCTTCATATATTCAACCCCAAAAGTAAGTTCGTTGGAGTAGAATGATATTGATAGGTTCATTTGTTTCACTTGTGCATAGTCGTGTTATTGAGGCTTGTGGATTGTTCAGATATGGTCAAACATTTCGGGTTTTCATTTAAGATTAAAACTGTTTCACCCAACTTCTTTGTCTTTGACATACTTGGTGTTGCTTCTTTTTGATACTCGTAATTGTTTATTTAGCTTCTTTGCAAGGATTACTTTTTCTTTAAATGTTGGATTTGCTTGAGGACAAGCAATGCTCAAGTGTGGGGGGATTTGATGTGACCAATTTATACCCATCGCCCACATCGTTATTGGCCTTTTTATTATATGTTTTTAGTCGATTTGGCTGGCATTTGGCGCGTTTATGGGTTTTGTTAGTGGTTTCAGGTTCTAAACAGGTGACGTGTCCGTTTGGTGCAAATTCGAGTAATTTTGAGGTCATGAAGTTGATTGGAGAGTTCGAGAGTCGTTAAGATGAAAAGAGATAGAAAAATTATGCAAGTATTCATAAGTTGATGTGTGGCCTTCGGTCAGTAATATTGTACTGCGACGCAGTGGTGGTGAACAGGCCCACTGCGCCGCAGTCAGCTAGTGGAAAAAGTGCATTGAAACCAGTATATTTATACTGCGACGCAGTGGCAACCATACCTAGCCACTGCGCCGCAGTCAGAGGATTGAAAAGCGTGGATTCAACCAGTGTATAAGCACTGCGACGCAGTGGGATGTGCATTTTCCCACTGCGCCGCAGTGAGAGTGCGGGACTGAAAGGTTTTTGGCAGTTTTTGCATCAGAATGAAGGGGGTATAAATAGTTTACAAACCTAATTCCCAAATTATCAAATCTTCTTTCTAAGAGCTGCACTTCAAGGAACACCTTCAAGGATCAATTCAAGATTTCAACATCTTCCGATTCATTGAAGATTCACGTGCACCCACTTAGATCGTATCTATTTTATTGTCTTGCAATTTCTATTCCTCAAACAATTGGTACATCATGTTCTTCCTTTACTTTGATTGTTATTTCAATTTAATCATGAGTGGCTAGTCTTTTAATCACCCACCTTGATGAAACTAGACGGATGATGTGATTGTTATATGTTTTAATTCAAAGAGTTGATTTCAATTATCGTTGTGTCGAGATCTTGATGATTTAATTCCTTTATATTTATTATTATGATATTGGTGGCATGTGTGTTCTTCGTTAGTGGTACTAGTTGAATACATATGTGATTTTCAAACGGTTGCTTGTCTATGAGCAATTATCACTAGTTCATGGTGTGATAGTGAATGCCATTTTAATAAAAGGAATAATTTTGTCAACGTGTTTAGAAACGGTTGGTGGTACCACGTTTTAATTCACATAGGCACAATTGGTAATGTGATGATCAAGTAAACTAATTGTTGGTAAGGTTGTCTAGGCATTGGTGGTACCGGCTTGGGTAATTAAACTAGCAACTTAGGTGTTTGGGTGTTTTGTGAGCGGTTGGTGGTACCACGCGAGCATTTTATCCTTTCACGATTATCTTGTCAGCTCTTAATGAATTTGGTCTTAATTGAATGCAATCGCGTTTGAAGTCTAGCGAAGTCAAGGTGGATGATCTTTACTATTATTGTTTGCAGTTTTACCTTTACCTTTACGCGTTTGTCTTTTAAGTTATTTTAATCTAATTGTCAAAGAGAGATTCAAAGCGTTCCACCCTTTTTCCAAACTACTTTGTTAAACAATTGATTCAAACCAATCCCCGTGAACGAACCTGGACTTACTTTTTAACTATACTGCATACGATCGGGTCCACTGCCCGATAGTGCGTAGTAGTGAGTTTCAAGGTATTTCTAGTTTTAAATTTTAAACTCGATTTAGCACATCAGTGGTTTCCATTTTTTTATGTTTCATTTAATTGCAGAAGTATGTCTTTATAAGTTTTATTGTTAGAAAAATCTTTTAAAAATTTAGAGTTGACCTGTAACAACAATAAAGAATAAAACAATTTTTCTAAAAAAAATTACACTACATAGATTTAATGCACTAACAGCCCAGGCTACCCCATTTATAATGTAGTTTCGCCTATAAATTTAGAAAATAAGAAGTTTAAGTTTGAAAAAAACACCAAGGATAGAAGGTGTTTTTGCAAATCCACACATTTTGAGAGATTCTTTTATTTTCTTCCTTTTTTATTACACAAACATTTACTATTGATTTATAACTTTTCCAAGATTTCCTTAAATTTACTTAATTTTGAGGTTTTGACAATGTTGACGACCGAAGATGATTATGAAGCTGAAAGTTCACCTCGACAGCAAAAACACCATAAGTAATTTCGAAATAATTCCTTCTGTCGTGTATCCTCAATTAATGCAGCCTCATATGCTATGGGTAATCTATACTACTATATAAAAATTATACCCTATGTTGAAAGTTAATATTTTTGGGACATGCGAAATTACCATTTTACCCTTAATGAATTAATTAAACAATGATTCCATTATCTTTTAAAAGATATTCACTACTCTTTTAAATCAAATATCTAATACCTACACCACTTGACGTATCTGCCGCCACCAACAGTCGGGCCGCCGTCACCATCCGTCGATGCCACCACATTACTGTCACTGCCATCGCCGCCGCATTGCGCGGGTACCATACTCGTATAAAAAAAACATTCAATTTTTAGAAGTGTTGATAAATATGTAATATTTTTACTTAGCACCCCTTAAAATATTTTTACCTACACTACCCCCTTAACATTAATGATTAAATTACACTATCAATCATTTATCTTTTAAAATATTTCCATTAACCCTTTACATCAATTATTTTTACATCAATTATCCTTATCACTCGACGCCTCACCTACCACCAACAATCGCCCCACCACCACATCGTCGCCGCCACGACCACCACCGCCTTGCGCGGGTAACGTGCCAGTTTAAAATAACAAGAATAGCCTATTCCTCCGTATGTCATATGGGTTTCATACTTTTAGGAATTGCTTCTATAACCGATACGGGACCTAGGATGTAAAAGATCATAACATGAGTGATTCGGCAGATTTTAATTCCTATATATAATGAGTAGGCCAGCCAAATTATGTATGTTGTCATAGTTTGGCTTCAAAGCAACATTCTGCTCATGTGTTTGGATACGGTTATCATTTTCTATCAGACATTACCTTATATACTAAAAACCAACTTAAATTTTACAAGTTAAATTGCATAAAGTACAACATACCTAATGCATCATATCCTACACATTTTTTTTATTTTTTCTAATTTATCCTTATAGTTTTTACTTTTTAACATTTGACCCCCCACAAGTTTTTATTTCTATATAAATGATAACAAACTTTATGATCTCATGTTTTTACCACATAAATTTCACATGTTTACGGTTTTACTGTTAAGAATTTTGTGTTTTTTTTTTTTGCTTTCTTTCTCACCTTCGAACTTTATAATCTTACGATTCTCACCTTTACTTTTTCTTAACATTTGGTTTTATTATCCTTTACTCACTTTGAGATGTATTCTTATTATATCACATTGGGACATTATATTATATAGTTACATCCATATCTGCTGTGTCTGTTGAAATTGTTTTTATCTTCCTTGAAAGTAGTCATTATCTTTTTTATGTGTATAGCAACAATTACAAGTTCTGTTTGTTGATGATTTTAACATGTTTATATCCAAAATTTTGTCGTTTGAAAAACGTGTTCCGTAGCAACGCGCGGGTAAATTGACTAGTTCTGTACTGGATATTAGATATGTTAAGGCTGCTAGTTTTGTTTTTTTTGGACTCTGCAAACAATGTCAAAACAAGTATCTACAAAATCTGCGGGATGCAAAAGAATCGAAGATACAAAATAAACGCCCCTTATTAATCTGTCCAATAATGCAAAAGATTGAATCAACATCAAACAAAAATGATATGCCAAAGCTTTTGGGGGATTCAATCCACTCGAAATTGATACATTACAAAGTTTACTGTTAAGATTATTAACGAATAAACAAAATCTACAAACAAGATTAAATGATATGCGAAAACAGTGTTAATCAAAGAAGTCTCATTGACACCAAGTGGTTTTGTTTTCTAATGATTCTATTTTGATACAGCATTCCTATACCAAGTCTGCTTCTATTATTGTCTTTACGATACAATACAATAACGGAACCCTACAAATTTAACTCAACAATGACTAAAAATAAAGAACACTAAAAAACCCTCAATAATATATATCTTCCCAATAACCTACTGGTAGATAAAAGCAGTGGTGAAATTATTGTTAACTCCTTTGAGGTACATGGGATTTCTATTTGCACAGCTTGAGCATCTAAATGCAGCCCACTCAAAACCGTTTTGAGCTTTTGCCTTTCCTGTGTAATTAGCTTTCACATGAACCTTCTTTTCCTGCAGACAAGAGTACCTTTTCTTTTTCAGCATAACTTCCAGTCTCTGGAATGACATCAGCAGATGATTCATTTACCCTCACGGCAACATGGGCTTCCATGGAAAAAGAGTCCATTCTAGAGGACTCGACTTCACGTTCACAAAGTAACTTTGAAGAAACTGTACCATTAATCTGAACATTAACCTTTTCCACCGTGGAGTCAGTATGTACATCCACTTGGGTTGAAAGTAAATTAGACCTATCAGCGGTCTGCAAAGCAGCTTCTTCTACATCGGTGTTGTATGTACATCCACTTGGGTTGAAACTTGATTGAACCCGTCACCAGTCTGCACACTAGTTTCTTCTACATTCGAGTTGGTATGTACATCAGTCTGGTGCACACCAGTTTCTTCTACATTGGTGTCGTGATTTACATCCACTTGGGTTGAAAGTAGATTAGATTCGTTACCAATCTGCACACTAGTTTCTTCTACATTGGTGTCTGGGTGTAAATCAGTCTGCTGCTGCACACTAGTTTCTTCTGAGTTTGTGTCGGGATGTACATCCACTTTGCTTGGAAGTAGATTAGACCTGTCACCAGTCTGCAAACTAGTTTCTTTGACATTTGTCTCGGAATGTACATCAGTCTTCTGCACACTAGCTTCTTCTACATTGGTGTTGGGATATAGATCCACTTGGGTTGGAAGTACAATAGACCCGTCACCAGTCGGCATGCTAGTCTCTTCTACATTTGTGTTGAGATGTACATCAGTCTTCTGGACACTAGTTTCTTCCACGTCTATGTCGGGATGTACAACCACTTTGGTTGGAAGTAGATTAGACCCGTCAATAATTTCTTCGACATTTGTGTCGCGACACACATCAGTCTTCTGCACACTATTTACTTCTAAATTGGTGTCGGGGTGTACATCCACTTGTGTTGAAAGTAGATTAGACCCGTCAAAAGTCTGCACACCATTTTCTTCTACATTGGTGTTGGGATGTACATCCACTTGGGATGGAAGTAGATTAGACCCGTCAAAAGTCTGCACACCATTTTCTTCTCCATTGGTGTCGGGATGTACATCCACGTGGGTTGGAAATAGATTAGACCGCTCACCAGCCTGCACACTAGTTTCTTCTACATTTGTGACGATATGTACATCCACTATGGTTGCAAGTTGATCAGATGTGTCATGATTCTGCAAACTAGTTTCTTCTACATTTGTGTCTGAATGTACATCCACTTGGGTTGGAAGTAGATTAAGCCCATCACCAGTCTGCACATTAGTTTCTTCTACATTGGTGTTAGAATGTACATCCACTTGGACTGGAAGTAGATTAGACCCATCACCATTCTGCGCAGTAGTTTCTTCTACATTGGTGTAGGTATATGAATTGGCTGAAACAGATTTCATTCCTGAGAATTGGACTTCTGGGGTAATCTTATTAGCTTCCAGTACAGTAGAATCATTTGTAGCTGATTCAATATGTGCATCTACAGAAATCATAAGTTTAGGCTCACTAGGAATATCATGATCTTTACCAGGAGAATTACGGGGAAGCATCTCCTCGCTTGTCTCTACAGCACAACCATCATCTAAAGGAACACTCGGTTCTCCAGACCCAGAATCTGCATTATGGGTCTCGTCACTAATATCCTTCTCTTCAGAAGAAATCAACTCAGATTTTTCTGACATGTCCTTAATGTCATCTACTTTGACAATATCTACAGTCACAAAGAAAAAGTATGGAGTCAACAAATAAAAGTGAAAACCAAATGAAAAAGAATAGCAAAATGGGTTGTAGGCTGGCTAGACCTAAACAATATTTTTCTAAAAGTTGTTTTACGTCTAACTAGTTGTAGAAGATTCTTACAAAATTACATTTCAATAACAATTCGAGTATATTATTAGAACAATCTAACAAGTTTTAAAAACGAACACTGAAAGCAAACCTTCATCACATGTAACCTGAACCCATTTAAGCTGTTTATTGCCATTTAGCTGTTTAACTCATTATAAATATTAATTAAAAGGGGAAAAAACCCAAATTGACCCATTTAAGTAAATGGGATAACATAACCATCTCTACTTCCAATTAATGTTACCTTCAGGGAGGGTACCTGGGGCATCTTGTTTCACTAGCGGCTTTTGTAACATATCAGTCCCGGGAAACACCACCATATTCAGAGATTTTAGTTCTTGTTTGTGTGATTCCTCCAATGGATGGAAACCAAAAACATCAGTCCATGTATTCATGTGTTCAGCAATTGCAGGAATAATCAATTTTTCAACTTGGAGGGAGGAAAGTGCCTGAAAAGGAAAGAGAACTGTAAATAAGGTTATAGGAAGATGAAATACAATATGGATCAGAATTATCAGAAAACCACTATTACATGGCTCGAGTTACTTTTGCCGCGGGGAGAAGGGGGACGGGGGAGGAGGAAGGGGTATATAAATCCATATATGTATAAATACACAAGTATGTACACATACAAATATAACACAGCTCCGTTCAAGTATTGACCACATTTCTATCTACTTAACAATCTAGAACGCAGATGTACGAGCCAATAGAACAGATGCTATTCAAGAATTCAGCACATCACAGTAAGCCCTCACATAGAGGGTCTTACATCAGAATGAAAATGGTAGAAGTGTTCATTATCTATGTTATGTTTCCTAGTCCACTTAATGTAGTTAGTTCTGCTTTCAATCGAGTATACTTTTGGGGAGGATTCAAGTTTAGAAATAAATTTGATATGATGATCGTTTCCATTTACTGGTTTTCTACATATTGATTGATACATTTTCCAACTACTATATTTAACTACTATTCTGTCCCTGGGCCATACATCCACTAGATAAGTTCCGATTTTGACATCACATTGATTGCATAAGACGTTCATCACACAACATTGGTTTTGAAATCAGATCAGATTGAACCGATTTTAGAACAACCAAAACCAATACAACGTAAAATTCAGAAAAAAAAATACTCATGAACAATATGTTATCAGTTCTTCAAATGAACTAGGGTTCATATAAAAATGACTACACACGGCATGAAAACGAAAAAGTTCAACCCATTTTGACTAGGGATCAGGACGGGTATATTTGGTACATGCAGAAACAAATTAAGTTGACACAAGCTTTTTGTCCAAACTTATGAAGCATGAACATTTTATAAACATTAAAACATATATTGTGTAAAACATGATTACAAAGTGATAATATTACTGAATAATAGCAAAAGTTTTTCAATAAAATGATATTGGAGGTTTATTGCATCCAAAATATATTTTAGGCAACTTTCTTACCATTTGACAAATTAGAGGTAAAGCATAACCCATATTAGCCATAAAAAACTTAAGTTGACATAAAAAACTTCTTTGAACCTTTTATAAACATATAGTGTGTCATATATGATTTGCCAAGTTATATTATTTGACCAATTCCAATATTTTATTAAAAAATGATATTGGAGGTCTGATGCATCAAAATATACTTTGGATAATGATTGCCAACTCCAAAAAGGCAATAATGACCAACTGCAAGAGCCTACACACATAATCTTCTTACCGACTCAATCGCGGATAATAGTCGACTACACATCCCTTTTCGTCTATATAGATGACGAGTCCCAATAAATGGCATCTCTGCCAGTTGTGTTCCATGTATCCTGAGCGTATAAACTAGGTTAGGTTCCAATAATAGTCCACAACACAACACGCAATATTCCACTGACCTATATAACAGATCAAATATAGCATCCTACCTGATTGATGCAGCACAAACAACTTCATCCCCCTTCTCTAGAATGGCTGTATAGAAACCACTATAATTTAACCGGCTAAGGTTGGATCTACATGGAAATTACCATATATCAGTATGCATTCAAAGAAGTATCATGTATCTAAACTCAGTACATATGGGTATCAATGCAGTGCAATACAAGAGAGTGACAACATTAGTTTACACATAAAGACAAAAAATGTCACTTAACAACATGCATAATCTAGATGAAGTCTATTTTCTTTCTATAAAAATGTAGCCCGCTCTTTAGCCCTTTTATGTATATTTTCTTCCGATTTTTTTTTGTTCTTCTATAGTAAGAAATCAATCATAAACAGCTACGCGTAGGTTATATTTTAACTTCAACGGATCAAATGCGTTGATTTTCAAAACTTAATTAAAAGCAAAACAGGTCAAAGGTCGCCAAAATTACATGCTTAAGACAATTTAAGTTAACTTGTTAAATAAATTAGATTATTAGTTTAATGGTTTAGTTTTCTTATCACATTTAAGAATAGTAGTAAAGCAAAATTGAACAAAACAATAGCTGATGGGTCAGAGCACTTGCCACCTCTGATAGTATACAACTTACCCACAAGTAAAGACCACATTACGAATTAAATTGGTCCCGCTTCGCCTGTCAGTAAAAGGCAAAAAACACTCGTCCATGACTGACATAGCCACAGCCAGCATAGAATTGAATTCTACTCGTTGCGAAAGTTCTACCGGAGGTGCCTCTATGGAGATATCAGATCGATGAATAAGAGACCATGAAAATTCTGAATCCAGTTCGTGCTTCACCCCAACAAGCTTTTGCAAGTGATCATATAACTGAAAAATTAAGAGAACAGATGCCTTTACTCAGTATAGCTACAGCATCTCATTCACGGCAAGAAAAGAGGTCATAAGCAACACTATGCAAAATTATATATTATAATACCTTGAATATCTACCAGTTTCAAAAGAAAAAGCTGATACTGCTTTCCTATCTTATATTACGAAAACTAAAAATTTAGAAAACAATTATAATCCTTCGAACAAAATTGATGTGCCAGCATTTCATAAAGAAAATCTAGTACAAGAGGAATGTAAAGACCACTTGATAAACCAACTTACAAGTAGTCTCATGTTCCCACCTACAATATAATACCTTTTTTATCCTTTTTACAAGGCTGCTACAAAATACATCATATTTCTTTGTTTAGTTAACTTTATCAAGCTATGTGCAATCTCATGCAAAGTGAATTGCTAAAGGAACACTAAAGTGGGAAGGGATCTCCAAGACATAGGAACGCCAAGGCACAAACCCAAGCGTTTAACTCATAAATGGGAGTCATGTCATATAGCATAAATGTGAGAGCAATATTTACAAGCTCAAAGTGGATAAAATTGGTTAAAGTCGTAACTCATAACTGATGAAAATCTTGCTGATCTAATACACAAAAGCCTTTGACAGATCCCGTTTTGAGTTGTTACTCCAACTAAATGGAATTAGAAATCCTGAGTGACGATAGTTTATATTTAATGTGTTTAACATTTGTATTTGGGGGGGACCTTAGTGTAAGTAACCAGACTTGATCAATGACTTCATCATATGATGTACCGATAGGCATAAAGTACACTCAGTTTCCTTGTATATAATTAATTTACGATACTCAAAATACCAAACGTCGTTAAAATCCATACAAAAAATAAACTAACTTAATTAATTTCATATCATAGCATCACACATAAGATAAAGAAAGCAAGGAACAAGTAGAGGAATATTCTTTTAATCGTAATCATTGAGTGAATAGTCTCCCTCCTTATCTAATAAAAATTGTCAGTCTTAACAGACAGGAGACCAGAGCTTGTGACTGATGCGTCAATGAAGATGAAAATAATACAAAATGTACTTTCTGGGTTTTCTTTTCTGGGCTGTAATATGATGACCAGGCTTAAAAAACTAATATTCAAATGCCCAAATTCAGTCAACAAAAACAGTCAACGACCCAAAAATTCATCAGGTGCACCTAAGTCCTCAAGGGCTCCACAACAAAAGGTGTTGCACTAGGTGAGCCTCTTGATGTGCCACACCTCAACATAAAAAAAAGGTCCAAAAGTTGGAGCCGGGTGGGGAGCGTAGGTGCACCTGTGGCGTGTTTTTGACAGCTATGGTTTCATGTATGAGTGACTAATTTAACTTTGATAACACATGCCAACATGCACATAGAATGAATGAATGTACACACTCAATGATACACAGCATAGCTTCATCCTTTATTTACTTGCAATGTGTTAGGTTATAGAGTCATAACATGCTAATGATTCTTTTTCTTCTCAAGGGTAGGTGAGTAGGTCCAAGATGTATTAGTCTAGAGTAAGGATGTAAAAGTTCTGAATCTTATCTCTATCTTTTACTTCACAACCAACGACGTAATAGCAATAACATCCACAAAGTTCTATTGAGATGCACACAAAACTTCAGAATACTATAGACATTGAATACCTCGTGACACTTGTTTCCGCAGAAAGACGAGCTCATATAATTAGATTTAATTGGCTTGTCATCTATTTCTGGCCTGCAAGATTCATGATCTGCAAAATCAGAAAGTTGTCTTTTAACTAACAGTTGTAAATAATACATGCCAAAAAAA
This sequence comes from Erigeron breviscapus, assembly GCA_034093135.1. NCBI lineage: Eukaryota > Viridiplantae > Streptophyta > Magnoliopsida > Asterales > Asteraceae > Erigeron > Erigeron breviscapus. The sequence continues at coordinate 90,016,986 of CM067172.1, forward strand.
GAAATAAAATTGTAAGAGAGAGTAACTACATTTTTTCTGACAAAGGCGACACGTTAAAAGTGAATCTTCGGTTTTACCATCAACCTCAGTGCAGATGCCGTCACAATATTTGCAACAACAGTTAAGACAAAGCCAATCGCCTTGGGGAAGCATCTGAAATGAGAGGGGGAAAGTAAGAGACTGGTCTGTTAAAAGGTTACACATTAGAGAACTACAATACATCCCAGGCTTGAAATGACATTATTCACAAACGGATAAAACTAGTTTCATACATATACATCCCATCTACATTTTCATTGTGTGAACCCTGAAAGTTCTTGAGAAAATTAGCTTTAAAAAAAATTGTTATCTCAGTAATTAAATGAACCATTGCATTAGAATTATAATTAGATTGAATATATATTCAGATTTGAAGCAACTTAGTGACTTTTTCCATGACATCCACTCTATACCCTATCATGAACACCATAAGATTATGGATAGTGATTAAGCATAAAAAATTCATTCATGGGTTTGCCTGGTGGGAGTTTAAACAACACCCATTAATCGCATGCTTATACACTGAGATACTGGGATATGAAACTAAAAGACTAAAATAGTAACAAATTTAGTAGCTGAAGGGTGCATGAGTTTGCAACAACGGTATTATAAAAGGCAATTTCGATCAATCTTCTTATGCATGGGTCAATTAGGGTTGTGTTATATGAAGTGCTAAACTTACAAACAAATTCTTGAGAAAACATATAATGATCAGAGATATAAAATAAAAAACTAAAAAGAGGGGAAAAAAAGTAGTTGATTTAATTGGTCCATCTCATATACCACAAGTATTTGTAAATTGTTTGTAAGACTAGCATTTGTTTATGGATAATAAAGAAAACTGCTTATAAGGAAACAACTCAAAACGGGTCAAAGTCACCTAAAATGCCTTCTTGATGCATAAAAGCTCTTAAATCATTTTTATTTGAAATACCGGATTAATGTTATAATTAAATAATTTCTGCAAACCTATTTGGCACAACTAATTACTTAATGGAGTAAAAAAAAATTGTACACAAATGTTCAGGGTCAACCCAATCCACCCGGTTCCGACGCCCACTTTCCCATCTCTAATCAGTGACGTACCTGTATGTCCAAGCAACTCTGGTGAAAGGTTGATGGACATCCATCACAACAGATCAAATCCCCGCCATCACCACAGATGCCACAAGTATCATCATTAGGATCATCACCGTCAACATCTACATTGTAAAACCCCGTTTGCTCTAACTCTCCTAGTTTATTCCATGCATCAATCTGACACTGCATTAGTGACTTTCCTGACTCCAAAAAGATATTTAGAAATGGCTGCCGAAGTTTGCTTCCAGCATGCTCCTCAAACTTTAAAACCGTTACAACTTCATTACAACAACCACAATCGATTCCTTCTTTAGTAATAGACCCTTTTTGCATCGCTCGTGTCTTCCTACGGTTCATGTATTTCACATCCTCATTCATATGCACCACACCGGAGTCAACTAACCACGAGAGTAAGGTCCGCTTTCCTGAATAGGATTCAAAACCATTTTCTAAATTTGACTCCTTGTCAGACCCACGAACCAACAACGTACATCTGCCAATTTTCCTGCTTTTTCTTCTACTTTTCTCTTCCTTGTAACTGTCTGAATCATCTGCACCTTCATACTTTCTCTTCTTTCTCATTTCTCTTTGTTTCTTCTTTTGTGTTTGCCGTGTTAATTTACCAAGTACTTCATCACGTAAGGGAGTAACGCCACTACCATCTTCAGTATCATCTTCCTTTTCCTTCTGAAACGCATCATAAGCCTTCACAATAGACCAGTAACCAGTTCCAGCAGGACTAATATAGACGGCATCCATGTAAGATTTGTTCCTTCTTGGTCTATAATCAATGGTCCAGTTCGCAGCAAGAAGCATATCCTTAATCTTTTCTCTCAATATTTGCTTTTCAGTGCCACCGCTAGCCTTAACCTCGCTTTCCTTGCCCTTACTTTCAGTATCCTCCTCAGTCATTTCCTTAACAAACCCTTCATTTTTAACCCGTTTCCGTTTCCTACTACTTTTATTACTTGACTGATCCTTTCTCTTTGACAAAACTGGCGTCCCAATATCTACTTGTTTCTTAACACTATCTTCAGTCGTGGAAACATGTCCATCTCTACGCGACCTTTTCTTGTACAGGATTATAGGCTTGGTTTCTTCTGTCTGATCATTACTACTTTTCGTCAATGAAGCAACCATCTTTTGCGGGACTATAGTCTCGGTTTCTTGTGCATGATCATCACTACTTTTCGTCGGTAAAGCACCCGTCTTTTGCATCTTATTAGGAACTATAGACTCGGTTTCTTGACCATGATCAGAACTACCTCTTGGTGGGGAAGCAGAAGCACCCGTCTCTTGCTTTTTCGTCTTCTGCTTACTATCACTATCTTTACTTACCGTTACATTCACAACGCCATTTTTCTCTGCAGACTTAACACGTTTTCCTGAAGACGCCCGGTACTTTTTTGTCCATACCGAAAGAGTCATATCCGCTTCCTCATCATCATTATCAATGTCCATCTTAACCGGGCTAGGAGTAGTAGCAATAACGGTATCATTTTTATCGTTTTTAGCTCTAGGAGACTCTATTTTTGGACTAAACAAGTCTTTCCACTTATTATTAGCAGCACTAATCTTAGTCTTAATACTAGAAGCATATTCAAACCCATCATCATCATCATATTCATCAAATTCAAACACATCTAATCCACTTTTTTTCACATCTTGTCGGTTTTCGGACGACGAAGAATTGTCACTAGAGGATACCTCTGAATTATCAGTGGATGATTCAGATTCAGAATCAGAATCACCACTGGTAAGTTCAGCTTGGTTTTTACTAGATCTATTTGCTTCTTTCATCTCATCAACTCACTCACACAACACGATAAATTAAGCAGATAGATCTATGAATCAGTGAAATGAAAAACTTACCAAATTGAAAATTAATTGGCTAGCAGTCTCTTATGAAGTCTCTATTGGTCTTATTCTTATTGTGCGCCTTGTGAGCGCGTTTGGATCCGCGAAGGAAATCGCCAGCCAGCCAAGCTGATTTCAATTCATTATTATCAGTGAAAACTGGAAAGGAAACCCCCAAAATATTCGGGTTTTATATTTTTTTTTATATAAATATTTTGGTTGGGCGAAAGATTGACTGCTTGTTTATACGCCGTAGACCTTTTGTTTACACCACTTGTTTGTTTTTTAAATTACACCACTATACATGCTATATAGTATTATATTGTATTGTATATCACTCCAAAACATATTTGGTGGGCTACGGTAAAAAATAAGTGGTCTACATATCATTACCGGTTGTTTAGACAGTCTCAACAATCAATTAAATATCTTTACTCCTTTAGAGCACTTATCCGCGCAATACAACGGCAATGGTGGAGGCAACGACCGATGGTGATGGCGGCGACCGATAGTAATGATGACGAATATTATTGGTGGTGACAGCGTCAAGTGGTGTAAATAATTAATGTAAAAGTAATTGATGTAAGGATTAGTGGAGAAATTTCAAAAGATACGGGACTAATGATGTAGTTTAATAATTAAAGGTATATTGGTAAATTCTTTTATCCCAAAAATATAACTTTTCAATAGGAAGTGATTTAATCTTTATAAGGTGGGGATTCTCTCAAGTTGAAAATAACTTGATCCCTCAAGTTAATTTTTATTCAACGGTCAAGATTTAAAGTTAATTTTGAATATGAAAAGAATCTCGTCTCTTATATTAAAAACAAAGGTCTTTGAATCTTGATTTTTGATTTTAATTCAAAGTCAGGATTTTCTCGTCAAGTTGGGAAACTTAGGGTAATCTCCACCTAGTATGGACAAAATAATCATAATACAAACTACCTCTCTCTTTTTTAAACTTTTTATTTATAAAAAACCCAAATTACACACAAAATATATTTCAACCCTTTACCCACACACTACGTCTACTCAAAATACCCCAAAATATTTTCCAACTCTCTTGTCCAGACTACCCATGTCCTTTATTCATTATTTTAAATATTTCACATAATATATAATATTATTAATAAAATTCTTTACAACATACATCTTTCAACCTTTAAAATAACTACATTACCTCTTTACATCAATAACTTTTACATTAATAACCACACCGCTAACGCCAACGCCGTTACCGCCGCCCTCCACCTGTCACCGTCGTCGTATTGCGTGGGTACCCCTCTAGTTAAAAAATATATATGTTAGTATTATATAAGATTATATATATACAAATAGAAAGTGATGTTCGTATCAATTTTTTATACATTTTACATGAAAAATATTTAATGTGTTTAAACACTAAAGCTTAAAGACGTGTCTAACTATAATATATAGCAAATATGTTGCTATATTTATATTTATACTACTAGTACTAATATCCATGCGTAATGCACGGTTCGACTCATAAATATTTATATTTCCTAATAATTTTATGGATCTGTTTATTTTGTGAACAACAACACAATATAGAATAAGTAATAAAAAAAATAAGTTATATAGTTATATAAAATATGTTAAACCTTTTGATCTTTGAAGATAAGTTATGTTATATTGAATTGAAGTTTGCTAATATTTACTCAATTTTCTAAAATATTCTGTAAGGATTCTACCAATACTTAGCTAATGAAAGATTTAAGATAATCATACAAATTTCTAATGCTTGTTAGTGAATACGAACGTGATGGGATATAATATAACAAATTTGATTAGTATTAGGAAACTACAAATTAAGATATAGATTAAAAGGGACACGTGTCACTTAAATATTACGTCATGTGTCAATTAAAGGATGCTACAATCCTGTTTTAGTTTATTGGTAGATATGAAATAAATGTCGTTAAATTTGATTTACTATCATCCATATTATCATATACAACGGTACCCGCACAATGCGACGGTGGTCATGACGGCGACGGTGTGGTGACGGGGGCGACTGTTGGTAGTGGAGATGGCGTCGTGTGGTGTAGATATTTGATATAAAAGTTTAATAGAGGTATTTTAAAAAATAAAGGACTTTTGATTTAATTATTAAGGGTATTTTATACAATTTCTCTCATGTAACTTTCAACATGAGGGTTATTATTTTTATAACATAGTATAGATAGATTTTAAATAAAACGATGGTTATAAATTTTATGTGTTTGGTATTGTGATTATATTGAGCAATATATACCTATTTCTAAATAACTAAGATATTTTTTATACCTATTTTTAAATAACTAATTTTTTTTTGTGGGTTGTTATATTGAAAATATAGTTCAATTAGCTGAATTGTAGACTTCTAGGTTTCGGCTCCGAAGGAGATGGTGGCCGGCTAGGGAAGATTATTAGTGGTGGTGGTAGGGAAGAAGGGAGAAGAAGTAAAAGGTGAAAACAAAGAAAATCTGGCACGCATTCTAAAGAGCTTAAAAACAATACTTAAAGGGGAAAATGATGGGTACAGCAGGCTGTACCCAAGCTTATGTACTACACACACAAAAATGTTCCCTGATTTTACATTTTGACCCTTAAACTTATATATGTATCATAAATGCCCTCTGATTTTCTATGTGGTTGTACCCATCATACGTACAACGTACGTATGATATGCCCTTTATATTTATATACTCTCCATCTTATTAAAAATGTCATGTTTTGAATTTTTAAAGTCTTTTTTTTTACTTTTGACCTTAAATAATATCGTTTGTGTTAGATAGTTGATGAAAGTTATATGAATCAATTGTGGTTTAGACATGTTTTCATCGGTTGAGTTTCCTCAAGTTTTATATAACAAAAAAAAAATATTTAAGGTAAAAGGAAAGGAACTGCCAACTACCGTTTTTCCGGGTTTTAGGCCCCAATAGCTAGACGGTGTATGGGGAGGTTAAGATTTAGGTAGACTTTACTTTTAATATATTTAGGTTAAAGTTTAAAAATAAAGACTTCAAAATTCTAAAATAAGATATTTATAATTAGACAGAAGAGGTACTATATTTATAGCCATTGTAATAAACATTAACTTCCTCGTATTTTTTTGATAACGTGGTTGTTGTCCTATGACCTTTCGATGGAGTTGTTTTGGGTTTGAATCCACATGACCACACCCAAACAACAAGTCCAGTTTCTGTTTGTTATTATTTTGGTTTGATTATATTTTATCTTAGCATGTTCTCATGTTATGGAGTCCTTACCAATAAAGAGTTGACTTAGTGGTAAGGAAAACACTTGATAACCTTCGTTACCCGCCTGACACAAAAACAATTCCTTTAAGGTGTCCGTTACTAATCAAGCCTAGATCCACATGTGAAGTTTTAAAGACGCAGTTTTAATCATTTGGGGTGCCCAAATCATGTGGTAATTAGGATGAAGGTATTGAACTGACATTATATGGCTCAACGGGGTGAGTCGATGGGTATCCATTGAGTTACTGGGACTAGAGTTCCTCCATTACCCCTTTTTTTCTAATGTTATCGAGTCTTGCGTGGTTTCTATGTTTTACAATTTACATTAGACTGAAAATTACGAATGTCCAACTATGTTGAGGTCTAAATAGAATACTTAATAAGCATATGTGATTTCATTAATGAGTTGATAGATCGTCTTTTTTTTCTTTTTGAAGATATCATTTATTTTTATTTTTTTATTTGGTAATTAATCTGTGTGTTCATCTTTAAGTTGATAAACAATTTTTGCTACTTATTACTTGTCATCGCTGTTATATATATATATAGGGTAGGGTTAACGTGAGAACAACAAATATGGAGAGAACCGTGAGAACCACTAGTTTCCCTCCCTCTTTCTCCTTTTTTGTGTGGTTTTTAATTTTTTTTTATTTTTATTTTTCATTTTTTGAAACTTTTTTTTTTTATTTTCTTTTAACAAAAACCCATTCCAAAAAAAAATATAAATTTTTTTTTTTTTGTAAAAAATCATATGGGTTACGTGTTGAAAACGTATGGATATGGTACGGGCGTTGCCCTCATCCGTTCTAAAGGGGTTGTCACCGGACGCATATGGGAATGGTATGGATTTGATGGGCGGCGATCAAGAGATGGTAACGGTTGTATACGGTACGGGCGTAGCCCTTAACTCTAAGGGCAACCACCATATATCAAGGGCTCAGATCAAGCCTCCTCCTTCTTCCTCCTTCTCCGGCTGCTGTGTCACCTTCTTCTTCTCCGGCGAGACTGCCGCCGCCAGCCACCACCTCCTTCTTCTCCGGCGAGACAACCACCGCCACCACCATCATCTCCGACCACCCCAACCACGGCGCTGGCGCCGGCAGCAAGGGCTTCGCCCGTACCGTATCAAACCACCACCATCTCTTGGACCGCCTTTCATCAAATCCATACGATTCCCATATGCGTCCGGTGACAACCAGTTTAGAATGGATGAGGGCAACGCCCGTACCGTATCCACCCGAAAACGAAACTGATGATTGCCGGAGATGTCGCCGGAGGTGGTGGCGGTGGTTGTCTCGCCGGAGAAGAAGGAAGAAGGAGGGTGGTGACGGTCGCCGGAGAAGAAGGTGGTGGCTGGCGGCGGCAGTCTCGCCGGAGAAGAAGGAAGAAGGAGAAAGAAGATGCTTGATCCAACGGTGGAGATTGATCCCCTTGTACTTTTTGGATTGCTTGTACTCTATTTAACCCACCCCTATATATATATATATATATATATATAATATATTAAAATAACACATATATAACTAGATGTATGTCCGCATGATGAGGCGATGGTGATAATGGCCGCAATGGTGATGGCGACGGATGAGGGGTCTAGTTTGTAATATATTTCATTAAAAATATTATAGATATATTATTAGAGGAAGAAATTTAAATTAACGGATAATGGTAAAATAAAAAGTAACTTTTGAAAGAAAAAGTAAAAAGTTTGTTGTATAAATAAATAAAGACCCATAAATAAAAGTAAAGATATATAGGCTGTAGCAATCGCCCAATCAACTTTTTAAAACCGCAAAACATTTGCTAGTCGAACCAATCACCCGGGCATATGCATAGTTGCATACACATATATACACATGCTATATATATCATCTCATCATATATAATGGCTTTTTCTAGAAATACTTCTCCATTGAAAAATGCTTTCCATTGAATAGAAAAATAATACTAGACTAGATGGGAATTAGTAAAACTAAAGGCTTGCTATATAATGCTAGTTTTTTTCCTTGTATCCAAAAGGTTAGAGTTTAGCAATTAAGTCATTCATTTTAAGTTTTTATTTTCAATATAGTAAGTCATTAATACTTTTTTTTATATATAAAAACAGTAAATATTTGATTAAGTCCCCATGGTACCCATGTTACAACAGTATACCCCAGTAGTTAAGCCGCGTCCATTTGAACCAAAGCCTCGTTTTCCTCGTGCACCCGAACAAGGAAAATCTCATCCATTTACATACAAATCTTAGATTTACAAAAGAATTTACAAACAAAAATTTAGAAAGACATGTGTAATGTGAAATAGTTTAATCAACAAAAGTCTAATGAAACTATGCACATCAATACATTTTATGAAATTTACATAATGCGGAATTATTAAAGGAATTCAAGAGAGAATTCGGAAATTATTATTTTTGATTAATTAGAAAATAAGAAATGAAATACATATTATATACAAATATTCTTAACCGCCTCCTAACTATCTTCTATCTAAAATTTACAACTTATATCCCTAAAGTTTCAACTTGTAACAAAACTGTACAAAACTAATATATTTCATATACCCCCCTCAAGTTGGAACTTCCTTCAAACCTATCTTTTTACTCAAAATAGAATGTTGTGCATAACCCAAGGCTTTAGTCATGACATCTGCCAACTGCAAATTAGTGGGTATATAAGCTGTTTGTAGAAAACCTTCTTGAACCTTGTCTCTAGTGAAATGACAATCTATGTCCAGATGCTTTGTGCGATCATGGTAACATGGATTTGCTGCAATCTGTTGAGCTGCTTTGTTATCACAAAACAGAGTCAATGGAATCTGCACATTGATATGCAGATCCTTAAGAAGATAAGACAACCATATCAGTTCACAAGTGGTTGTTGCCATGCTTCTATATTCTGCTTCAGTGGAGGATCTTGAGACTGTAGCTTGCTTCTTTATCTTCCAAGACACTAATGAATGTCCCAAAAATATACAATATCCAGTGAGAGATTTCCTTGTCATTATACAAGATGCCCAATCTGCATCACTAAAACCTGTCACCTTCAAATTAGACTGAATAGGATAAAACAATCCCTTTGAAATAGATTCCTTTAGATATCTCAACAAATGGATGGTTGCCTGCATATGTGGTTTCTTTGGACTGGACACAAACTGGCTAAGATGTTGAACAGCATAGGAGATATCAGGTCTAGTCATAGACAAATATAAGAGTTTGCCTATTAATCTCCTGTATGACTCTGGGTCAGAAAGACTCTCTCCTTTGTCAATTGACAATTTAAGATGAGTAGGCAAAGGAAAAGATACAGGCTTGGAAGCTGTCAATCCTGCATCTTTCAATAAATCCAAAGTGTATTTTCTCTGGTTTAGATAAGTCCCTTCATTGGTTCTGCATAATTCAATACCCAAGAAATATCTTGCCAACCCCAGATCTTTAATAGTGAATTTTCTATCCAACTCTGTTTTTGTATTGACAATTTCTCTTTCACAATTTCCTGTGACTAGTATATCATCAACATACACCAAAGCCACTGTGAATTCTTCTCCCTTGACCTTGACAAATAATGAATAGTCATGTTTAGACTAAATAAAACCCAAAGAAACCAGAAATTTTGATAATTCTTGGTTCCATTGTCTGGATGCCTGCTTCAAACCATACAGGGATTTGTTCAATTTACACACCTGATCAGGGAGAGCCCTTTTATAACCTTCTGGTGGCAACATGTATATCTCCTCTTCAACAAAACCATGCAAGAAAGCAATATTAATGTCCAATTGATGCAGAGGCCATTCTTTTGCTGTTGCCATGGCAATTAGAACTCTGATAGTAGCAGCCTTTGCAACAGGTGAAAAAGTATGTTTATAATCCACCCCTTCTTTCTGATCAAAACCTACTAATCACCAACCTGGCCTTATGCCTTTCTATTGTACCATCAGATTTATATTTTGTCTTGTACACCCATTTAGAAGTAATGGCTTTATGACCTGGAGGTAAATTAGTCATGGTCCATGTATCATTTTGTTCTAAGGCTGCAAGTTCCTTATCCATAGCATCTATCCATTCAGACATCTGAGAGGCTTGAGAATAATTTGATGGTTCTTGTTGAGACAACACATGTGCTAAAGAAGCCACATAATCAGGTGGATATGACTCAAAATCAGAATTTTTGAAAATAGGGTAAGTAGGTTGTTTGACAATGCAAGAAGCTTTAGCTCCTTTTGCTGTAGGTACCACAAAATCTTTCAGCCAATTGGGAGCACTAGTATTTCTGGCAGACCTCCTTAATGATTGAGTATTATCAGCAGGCATATTATTATTATTGCAAAGGGCACATTATCAACAGGATCATCATGACTTGATTCCAAAGAGGCCTCATTATTGCCAGAGATAAAAGTGGATGATATTTCTTCATCAGGCAATGATATATCAACCATTGGAGTTTTATGAAACTTCTCATGATGAGCAGTTTGAGGTTCCTTAAAAGGAAACACTGTTTCATTGAATATAACATCCCTACTTGCAAACACCTCTTTAGAAAATGAGAAATGAAATACATATTATATACAAATATTCTTAACCGCCTCCTAACTATCTTCTATCTAAAATTTACAACTTATATCCCTAAAGTTTCAACTTGTAACAAAACTGTACAAAACTAATATATTTCATACATTTGAACATTAAAAAGCTCGATAGATATGACAATTTAAATCATAATATATAGCTAGGTCGATTTATGTTGTCTTTTAAGCCCTTCCCAATAAGGACTTATTTCTCACCTCTTTTCCGCTGCCACATCAGCGGCACATCAGCTTTTCTCTCTTCAGAAAACACCCAAGAACGCCCACTCCCAATACTCAATAGGACCTCCTTATTCACCTCTTCCTCAACTTTTTATTTCTATTTTATATTTACCCAAAATTAATAAAACTATTATTTTTATAAAATAAACCATTATAAATATATTAATAATGTTATGAATATGTTAATATTTTGAAAGTTTTCTATTTTATAAATATATTAGTAGAGCTGGTCCTGAGTTTTTTGATATGATGCTCAGGACGAGTTCGTCAAAAAATGCTCTTGTAACCAGATACAATTATCTTTTAGGTGTCTGACTCGTAGTTAAGCTAATCAACTATTAGTTTTATATATCGTTTTGGTTGTGATTAAGTTATCAAATACAACTTTTTTTTTTAAAATGTGTGGATCATTTGCTCGCAACAGGGGATCTAGCTTAATTGTCTTAACCGGGTCCGCGCTAGAGAACTAATTTATTTAATTCATTCGCTTTGTAAGTTTTTATATTGTTTTACAACAATTTTATCAAGTATTAGATTATTTAAGTTTAAATCTCATAAAATCATGAACTCGTAAAAAAAGTTTAGAATGCTAATAGTCACAAGATTTTTGTGATTATATATTAAAGTTCGTAGAATTTTTTGAGTAAAAAGTTAACAAAAGGTAAAAACTCCCTATCCTTTTTAAGCTGTACGTCTTCTTCACGAGACTTCACCATAGTTCACCGAAAAACTCCATTAAAACAAAACTTCGTAAGTATTTCTTCTTTTAGCTTAGAAAGTAGTTCACTCTTTACATAAAACATATAATATATTGATCATAATACGTGTTTCATTGTTGTAAATCATTAAAAAATGGCCTAGTAAATAACAAAGCATGAACCAGTGGCGGAGCTATGTGGTGACCAAAGGTGGTCATGGCAACCCCATAATTTTAATAAAACACTATATTTCTAGTACTATTTTTATATATTTACTTGGTTTAAAGATAATTGGCAACTTCAGACAATCTAATTTAAATTTGTAGTTTAATTTTATACTTGTTTGTATCAAGAAAAACAGTTCGGTGACCTCAGACTAAAAATCCTGGCTCCGCCACTGACATGAACAACCAGTTTGATGCCCAGAGATTTTTGATGTTCAAGGTTGTCTGCCACTTAGCCCACCACCGCCCCTGTATAAAGATGACTAAACTCAAAATAAATATATATATAATTTTTAATTTTTGATCTTTTTATTGTTTGATTTTTTTTTAGTATAAACCTATTACAAAAAAAATAAATTTTTAAAAAAAAATCATATTAGTTACGTGTTGAAAACGTATAGATATGGTACGAGCGTTGTCCTTATCCGTTCTAAAGGGGTTGTCACCGGACGCATATGGGAATGGTATGGATTTGATGGGCGACGATCCAAGAGATGGTGACGGTTAGATATGGTACGGGTGTAACCCTTATAGATGGTTTTTTAGGGGTTCTCACGTTTTTCACCCTTTCCGTTAAACCACTTATTTATTTTTACTACTACTACTAATATATATACAACTAATAATCTTACTATATATCAATTATATGTATATACACAATCTATATATATTAATATTTATCTACATAATATGTATTATTTTATATACACAATCTATATATATTAATATTTATCTACATAATATGTATTATTTTATATACACAATCTAAATATAATATTATTGAACTATTATTATATTTCTACACTATCACTATCTATTATTGTATATTTACACTAAATACGTACATGACAAAATTCATATTAAAATATAAAACATGATAATAATAAAATAACTCAAAATTATAATCTATATCTATTTACAATACCTAACGTGATATGTATTTCTAATTTTATATTAATGTATAATTTAAAATATATATAAGTACTTAATAAAATATATTGTTTAACACAAATATACATAGAAGACAAGGAGACTTACAATTTATAAGAAGAAAACTCAGAGTCGGAAGCACCAATTTGTACAATGGCAAGCACAATATCAACACACTTATGCACAACAGTAGAAAATAACAAGTTTTTTTTTTATTTTATTTTTTTATGGTTTTTTTATTTTTATGGTTTTTTGTAAGGAATATAATATGAAGTACTTAGGAGTGTAAGGAGATAAGGGATTTAGATAAAGAGAGTCGGAGAGAAGGAGTTTTAGAATGCCATAATATTTAAATTAACAAACTTATTGTATTGAAAATTTTCGGGGTACTTACAACTGAGAATATGAAGGCCTTTTATAGAGCCTTAAAGATACATGAGGCTACAATATTTTACATTATTTTGACTATATGATTACAACGGACAAAGAAACAATCACTACAAATTTGAAATGATATGAATATTTACAATAAAATATTTATTGAAATGAAAGGCATCTTCTTTATTTCTTGTCAACAATTATTGCTTTTGATATCGTCATTGCTTACGTCTTTCTTCTAAAAATCTCTGTGTGTGCTGTCGATTGACTGCGGAGATGTTGGAGTGGGACGATCGTCGTCATATAAGTCTGAATTTGTTATATCCCACATTTTTAACAGTTCACTTTCTCTAACAAATGGGAGAAACATATTCCAATTATGGTGTGCCCAAATTTGTGTGTAGTGTCCTTCTGCTAATAACTTGTACTGGCTTCTGGGAAAAGTCATGGGCATTGTTGGTGTCTGTTGTGCTTCTTTTATCCACTTTCTTCTTATCTGCTGTCTTACGTAATCAATTTGTTGATTTTGCTCTGTAAATGTGTTGTCTGGATAAAACTCACTATCTAGCCACCATGAAGCGTCAAAATTGATCTCTGGCTCGCAAGCTATCTTCTTTAGCTGTTTTTTCGCTTCTTTCCTATCGTTAATGAAGATTCTCTTTCTAGCTGGCATGTATGTATGATTGTCCATTTCTGGAAGTGATGAGAAAATTTTACATCCTATCGGGTTTACAGAGTAGGATGCAATATTTCCAGCTGTCAATACTAATTTTTCTCCAAATTTATTAAGGAGAAGTTCTACTTTAGAACTGTAACTGAATTTCAGATAATCAATCAAACCATTATGGTAATAACTGATTATTTGGTCTTCTGGCATGTCTGTTTTATCTAAGTTGATTTGAAGAAGCAGAATCTAAGTTGATTATTGCTTTTGATATCCTCATCTCTTGTAGAATACTCCTTAGCCATATCCTCAAGAATCTTATATCCTTCATTTGGGGAAATGTTGTTTAGACTACCCCCAAATGCATAACCGAGCTCCCTTTTGGTCTTTTAAGAACGAACAGCTTCAGTTCTTCATCATAGAACCAACTCCAGATTATTGTCTTATATTTTGCAGCATCTTTATCTGAGATGTGAGTCCAATACATGATGGGCTTCATAGTATCCCATGTGACTATATATTCATTAATTCTTTGCCCAGGCACAAGTCGATCAATCTCATGTAGTGGATCATCTTCTCTGAGAGGTACAGGATAATCATTTGGATCAAAAGGTCTTGTCAAGTTGATTTCCCAGTGAAAAGGAATCAATGCATCATCAATCTTAGCATATACCACAAAGTTTAAAACTTTAGCAGAACTACTAATTGAAGCTTGAAGCATTCTTTCCTTAACTTCTTTCCTCTTAATCTCTAACTCTTTTCTTTCTTCTAAAAATGGATCTTCAGAAGTTGAGTCCCAAACATCATCAAACCCATAAGGCTTCTTGAATATGTTTATATCCGGTTCAGGAACAAACTCACCTTCCTCAAGTTCATCACCATCAAAGAGTAATTCTGCATCATCTGTATCATCTATTAAGATTACACAAAATGAACACCAGAATAAAATGAATAATCATGATAATAATAATAATAGAGATGAAATATAATTGCATTGAAATAAGATAGATTACATTCACATGTCGTAAACTTATTACATGCAACCTAATATACACTTTATCAATCTTTATCAAAATCATAAGTTGAATCAGAATCAGAATCAGAATCAGAATCAGATTCCAAGGCTGTTTGCCTTAGAATCTGAGTGCGGAATCCTCACGAGATAACTAGTGTGATTAGTTATCAAATATATTGCTAATTATATCAATATAATCGGCCTTATGTGATCTATCTTCGTTTTCTATATGCTAGAAACGAACTTAGTCGCCTTTGGTGTGTGAAATCTGAACTGGAATCCTCAATTTAGGGTTTCCATTCGTTTATATATGTTTCAAATCGATATTGGGCCTGCTGGGCTTTGTTCTTACGAACTTAGCAACCCAGCCCATATAACGAAGATTATCTTCGTTAGTTCCTAACGAAGATTATCTTCGTTAGTACTAAATACCATCAACATCTATGCTTAGTTATTTCCAAGTACTTTATGTACAAGAAACCTAACATATATTATGTTTGTACTTGTATGACATACATAACAAACATCATATATAAACATATAAATAACACCAAAACATGTAATCGATCATTACTAAAACACGAAGTCCATAATCTATCAATTACATATAAATGAATAAGACATAAAACAACATAATGTCTTAATCTAAAAGACTAATCAAATCTAAGTTGCTGTTGTCACATCAACATGCATCAACAAACTCCCCCTTGACAGCAGCATCTTCGATTTCTTCAGTCTTCAAAAAGTCTTCATCATCCATCAAATAACAATCGTTTGCTATTTGCATGGATATTTTCATGTAAGCAGACTTGAAGAATCTTACGATATCGATCTTCTTCATTCTTCCAAAATGGTAAAAATGAGCATTCAGTATCGTATAATTTTCTCTGATCATTTCTTGAGAAGTTAACCAACTGCATTGGATCATACATTCTTCTCAACAATATCTTCTTCTTCGAGTCCGCATACATCTTGGCTTCACCAGAATTTCGATCAATCTCCCAATTATCCATCTTATCCAAGACATCTTGTGCCCATTTCTTAGCAGGGACTTTGATCATACATTTGATATCACGTTGAATATACTCAACATTTTTATCTGGCTTAACCACCTTCTTCTTTCGTCTTGGTTCAATATGAAACTTTGATTTTTCAGAGTCTTTCATATTCAATCTCAACTTGAAATCTTCGTGAAGGTTCTTACCAACCACATCTGCAAGACCATAACCACTTGGATTGATAATCCTGTTATTTCCAAGTTCATGTAAGTCTTCTTCACACAAACTTCTGAAATGTCTCTCACGCCATGCTAGATACTGACAACCTTCTGGTCTTTTAAGAACGAACAGCTTCAGTTCTTCATCATAGAACCAACTCCAGATTATTGTCTTATATTTTGCAGCATCTTTATCTGAGATGTGAGTCCAATACATGATGGGCTTCATAGTATCCCATGTGACTATATATTCATTAATTCTTTGCCCAGGCACAAGTCGATCAATCTCATGTAGTGGATCATCTTCTCTGAGAGGTACAGGATAATCATTTGGATCAAAAGGTCTTGTCAAGTTGATTTCCCAGTGAAAAGGAATCAATGCATCATCAATCTTAGCATATACCACAAAGTTTAAAACTTTAGCAGAACTACTAATTGAAGCTTGAAGCATTCTTTCCTTAACTTCTTTCCTCTTAATCTCTAACTCTTTTCTTTCTTCTAAAAATGGATCTTCAGAAGTTGAGTCCCAAACATCATCAAACCCATAAGGCTTCTTGAATATGTTTATATCCGGTTCAGGAACAAACTCACCTTCCTCAAGTTCATCACCATCAAAGAGTAATTCTGCATCATCTGTATCATCTATTAAGATTACACAAAATGAACACCAGAATAAAATGAATAATCATGATAATAATAATAATAGAGATGAAATATAATTGCATTGAAATAAGATAGATTACATTCACATGTCGTAAACTTATTACATGCAACCTAATATACACTTTATCAATCTTTATCAAAATCATAAGTTGAATCAATCAGAATCAGAATCAGAATCAGATTCCAAGGCCGTTTGCCTTTGAATCTGTAATTCTTTTCCTCTTTCAGTTTCTGCTTCTTGCTGTTTATCTAATAAGTTATCAAATACAGAATGAAAAGCATTTTCTTCGGTATTATAGTCATGTCCAAATTTTGCCTTAACTTCACGCTTTAATCGTTCAGTTTCAGCTTCAACTTGATCATCACTTAAATAATCAATCGATTTCGAAGAATTACCTGAGTCAAGTGCTTCAATAACTTCAGTCTCTCGAGGAGCACTTGATCCACCCGCACCAGAAGTACCAGTCTGGGTAGTATCTCTTCCTGTCTCCCCCTGAGTCTCAACCCCTTTTCCTTTGTCAGAAACTGGGCGAGAATCACTCCTATTACCAGCATTATCAGCATCATCATCATCATTCTGACGTCTTGGCTGAACTGCTGATAATCTGCAAACTTCTTCAGGAACATCTCCCCCTTGATTCTTGACCCAGTTAATTAAAAAGGTCAAAGTACCTCGAACATTCGTAAGATCAGACTCTAACGTATCAACACGAGCCTGAAGAACATCGATACGCCTAACTAGGGAGTAATCTGAAGGAATAGGAGGAAAAGTAGGCAATCTGGGCAATATTGGTATAGCAGGAGGCAACAGTGGACGCAACGGTACACTACCGGCAACAGAAGCAACCGGTGCTGTAGAGACAGCAGGAATAGCAGCAGCAGCTGTAGATACTGAAGTAGTCTCAAAAATGTGTGCACGCTTAGCTCTGCGATAAGTAAGAGGAGCAGCCAGTGTCCTCTTCAATCCAACAGTACTTGTACCTTCATGAAATGGACTTGATGGCATATTTCTATGTTCCAATTCTTCTTGATAATCAAGTACAGCTTCTTGTTCAGTACCAACATCCTCATCCAGATTAACTTCTTCTTGAGTAACATGTTCATCATGAACGGATTGATCCGTATCAGAAAGAACCGGTGAAGAATGACATGCCTTACTCCGACGCTCTCGGCGTAAAGCACCAGGTACATCTTCTCGAGAGAAGTGATATGAATGATCACTTCCTGAAACAGCAGGTACATCATGAGCCATCTTAGTTCGATGCTCATTACCAGAATCAGCAGCGACACTATCATATTCATCTGTGTCTGCTTCAACAACATCATCACCACCATCATTCCCACTATCAGAGTCATCAGAATCACCATCAGAACTGTCATCTGAACTCTCATCATCCTGATGATCAGAATTGTCTTCATCATCCACTAACATATCATCCGCAAAACGAGATCGATAATTTGGATTAATTAAATAACCAAACAGTGGTGGATCATTAAGACCAGCCACATTTCTAGTGTTAGCTTCTAAATCAGCAAATAAACGTAATGGCCAAGCATGTGGTGCATATCGAGGACCTTGATCAAATATCAAGTTAGGACAAAAGTGTCTAACGATTGCCATAACAAAGCGAGGATATAAGAGAAACCTATTTTTCGCTTTGGCATTGATTTGACCAATAAACTCATGATAGAAGTATGTTGAAAACGGATAAGGTCGATTATAGACCAAGGCAACCATCTGCGAAGAAATCTGAGCAGAAAGCTGATCAAATCCAGCCTTACGATTGCTCAGACTAACTAACAAAACGTAAGCAAGATATCTCCAACGTCCTTGAAATCCACTTTTGTCAAAAGGAAGCTTTATTTGACCAACATATCCCATTCTTTGAAAACACCTACGAATTAGGTCAAAATCATAAGTTAATTCTACTGCTTCGTCTGATTCGTCACCCAAATGCAGAATTTCACGAAGCATCGCAGCATTAAAATCAAAAGTGATTCCTTCGACAGTTGCTCGAACAAAGCTACGACCATTAACCATGACTTGATGAGCAGTCCTCCAGAAATCATCAATATACTGCCTAATCAATCTAGGTGAATCACAGAATGCAAAAGAAAGCCTAGAACGAGCAATAAAATCAAACAAAAATGGTACTTTGGATCTTCAGGGCGATTAGGTGGTTCAATGATGTTGTCAGCAAAATCAACAGGAGGCATGTTATGAGGACCTTGTTCATTGTTAGGAGAATATCTGACCCAAGTACCTTCTGGTACATGAATTACTCCTTTTGTTTCTTTTGGAAGCCTAGCCTCAATAATCTTTCTTGTTCTATTTCTGTGATCCAACCTTGCCTTGATCCTTTTAATCACTTTCAATAACCTCTTCTTTTCTTTAACAGACTCTTCGAACTCAGCAAGACTTTCAAAAACAGTCAAACATTGCATCAAGGTGCCATCAGAGTACTTGGAGAGTTCGTCAAGTCTTATAAAAATCTTATGACCTTGATCGCTTTCAAAAACAAACCCTCGAGGATTATCAAATACAGCTCCAGTGTTAAAATTCTCGAGATTTATTCCTTGAATTCTTTGGTTTGGCAAGGTGAGGTTTACTTTCTTTCTTTTCTTTTCTACAGCCAATTGGAAGTCCTTTTGAGTTTGACTCAAAACAAGGCTATCCAAATATCTCTTCACAGCATAGTAGGCTTCATGATTCTCTGGATCAGGCTGAATGAGTCTGCTAGCAAAGTGATGGAGGAGGAAAATGAGATCATCAGCAGACAGTAGATTGAACCTGGCTTCTCCAAACATATACCGACGGTTGTCATCTCGTCTTACTATTAACCAGATCAAGCCAGGGGGTCTTGCAAACCCGGGATTACGCCATTCTTTGAAATGAATGCTGACAACCTCAACAATCTTCAATTTGAACTGATTCTTCCATACTTTGTTAGCTTTATGGCTTTTGGCATCTACAAGATCCTTTAAATATTTTGTCCTCTGGTGATCAACATCATAAGCCCTTCTAGCCCTTAGTTCATCTATGTCGATTTTTACCAACTCCTGTTTCTTTGAGAAGATCTCATATGCTTTTTCTTCAAGAAATTTGGTGGATTTGAAGAGTCTGGTTGGAATTCGGAGATAGTCAATCTTTCTTTCAACATTCTTCTTGAACACACCTTCATTCATTCGAACAGTAGGAGTTCTGGTGATGTTTTGGAGATGAGGGTTGTTAAGGTGATGGATAAGGTTATGAAGGTTCATTTGGTTGAGAGCAGGGTTTGGTTGAGGAATGGATTGGTAGGTGTCAAAGCCTGGAGGAGCATCATCATTATCAGAAGAATCATCATCATTCTCATTTCTTGCATCATTATCTCTAGGATCATACTCAGGGAACTCAGGTTCATCAAAATCTTCACCAATAATCAAGGGATCCCTAAGTAATCCTTGGAAGTGCGCATCATCACGAACATCTGAGCCACAAACAACTTCCGTACCGGCACTGGCTCGAATCAAAGATTCATCAATATGAACTAATTCTGTGCATTCATCATTATCATTCACGACATTATCAACCACTTGCTCCACAATATCCATATCTTGAGGAGGATCTCTTGATTGAGCATCATCCGCAATATTTGAATCATCTATAATTTCAGTAGCAGCACTGGCTCTCACATTATCAACATCTTCATCAATATTCTCCCCCTCGTGTTGATCATGATCATCAGGATCATCACGTCTAGTCATAACAACAGCTTGCCTGCAAGTGGCCTCAAGTTCAACAATTCTCTTCTGAGCCGCTTCAAGTGCTGCATCGGCTAGAAACTTTTCTTGTGTTGCTTTTTGTGTTATGTTATCTACCAGATGATGATGATCAAAGCGTGCTTGAATTGATGTTTGAATTGCTTTGTCGAAAGAATCTGTTTGACCATTAAGAGATATAAGAGTGGCAAGAAGTTCATCGTAAAGAGAATCAAGGCGTGATCGGTTTTCAGTAGAAATAGGACCAGAAAGTTTTGTAGGCTGAGAAGCGGAGGAGGATGAAGAAGTAGATGAATGGGAAGGAGAAGGAGATTTATGAGGGATTATTGGTGGAGGATGGGTTTGAGTTTTTCTGGTGTGGAGAAGTCCTGCAGCGTCAAGAGCCATGTAAGCAGACTTGAAGAATCTTACGATATCGATCTTCTTCATTCTTCCAAAATGGTAAAAATGAGCATTCAGTATCGTATAATTTTCTCTGATCATTTCTTGAGAAGTTAACCAACTGCATTGGATCATACATTCTTCTCAACAATATCTTCTTCTTCGAGTCCGCATACATCTTGGCTTCACCAGAATTTCGATCAATCTCCCAATTATCCATCTTATCCAAGACATCTTGTGCCCATTTCTTAGCAGGGACTTTGATCATACATTTGATATCACGTTGAATATACTCAACATTTTTATCTGGCTTAACCACCTTCTTCTTTCGTCTTGGTTCAATATGAAACTTTGATTTTTCAGAGTCTTTCATATTCAATCTCAACTTGAAATCTTCGTGAAGGTTCTTAGCAACCACATCTGCAAGACCATAACCACTTGGATTGATAATCCTGTTATTTCCAAGTTCATGTAAGTCTTCTTCACACAAACTTCTGAAATGTCTCTCACGCCATGCTAGATACTGACAACCTTCTGGTCTTTTAAGAACGAACAGCTTCAGTTCTTCATCATAGAACCAACTCCAGATTATTGTCTTATATTTTGCAGCATCTTTATCTGAGATGTGAGTCCAATACATGATGGGCTTCATAGTATCCCATGTGACTATATATTCATTAATTCTTTGCCCAGGCACAAGTCGATCAATCTCATGTAGTGGATCATCTTCTCTGAGAGGTACAGGATAATCATTTGGATCAAAAGGTCTTGTCAAGTTGATTTCCCAGTGAAAAGGAATCAATGCATCATCAATCTTAGCATATACCACAAAGTTTAAAACTTTAGCAGAACTACTAATTGAAGCTTGAAGCATTCTTTCCTTAACTTCTTTCCTCTTAATCTCTAACTCTTTTCTTTCTTCTAAAAATGGATCTTCAGAAGTTGAGTCCCAAACATCATCAAACCCATAAGGCTTCTTGAATATGTTTATATCCGGTTCAGGAACAAACTCACCTTCCTCAAGTTCATCACCATCAAAGAGTAATTCTGCATCATCTGTATCATCTATTAAGATTACACAAAATGAACACCAGAATAAAATGAATAATCATGATAATAATAATAATAGAGATGAAATATAATTGCATTGAAATAAGATAGATTACATTCACATGTCGTAAACTTATTACATGCAACCTAATATACACTTTATCAATCTTTATCAAAATCATAAGTTGAATCGAATCAGAATCAGAATCAGAATCAGATTCCAAGGCTGTTTGCCTTAGAATCTGTAATTCTTTTCCTCTTAGAAATACAAATCAGAATCAGAATCAGAATCAGAATCAGAATCAGAATCAGAATCAGAATCAGAATCAGAATCAGAATCAGAATCAGAATCAGAATCAGAATCAGAATCAGAATCAGAATCAGAATCAGAATCAGAATCAGAATCAGAATCAGAATCAGAATCAGAATCAGAATCAGAATCAGAATCAGAATCAGAATCAGAATCAGAATCAGAATCAGAATCAGAATCAGAATCAGAATCAGAATCAGAATCAGAATCAGAATCAGAATCAGAATCAGAATCAGAATCAGAATCAGAATCAGAATCAGAATCAGAATCAGAATCAGAATCAGAATCAGAATCAGAATCAGAATCAGAATCAGAATCAGAATCAGAATCAGAATCAGAATCAGAATCAGAATCAGAATCAGAATCAGAATCAGAATCAGAATCAGAATCAGAATCAGAATCAGAATCAGAATCAGAATCAGAATCAGAATCAGAATCAGAATCAGAATCAGAATCAGAATCAGAATCAGAATCAGAATCAGAATCAGAATCAGAATCAGAATCAGAATCAGAATCAGAATCAGAATCAGAATCAGAATCAGAATCAGAATCAGAATCAGAATCAGAATCAGAATCAGAATCAGAATCAGAATCAGAATCAGAATCAGAATCAGAATCAGAATCAGAATAACAATCATTTGCTATTTGCATGGATATTTTCATGTAAGCAGACTTGAAGAATCTTACGATATCGATCTTCTTCATTCTTCCAAAATGGTAAAAATGAGCATTCAGTATCGTATAATTTTCTCTGATCATTTCTTGAGAAGTTAACCAACTGCATTGGATCATACATTCTTCTCAACAATATCTTCTTCTTCGAGTCCGCATACATCTTGGCTTCACCAGAATTTCGATCAATCTCCCAATTATCCATCTTATCCAAGACATCTTGTGCCCATTTCTTAGCAGGGACTTTGATCATACATTTGATATCACGTTGAATATACTCAACATTTTTATCTGGCTTAACCACCTTCTTCTTTCGTCTTGGTTCAATATGAAACTTTGATTTTTCAGAGTCTTTCATATTCAATCTCAACTTGAAATCTTCGTGAAGGTTCTTACCAACCACATCTGCAAGACCATAACCACTTGGATTGATAATCCTGTTATTTCCAAGTTCATGTAAGTCTTCTTCACACAAACTTCTGAAATGTCTCTCACGCCATGCTAGATACTGACAACCTTCTGGTCTTTTAAGAACGAACAGCTTCAGTTCTTCATCATAGAACCAACTCCAGATTATTGTCTTATATTTTGCAGCATCTTTATCTGAGATGTGAGTCCAATACATGATGGGCTTCATAGTATCCCATGTGACTATATATTCATTAATTCTTTGCCCAGGCACAAGTCGATCAATCTCATGTAGTGGATCATCTTCTCTGAGAGGTACAGGATAATCATTTGGATCAAAAGGTCTTGTCAAGTTGATTTCCCAGTGAAAAGGAATCAATGCATCATCAATCTTAGCATATACCACAAAGTTTAAAACTTTAGCAGAACTACTAATTGAAGCTTGAAGCATTCTTTCCTTAACTTCTTTCCTTTTAATCTCTAACTCTTTTCTTTCTTCTAAAAATGGATCTTCAGAAGTTGAGTCCCAAACATCATCAAACCCATAAGGCTTCTTGAATATGTTTATATCCGGTTCAGGAACAAACTCACCTTCCTCAAGTTCATCACCATCAAAGAGTAATTCTGCATCATCAGAGTCAGCATCAGTGGATTGATTGGATCCTGGATAGTACTGCTGAGCAGGCAATAGTGTAGTGTCCGGTGGTGCAGGAGACAGGTTGGAAGAGTCCGGAGAAGATACATTAGATGGGGTGGATGGGGATGAACTTTGTTGATCAGATGATGGGCTTTCAGGTTGAGAAGGATTGGTCAACGATTGTTCAGGTGAATCCAATGTTTGGGCCAGAGAAGGAGGACGATCATGATAAAATTCGTCAAATAAGATGTCTAACTCCTTAGCAGTTGGTTTGGAGAAAAACAGAGTATCAGCAGTTCTGTTCTGTGTAGCGGAAGTCTGTGGATATTGAAGATCGGGTCTTGAACCGTGTTGTTCAAGAACCATACCAGAGAGTTCATCAAACTTAACATTCATACTCTCTACAATTTGTTTGGTTCGACGGTTATAGACACGATAGGCAATGGATTCTCTTGAATAACCAACAAAATAACCTTCGTCCCCTTTTGGCTCAAACTTTCCAAGGTTGTCTCTATCATTCAAGACATAACAGACGCACCCAAAAATATGAAAATAGTTCACATTTGGTCTTCTCTTGTTGATGACTTCATAAGGAGTAATGTCAAACCTCTTGTTGATAATCGATCTGTTCTGAGTAAAGCAGGCAGTTGCAATGGCTTCAGCCCATAGATTTGGTGGTAATCTAGAATGAGCAAGCATAGTGCGAGCAGCTTCAACAAGAGTTCGGTTTCTTCTCTCAACTACTCCATTTTGTTGAGGTGTTCGTGCAGCTGAAAATTGATGAGTGATACCGATGGAAGAGAAGAACGATCCAAGAGTAGCGTTCTTGAATTCGGTACCATTATCAGAACGAACAATCCTAACAGAGATTTGAAGATTTACTTGTGTCCTCTTGATGAAATCAGTGATTACGTGAGGTGCCTCACTCTTTTCACGAAGAAAATAGACCCAAGTGTAGCGAGAGTAATCATCAACAATGACAAGAATGTATCGTTTTGCATGAATGCTTTGGACACGCATAGGGCCACACAAATCCATGTGAAGGAGATGAAGAGGAGCATCAGTGCTGAGATGCTTCTTTGGTCTATGTGACGCTCGCTTGAGTTTTCCAATTGAACATGCAGAACAAACATGGTGTATGTCATACTTGAAATCAGGAAGGCCATCGACGAGTTGTTTATCAACAAGGGTATTAATTGTATGGAAATTAAGATGAGAGAGACGACGATGCCATAGCCAAGAATGGGAGCAAGATGATCATTTCCAAATCTCACTGTTCCCATGAAACGTTCAACAAAGTTCTTAAGCAGGGATTTATCACCAGTCATGTGTCTAGAGCATCCGGAGTCGACATACCAGACACAGATGAGAAATTCCTGTAAAATTAGGAAGTAAGGGTTTAGGTACCCACTCAGACTGGGTCCATAAAAGGTTAGGGAGTCATCACGCAATCACATTTATTGAAAAAACAAGTAAGAAACAGACAAACGAAGGCTTAAGAAAAACATCAACATTTAAACATACAATAGAACAAACACACAATCCAACATGGAATTTTATTGAAAGCAAGTAAACACACAAACTTAGTTCAAAAGTAACGATACGAATTACAGAAGAAAACAATTATTACAAAAATATAGAACAAGAAGGACTAGTCCTAGAAGCATTTGATCTATCTTAGAGCATTGGGTCTACGAACTATCCACTCTTGTTTTACAGAAGTTGAGTTCCCATCAAGCTTGACTTTCCTAGACGCATGCAAGTATCTATCCTTAGGAAGCCATTTACTTTGACAATTTAAGCACAAGTGACCTGAAACATGAACATTCTTAAGGTTAGAGGAAGACTGTGTGTTCTTGTGAGGTTTCTGCTTGATGGTCTTTTTGGCAGGTTGTGTTTGCTTTTTGTAAGTTGGAGAAAACCAACCATACTGATCTTGATATCTAACTATTCCAACAGCATCATCTCTAAATACCTTTAGGACAGACTTAGGTGTAGCCGGAGATTGCTTAGGAGAGCTAGAATACCTGTGGTTTCTAGGTTGTGCAGAAGCATGATTACTGCCAGTATAATGTTTCATCTTTTTGAGTTTGGGTTTCCTCAGAAAACTTAAAAGGTTCAGTATCAAAAATGTTTGGAAAGAACTGATCGTTTTCACCTTCGTGTTCACAGTCTGTTTGAATAGAAACATGAACATTCTTAAGGTTAGAGGAAGACTGTGTGTTCTTGTGAGGTTTCTGCTTGATGGTCTTTTTGGCAGGTTGTGTTTGCTTTTTGTAAGTTGGAGAAAACCAACCATACTGATCTTGATATCTAACTATTCCAACAGCATCATCTCTAAATACCTTTAGGACAGACTTAGGTGTAGCCGGAGATTGCTTAGGAGAGCTAGAATACCTTTAGGACAGACTTAGGTGTAGCCGGAGATTGCTTAGGAGAGCTAGAATACCTGTGGTTTCTAGGTTGTGCAGAAGCATGATTACTGCCAGTATAATGTTTCATCTTTTTGAGTTTGGGTTTCCTCAGAAAACTTAAAAGGTTCAGTATCAAAAATGTTTGGAAAGAACTGATCGTTTTCACCTTCGTGTTCACAGTCTGTTTGAATAGAAACATGAACATTCTTAAGGTTAGAGGAAGACTGTGTGTTCTTGTGAGGTTTCTGCTTGATGGTCTTTTTGGCAGGTTGTGTTTGCTTTTTGTAAGTTGGAGAAAACCAACCATACTGATCTTGATATCTAACTATTCCAACAGCATCATCTCTAAATACCTTTAGGACAGACTTAGGTGTAGCCGGAGATTGCTTAGGAGAGCTAGAATAACAATATTTTTGTACGCCACTTCCATCTTAATTTTATTAAGTTCAGCGAGTACATTTAATCGTTGTTCTCTTTCGTTATCAAATTTTTTAGACAAAGTATCAAAATCATTCAAAAGTTTTTCTTTTTCTTTCAAAGATTCAGTTAAATTAGTAACTTCAATTTTCAAAGATTTATTTGTTTCGACAGCTTTGTTCATGTATTCATCAAGTTCACGTTTGGTAACAAAAGTTTTTCTTTTTCTTTCAAAGATTCAGTTAAATTAGTAACTTCAATTTTCAAAGATTTATTTGTTTCGACAGCTTTGTTCATGTATTCATCAAGTTCACGTTTGGGAGTACAAAGTTTTTCTTTTTCTTTCAAAGATTCAGTTAAATTAGTAACTTCAATTTTCAAAGATTTATTTGTTTCGACAGCTTTGTTCATGTATTCATCAAGTTCACGTTTACAAAAGTTTTTCTTTTTCTTTCAAAGATTCAGTTAAATTAGTAACTTCAATTTTCAAAGATTTATTTGTTTCGACAGCTTTGTTCATGTATTCATCAAGTTCACGTTTCAAAAAGTTTTTCTTTTTCTTTCAAAGATTCAGTTAAATTAGTAACTTCAATTTTCAAAGATTTATTTGTTTCGACAGCTTTGTTCATGTATTCATCAAGTTCACGATTCAAAAGTTTTTCTTTTTCTTTCAAAGATTCAGTTAAATTAGTAACTTCAATTTTCAAAGATTTATTTGTTTCGACAGCTTTGTTCATGTATTCATCAAGTTCACGTTTGGGAACAAAAGTTTTTCTTTTTCTTTCAAAGATTCAGTTAAATTAGTAACTTCAATTTTCAAAGATTTATTTGTTTCGACAGCTTTGTTCATGTATTCATCAAGTTCACGTTTGGTAGTATAAAGTTTTTCTTTTTCTTTCAAAGATTCAGTTAAATTAGTAACTTCAATTTTCAAAGATTTATTTGTTTCGACAGCTTTGTTCATGTATTCATCAAGTTCACGTTTACAAAAGTTTTTCTTTTTCTTTCAAAGATTCAGTTAAATTAGTAACTTCAATTTTCAAAGATTTATTTGTTTCGACAGCTTTGTTCATGTATTCATCAAGTTCACGTTTCAAAAGTTTTTCTTTTTCTTTCAAAGATTCAGTTAAATTAGTAACTTCAATTTTCAAAGATTTATTTGTTTCGACAGCTTTGTTCATGTATTCATCAAGTTCACGATTCAAAAGTTTTTCTTTTTCTTTCAAAGATTCAGTTAAATTAGTAACTTCAATTTTCAAAGATTTATTTGTTTCGACAGCTTTGTTCATGTATTCATCAAGTTCACGTTTGGGAACAAAAGTTTTTCTTTTTCTTTCAAAGATTCAGTTAAATTAGTAACTTCAATTTTCAAAGATTTATTTGTTTCGACAGCTTTGTTCATGTATTCATCAAGTTCACGTTTGGGAATAGTACAAATCAGTTCTCAATTTTCTTCAAAGATTTATTTGTTTCGACAGCTTTGTTCATGTATTCATCGAGTTGAAAATCATTCAAAAGTTTTTCTTTTTCTTTCAAAGATTCAGTTAAATTAGTAACTTCAATTTTCAAAGATTTATTTGTTTCGACAGCTTTGTTCATGTATTCATCAAGTTCACGTTTGGGAATAGTACAAACCTCATCATCATCAGATTCAGAACTGATACCACCATCTTCAAGTTCCTTTGATCGCTTAATCTTTGTCATGAAACAAACATTTGCAGCAAGTTCTTCAGTCTCTTCATCAGACAGATGCAACCATTCGTCGTTTTCTGCAAGAAGAGCAATACCACTTTCTTGTTGTTTCACAAGCAAGAGCTTGTTCTGGTAGTATGTAGAGTTCTTCTGACGAGGTTTGGTGCAGTGAATAGCAAAGTGACCAGTAAGACCACAATTGTAGCATTTCTTCTCTTCGGTCTTCTTCTCAAGAACCCTCTTCTCAAACTTCTTTGGAGCATCATACTTCCTTTCCCCACCAGCATGGTTGTAGTGGTTGTCAAGTTTTGGAGCTTGTGAGTTCTTGACATAGGAAGAGACTGATGAAGTCCGAAGTTGGTTGTTGGTGGGTTTCTTCGTGAAAAATTTCTTCTTGAAGGTTCTTGTAAAGTAGGCCAAGTCTTTGTACATTTCCTTTTCTTTGTCATCCATGTCTGGGTCACTGGTGTCACTTGAATCATCATCTTCAGCTGTTTCAACCACAATCTTCCTTGACGATCTGGAGGATTTTCTTTCAGCAACAAGAGCAAGTGGATCTGATGAGGAGCTTCCGTCAGTCTTTATTTGTTGCTTCTGGACAGCTCGCAGGTTGATCTTCAACTTCTCATACAAGGTATGAATAGAGAGTTTGCCAAATTCATCTTGTTGGTTGAGTTGTGCACCAAAGACTTGCCATTCTTCATGAAGATTTCTCAGAAATTTGATGTTGAGTTCCAAGTCGGTCTTTCTGATGGCATTTTTCCTCAATTCATTGATCACGTTACAGAATCGTGTATACGCTTCTTCTAACGTTTCACTCTTCTCTTGTTTGAATGACTCGTACATATCAAGAACATTGGATAGTCTGATAGTGGAGGACACCTCTGAGCCTTGCAGTTGTTTTTCAATTTCATCCCATATCTCTTTCCCAGTCTCATATGAGTCAACATTGGAATAAATATCGTTGGGAAGAGCCATGTAGAGATGGGATCTTGCAAGATTATCAGCCTGTGTGCGGTTCTTTTGAGTTGTGCTCCAACTTTCTTTTGGAATTAGTTCTTTGGTGACTGGATTTATATGAACAGCAGGGCCTTCTTTATATGAAGCTTTGATGTCATCTCCCAGAGGTTGTCTGTCAATCCAATCCAAAAATCGTTTTTTCCATTGTGGATATGACCCACGATATAGAACAGGAGGTCTTGAATCAGAACCGAGGATTAAAGAGTCAGAAATCGACATTCTGAGAAAATGTGAAGAAAATCCGGTTTTCGAGGGGAAAAACTGGTAGAGTTTCGAATTGAAAAGTGAAGAAATTAGGAACAAATACCGGTTTTGGTGTAAACCAGATATTTTGGAATATAACAACTAAAGTTAAAAAATTTATCAAAATGAAAACCGGAAGGAAAGCCGGTTTTACAACAGAAATTCAAAGGAAATGAAAACCGGATTTCAGATCAGAAAGCTAAAAATTCAATTTTAAGTCATTTGGTTTAGAATTGAGATTTGAAACTTCTTGAGGATGATTATAGGAAGGTAATGAGTAGATTGAAACTAAAAAGGAAGAACCTTTAACATGTTAAGAGGGTAAAGATTGGATTTTTCGGTAAAGTGGGAAAAACACAATTTAGCCTAAAAAAGAACAAAATCAAGCAATGGATCTTACACAAGTTGTGATTTTGCTCTGATACCAATTGTAGAATATCCTAAATCGTGATTGAGTGTTATGTGTGTGAGAGAGAAAGCTAGAGAGAGAAAGGGAGAAAGGTAAATTGTATTCCAAAGGTTTATTACAAATGAGAGGTGAGGGGGTTTATATAGGCTTGACATTTGCATTAAACCCCCTCCCTAATTACAAGAGAGTCCTTGGTTAATTACTCTAACATCCTTCTACATAAACATGATTAACCACAAGGACAATTCTATTTACATAGTTACAAACAAGCACTAATCTATAATTTAAAGCTAACAAGAAGTATGTTGAAAACGGATAAGGTCGATTATAGACCAAGGCAACCATCTGCGAAGAAATCAGAGCAGAAAGCTGATCAAATCCAGCCTTACGATTGCTCAGACTAACTAACAAAACGTAAGCAAGATATCTCCAACGTCCTTGAAATCCACTTTTGTCAAAAGGAAGCTTTATTTGACCAACATATCCCATTCTTTGAAAACACCTACGAATTAGGTCAAAATCATAAGCTAATTCTACTGCTTCGTCTGATTCGTCACCCAAATGCAGAATTTCACGAAGCATCGCAGCATTAAAATCAAAAGTGATTCCTTCGACAGTTGCTCGAACAAAGCTACGACCATTAATCATGACTTGATGAGCAAGAAAAAAAAAAAAAAAAAAAAAAAAAAAAAAAAAAAAAAAAAAAAAAAAAAAAAAAAAAAAAAAAAAAAAAAAAAAAAAAAAAAAAAAAAAAAAAAAAAAAAAAAAAAAAAAAAAAAAAAAAAAAAAAAAAAAAAAAAAAAAAAAAAAAAAAAAAAAAAAAAAAAAAAAAAAAAAAAAAAAAAAAAAAAAAAAAAAAAAAAAAAAAAAAAAAAAAAAAAAAAAAAAAAAAAAAAAAAAAAAAAAAAAAAAAAAAAAAAAAAAAAAAAAAAAAAAAAAAAAAAAAAAAAAAAAAAAAAAAAAAAAAAAAAAAAAAAAAAAAAAAAAAAAAAAAAAAAAAAAAAAAAAAAAAAAAAAAAAAAAAAAAAAAAAAAAAAAAAAAAAAAAAAAAAAAAAAAAAAAAAAAAAAAAAAAAAAAAAAAAAAAAAAAAAAAAAAAAAAAAAAAAAAAAAAAAAAAAAAAAAAAAAAAAAAAAAAAAAAAAAAAAAAAAAAAAAAAAAAAAAAAAAAAAAAAAAAAAAAAAAAAAAAAAAAAAAAAAAAAAAAAAAAAAAAAAAAAAAAAAAAAAAAAAAAAAAAAAAAAAAAAAAAAAAAAAAAAAAAAAAAAAAAAAAAAAAAAAAAAAAAAAAAAAAAAAAAAAAAAAAAAAAAAAAAAAAAAAAAAAAAAAAAAAAAAAAAAAAAAAAAAAAAAAAAAAAAAAAAAAAAAAAAAAAAAAAAAAAAAAAAAAAAAAAAAAAAAAAAAAAAAAAAAAAAAAAAAAAAAAAAAAAAAAAAAAAAAAAAAAAAAAAAAAAAAAAAAAAAAAAAAAAAAAAAAAAAAAAAAAAAAAAAAAAAAAAAAAAAAAAAAAAAAAAAAAAAAAAAAAAAAAAAAAAAAAAAAAAAAAAAAAAAAAAAAAAAAAAAAAAAAAAAAAAAAAAAAAAAAAAAAAAAAAAAAAAAAAAAAAAAAAAAAAAAAAAAAAAAAAAAAAAAAAAAAAAAAAAAAAAAAAAAAAAAAAAAAAAAAAAAAAAAAAAAAAAAAAAAAAAAAAAAAAAAAAAAAAAAAAAAAAGCCTAGAAAGCAATAAAATCAAACATCCCATGATAGCGTTCACAATTATGCTGATCTGGATCAAGATTTAAGGCCAGATTGTGCTTCTTAACGAACTGACGTGGAGCAAGAGCCATTTCTGCAAAACAAATCATAATATAAAAACAATTATAGGATTAGCACAAGAAATTAATTGCAGGTTTAGATGAACTTAATCAATAATTTCATAAGTTGAGACTGTACGAAATTAATCTTTAAGTTCGTAAGTTAAGAATGTACGAGATAGACTTTAAGTTCGTTAGTTAGGAATGTACGAAGATAGACGTTAGGTTCGTTAGGTAACAATAAACGAAAATAGGTGTTAAGTTCGTTGGGTAACAATAAACGAAGATAGCGTTGAAGCATAACTAAGTTCGTTTGTCACAAGAACTTCTAACTTCGTTAGTTGAAAGAAGAGTCTAAGTTCGTAAGTCCTGTTTGAGAACCTAAGTTCGTAGAAATAAACGAAAGCTAACTTCGTAGACATTCTGAACAGCAATTGGTTCCAAAATCAAATATTTGATTCGTAAAACATTGATTAACACTTTATTTGCCCAAAATCAATCACAAAACATTTGTATCACTAAAATGAAGCATAACCCACTTCGATTTTACAAACGAATTAAGGATCCAATGGATTTAAAATCAAAAACGAAATTAAACCCTAGAACCTAAAATATATCTTAAAACCGATTGAGTTCATGTAAAATTTGGGCAAAAACAAGAATGAAGAATTGGGGATTAGTGAATGACGATAGTAGATAATATACCTGAATCACTTATTTCAACAAAAATCGAAATAACAAGCCGAGAATCAAGTGAAAACAAGTAATTTGATTGATGAAGATATAGGGGTTTAAGTGGTTTAAATTCGTTTTCTTTAATGATTTTGGCAATGAAAAAGAGAAAACGAATTAAGTTGGGATATATATATGGATGGTTAAAAGATGGGTCAAAATGGGTCGGGTGAAAAGGTCGGTCGAAAATAAGGGGAACGAAGTTAACCTTCGTAAACTCAAAGGGAACGAAGATAGAGGTTATCTTCGTTTAAAGCCAAATAAAACGAAATTAGATGTGACGAAAAGAAGTTCAATTTTCTGATGAACAAGTCCAAACGAAGTTAAAGACTATCTTCGTAAGAACAACATTGTACTTAGAAAATTTTTCAAGATTCTTCATCATGAAACTTTCCACGATTCGACCCTTTGACCTAATCCTGTTCATAGCAACAACTCGTTAAAAGCAACCTGTTCATGCCTTGTACCAAGAAATACCACCATCTAAAATCATCATCATAATGTAAGTATTTTACAAACATTATAATCTTGAATAAAAGCAAAACCCCAAGGTCTTAAACCAAACATCAACAAACCTGAAAATAATCAATAGACATATTAACAACATTACCAATCATGACCATGATACGGAGAACATTTCTCTAATCATTGAGATGCTTGACGGCAAACCATCGTGAAACACTTAAGTCCCATATGAGAAGCCGTCTACAAAACAAACAAACAATGAATAGTCCAAAAATCCAATGAAGAACTTTGTAAAGTTTCCGAAATCATGTCATAAAACAAGGTACGAAAACCAAAAGAAATAAGTATCAACACTGATTATTTTCACTAAATACATGAATTGTGAAGTAAATAAATACTCCAAAGACAAGTTCAAGTATTCTTCTTTCGCGTGCTCATATCTGCATCACAACATTGTCACTTCACACCAAAAATCTTGTCTCCACGACATCATCAGTGTGAATAACACTGTATTGCAACAAAGATCAGCACTCCAACTTTATCTTCTTAACCTGAACACTGCACACTTACCAAAAACTCATTAACGCAACAAGAGCAAAGGCACAGTAATGCAGAAAATTCAAGTGAAAATACACAAAATTAGGATTAACAATTACGAAATACTCAAGATTCTAATAAAAGATCAAGGGAGGTCATTCCATTGTCAAACCCTAAAAGGTCACCAAGTTATCAATTAGATTCATAACTTGTAAAAACTGAAACTTGTGAGATTTCAAATAACATTGACTTGTCACATAAGATTTAAAAGATCATTTTCTAACTTTAACAAATTAATGTCCATTTCAGAAAATCTTCTTTTGAACTAATCACTTAACCTCATCAAGAATTCAAATGAATGAATTCAACAAAACATATACTCAACAGAATTTAAGTAGAATCTCTCGTGCAATAAGAACTTATGAAAATACTTATTTTGACTCAATAAAATAGAAAAAATAAATTAGAATAAAAATTACAGAATAATAAACTAGTCTATACACAATAGTTATCTTAATTTATTCATTATTTACATGTGACTAGTGTACTGCTGATCAGATCAGATTAGCATTTACATAAGCCTACTAGCGAGAAATAATTCTCTTATTATTAGTTATGAACAGTGATCCAAAAATGATTACCAATATGTTTGTCCTCTTAAACACTCGGTACGTCCAGTCTCCTTTTTGGTTTGTGGCACTTTCGTATTACTTGAGCCAAGGACAGTCACCATGTAACCTAGTAAGTTACTCATGCCACAAGTTTAGTTTGCGAACTTATGTGCCCCATATTCAGATACACTCTCACAATCGAAACAAGCACTAAGATTAAGACATTTGGTAATTAAAGTGAGAAGGTCTTTAAGAATCAAGTCAGCGGTGACAGGTCGGTGATTCCTCACGCGCAAAGCGACTTAACTTGACTCACGTACGGAAATATACTTAACATTGCATAATGCCAAGTACTTGCATATTTATGACATTAATTTTATTTTAAAGCACTTATGAAAACCCGTGACTTTCTATGAGACCCGTGTAGCGAACTTTCTGACAACCTATCCCAAGTTGGAAACTTTAGGTAGGCTGGGTATACAAAGACACCCCAAGGACTTACTTGTTCGAATCTCAAAGGCCACATTAGCTTCATATTTTCAACAGATTTATTTGATATTTGTATATCTTGTCACAAATATACATCCGAAAAAGCAATACATACACATATATGTATCCGAGACCTTCTTTATAAAGACCAAATATACATAATTATAATGCAAGATCTTTCATAAGATTTAAAGGACTTGCCTATTTTAAGAACAAGTATTCTTAGCCATATATCTGAATACGTTTCCCATAAGAACATTGTATACATTTAAGTTCAGATTATAAGGAAACCTTGGTACTTTGTGCCTATCGATACATCATATAATGGTATCACTGAACTGAGCATTTTAAAGTACAATTAAGTAGGCTTAAAAGCTAAAGTATCTTCACGTCTAATCATGTAGTGCAGTAATTTTATTTTTATTTTATTTTATTTTATTTTATTTTATTTTATTTTTTTTATTTTATTTTTTATTGACACTATCTATATACGACTTAAACTACTAAGACTCGAAAAGAAAATTTAAGTTCTTTGAGAGAAACTACTCGGCATTCTTCATACCATTGAGTTGATATAATAACTCATGACGAGGTCTATCAAAAGCTTTAGTGTATAAATCAGCAAGGTTATCATCAGTAATAACCTTTTCTAAATGAATAAGCTTTTTGTCAAAACAGTCACGTAAAAAGTGATGCTTTATATCTATGTGCTTGGTGACTTTAAAGTTTTTCGGATTCTTAGTAATATCTATGGCAGACTTATTATCGATACAAATAGGAGAGTCAGAGATATCCATACCATAGTCGCGCAATTGTTGCTGTATCCAAAGTACCTGAGAACAGCATTGACCAGCAGCTATGTACTCTGCTTCACAGGTAGATTGTGCAACAGATGTCTGCTTCTTGCACTGCCACGATATAATTCTCCCCCCTAAAAGCTGACATCCACCTGACGTTGATTTCCTATCCGAACTGCAGCCACCATAATCCGAATCAGTATAAGCTTTGAATTCAAAGGAACCATGTATGGGATACCAAAGCCCTAGACGAGGCTTGGCCTTCACATAACGAAGAATCCGTTTCGCAGCTTTCAAATGTGACTCTTTCGGATTAGCCTGATATCTAGCACACATACAAACAGCAAAGGTAATGTCTGGACGTGAAGCCATCAGATACATCAAAGAACCAATGATAGCCCGATATTGAGTTGCATCGACGTCTGGATCATTAGTTTTATCAGGACACAGCCCATGATTAGTCTGAATGGGAGTAATTGCATCTTTAGCATCAGTCATTCGAAACCTAGTAAGAAGATCTTGAACATACTTGGTTTGATTAATAAAGAACCCATCCTTCAGTTGATCCACCTGTAGTCCAAGGAAAAAAGTTAATTCCCCTGTTACCAGTATCAGTAGCCATGAATCCGGAAGAATCATCTCCATCCATTAATGGACCACAATTGTCTGTCTCACCAGTATTACCAACTCCAGAAAAGAAGGCATTAACATCAGCTGTTGGATTTTTCATAGTGGCATGATAAAGAGATGGATCTTGTGTGAAGTTGTCTTGAAGATCTTTTGCCTTATCCTTCATTTCTCTGTTTCTTAGAGTGGATATAACTCCATCTATTCGAAGAGATGCATAATCAGCTCTTTCTTGCAATCCATGACGAAACTCTTTGTAAGCCTTCGGCAAACCATCCAGGAATTTATCCACTATCTCAGTAGGAGTGTATTTAAGATCAAAGTAAGCTAATTCAGCAAGAAGATGTTGATATCTCAGTATATGATCCTCAACTAGTTCATTCTTTGTAGCATTGAAGCAATCAAATTATTTCTTGAGCATTTTAATTCTATTTTGCTTCAATAGTGGATCACCTTCACAATGAGCTTCAATAGCATCGAATAGTTGCTTTGAGGTCTTGTATTCCTGTTTAGGAAACAAGTGCACCAACTCTTGAGAAATGCACATACGAAGAGTAGAAAGAGTCTTTACTTCAATGGCATAATTAGCCTTTTCTTCACCTGTTAATTCTCCCACCTTGTATGTAGAAGTAACTCCATTCACAGTAAGAGTGGGCCACTCATAACCTTCAGTGATCATAAGCCACATGTTTAAATCTTCTCGTTGAATAAAATCTTCAAATCGACCTCTCCACGCCCAGAAGTCAGCTAATGAAACTAACTTTGGTGGAGAATTAGTACGTCCTACAAGATGATCATGATAAACGAGAGAATTGAGGTATTGGGCAACAGCATTGTTGGTTGAAGATGAGGAAGCCATAAGAGAAAAATACTGTTCAAACGAAGATAAGAAATAGAACGGAAATAGATTAAATTCGTAAGAACTAGGTCTGACGAAGATAGCTTAAGATCGTAAGCTAAGGTTCAGAACGAAGATAGCTTAATTTAGTAGGCTAAGGTTCAGAACGAAGATAGCTTAATTTAGTAGGCTAAATTCGTTTGATGAACTTCGTTTTGCTAAGTTCGTAAGGCAGACGAACTTAACGACAGAAAGTGTGTTCGGGAGGTTTTTGAGAAAATAACAATCAAACAAACGATCTCAACCCTTCGATAAGATATCGAATGGCTCTGATACCACTTGTGAGT
Source organism: Erigeron breviscapus (assembly GCA_034093135.1). Lineage (NCBI taxonomy): Eukaryota > Viridiplantae > Streptophyta > Magnoliopsida > Asterales > Asteraceae > Erigeron > Erigeron breviscapus. The sequence goes on from CM067172.1 coordinate 90,054,464, forward strand.
CCCTCGATAGCTGCAGATCGCTCTCGAGATCGTTTATTGTTATGTCGTGAGTGCGGAATCCTCACGAGATAACTAGTTTGATTAGTTATCAAATATATTGCTAATTATATCAATATAATCGGCCTTATGTGATCTATTCTATCTTCGTTTTCTATATGCTAGAAACGAACTTAGTCGCCTTTTGTGTGTGTAATCTGAACTAGAAAACAAACTCAATTTAGGGTTTCCATTCGTTTATATATGTTTCAAATCGATATTGGGCCTGCTGGGCTTTGTTCTTACGAACTTAGCAACCCAGCCCATATAACGAAGATTATCTTCGTTAGTTCCTAACGAAGATTATCTTCGTTAGTACTAAATACCATCAACATCTATGCTTAGTTATTTTCCAAGTACTTTATGTACAAGAAACCTAACATATATTATGTTTGTACTTGTATGACATACATAACAAACATCATATATAAACATATAAATAACACCAAAACATGTAATCGATCATTACTAAAACACGAAGTTCATAATCTATCAATTACATATAAATGAATAAGACATAAAACAACATAATGTCTTAATCTAAAAGACTAATCAAATCTAAGTTGCTGTTGTCACATCAACATGCATCAACACTCTTCAACTGATTAACCAACTGATCTTCCAAGTTCTGGGTGGGTGGACTACTGGTTTCGGTTTCTAAATCTATTTTGACTGATGTGGATGGTTCCTGGGTGTCTCTCGACACTAAGCGACGTCTGACTTTCCATGGATTAGACAAAGGGCTAAGCAAAGGTCGGCCAGAAGCTCTTGTGTTCATCAACTAACAAGAACCTGCACACTCACCACAAACAAACCGTCAACCGCAACTGTGGTATAATTGAAATGAAATAAAATACAAACTATCTAGTAAAGCAATAACTTTCTCACAAATGAATGTGAAAAAGGATCGAACTACAAAATAAACAACTACTAAACTTAAGTCCCCGGCAGCGGCGCCACAAACTTGATGTGTAAAATCGAGTTTAAAAATTAAAACAAGAAATACCCTAGAACTGACAACTACACACTCTCGGGCAGTGGACCCGTTCGTATGTAGTATAGCTAAAAGGTAAGTCCAGGATCGAACACAGGGACTAAAGTTAAGTAATTATTGACATTAAGTAATTCTAATTAAAAAGGGTTTTGTGACCGAATTGTCACTTTGCAACAAGTAAAAGTAAATAGTTAAATCCGGTATTACCGGGGCAGGGATCATCCTTAAACGATATTGAAAATGTTTTTAAAACAATAATTTAAAAGGCATCCATCTTGATTTTGCTCAACAATACGCTCAGATTGCACATAAATGAAGTTCAAATCCACATTAGTTGATTAAATAACCGAGACTCAAACAAAGCACCAACCCCGTACCCGTCAAGTTAATGACATCATTTTACTCTCTTGCTTAAACTAGTTTCGTTACAAAGACCGGTACCCCAAGACATCTTTTATAACTTCCCTAATCAAACAATTGGTTTGGTTATTGAAATAACAATTATACCTATCGATTGTACCCAACCGTTAACACATTTCTCCCTATTATCATGAACGATTATCTACCGTACCCGTCATACATCTAATCGTTTGTACCCAAACAATCAAAATGAAATATATGTAATCAATAACTACCATTAAAGACACACATAAATCACCAATCAATTCAAGATAAATAATAAGGAAGAAATACGCTAAGATCTCGATATAACGTTAATTGAAATCAACATTGAATTAATAAAATTGTGCAATCTTTACATATTGTCTCACTCCATCAAGATGGATGATGAAGCGATTAGCCACTCATATTAAAATAAGAATAACAATCAAAATATGAAGAATTCATTGTTACCTAATGATAATAATCGAAAGCTACGAACGAAATAGATCCAATTGTGTTTGAAAACCTAAAATATGATGAAAATATGAAAATATCACTCAATAGGGCTCCAAAAATGGCTGACAAAAGAGAAGAAGGGTTTTGGGATAATTTTGCAAGCTATTTATATGATTTCCAAAAGCTGCCAGAAACGGGCCCAGTTGCGGCGCAACTATGTTTGACTTCGCTTTTGACTTTGACTTTCGTTGACCGAAGCTGGCTTGAACTTGAACCCATTGCGGCGCAACTAAGGGAGTTGCGGCGCAACTTATTCTTCTGCTTTTGGGTTGCGGCGCAACTACTAGTTGCGGCGCAATGCCCAGTTGACTTGCGTTGATCTTTGACTAATGTTGACTCGTGGTTGGCCAGGAAGGAAAGACGTTGCGGCGCAACTAGGGCAGTTGCGGCGCAACTTAATCTTCTGCTTTTGGGTTGCGGCGCAACTACTAGTTGCGGCGCAACTCTCTGGTTGCGGCGCAACTATGTTTGACTTCGCTTTTGACTTTGACTTTCGTTGACCAAAGCTGGCTTGAACTTGAACCCATTGCGGCGCAACTTATTCTTCTGCTTTTGGGTTGCGGCGCAACTTATTCTTCTGCTTTTGGGTTGCGGCGCAACTACGGTTGCGGCGCAACTACTTCTGCTTTTGGGTTGCGGCGCAACCTTGCTTTGAACATTGCGGCGCAACTGAGGGAGTTGCGGCGCAACTTATTCTTCTGCTTTTGGGTTGCGGCGCAACTACTAGTTGCGGCGCAACTTATTCTTCTGCTTTTGGGTTGCGGCGCAACTTCTAGCTTTGCGGCGCAACATGGAGTTGCGGCGCAACTTATTCTTCTGCTTTTGGGTTGCGGCGCAACTAGGGAGTTGCGGCGCAACTTATTCTTCTGCTTTTGGGTTGCGGCGCAACTACTAGTTGCGGCGCAACTTATTCTTCTGCTTTTGGGTTGCGGCGCAACTAGGAGTTGCGGCGCAACTTATTCTGGAATTGGTAGTTGCGGCGCAACTTATTCTTCTGCTTTTGGGTTGCGGCGCAACTAGGGAGTTGCGGCGCAACTTATTCTTCTGCTTTTGGGTTGCGGCGCAACCTTCGCTGGTTGCGGCGCAACTTCTGCTTTTGGGTTGCGGCGCAACTTATCTTCTGCTTTTGGGTTGCGGCGCAACTAGGGTTGCGGCGCAACTTATTCTTCTGCTTTTGGGTTGCGGCGCAACTCTGAAGTTGCGGCGCAACTTATTCTTCTGCTTTTGGGTTGCGGCGCAACTAGGGAGTTGCGGCGCAACTTAAGTTTCTGGAATTGGGTTGCGGCGCAACTGAATCCGCGGGTTGCGGCGCAACTTATTCTTCTGCTTTTGGGTTGCGGCGCAACCTTGCTTTGGAGTTGCGGCGCAACATGGAGTTGCGGCGCAACTTATTCTTCTGCTTTTGGGTTGCGGCGCAACTAGGGAGTTGCGGCGCAACTTAGTTTCTGGAATTGGGTTGCGGCGCAACTCCCTAGTTGCGGCGCAACATGGTTGCGGCGCAACTTATTCTTCTGCTTTTGGGTTGCGGCGCAACTAGGAGTTGCGGCGCAACTTATTCTTCTGCTTTTGGGTTGCGGCGCAACAGCTGGAGTTGCGGCGCAACTACTTCTGCTTTTGGGTTGCGGCGCAACTACTCTGCTTGGGTTGCGGCGCAACTACTTCTGCTTTTGGGTTGCGGCGCAACTACTCTGCTTTGGGTTGCGGCGCAACTACTCTGCTTGGGTTGCGGCGCAACTACTTCTGCTTTTGGGTTGCGGCGCAACTACTTGCTGGTTGCGGCGCAACCTTCTGCTTTTGGGTTGCGGCGCAACATGGAGTTGCGGCGCAACTTATTCTTCTGCTTTTGGGTTGCGGCGCAACTAGGAGTTGCGGCGCAACTTATTCTTCTGCTTTTGGGTTGCGGCGCAACACTTCTAGCGTTGCGGCGCAACTTCTGCTTGGGTTGCGGCGCAACTACTTCTGCTTTTGGGTTGCGGCGCAACTACTTCTGCTTTGGGTTGCGGCGCAACCTTCTGCTTTTGGTTGCGGCGCAACATGGAGTTGCGGCGCAACTTATTCTTCTGCTTTTGGGTTGCGGCGCAACTAGGAGTTGCGGCGCAACTTATCGTTCTGCTTGGTTGCGGCGCAACTACCGGGGTTGCGGCGCAACTTATTTCTGGAATTGGGTTGCGGCGCAACTACAGTTGCGGCGCAACTAGGGCAGTTGCGGCGCAACTTAAGTTTCTGGAATTGGGTTGCGGCGCAACTAAGTTGCGGCGCAACTTATTCTTCTGCTTTTGGGTTGCGGCGCAACCAGGGCAGTTGCGGCGCAGCTTAAGTTTCTGGAATTGGGTTGCGGCGCAACTCCCAGTTGCGGCGCAACTTATTCTTCTGCTTTTGGGTTGCGGCGCAACTATTCTGAATGTTGCGGCGCAACTTATTCTTCTGCTTTTGGGTTGCGGCGCAACTTAGGGAGTTGCGGCGCAACTTATTCTTCTGCTTTTGGGTTGCGGCGCAACTACTAGTTGCGGCGCAACTTATTCTTCTGCTTTTGGGTTGCGGCGCAACTTATGGGCTTTACATTGTTGATTTAAAGCCCATATAAAAATCTACTGAGGGCTTGCTTTAAATGATTTATAAGTCTTTTTTTTTTCTTCTTTTTAATTTTCAATCCTATAAATTTTGTTGGAGATAATGTACTTTGCTAGCATAAAATCAACTTAGTAAGAAAAATCGTACACCACTATACTATCACATACACAACAATGAACAACTATCAAAGTCGAATGTACATTGCAAAAGTAAGGCAATTAAGACTTGGGGTTGGGGATGGAGAAGCACTTCGTAATTCTTTTGTTCGTATGCAAAGACGAACTCCAAATTTTTTCTACGTTATTGACATAGATGATGAATGTCGTTTGAGAAACGTATTTTGGGCAGATGCAAGATCTAGGGCTGCTTATGAGTCATTTGGGGATGTTGTGACTTTTGACAGCACATACTTAACCAACAAATACAGTATGCCTTTTGCTCCTTTTGTCGGAGTGAACCACCACGGACAATCTATCTTATTAGGATGTGGTTTAATATCACATGAGGATATAGAGACATACGTGTGGATATTTAAGTCCTGGTTAGAATGTATGAATGGACGTTTTCCGAATGCTATAATAACTGATCAATGTCAATCAATGAAAGCAGCAGTGGCACAGGTATTCCCACAATCTCATCATCGTCTTTGTCTATGGCATATTATGAAAAAGATCCCTGAAAAACTTAGTGGTTTTAATCAATATAAAGCAATAAAGCGGACTAAAAAATATTGTGTATGAGTCCTTAGAAGCTCAAGAGTTTGAAGATGGGTGGGCCAATATGATTACAAATTACGGTCTTGAAAAAAATGAGTGGTTGTCATCCTTGTATACCGATCGCATGCGTTGGGTACCCGTCTATGTGAAAGAAATATTTTGGGCAGGAATGTCTACGACTCAAAGAAGTGAAAGCATGAATGCTTTTTTTGACGGGTATGTTAACTCAAAAACCACTTTACGTCACTTTGTTGAACAATATGACAACGCACTGAAAAGCAAGATGGAGAAAGAAAACAAGGCTGACTATGCATCTCTTAATTCATTGTACAAGTTGTTAACTCCATATTATTTTGAAAGGCAATTTCAAGAGTCTTACACCAATGCAACTTTTAAGAGATTTCAAGATGAAATAAGAGGTATGTTGTTTTGCAATCATTCATTGTATAAAACAGATGACAACGCACTGAAAAGCAAGATGGAGAAAGAAAACAAGGCTGACTATGCATCTCTTAATTCATTGTACAAGTTGTTAACTCCATATTATTTTGAAAGGCAATTTCAAGAGTCTTACACCAATGCAACTTTTAAGAGATTTCAAGATGAAATAAGAGGTATGTTGTTTTGCAATCATTCATTGTATAAAACAGATGACACCTTATTTGTATTTCATGTCACGGATATCCACGAAGGTAAATATGAAGAATTCAAAAGGAGAGTCGTATATACCGTGACTTATAATGAGGTTGGATGTGATATCAAATGCTCTTGTCATTTATTTGAATTTCGAGGGATTATATGTAGGCATATTGTAAAGATCTTAATCGAGAAAGGCATTAATGAAATTCCATCACGTTATGTTTTGTTTCGATGGAGAAAAGATGTGAAACATCGACAGTATTTTGTGACAAATTGTTATGACGATTTGAAGAGTGGAGAGCAGACTCAACAATTTGATCACATGTGTACCAACTTTTATGAAGCAGCACATATCGCGAATTCTCCAGAAAAGTACGCATATTTGATGAAATGCATAGATATGGCAAAAGAAAAGCTGAATGATAATTCAAGTTGGAGTGTTAAAGGTAACTTAATTGAGACGTTTCAAGTCAGGGGATTCATCATGCTTTGGAATCAGCTAGCAAGTTGTTGTCGCCTAAGAAAGTACGTAGTAAAGGTCGCCCCCCATCGAAGAGAAAGGAAACCACAATCGAAAAACTTGTGAAGACAAAAAAGAAAGCATCAAAGTTATTGTTATTTGCATTTATCGATGTTTTTAATTTGTATTTATCCAATGTAGTTTGTTATCAACTGGTTTAATGAGTGCAGGTATCAAATGGAAAAAAGACACACAACAACTTCAAAAATCTCCATTGTTGTCAACTGCTCAGGTAACATCAGTTGCATTAACCTTAACATGAGAAAACTATATATAGTCTCATATAACTCATATAATATAAATTCGAGATATATATATATATAGTTTCATATAATCACTTGATTAATACAGGTAAATTCGAGTTCATTTAACATGACAAACACCACAACTTGTTTTCCAGGAACAATTCCCCTCAATGATAATATGTTTACGAATAAATATAGCTTCGATCTTAATGATTGAGCAAGCAATAGGTGAGTTTGTACATTAACTAACTTTTGTTTTGGTTTCATGATTAAGTATAAGTTTGGGTAGATTAACTAACTTTTGTTTTGGTTTCTTGATTGTTTTAGTAAATATGCAGGTGTGGATTTCAGACAAGCATGGTTATTTCAATAGAAGCCTTTTGGTGACAAATTTATTTCTTCTTATTCATAAATCATAATAATCCTAGCACTTAGCATTCTGGATTTGGTTTTTATTGATTTGGCAACTCATGCGTTTAGACCAATTATAATATATTATGTTATGAGAATATTTTATTACTTGTGTGATGTTATATGCGGTGTCGTGTTTTACAAAATGCTATGCATAGCTGAATGTTAAATGAAATATTATTCAAGTAATGATTTTGTTTGATCAGGTTGTCATATAAATCAACAAATAACAAAACATGTTAATGAAAGAAAAGGAAGAAAGGAAAGTCTCCGTGTAAACTGCAAACTATGGGGGAAAAAACATAGAGGGTAAAATTGGAAGAAAAATATTAAAGGTTTTGATAATTTAATGATATTAACACATGGCAATTTTCTATGGTTAGGCTAATATATATTAGGCCTCTATATCAAAACTCTATTTAAAATAAGTTGATCAAGAACCATTGAATATGTACGGTTCAATTAATGTCCAAACCAATATTTAAGATTTATACTGCTAAAAAAAAAGTAACAAAGTTTAAACTTCTAAAACTACTCGATCTAGTGCCAAAATCACTTTGTTATTAAAGTATACGTACATGTTTCTGAAAGAAAAAAGATGTATTTACGAAGGTACGATGTATTGTAATATTGTACTAGCTAATTAACCCGGGTTCAACCCGGGCATATTAATAAAAGTTTTAGAAAAATGTATCTTCGCCATTAAAGTTGTGATAAAATTATTAGGTTTTTCAAAAAAAAAACATTTTTAATACAAAAATTACATCGTAAGTAATAAAAAATAAAAATAAAATAAAATTTAAGAAGGAAACTATTTATGACATCATAAATAAATTAAACAAAAAGGAATTAAGCTTTAAGAAAAAATGTAAAGGTGACACATAAGTTATTTTTGTAAAATGTTTATGTCATAACAACCTTCTTTTATTATATATAGCCAGAGAAGAGATATCTATGTGATTATATGTCAAATAATATATTGTTCTGTATATCTATGTGATTATATGTCAAATAATATATATGTCAAATAATATATTGTTCTGTATATCTATGTGATTATATGCTCTTTCTATGTCTTCTGTAGAAATAATATAACAAACCTTATTATGAAAATGCGTATATATGTTACTTATTTTTGTGAATTATTGACACAAATTAAATATGTTAATGTTACCTTTTATAAAGTTTCATAAAAATTTGTTACCTTATAATCTTATATTATTAATTAAAAGAAATACTCCAATATTTAACCGCAATAGTTTTTATTATTATTTTAGCATACTTACCTTAAGTACGTTCTTGTGTAGTATTTCCTTATTTGATCAATAGAAACATATCTTAAAAAATTGACTTAAAAAACACGCTTTACGAATTTTAATAGTATACATAGTAGAATTTATAGAGAGTTATGTATATCCTGTTATTAGTAGATCTTAGATTACGACAATAACTCTTGCGCCCACACGAAACAAATCTATTACAATAATTACACTAGAGAAGTTTTCGTAAAAAACATATATATTTTATTTATTTGTGATATATCGAGATCCCTATACGTATAAATATTTAGCAAAACCCTACTTCTCTAAAACCCCAAAGCTCACATTCGTTCACAAACCGAATTCGTATCCCTTTGCTACTAAGTAATTTTTATCAAGTCGAAAACAAGCTCTATACCCCCATCATATATCTCCAATGATGAAGATCACCGGAAACAAACGGCAACACGATAACATTGAGAATTTTGTTAGAAACAACGCGAGCATGATGGCAAAACACGCGGAAGAAAACCCTAATGCTGCCAAGAGGTGTCGAAGTATCTACAAGTGTAAGGATTGCAATAAGGAGTATAGTAGCTTTCAAGCATTGGGCGGACACAGAGCCGCCCACAAGAATATTAGAATAGAGACAGGAGCAGGGCTCCTGGAAACCCGTTCCAAAATTAAACTGCATCACTGCAAAATTTGCGGGAAGGGGTTTTCGATTGGACAAGCATTAGGAGGACACATGCGGATGCATTGGCGAAAAAATCCTGAAGATGACAAGGATGAGTTGAACGAAGAAGGAGTACTTGATAGTAAAGCGATTGTGCCATATCATCCCCCGGATTCTTCGCCGTCTTCTACAATTGGGCAGGCATTGGGTGGTCACATGGGGACCCATTCTTGGAATAAAAAATCTAAACACGAAAAAGTTGGGAATTCTGCCAAGATTGAGTCTTTTGGGAATCTTGATTCTGTTTCTTGTTCAAAGATTGCGAATGTGGGTACTAGTTTCAAAAAAGTTTTGAAATTTGATTGAGTCTTTTGGGAATCTTGATTCTGTTTCTTGTTCAAAGATTGCGAATGTGGGTACTAGTTTCAAAAAAGTTTTGAAATTTGATTTGAATTTTACGCCTGAAGAGAATGAGTCGAAAGATCATGTTAAAAAGTTGGAGCAAAATTCTTGATTTCTTTCGTACCCCTGTGATTAAGATTCGTTTTAAAGTTTAGATATAAACGAACTTCGTGCGATTTATGAAATCGGGATTCATTGTTTAAAAAAGCGGTTTTGATGCGCGTCTCGAGACGCGTTTTGAGGCGAGGCGGACACAAAACGCATATGAGGCGGCGCCTCGGGGGGGTCTTTTGGTACGTACGCCTCTGGTAGGCGAGGCGGTATAAAAGCGCACGAGGCGGTTCTAAGGGCTGAGGCGTTTATTGGTGGCGATTATTGGTGGCTGATGGTGGTGGACGATGATGGTTACTGATGTTGGTGGTTGTGGTGGTTCCATGGTGGTTAGGGTTTAATGGAGAAGATGGAAAGATGAGAGAGAAAGAGGGGTATGTGATGGCTGATGAGATCCGTTCCAAATGTATGATGGGAAAAGGAAAACTTTTATTTTAATATATTAATATTAATGATGGTTAGGTATGTCACTTTTGTCTTACTTTTTAAAAAATTTTACGTTTGTTTATCTCAAGCCTATTTATAATCATACATTTATACTTTTATTTGTTTATTTTTCTTTAAAAAATCATATAAGAGTACAATATGTATGAGTTTTGGTATATTTATAAATTTTTATGACTTGGGAGATGATGCAAATTATGTTATTTGATTGATTATGAACTTTATTTGATGTTTAGTATTTTCTTTTTTAATATAAGATATTAGATATATAATTTCTATATTTTTTTTATTATCGCCTCGACCTTACGCCTCGGTTCGCCTCGAGGCTTACGCCTCTTGAGGCGAAGGGAAAACGCCTCGAGGCTCGTTTCCGTACATTTAAACCTTGTCGGGATTTTAGACTAGTTACTGAAAGTAGGAATACTACTCGGATTGAACCCATAACGAATTTCGGGTTTTTCTTAGTAATGAAGTTTGCAGAGTTTTTCTTTGTTTCTGATATCGAATTGAGAACGAAAAAGATGAAAAGAGTCTACTTCTTCGTTGATGGTTATTGTAAGTGTTTCGTACCCATGTGATTGATTCGTTTTAAAGTTACTGAAAGTAGGATTACTACTCGGAATTGAACCCATGACCATTTGGCAGTTTTAGGATATACAGTTGATACCCATATATAACGAATTTCGTGTTTTTCTTAGTTAGTTAGTGATGAAGTTTGCAGAATTTTTCGTTGTTTCTGATATCCATTTGAGAACGAAAAGAAGAGAAGAGTCTACTTCTTTGTTGATGGTTATTGTAGATGTAATGTAACTACATTTTAGTTCTTGATGTTGAATTGAAAATAGAATATGGGTTGACAATTTTTTTTGTCTATTGATGTTTGTTACTTCTCATTTGATTAATCAAGAAATACTTTCAATATCACAAATGAAGTTTTAAGCCTTTAGAATTTTTGCTTTTTCCCAATTCAACTTAGGATCTTTTGTTGGCCCTTTTGTGTAACCAAATTTTTCGCACACTTTGTTGCTTCTCAAACAGAAAATGACAGAGCGTTGACTCGCAGCATTTATAGAGTTGACTCTTAATGAAATGAAATCAGTTTGAGATTGTTATTGTTTAGTCTTTTGTTATGCAAATTGTTATACAGCATAAGACTATTTGAGAACACTTGATACTGTTGATAGGAGATTTCAATATTATTTAAACACACCATGTTTCCCTGCAGAAACATAAAGAAGTTAAAATTGATGTCTATTTTACCCAAATTACCAATTTCCTTGCTGTTGAAATCATTGGGCTTTTCTGTTCCTAAACAGACTGCAGTTTCATGTTTTGGGTCATGGGCTCACTAAAAAAGAATTGGCCAATTTTAGCTCTTGGATCACCCTCTTTCAAAGTCTCACTAATTCAATATGACCAAAAAGACTTTTGTCTTTAGTTGCCACAATTTTTTTTTTGGTTAGCTTAGTCTCTTATTCTAAGCTCAGCACATAAACATCAATATAAAAAGAGTATGCATTGAAAGCAAGTGATACTTTATAAGAATAGATACACGACTTGTAGGAGTAGTATTGTACAGCATGAATCCATCTTATTCTTTTCTTTTTCCATCCCATTGCCTTGACCTGCTCTACTTTGCACCCGGTCCCACTCAGGGGCTGAGAGATATTGTCATAATGTTCAGAAGCCATGAATCTGCGAAAACGTTCCTTTTCTTTGGTGTATATGTGGTTACAGCTGAGGTGAACTCCTATAGACGAAAATTAGTCAACTTAACTAAACCACATATCAGATATGCTAATGTTGACCCATTTATGGTTAAACGGGTCAATTTGGCTATATGTTGCCTCTAACGGTCAAATAACTTCTACAAACTGCCTGAAGGGTCAAACGGGTCAAAAGTTACCCAAAGTGTATTCACAATACTAAAGAAAAGTCAAAAACAAGTTAATAAAGTTCGATGATTTCTTCCCATACGATTTTACTATATGAACTGAGCATTTAGGCATAAGGCATCCATGTTTGTTTACAATAAAAAATGGGATAAAAATATAACAAGTTGGTATAGTGGTATACATGCCAATTAGTAGAGCAAATGCTTTGCAGATACAACACACAAACGACATGTAAGCTTTTGCAAGAAAAAGTAGATCAACCTTTTGTATCCATGTACAAAAAACAGTAGTTAGAACAGGTTTCATGGTTATAAAAGATTGTGAAAACATCAATACAGCAACAGTTTGCAACCCCAAAATGCAGTGCAAATGTGACTTGTATTTCATAATTTAACAAAAGAGCAGAATAAAAGCCGCTAACATGGACATACAATGGAAATTTCAACTACACTCACTGACTCAGAGGTGGCAAAATGGAAGATCCAGCGGGTTGGAAAATGGTTCTAAATAGCCAAATAGGTTCGGGTAAATATGAACAATTCGGGGGAGTGAACCTGTTTCATCCAAAATATTTCTTATACGGAAAGATAGTCTAAAATGACTTCTGAGGTTTCATTAAGCCTTCAAAGTACAGTTTGCCACTTTGGGCGACTTTAGTACCATTTGACCCATTTCCTTTTACCTTCTTTTTGTTTTTATGTTTGAGTCAATCAAGAGATATAACAATACAATCTACCTATTCATGTTCATAGTATTGTTGATCGTATGTTTTCCAAGATTCGTGCAGCCTCTGGTTGAAACTTGAAAAAAAACATAAAGATGAATCATTTCTTGTAACCATCAAATACAATGTAGCTTACACTTGCTAAGAACAAGTTGCCTTGTAGGCTATACGAAATCAGGTCCAACAATTTTTTGTTTCACTCTCGAGTTGCTACGAATTCTCAAGCTAACACTAGTCCGTATATAATTCGAGGATGACATGCCTTGAAGCACATAATAAGTTTTGTGGGATAAGGCAGCAACATTTGAAAACACAGTCAAACATCCAATGATCCAAGCGCCACATTTCGCATACGGGAAGAGCCTAAGTTTGTGTTCCATAACAAAGGATCTGTTCTTCTTTGGGTGTAAAAGTATGTTATAATTGCTAAACCATGATGCTCTATCAAAATAGTTTAAACACAGCCCAGCGTGATGATGGCACCATTTTTGAAGGAATGAATGAACTTTTGACAAACTTCAGTTAATGTCTGCATTGTTACGACGAATACTGATATGCTCTATAAGTCATTGGTAACCATTTATATGAAAATGGGTGAACGTTATCTGTGTAAATGACATTGCTAACTATCAAGTCGTTATAAGGTTACCCATGTATATGTATATATATATACATTTATTTTATCTAAACACTTGTCAAATATATAATAGAATGACACCATTAAGTTCTAAATCTAGTATATCATGGTAAATAAATGAAAAATCGCAACCCTCCTTCAAAAACGCATGTTATTGGATGTGATATTCACGTGGTCAATGGAGACAAAAGCAGTAAAGCTGATATGGTCAAGAACTCAAGATAGAGGGGGTCCTTACCAATTGTCCAAGACTTGATTTTAAATTCCCTGTTTTCATATATACCAAACATTCATTCCATTCTAATATGACTACCAAATACGACAATGGAATGTAGTAACTCTTTCAATTACTATGTTCATTCTGTTCCATCGTTATTCCATTCAATCCAACCAAACATAAATGAAATTTCTAGCTATCAATGACATTACAAATACAAAAAAGGAACCAATTGATCATAGATCAACTGGTTACGTCACCATGTGACCACATTAGCCCACAGAAAAGGCTGCAAGTCACAAGTTCAAATCTTGTAAAAGGCAAGTGGAGAAACTATATCTTGTAATCAATGTGTGGGAATGGTGAGTCACCGGGCATGAGTTTTATGCAGTGTGCGTTTTAGGTACCAAGACGGTATATGAGACCAGATTCTTAGTTATTTATCTCTTTTTTTAAAATAAAAGAATGAAAAGTTTGTGTAAGAATTAGGGCCGAGTTTGGATCGGTTTGTGTCAATATTGGCTTAAAGTCGAAGAAGCCTAAACCGATGCTTCGATATATTCACAATAATTTTAAGAAGCACAAATGTAGTATATTAATGGGTAACGATAAATCCAATTTTTCTTTGTCATATATAACAAATAAAAACATATTAATACGATATAACTTTCTAAAATAATGATTGGTTTTTTAACAGTTAGTTGAGAATCGACTTTCTGAAAATACCATACGATACAATGGATCAGCGCAACAACACTCTTGCTCGTTAGAGGTTTAGGAGATGTTACTGGTATTCAGGAAAAAAAATCACATACTTGTCATTCCAGAGAGTCGAATTCAAAACTTGTCGGAAAAATCAGAGAGTAGAACCTATATATAGCAATTTGTACCTCTTTTGTGAGAATGAAGACAAAGTAAAACCTTGTCATTTGAACACCACCAATTAATTTGATGTAGACATGAGACAATGATGAAATACATTGGTTGGTCATAGGTCAAATGGTTTAAATCTGAGTCACACTAGGTTTTATTGCATGGAGCTTTTGCACTGCGGGTGTCTTTAAAACTGGAGAAGACGGGTGTGGGCTACCCAGCACTGTTTGCGATTTGTAAGTGTATAGGGTCGCCTTTCACCATTTAATTACTCCGAGTAGCTAGACTTTATTCCTTGGTTGTTTGAAATAAAAAAAGAACTTTGTCATTTACTTATGTATGATATAGTGGTGCCTTTTCATGATTTCAAATAAAAATTTAATATCAGTAGTATTGCAGGATATATTTTTATACTTTTACATTAAAAAGTACACTTTTGATTCGAACTTTGGATATCTCGTGAAAAAAATGATTTGAACATCTTGATGCAAAACTAGTATACAATGTTATGCATACATAGCAGTTTAGGGATTTTTCTACATAAATACTTTACTTATTAAAGGTATTTAAGTGGAGTTTGCACTTATTACTAAATCTTGTAGTGTTAAAAAAACGTATACAACCAAATGATGGGTTCTAGATTTCTACAAAATCTAAGGTGATGTCTGTTTAACCCTTAATAGAGTTAATAAAAGAAATGTTAAATCCTGTGTTAACGGAAAGTATGTAACCAAATAATTTTGTTCTGTATGTTTCTAAAGATAGGTGTAGGTAGGGAACATTGCCGCCTTCAATGTGTGTTGGGCGTGATTGATATTTCATGGTTTCGGAACCAGCATTGGGTTGGAGAAGTTTTTGTGACAATTGAACATTTAATGGTTAGAATAGAAATTTTTTTGACTGTTGAACACTAAAACCATGTGTGAGATTTTATCTTAAAGTTTAAATAAATGACCTATGGAACATATTATGTTCAAGTAAGGTCGTAAAGTTAAATAAATGTAGTGTGTTAAGATGTAATGTGAGTCGTTGATGCTAACGAAATCGAAAAATATGGATTGTAAAAATTAGAATTAAAGTATCCACTACAACAAATTTGTTGTTTGTACCCACTTTTTCTACGCACTCTTTAAAATTAGTAAAATTTTGTTAATTTTTTCGCACTCTGTTACAAGATTAAAGGTGGAATTTGAAGAAAAAAAAAAAAAAAAAATAAATAAAAATTTAAAAAAAAAATAAAAAAAAAAATTTTTTAAAAAAAAAAAAAAAAAAAAAAATAAAAAAAAAAAAAAAAAAAAAAAAAAAAAAAAAAAAAAAAAAAACAAGATTAAAGGTGGAATTTGAAGAAAAAAAAAAAGTTGGGTGTCATTATCTTTTAGAATTTGGAGAAGACAACATACATATGTAAATATGGTGAAAATTTTAATTTGACAAATGTGTTATGATTTATGTTCATGTTCTTTAATTGATATATTTGTGCAAGTTTTGAAGATTTTTTGAAGTATGGAGCTGAGATTTCATCTGATGTGATGCACTCCTTACATAATGATCAGGTCAAAGTTGGCCTTGCCGGTGATGCATACAAGGTCTTCGATCATCATAATGTATCAGTAAATGCCTTTCAAGATTCGTGATTTTGTTAACTATTTACTTTTAATGACAGTAATGATAATTTACTTTTAATGATAGAATGTTAAGAGTCTAAATGATGTCTATTGTCAGTCTAAATGAATTTTTCTTATTATCATTGTGAAAATTCAAAAGTGACCTTTTAATGACAGTAATGATAATTTACTTTTAATGACAGTAATGATAATTTACTTTTAATGACAGTAATGATAATTTACTTTTAATGACAGTAATGATAATTTACTTTTAATGACAGTAATGATAATTTACTTTTAATGACAGTAATGATAATTTACTTTTAATGACAGTAATGATAATTTACTTTTAATGACAGTAATGATAATTTACTTTTAATGACAGTAATGATAATTTACTTTTAATGACAGTAATGATAATTTACTTTTAATGACAGTAATGATAATTTACTTTTAATGACAGTAATGATAATTTACTTTTAATGACAGTAATGATAATTTACTTTTAATGACAGTAATGATAATTTACTTTTAATGACAGTAATGATAATTTACTTTTAATGACAGTAATGATAATTTACTTTTAATGACAGTAATGATAATTTACTTTTAATGACAGTAATGATAATTTACTTTTAATGACAGTAATGATAATTTACTTTTAATGACAGTAATGATAATTTACTTTTAATGACAGTAATGATAATTTACTTTTAATGACAGTAATGATAATTTACTTTTAATGACAGTAATGATAATTTACTTTTAATGACAGTAATGATAATTTACTTTTAATGACAGTAATGATAATTTACTTTTAATGACAGTAATGATAATTTACTTTTAATGACAGTAATGATAATTTACTTTTAATGACAGTAATGATAATTTACTTTTAATGACAGTAATGATAATTTACTTTTAATGACAGTAATGATAATTTACTTTTAATGACAGTAATGATAATTTACTTTTAATGACAGTAATGATAATTTACTTTTAATGACAGTAATGATAATTTACTTTTAATGACAGTAATGATAATTTACTTTTAATGACAGTAATGATAATTTACTTTTAATGATAGAATGTAATTACTTTTAATGACAGTAATGTAAATATGGTGAAAATTTTAATTTGACAAATGTGTTATGATTTATGTTCATGTTCTTTAATTGATATATTTGTGCAAGTTTTGAAGATTTTTTGAAGTATGGAGCTGAGATTTCATCTGATGTGATGCACTCCTTACATAATGATCAGGTCAAAGTTGGCCTTGCCGGTGATGCATACAAGGTCTTCGATCATCATAATGTATCAGTAAATGCCTTTCAAGATTCGTGATTTTGTTAACTATTTACTTTTAATGACAGTAATGATAATTTACTTTTAATGATAGAATGTTAAGAGTCTAAATGAATTTTTCTTATTATCATTGTGAAAATTCAAAAGTGATACCTTTTACCAACTAAAGTTGCTATTTTGATCGACTATTTGTTTTTAAGAATGAAGTATGATAAATAGTTTTTGTAATGTAATTCATTTGTTGACTAAAAAAGGCGACTGTATGATGATGTATCCTATCAATAATCAATTATCACTTAATTCAATATAGATGTCAGAATTAGATCAAACATTTAAAGAATAGACATATTAAAGTTATCTTGGTAACTTGCTTATAAGAGTAATTTGGCTCTTTTAATTGACAAACTCTTTAAACTCTTTGTAGTTTGTAGACTACTGGGATATTTGTTGTATTCAAAAGTTTAATTGAGTTTTATCGTAGGGCATCTTCACTTGATGTAGTTGGTTAGAGTTTTGCTTTTTGTTTATATGTTTACCATGTTTATTAGAACTACCACATATGATAATATTATACTTCTACTCCACCATTCTTTGGTGAGATGTTTTTCATTTGTGCATATAAACTACACTTTGCACATGTTGATATTGTAGTAGGATTATTAGAGAGCATGCCAAGGCATGTTTTAACTAGAGACATGTGATATCTTCTAAGATGTAGTCTTAATACTTCAGGTTTGTTCCTATTTGGTTAAGCATCTCGTGTTTCTTATCAACTTTTTTCTTGTCAAATGTTGAAATTGATCAATGTAAAATAGACATGTAGTTCCATTTTGTAGGTATATAGTCAAGTTTGGTTTGGTAATACTTAATTGGGTTGGCAGTTATTTGATTGTGGTGATTAGGATAAAGTCAGAAAGAGCGGTGGGAAGATATGGATGCCATGGAGGAGCTCGTCAAGGGAAATTGGTTGGAAGGGGTTTAAAGGAAGTTATAGAGGATTGCATCAGAAAGCCCTGGATGTGGTAGGAATACTAAAAAACCAGACCGAAAGCGGGATCATATATAGCAGTTAGAAACATTGGCTTCTAATGCCTTGGAAACAGGTATATCGAAAACAAGCAAGTCTTTGATTTATGCGTATTATCCATAATTTGTAAGGAGGGTGGGGCTGGGTAATTCGCCATAAAATGTTCATGGAAAGCATTTTATTTCTTTGTGTGTGTCAAAAAACAGAGTGAGTTGGGACATGTTAACTAGCAACGATGTGGTTGCATGCATTAAGTCGACTAGAAAAACTTTCTATGCGTTTGGTTGATATTAAGTTGTGTTAACAGTTATAAAGATATTGGAGGTAGACCACAATATGTTGATTCGGCTAGAAGCTTAGACGTGCAGATTAGTAGTGACGGTGATTTCTAGAGGAACCCTTTAGTTAAAGGGTAATACAAGTATCATGTTAAAGTGAGTACAACACCCTATTTAATGTTTTATGCATCCAAATATATATCCCTATAATGACATACTAATATATATCCATAATTTTAATTGCAGAGAGTTATAACAAGAGTCAATAAAATCAACAAAATCCCTTATAGAGATGATACAACAATCATGGCATGAGAACTCATTGACAACGTTAAAAGAAAGAGTGTATGTTTTCTCTTTTCCCCCTCTCACCTTCTGTATGTAGATTTCTGTTTCAATGAGTTTGTGAATCTGTGGTGAGATGGATGAATTCATAGTAAGAGGAAGAGTTAAGTGACACTTATTGACTTATGTTCTTCTACTTCTACTGTAGCACATGGTTTTTATCTAAGAGTTTAAGTGACACTTGAACAATGGACCGAAGTTGTTTCACAGCTCAAAAGGAACTGAGAAAAAGGGGAGTCGTTTTTACATCAAAAAAGTCAGCTGCCAACCCATATGGAAGAACCAAGGTCTGATATTCTGGTCATGTATTTATAACTATGTGTTTTCGTCGTTAGTTACTCCCGAGGGGGATTGCACGAAGGTAGCCGAGAAAACCTCTTACTTTGAATTTGTGTTTGATGCTAATTATGTAGGTATTAGGTCCCAATAATTGGTTTCTATCCATGATACTAACTTATACAAGCTCTTGCAGATTCTTGAAACACTACTTGATATTGTTGGTTGTTATCATGATGGCCTCTGGATTGTTTCGGTTCTTTGGAGCATTGGTTAGAAATATGATTATTATGTATGGTTCATTTGCAATTCTCTATCACTTGGATTGGCTCCTTTTTCTTTTTCTTTTCTTTTTTTTTTTTTATTTTTTTATTTTTATGTGTTGGCTTCATTGTCATTGTTAACTTTGGCTCTCTTTATCAAAGATTTAGACTTTGTTTATTTTTCTTATTTTTTTTGGCTGCAATTTTGAAACTTGATTTGGCTAATGTGGTGAAATTAAAAGGGTAATCGCATATATGTAACAAATTTCACTTAAAAGAATTCATATTCTATATATATGATCAATGATTTATTATAGCGAATGTGTAAATAAGTATATAAACTATGTCTGCTCAACAAGAAATTGTTTATAGTCATCCATCATTTCATTATATTTTCCAAAATATTTGTTAAATTATCAGTTACGTATTTTAAAAAATGTCTATCGATAAAAAATGTTTATAATAATCTGTGTTTTCACACGGGTTTAAATCTGATTGGTTTTTCTAGATACATTTGATTATGTTTTTGTATGAAAAAGAAAAAGAAAAAAAAAGAAAGAAAAAGAATTAAGATATAGATACATTTGATTATGTTTTTCTAGATATAGATACATTTGAATATGTTTTTCTAGATATAGATACATTTAATTATGTTTTTCTAGATATAGATACATTTAATTATGTTTTTCTAGATATAGATACATTTAATTATGTTTTTCTAGATATAGATACATTTAATTATGTTTTTCTAGATATAGATACATTTAATTATGTTTTTCTAGATATAGATACATTTAATTATGTTTTTCTAGATATAGATACATTTAATTATGTTTTTCTAGATATAGATACATTTAATTATGTTTTTCTAGATATAGATACATTTAATTATGTTTTTCTAGATATAGATACATTTAATTATGTTTTTCTAGATATAGATACATTTAATTATGTTTTTCTAGATATAGATACATTTAATTATGTTTTTCTAGATATAGATACATTTAATTATGTTTTTCTAGATATAGATACATTTAATTATGTTTTTCTAGATATAGATACATTTAATTATGTTTTTCTAGATATAGATACATTTAATTATGTTTTTCTAGATATAGAACCATTTTTTTTTAAGATATGAGAACTCTCAAATTATGTATTGGATCACATGTTTTTTTTGTTCATTCACATGTGAAATGATATAAAAAAGTATGTTGTAGAAAAAACTTTTTTAAAAAACCTTCAAAATAGCCTTTTGTGAACTTGTGAATGAATATGTTCACGTTTTCGTTCACATGTGATCAAATGGGTATATATAAGGTTTTGAAAAAAACTTTCTTCTACAACATATATTTTTATAACGTTTCACATGTGAATGAACAAAAAATATATGTGATCCAATACATAATTTAAGAGTTCTCAAGGTTCTTACAAAAAATAGGTTCTCAAAATAAGGGTCCCCTATATTTCACATTATTTATAACTAGATGTATGTCCGCATGATGAGGCGATGGTGATAATGGCCGCAATGGTGATGGCGACGGATCGAGGGGTCTAGTTTGTAATATATTTCATTAAAAATATTATAGATATATTATTAGAGGAAGAAATTTAAATTAACGGATAATGGTAAAATAAAAAGTAACTTTTGAAAGAAAAAGTAAAAAGTTTGTTGTATAAATAAATAAAGACCCATAAATAAAAGTAAAGATATATAGGCTGTAGCAATCGCCCAATCAACTTTTTAAAACCGCAAAACATTTGCTAGTCGAACCAATCACCCGGGCGTATGCATAGTTGCATACACATATATATATACACATGCTATATATATCATCTCATCATATCACGTGACTCAAAAGTCAAAAGAAATAAGTCAAAATTCAAATAACCGCCAATCATCAATCAATCAATCAGCCATGACCATAACAACCACCACCACCGCAAACTACCTAATAACATTCCTCACCGTCGTGTTACTTACTTCAATAACCACCGGCGAATCAACTCCGGTAGTATTTCCGCCGTCGAACGGAGGTTGCGCAGACTCAGTGATCGCATTCTCTCCGTGTCTTCCGTACATATCAGAACCGCCAAACAACCTCTTCGAAGATCCTACACCTCAATGCTGTGATGTTTTCACCGAAGCTTTTGAATCCGGCGAGGCGGAGTGTTTGTGTTATCTCGTTCGACAGACGTCGATTCTCGGTTTTCCTCTTAATGCTTCTAAAATCCTTTCCTTATCAGATCTCTGTTCTACAGCCACTAATTCCACCACTACTTCATCTATTCAATCTGTCTGTTCAGGTTTTTATGCTTTTTCTGCTTTCCTTTTTCGTTTTTAATGAGTTTTTGCTGATTTTTCGCTTTAATTTAATTGTTATAAGTTTCGATTCTGGAAGTTTGTGGAAGTATATTGCGAATTGCGTAGAATCAGATATTGCGAATTGCGTAGAATTAGGTTAATCGTTAGGTTTCGATATCAGAATTAGCTAATTGACGTACCATAGGTTCTCAGAAATTTGGGCGGGAAGTTTTAATTTCAAGTTAATTATATTCAGAAATTATAATTAATTAAGACTTAAGAGTATTGAGGTGTTGTACCTTAGAGAAACTGAGATTATGAATTTCGGATAAATTTTAGATCGAGTTTACTCACATTTTGGTGGAGAATTTAAGTAGAAATTTTTTATGTTAAATCAATTTTACTGATCAGGTAGTTCTATAGAATTTATGTATTTATATTATGAATTTATGATGCATTTTGTATCAATTTTACTCATTTACAGATTAGGTTAGGTGAATTACTCATTTATATATTAATATTGTTTTGATTTTGGTGTTTTTACTAATAAATTTACTATGAAATATCGTTACGAGGCTAAAGTCAGTTGTCTAGTGAATGTATCAGATTCGGATATGCCTCTTGGAAAACAGCACAAATTGGAATAAGATATAATCAGAGTATGTATAATGTATATGTATGTGCTTAGCCAGTGGACTACATTACTACAATATACTGTTCGAATTTTGATTCGTTTTCTATTAGGCCAGTTCTTTTTTTCGATCATGCCTGTGAAGTGAAATTCTCTTATTAGTAGTTTTTATCTTGTGTGGCCAAATCCGTCTCTCGTTGTTTTTGTTGCTAAAAGTCTAAAACTATCAAGTATATGAAAGTCGCGTTATTGTTATTATCATTGTGTTCAAATGGTTTTACTTATATTGCTTATTATGTATGCATTTGATTCAGAGTCCCCAACTCTGCCTCCTCTCGTCAGCCCCACTATGAGGCCGCCTCCCCCACCATCACGTTCAGGTTATTTACTATCCTAGTTTCTTTCCCAACTGAGCTACTCATTCTTTGTTGAATATTTTTTGTTTAAAATTTAACAATTTTAACTGAAAGTCCTTAAACACTTAACTAGTCTCGTTTTAGCATTTGTAGCGAGTCTATTAGCTAATATAAGCATTCATGCACCTATGCGATAAACTGTGCATTTTAAGTAAAGATTATAGCATGTGGTAAAGTTAATCCGATATTGTGACCCTTGTATAGGATGTTTTGGAGGAATTAAATGCCATTATATGTATCTGACTTCATTCCTGTATCATATGTGATTTAGCTTTGATCTTTTGTCTCATGGAATCAATGATATAAACCTTGCGTATCATGCATTTGCCAATGAATTCCATTCATTTGATTTTGTTAACATAAAGTGCATGGCAACTATTGCAGTTTCTGATGTTCATCAACCTCCTCCGCCCCCATATCGTCCCCAATCTCCTCCTCCTCCCCCTCCCCCTCCATCGCCAATCACCAATCCAAGACCTGCCAACAATGCATCTGGACTGAAACCATCTACATCAGAGAAGAGCAGCAATCCCACCAATCTGGTGCTGAAAACAGTTATCACTCTCACTGCCGTATACCTGCTGTTTTTTGTTCGTGTTCCTGTATTCATCTTTGACTTTGATCAGTATATAGCAGGTATGGAACTCTAGATCAAACTTCATATGGTGTTGTTTTCTCTGAATCAATTCTGTTTATATTTAGGAACTAGACCATAGCATGGATAGACAATCTGATTTACATGTAAAGATGAGTGTATGAGATCTCTATGGGTTCAATAATAAATGTACAGCCCAGACATCAATTGAGCAGCCTATCTAAGCATATCAGCTAACGAAGTCAACATCATGTCAACGATTAACATTTTGGTCTCATTTGACCCATTGGTTCAAGCAGACAGGTTTTGATGTGAAACTCAAGAGAGTTTGAAAATTATGTTCATAATATGAATACAAGAAGCCTATTTATACAAGTAGGTTAAAACTACCAAAAGAAATTAACTACATTAACAATCAACCAATAACAATTACTCCTATACATATCTCTACAAATCCATTAGCAAATTGATTGTGTCTTGACTAAGAATCCAATTTACTTAAGCAAATGGATCATTTACATAAATCGATCTTTTTATTAAATTTCTTACATATAGGTATATACAAACTTGAATCCATACCTTTTAGACTTTTAGTAGTAGCAATGACCGGTTGTGTGGCTTAGATACGAGCCTTTTTCTGGTTCAACCAGGTAAATTTTTGTACCATCTTTTATATTTAACACGTTCTATTTCCTTCAAATCGAAACTCTTATAATTCAACAATTATGATCAAGTTTTAGAGGGAAACGACAATTAAACTAGTATTATCATCATCTGAAACATCGGTATTGGTCTTCACTAAATAGAAATTGGGTTTAAGAGAGAAACCAAGGAGCTTTCTTTTGGGATATAAGAAACAGAGGCATCCAACTTCATTGGAATCAAATGTTCATGGTTTAGAGATCAAGGTACCATATAAATATAATTTCCTTTTCTAGCATTTGGAGATGAAATCTCTTTCTTTCTAAGAGCATCTCCAATGGGACAAACAAATTCTGAAATGGCTTTTTCTAGAAATACTTCTCCATTGAAAAATGCTTTCCATTGAATAGAAAAATAATACTAGACTAGATGGGAATTAGTAAAACTAAAGGCTTGCTATATAATGCTAGTTTTTTTCCTTGTATCCAAAAGGTTAGAGTTTAGCAATTAAGTCATTCATTTTAAGTTTTTATTTTCAATATAGTAAGTCATTAATACTTTTTTTTATATATAAAAACAGTAAATATTTGATTAAGTCCCCATGGTACCCATGTTACAACAGTATACCCCAGTAGTTAAGCCGCGTCCATTTGAACCAAAGCCTCGTTTTCCTCGTGCACCCGAACAAGGAAAATCTCATCCATTTACATACAAATCTTAGATTTACAAAAGAATTTACAAACAAAAATTTAGAAAGACATGTGTAATGTGAAATAGTTTAATCAACAAAAGTCTAATGAAACTATGCACATCAATACATTTTATGAAATTTACATAATGCGGAATTATTAAAGGAATTCAAGAGAGAATTCGGAAATTATTATTTTTGATTAATTAGAAAATAAGAAATGAAATACATATTATATACAAATATTCTTAACCGCCTCCTAACTATCTTCTATCTAAAATTTACAACTTATATCCCTAAAGTTTCAACTTGTAACAAAACTGTACAAAACTAATATATTTCATATACCCCCCTCAAGTTGGAACTTCCTTCAAACCTATCTTTTTACTCAAAATAGAATGTTGTGCATAACCCAAGGCTTTAGTCATGACATCTGCCAACTGCAAATTAGTGGGTATATAAGCTGTTTGTAGAAAACCTTCTTGAACCTTGTCTCTAGTGAAATGACAATCTATGTCCAGATGCTTTGTGCGATCATGGTAACATGGATTTGCTGCAATCTGTTGAGCTGCTTTGTTATCACAAAACAGAGTCAATGGAATCTGCACATTGATATGCAGATCCTTAAGAAGATAAGACAACCATATCAGTTCACAAGTGGTTGTTGCCATGCTTCTATATTCTGCTTCAGTGGAAGATCTTGAGACTGTAGCTTGCTTCTTTGTCTTCCAAGACACTAATGAATGTCCCAAGAATATACAATATCCAGTGAGAGATTTCCTTGTCATTATACAGATGCCCAATCTGCATCACTAAAACCTGTCACCTTCAAATTAGACTGAATAGGATAAAACAATCCCTTTGAAATAGATTCCTTTAGATATCTCAACAAATGGATGGCTGCCTGCATATGTGGTTTCTTTGGACTGGACACAAACTGGCTAAGATGTTGAACAGCATATGAGATATCAGGTCTAGTCATAGACAAATATAAGAGTCTGCCTATTAATCTCCTGTATGACTCTGGGTCAGAAAGACTCTCTCCTTTGTCAATTGACAATTTAAGATGAGTAGGCAAAGGAAAAGATACAGGCTTGGAAGCTGTCAATCCTGCATCTTTCAATAAATCCAAAGTGTATTTTCTCTGGTTTAGATAAGTCCCTTCATTGGTTCTGCATAATTCAATACCCAAGAAATATCTTGCCAACCCCAGATCTTTAATAGTGAATTTTCTATCCAACTCTGTTTTTGTATTGAAAATTTCTCTTTCACAATTTCCTATGACTAGTATATCATCAACATACACCAAAGCCACTGTGAATTCTTCTCCCTTGACCTTGACAAATAATGAATAGTCATGTTTAGACCGAATAAAACCCAAAGAAACTAGAAATTTTGATAATTCTTGGTTCCATTGTCTGGATGCCTGCTTCAAACCATATAGGGATTTGTTCAATTTACACACCTGATCAGGGAGAGCCCTGTTATAACCTTCTGGTGGCAACATGTATATCTCCTCTTCAACAAAACCATGCAAGAAAGCATTATTAATGTCCAATTGATGCAGAGGCCATTCCTTTGCTGTTGCAATGGCAATTAGAACTCTGACAGTAGCAGCCTTTGCAACAGGTGAAAAAGTATGTTTATAATCCACCCCTTCTTTCTGATCAAAACCTCTAATCACCAACCTGGCCTTATGCCTTTCTATTGTACCATCAGATTTATATTTTGTCTTGTACACCCATTTAGAAGTAATGGCTTTATGACCTGGAGGTAAATTAGTCATGGTCCATGTATCATTTTGTTCTACGGCTGCAAGTTCCTTATCCATAGCATCTATCCATTCAGACATCTGAGAGGCTTGAGAATAATTTGATGGATCTTGTTGAGACAACACATGTGCTAAAGAAGCCACATAATCAGGTGGATATGACTCAAAATCAGAATTTTTGAAAATAGGGTAAGTAGGTTGTTTGACAATGCAAGAAGCTTTAGCTCCTTTTGCTGTAGGTACCACAAAATCTTTCAGCCAATTGGGAGCACTAGTATTTCTGGCAGACCTCCTTAATGATTGAGTATTATCAGCAGGCATATTATTATTATTGCAAAGGGTCACATTATCAACAGGATCATCATGACTTGATTCCAAAGAGGCCTCATTATTGCCAGAGATAAAAGTGGATGATATTTCTTCATCAGGCAATGATATATCAACCATTGGAGTTTTATGAAACTTCTCATGATGAGCAGTTTGAGGTTCCTTAAAAGGAAACACTGTTTCATTGAATATAACATCCCTACTTGCAAACACCTCTTTGGAAGTCAAATTATACAAAAGATATCCCTTTTGTCCAGGTGGATAACCTAGCAATATGCATCTATCTCCTCTTGGTTCAAACTTATCTTTGTGGGGTTTATTATTTACAGCATAGCACAAACAACCAATAACTCTCAAATGAGCATATGAGGGAGGTTCTCTATGAAGTATCTCAAAAGGACTCTTCCAATCCAAAACTCTCATAAGCATTTTGTTGATCAAATAAGTTGCTGCTAAAATGCAGTGCCCCCAAAACTTCTTAGGCAATCCTGCATTAATTTTCATTGCTCTAATAGTGTTTAACAGATGCCTATATTTCCTTTTCACCCTACCATTTTGTTGGGGTGTATACACCATGGATCTTTGATGTACAATCCCTTTTGACTTAAACAGAGATAACACCTCACTATTAATTATTTGAACGAAATGCATTTTTGGTCCTTGTGGTATTACACCATTTGCAAGTTTCATACAAATGTGTGCAAGATGGTATTGGTGGTCCATGTGGTATCACACCAGTTGCATCCTTAGTTTAAAACTAACGGTAACTAATTGGCCGTTAGTTTTTCTCTGTTAGTGTAGCCATGTGCCCCACATGTGAGGGGCAAAATCGTCCTTTCCCATATAGATAAACATAAACAAGTTTCACCCCTCTACTTTTTCTTCTTCCTTCTTCTTCCTTTTCTATTACCTGCTTCTTTTTTGTATATCCATATGTCCCTAATTATCTATCTCTATTACCTGCTACTTTTTCTCTAATTATCTATTTTTATCTATCCATGTACTCATATATACATACATCTATATCTATATCTTACTTTCATAACTTAAACAAAAATTTCTCATACGTCATAATCATCATCGTTAACATCAATAACAACACAACAACAATAAAATCCACTTATTCTATTCCTAGATCAATCAATCCAAACACTAAATTACTAACAAATATTATAAAAATTCCCTAAATAAAAACTAACTTCATTACAGAAAAGAAAACAAAGATAATAATATAACACAAAAATTTAACCATGATTCACAAAAACCAAATACCACCGAGCTATATATATATATATATATATATATATATCTTCACCACCATCGTGATATCCCACCACTGCTGCAAAACACCTCAACGGCACCACCACTATCGCAGCAGTAACCCTAAACAACCATCACGTTTTCTCGCTCTAGAAACCCAAAACCACCACACCTCTCCCTCTTTCTCTCGTCTGCAACCGCAAGCCACCATCTACGGCCACCACCCTACAGCGGAGCACCACCAGGGACGTCACCCACTACCACCCACATCCATCAAAGTCGATCAGGACACATCGGAAATTACATAAGTTTCAAAAGGAATAAAGATTCTTTTTGTCCATTGGAATTGGGCCATAAATTGGTTTTGATTGTGAAAATATTTGGGGGGAAAAAGAAAGGAGAGAGATAGATCTGGAAAAAAGAGAGATATATCTGGTGGCAAAATATGTTAGGAAGTTAATTTGGGTCTTGGATTTTATTGTTATCGTTTAAGTAAATTTTTATATATAATTGTTATTGTTATTTGATGGTTGGAATCTTGAGGAGGATGGGTTTGATCGTTAAAAGAAGATGGAGAAGAATAAAGGGTGTTTTACAGGTAAAAAGACAAAAATACCTCATGTGAAATGCACATGGGGATATTAACGTAGAAAAACTAACGGCCAGTTAGTTTTGGATCAAGGATGCAACTAGTGTGATACCAGAGGGACCACCAATACCATCTTGCACACATTTGTATGAAACTTGCAAATGGTGTAATACCATAGGGACCAAAAATGCATTTTGTTCTAATTATTTCAGTGCCATTATCTGACCTAATATATTTGGGAGTTTTATTGAAATGATTGTGAATAAAAGCAATGAAACTGGTCAGAACAGAACAGACTTGATCTTTTGTGTGTAACAAATATGTCCAAGTGCTTCTACTATGATCATCAACAATAGTATAAAAATACTGAGCACCATTTAGTGCAGGAGTATTATATGGACCCCAAAGGTCAACATGAAGTAACTCAAAGGGTACAGAACTCCTAGAATTACTTCTTAGAAAGGGTTGCCTATGATGCTTAGATAATAAACATGTATCACATAAAAGATGAGAAACATCAACATGTTTATAAGCATCCACATGAATTATTTTTGACATAGAAGTATGACCAAGTGATGTGTAAAATCGAGTTTAAAATTTATAAACAAGAAATACCCTAAAACTGACTACTACACACTCTCGGGCAGTGGACCCGTTCGTATATAGTATAGCTAAAAGGTAAGTCCAGGATCGAACACAGGGACTAAAACTAAGTAATTGTCGACATTAAGTAATTCAAGTAAAAGGGGGGTTTTGTGACCGAATTGTCACGTTGCAAAAGTTAGTGAATAATTAGTAATCCCTCAGGATTAATCGAAAAGTGAATTTGTTTTAAACAATAATTTAAAAGGTCATCCATCTTGATTTCGCTCAACACATGTTCAGATTGCACATAAATGAAGTTCAAACCCAAATTAGTTGATTAAATAACCGAGACTCAAACAGAGCACCAACCCCGTACCCGTCAAGTTGAAGACATCGTTTGACTCTCTTGCTTAAACTAGTTTCGTTACAAAGACCGGTACCCCAAGACATCTTTTATAACTTCCCTAATCAAACAATTGGTTTGGTTATTGAAATAACAATTATACCTATCTATTGTACCCAACCGTTAACACATTTCTTCCTATTATCATGAACGATTATCTACCGTACCCGTCATAGACCCAATCATTTGTACCCAAACAATCAAAATGAAATATACGTAATCAATAACTACCATTAATGACACATATAAATCACCAATCAATTCAAGATAAATAATAAGGAAGAAATACGCTAAGATCTCAATATAACGTTAAATGAAATCAACATTGAATTAATAAAATTGTGCAATCTTTACATAATGTCTCACTCCATCAAAATGGATGATAAAGTGATTAGCCACTCATATTAAAAGAAGAATAACAATTGAAATAAGAAGAATTCATCGTTACCTAATGATAATAATCGAAAGCTACGAATGAAAATGATCAAATCGTGTTTGAAAACCTAGAAATATGATTAAGATATGAAAATATCTCCAATTAGGGTTCTTCACACGGCTGCTAAAAGAGAAGAGTATTTTTGGCTTATTTTTCAAGCTATTTATATGATCCCAAAATTCTGCCAGATTCGCGACCAGTTTCGGCGCAACTATAGTTGACTTCGGCCTTTGACTTTGACTTTCGTTGACCTAGTCTGGCTTGAACTTGAACCCATTACGGCGCAACTCAAGGCATTGCGGCGCAACTTATCTCTCTGCTTTTGGGTTGCGGCGCAACGAAGAGTTGCGGCGCAACTTGCCTTGACCTTTTGACTTATGTTGACTCGTGGCTGGCCAAGAAGGAAGGGTGTTGCGACGCAACTGGAAGACGTTGCGGCATAACTTATGTCTCTGGAATTGGGTTGCGGCGCAACAAGGAATTGCAATCTTCATCCAAATGCTTCCGAAATCTTCCGTTCGCACTTAATTCATCTCAACAACGTCGTTTTCTCCAGATTTGCACTGAAACACCTGTCAGTAACCTGAAACACTAACAAATACCATAAACGCACCAAATGTATACAAAAATGACTCATAAACCATGCGAAATCAACTAAATACGTTGTGGGGAATGGGTATAAAATACGACATATCAAATCCCCCCACACTTAAGCTTTGCTTGTCCTCAAGCAATTCCAAACTTCAAAACTCAATTTACCCTTTCACAAATGGAATAACATTACCGTAATCAAAAAGAAGCTAAACCATCATTGAAAATGAAACGAGATGGTTAGGCAGTTTTAATCTTAAATGAAAACTGGAATGTTTGACAATACTTGACTGATATACAAGCCTTAATAACACGACTAAGCACAAAAGAATCGAATCAGTGATATCTCGCCTATCCTACTCCAACTAACTTACACTTGGGGTTGAATATTTGAATTATCACTCAATGCCTAGTCGTGATGCATGATCTTTTAACCATAGGCTTGTACTAGGTTCGTTCCTTCACCATCATGATGCAAGCACCACAACGTCTATCATAAGAGGACTTTAAGGGTTTGAATGAACTTTAAGGCTAAACAAGGTATTTAAAAGGGTAAGGAAATTTGGGTAAACAAGGGTGTTAAAAAGAAATAACACACATATAACAAAGTGTTACAAAATAGTCTAATCCATTAAATCCCATGTCACTAGTTGCCAACGGTCCAAAACCCGAGAAGTTGTCCAGACAATACCCCCAATAGACGATTAAAAACCGACACCATTGTGGTGTATGACACTAAACAACTCAATCAACCAATTCTAACCATGTCGGCTTAAACAAACGTGCCAACTCACAAATAACAACTTAAGATTATAGCATTAAAATCCTTTCGTTGGTGTAATTGATGTACCAACTTACAAAAATGATTTGACCAAAAGTGAGAAATATCAATTGACAGCCCAAGCTCTTTTTTCTTTCTTTTTTTTTTCTTTTTCAATTCTTTTATTCTCTTTTTTTGTGAGATACTTTTACTCTGACTAATTGGTATTCTCTTACATAACATTAGAAACAATGACAAATCATATACTCATATGCTGAAACGAACGATTCAGACTTTATCCAAACAAACATGACGAAATCAATCTATTCTCAGTAACCGAGAATATCCCAACCCGACATAAAGGACAACTCCAAACCATCCACTAGCATAGGCAACCAATAACCCACCAGGACTTCGACTATCGGAATGGCTAGGAAAAGGTGTATATATAAAGGGTGGATTTAATAACAAAGAACAGGCAAGTGACAACAAGTTTTCTATTGTTTCTTGCACTAAAAGTGAGTGCAAACCAAGGGTTTAACAGGAGATTCACTAACCAGCGTAGTTAGCTACTAAGCATATTAACAACACATGCACATAACAAATATTTACGAAACAAGGGTGAATCAAACAAAGAACGAATGGTTTTATCCTAAGTTTGCCTCTTCTGATAAATACACGGAACGATCAACCAGGACAAGTTCTAGAATCAATGCAATCACCGGCACACTCATAGCAAATGAAATAATCCGGAAATGGAAAAACCAACCTCAAACTTGCACATCATAGTTCAGAGCTCTAAAAGAGACCCTTACTCCTGGATAAATCCAAAAGCCTACGAGAGGGACAAATTAACAAGGCTAATAAATCCAAAACTGTAACACCTATCAAAACTAGCAATGAATCAATAATCTCACAATTTGGGTGTTTTGGTGCTTTGAGCGTGCTAGTCATATTATTAATCCAGAAGGGATTGCCTAATTAATCAGTCAAAACACATTCCATATATTAAAATTTTGTACCAAAGGTGTAGTCAAATTGCTTATTAAGTTCTATAATTAAGTGACAAAAGCAATTAACTACAAGGACAAGCATGCAAAAGTTTAAAAATACCTCTAAAATACCCGACTTTTTCCTATTTACCACCCCCCACACTTGAGTTGGACAATGCCCTCAATGTACAATGAACTAAGGCAAACCAAGGAAAATAGGGGAAAGTAAACAAAAACAGAATCAAGAACAAGAAAAAGTTGCCGGGTATGATGTATGTTCCATGCTTGAATATGATGCCAACAAAATATGTCGCTGAACTTACTGCCAGCATATGCACATGACATTCAACTTGCTATCAACATGAACACACCATTAATGAGCAACATAATCATATAAACCATGCAATCAATCTATCCCTAATAAACGGAAATGAAAAGGTAAAATACGACGTTCAAGCACCCTTAAGGGTGATTACAAACCAACAAATGAAAATAAATAAAAGTACGGAAATGAAATTGTTCAAACAAATACAATTACAAGCCATCATAACCAACCGACGGCAGCAACATCATCTCATCAACAATCACTGAGGAGGGTAGGGTAAGGGCCTGAACCAAAAAGCGATCCAGCCATCTGCTCAGCAAACGAAGGTTCTGCCGAACCCGATCCTCCATCATCCGCACCAGCCTGTGTACCTGCAAAAGATCCAAAGCTAACCGGGTTATCGGGCCCCGTCCCTCCAAGATTATGGGAAGGAGGCACCTCGTACTGTCGCTCTGGTGGATAGAAGAATCCACCTCCGGCTCTGTGCTCTGGAATGAAAATGCTAGGAGGGCTGTAGTCTGGAATCGGCTGAGGTGGATGGAACTGCTCACCCCTATACTGGGCCTCCCACATGGGCTGATATCTATCCTGATCATACATCAAATGACCCATACCTGAGCCCAACCACCTGAAATCACTGTCTACCCTCGACTCAAACTGCCCATGAGACCGTTGAAAGTTCTGCTGAGACTCCCACATGTTATTCATCAAAGTCCCCAAAGAAGTAAAATCCCATGGACCTGAATGGGCGACAGCAGAAGAAGATGGTCCCTCAGAAGGTGTAGTGGTGGCACGACGCTTAGTGCGTCGTGCGGGCTCTAGCGGCTGCTCTGGTGCATCCGCCATCTCGGCATCATCATCATCACCTGAATCCTCCTCATCATCATCAGAATCACCACCCCCAAAATCAATTAACTCCGGAATAGCATGCTTATGGGCTAAAGGCTTAATCAATTTCCACCTCTTCAAATCATTCCAAGTAAAGGGCTTCATGGGTTTGCAGTTCAAAGCCCCTGCATTATCATGTTAGAAATCCAAAAATGGTGTTAAAATGTAATTATTTTAACAATGGAAGGAGTATTAGTGAAAGTTAGTCAAGTGTATAAATACTCCTTTCCATACCCAAAATTGTAAGCTTTTCACCCATTTCCTTAATTAATCACAATAATTCAACCTCAATTCTCTCTGATCTTCATCTTCAACCTCCAAAACACACACTACACCTTTTCACACACTAACTCCATTTTTGCACAAATCAAGCTCAAATTTCTACTTAACAATTGGTATCAGAGCAAAATCAGTTAATCTGAACGATCCATAGCTCGATTTGTTGCAATTTTCATTCAATTTTCGAATTTTTTTTTCAAAATCGTTTTCACTGTTCATCAAAATTCACACTCTCAAATCACATAAAATCACAGTTATTTGTTCACCAATAGATTCGTGATAGTTGTAAACATAATCCTGTCAAGTTTCAAGTTCCAATTCGATCTAAATCTCGAGATTGAATTTTTTGATTTTGGCGCGATTTTTTGGGTTTTGAATCTGTTGTGTTTGGTGTTGAATTTTGTTCATAGATTTGTTGCGGAGGTGAAAACAAACAGTTTGCAAGTTATTTCGTGATCTAACTCCTAGTAAATCGAAAGTTATTGAAGCTTTGCCATGTCGTTAATGGAGAAAACTGCTGCTGTTCATGTTGAGATGAAGAAGATGACCAAGACGATCTTCATCTTAAACCGTTTCATTTTCATACTTAGCCAAATTTCACCAAAAATTTTCAAGACGATCTTCAATCAAGATCGTCCCAGTTTTCAAGACCGTTTCATTTTTCATACTTAGCCAAATTTCACCAAAAATTTTCAAGACGATCTTCAATCAAGATCGTCCCAGTTTTCAAGACCGTTTCATTTTTCATACTTAGCCAAATTTCACCAAAAATTTTCAAGACGATCTTCAATCAAGATCGTCCCAGTTTTCAAGACCGTTTCATTTTTCATACTTAGCCAAATTTCACCAAAAATTTTCAAGACGATCTTCAATCAAGATCGTCCCAGTTTTCAAGACCGTTTCATTTCTCATACTTAGCCAAATTTCACCAAAATTTCCAAGACGATCTTCAATCAAGATCGTCCCAGTTTTCAAGACCGTTTCATTTCTCATACTTAACCAAATTTTCACAAAAGGTTCCAAGACGATCTTACTTAGAACGATCTCTTCCAAAACGATCTCATCCAGGACGATCTTCACAAGATCGTTTCATTTCCTGTTTCTCAAGATCTTTTCATTTTCTATTAGCCAAATTTTACCAAAAATTTTCAAGACGATCTTCACAAGATCGTTTCATTTCCTGATTTCACAAGATCGTTTCATTTCCTGATTAACTCAAGATCGTTTCATTTCCTGATCTTAAGATCGTTCCAAAAAAAAAAAAAAAAAAAAAAAAAAAAAAAAAAAAAAAAAAAAAAAAAAAAAAAAAAAAAAAAAAAAAAAAAAAAAAAAAAAAAAAAAAAAAAAAAAAAAAAAAAAAAAAAAAAAAAAAAAAAAAAAAAAAAAAAAAAAAAAAAAAAAAAAAAAAAAAAAAAAAAAAAAAAAAAAAAAAAAAAAAAAAAAAAAAAAAAAAAAAAAAAAAAAAAAAAAAAAAAAAAAAAAAAAAAAAAAAAAAAAAAAAAAAAAAAAAAAAAAAAAAAAAAAAAAAAAAAAAAAAAAAAAAAAAAAAAAAAAAAAAAAAAAAAAAAAAAAAAAAAAAAAAAAAAAAAAAAAAAAAAAAAAAAAAAAAAAAAAAAAAAAAAAAAAAAAAAAAAAAAAAAAAAAAAAAAAAAAAAAAAAAAAAAAAAAAAAAAAAAAAAAAAAAAAAAAAAAAAAAAAAAAAAAAAAAAAAAAAAAAAAAAAAAAAAAAAAAAAAAAAAAAAAAAAAAAAAAAAAAAAAAAAAAAAAAAAAAAAAAAAAAAAAAAAAAAAAAAAAAAAAAAAAAAAAAAAAAAAAAAAAAAAAAAAAAAAAAAAAAAAAAAAAAAAAAAAAAAAAAAAAAAAAAAAAAAAAAAAAAAAAAAAAAAAAAAAAAAAAAAAAAAAAAAAAAAAAAAAAAAAAAAAAAAAAAAAAAAAAAAAAAAAAAAAAAAAAAAAAAAAAAAAAAAAAAAAAAAAAAAAAAAAAAAAAAAAAAAAAAAAAAAAAAAAAAAAAAAAAAAAAAAAAAAAAAAAAAAAAAAAAAAAAAAAAAAAAAAAAAAAAAAAAAAAAAAAAAAAAAAAAAAAAAAAAAAAAAAAAAAAAAAAAAAAAAAAAAAAAAAAAAAAAAAAAAAAAAAAAAAAAAAAAAAAAAAAAAAAAAAAAAAAAAAAAAAAAAAAAAAAAAAAAAAAAAAAAAAAAAAAAAAAAAAAAAAAAAAAAAAAAAAAAAAAAAAAAAAAAAAAAAAAAAAAAAAAAAAAAAAAAAAAAAAAAAAAAAAAAAAAAAAAAAAAAAAAAAAAAAAAAAAAAAAAAAAAAAAAAAAAAAAAAAAAAAAAAAAAAAAAAAAAAAAAAAAAAAAAAAAAAAAAAAAAAAAAAAAAAAAAAAAAAAAAAAAAAAAAAAAAAAAAAAAAAAAAAAAAAAAAAAAAAAAAAAAAAAAAAAAAAAAAAAAAAAAAAAAAAAAAAAAAAAAAAAAAAAAAAAAAAAAAAAAAAAAAAAAAAAAAAAAAAAAAAAAAAAAAAAAAAAAAAAAAAAAAAAAAAAAAAAAAAAAAAAAAAAAAAAAAAAAAAAAAAAAAAAAAAAAAAAAAAAAAAAAAAAAAAAAAAAAAAAAAAAAAAAAAAAAAAAAAAAAAAAAAAAAAAAAAAAAAAAAAAAAAAAAAAAAAAAAAAAAAAAAAAAAAAAAAAAAAAAAAAAAAAAAAAAAAAAAAAAAAAAAAAAAAAAAAAAAAAAAAAAAAAAAAAAAAAAAAAAAAAAAAAAAAAAAAAAAAAAAAAAAAAAAAAAAAAAAAAAAAATAAACTTGATGCTCCAAAGAAAGTTTGCACTAAGTCCATCCCAAAGAACTCAAAGATCAAAGTTTCATCACCTGCTGAACGTAAAGCTTCTCAATTTACTAACTATGCCTTATTCAAGGATAGAAAGTATTCGTCGAAGCCTACTATAGATGGAACACAGACTCTCATTCCATTCTTGTCATTTGAAGACAATACCAAGTTCATCTCTCAAGCAAAAGCTCAGTTGCCCAAGATCAAATGGAAACCTATCTACAAACCAAAGTCAACTGAGTCAAAGACAATCAAATACTCACTTTGGCAACTCTATGAACTTGCACCAAAACCAATTACCGTGCAAAAAGTGAATGTCTTTGCATCTCCACTGCGTCCACAAAACTCAACTTTTCAACAACCTCGAGTTTTCACCCACCATGGACTGCAGATTCTATTCGTCGAATCGATGACACGTACATTTGGAATGTCAAGACAAAACCCGTTGGGCCTACACAAAAATGGGTCCCAAAGGTTGTTCATAAGTGATTCGATGAAAATGGCTTATACACATGTCAGTGTATAACCCGGGCTAAAGATGTTGTTTATTGGACTACTACTTCATAATGATAGATTCCCCAGTTTCGACTTCAAAGAGACATGATGAACATGTTGCCACACATTCATCATGAGGGGAAGAAAGAGGATAATGAAGTCAAACAAGTCAAACAAGTGTGTGTGCTGGTGTGTGTGCTTTCTTGAATTTTGATGGGGAGAAAGAAGAATTTATCAGTTGAGGGGAAGAAAGATAAATTGTTGACTAAAGTGAAGTGATCCCCAAATTATTCTTTGAAGATAGTTATCGCCAACGTGGTGGGTACGCCGCGGGTACACCCTATACATAAGCGTTGGTGGTACGCAAATATGATTGCTTGATCGAGGAGAAGTTTGTGATGAAAAAGATGTGTGTCCAAATGCTTCAAGAGAAAGATTCATTAATTAAGGGGAAGTGTGACAAAGTTAAGATTGTCAAGAAGAGGCTATCATGTTCAAATCTAAAGAGCCAAGATCAAGTTTCCGCAATGCTCATACTCTGAGAAGTTCAAGACTTAAAGATACATCCTTAAGGTAAGTGTGAAGATTAAAGACGTAAAGCCAAGTTTGATGGAAGATCTTGAAGACAATGAGAAAGCTTCGAAGACCTTCATCAACAAATTCGTATTTATAGATGATATCGTGCATGAATTACATTTCAACACCAAGGGGAAGAATGTTAGAAATCCAAAAGGGTTAAGTGCACGGAAATGTAATCAACTAAGGCCGAAAAGTTATTGTATACATGAACTTACAAAAGGTTTATTGTATACATGAACCTTAAAAAATGGTTATAGAGTACACGTTTTACCTGCTATTCCCTTAGCCGGTAACCCTTGTGAATTCTTACAAAATTGCTGACGTCAGCATGACGTCAGCAATTTTGTCTTATTCTTATTTTGTCATTTTCTGTAGTTTTTTTTTTTTTTTTTTTTTTTTTTTTACGATTGTATATTTTTATAGTTTCTTATTTTTACCACTTAACTTACTTTTAAAGTTTTTAATTTTTATCAATTAACTTTGGATTTTAACTTTAATCATCAACTTTTTTTTATTTTTTTTTCTATTTTCTATCTCTTAATTTAACGCTTTTAACTTATTTGTACCACTTAACTTATTGGTTTTTTAACTTTAGTCTAACTTTTTGTATACAAACTTAATTATAGTTTTTTAAAGTTTTTAATTTTTATCAATTAACTTTGGGTTTCTAACTTTAATCATCAAATCTTTTTTTTTCTTTACTCTCTATCTCTTACATTAAGGTTTCTAACTAAACTATAGTAAATTTTATGTGTCCAAACTTTTAGGTACCGTTGTATGTATAAATGCTTGCATGACGCAGTGTCGATCCCGGACAACGTCCCCCTGGGGTCAAAAAACTAGTTCTAACTACACACATTCATCAGAATTTAGAACCATAAGAATTTAAAAAAAAAAAAAAAAAAAAAAAAAAAAAAAAAAAAAAAAAAAAAAAAAAAAAAAAAAAAAAAAAAAAAAAAAAAAAAAAAAAAAAAAAAAAAAAAAAAAAAAAAAAAAAAAAAAAAAAAAAAAAAAAAAAAAAAAAAAAAAAAAAAAAAAAAAAAAAAAAAAAAAAAAAAAAAAAAAAAAAAAAAAAAAAAAAAAAAAAAAAAAAAAAAAAAAAAAAAAAAAAAAAAAAAAAAAAAAAAAAAAAAAAAAAAAAAAAAAAAAAAAAAAAAAAAAAAAAAAAAAAAAAAAAAAAAAAAAAAAAAAAAAAAAAAAAAAAAAAAAAAAAAAAAAAAAAAAAAAAAAAAAAAAAAAAAAAAAAAAAAAAAAAAAAAAAAAAAAAAAAAAAAAAAAAAAAAAAAAAAAAAAAAAAAAAAAAAAAAAAAAAAAAAAAAAAAAAAAAAAAAAAAAAAAAAAAAAAAAAAAAAAAAAAAAAAAAAAAAAAAAAAAAAAAAAAAAAAAAAAAAAAAAAAAAAAAAAAAAAAAAAAAAAAAAAAAAAAAAAAAAAAAAAAAAAAAAAAAAAAAAAAAAAAAAAAAAAAAAAAAAAAAAAAAAAAAAAAAAAAAAAAAAAAAAAAAAAAAAAAAAAAAAAAAAAAAAAAAAAAAAAAAAAAAAAAAAAAAAAAAAAAAAAAAAAAAAAAAAAAAAAAAAAAAAAAAAAAAAAAAAAAAAAAAAAAAAAAAAAAAAAAAAAAAAAAAAAAAAAAAAAAAAAAAAAAAAAAAAAAAAAAAAAAAAAAAAAAAAAAAAAAAAAAAAAAAAAAAAAAAAAAAAAAAAAAAAAAAAAAAAAAAAAAAAAAAAAAAAAAAAAAAAAAAAAAAAAAAAAAAAAAAAAAAAAAAAAAAAAAAAAAAAAAAAAAAAAAAAAAAAAAAAAAAAAAAAAAAAAAAAAAAAAAAAAAAAAAAAAAAAAAAAAAAAAAAAAAAAAAAAAAAAAAAAAAAAAAAAAAAAAAAAAAAAAAAAAAAAAAAAAAAAAAAAAAAAAAAAAAAAAAAAAAAAAAAAAAAAAAAAAAAAAAAAAAAAAAAAAAAAAAAAAAAAAAAAAAAAAAAAAAAAAAAAAAAAAAAAAAAAAAAAAAAAAAAAAAAAAAAAAAAAATGCACACAATAACTTTTTGTAAGTTCATGTACACAATAACTTTTTGGGCATAGTTTATTACATTTTCATGCACTTAACCGGCCCACATCAAGACTTTAGCCGGTTTCGTTATACAATAGAAAAATAGCAGGGTTCATGTATACAATAAACCTTTTGTAAGTTCATGTACACAATAACTTTTCGGCCTTAGTTGATTACATTTCCGTGCACTTAACCCAATCCAAAAATGGTGTTAAAATGTAATTATTTTAACAATGAAGGAGTATTAGTGAAAGTTAGTCAAGTGTATAAATACTCCTTTCCATACCCAAAATTGTAAGCTTTTCACCCATTTCCTTAATTAATCACAATAATTCAACCTCAATTCTCTCTGATCTTCATCTTCAACCTCCAAAACACACACTACACCTTTTCACACACTAACTCCATTTTTGCACAAATCAAGCTCAAATTTCTACTTAACATATCAACACCTTCAAAGTACTTCACCATTTTGGAGATGAAGTGACCGCAGACTAAACCCCTATCACGAACTCCTTTAGTCCCCATGTGTTTCGCCAACACATAAGGGGCACATGCCTTCCTAGTAACATTTCCCTCATCAAATAACCTCAACAACCACAAATCCTCCATATACAGCTTATCCGGGTGATTGGTCCTATGAACAAAAGAATGGACCAACATCTTGTGGAACAATCGCATAATAGGCGATTGGAGTGTATTTGCTCCACAAGCCGCTTTCCAAGCGCGACCTCCCGAAACCCGGTTATAATATTCTCTGAAATCACCTACCTCCCTAGTAAAACCGGAAGTATTCCTAACAGAAATGCCTAACATATGCTCAAACGCAGGATCATCCAAGGTCTCTTGGTTTTACATCCCCGTGCACAACTAAAGGAACAGTTATATTCACAGATTGAATAAGATCAACAAATTTCTTGAAATGTTCCTTGACTTTTTCTTTCCTCAACCGTTGAGGAAATGGAATCTTTGGTTGATACGGCTTCACCGTCGGTTTCTCAACGGGTTTGGATGGAACGGCCGGTTTCGGCACGGCTTGGTTCGGTTCCATCTCAATTTCTTCATCAACCGTC
Organism: Erigeron breviscapus; assembly: GCA_034093135.1. Classification (NCBI taxonomy): domain Eukaryota; kingdom Viridiplantae; phylum Streptophyta; class Magnoliopsida; order Asterales; family Asteraceae; genus Erigeron; species Erigeron breviscapus. The sequence goes on from CM067172.1 coordinate 90,095,313, forward strand.
TCCTCTTCTTCATTTTCCTGCACAAGTGGAGAAGAATCATTAGGTAAAGGGTTTGCAGAATCATAAGTCTTACCCGTCCTTGTAGTGACGGCATTCACTTGCTCATTTCGCGCATTTGGAGGGGTATACTTCTGTCCCGATCATTGACTACTTTGCCCTTGATTATTGAATTGAGGCTTTGGATTCTGTTGAGTGTTGCTCGGTAGAGTACCGGGCTGCCTATTCGAGTTTCCTAGCCTCTCAATTCTTCCTTCTAAATCCTTAATGGTGGCTTGTTGATTCTTAGCTCCTTGATCCAACTTATGTCCGAGCCCATCCAAGCGAGTAGTAAAGCGTCCAAAACAGAAATCACCTTCTTGGACTCTTCTGCAACTTGTTCATTAGTTGCCTTTTGGGCACCAATGAACTCCTTCACTATGTCTCTTAATTCTGGATCCGAGCCTCGTTGATTGGTGAACCTACTAAACCTATTACCACCATAACGAGAAGTGTTAGCATTAACAAAAGAAGAAGAAGAGTAAGAACTACCTGATGGTCGGTTTTGATAACCGGTATTTTGGTTGAAATTCCCTTGATTCTGAACATAACTAACATCTTTCACTGGTTTATCCGGGCAATCCTCCGAATAATGCAAGTCTCCACAATGCTCACATCCGTCGGCCATAACCTTAACATCTCTCTCAAGGCTCTTAAATCTAGTATCTTGACTATCAAATCTCTCATTCATTTGCTTTGAGAGAGCCTTGACTTCGGTAATAAGCTTCGAGTCCTCACTACTCTCCACCTTAGCCACGGTGGTTCTACTAGACCTCTTGTCTCGGTCCTCATCTCTTGTAGAATACTCTCTAGCCATATCCTCAAGTATCTTATATCCTTCATTTGGGGAGATGTTGTTTAAACTACCCCCAAACGCATAACCGAGCTCTCTTTTGGTTTTTCTATCCAAACCATCATAGAAAATCTCAAAGCTTTCTTCGGTGCCCATACTATGTCCGGGGCAATTTCTAAGCATCTCCTTGAACCTTTTCCATGCATCAACAACATCTTCACCGGGTTCTTGAGAAAAACCTCTAATTTTGTTTTCTAATTGTCTTTGAGTTCTCACAGAATAAAACTCATCAATGAACCCTTCTCGAAGTTCGGCCCAAGTGGTGAATGAGTTTTCGGGTAACTCCTTAAACCATGAAGATGCATCTCCAACTAGAGTTAAAGGAAATAGTTCCAACTTAACGGCTTCCGCTTGCCCTGTACCATATTGATAGAGCCTACAAATCTTCTCAAACCTCTCAAGATGTGCATATGGGTCATTTCTTCGAATCCCATCAAACTTATCCTCTTTAACACTCTTGAGTTGATTCCCCTTCAAAGAAAAATCCACAGAAATAGCCGGAGGGCGAATAGCTGTGCCCCGGTCCGCCGGTATATTTCTTCTTCTCTCCCCGTAAGGACGGGCATTCGGATCTACCTGTTGTTCATCACCCATTCTTCTACCCCTTTGTTGTTGGTTAATATTCAGGTTAACCCGAGGGAATACAAGTACACTCGGTTCAGGTGTTTGAACTTTCTCTTCTTCTTCTGAATCTGAATCTGAACCTGTTCCAAACACTCTACCTGCTTCTTTCAACTTATTAACCAACTGATCTTCTGAATCCTGAACGGGTGGTACACTGGTTTCGGTTTCTAAATCTATTTTGTTTGGTGTAGATTGTTCCCGGTTATCTCTGGACATAAGTCGACGTCTGACTTTCCCTGGATTAGACAATGGGCTAAGCAAAGGTCGGCCAGAAGCTCTTGTGTTCATCAACTAACAAGAACCTGCACACTCACCACAAACAAACCGTAAACCGCACCTGTGGTATAATTGAAATGAAATAAAATACAACTATCTAATAAAGCAATAACTTTCTCACAAATGAATGTGAAAAAGGATCGAACTACAAAATAAACAACTACTTAAAATTAAGTCCCCGGCAGCGGCGCCAAAAACTTGATGTGTAAAATCGAGTTTAAAATTTATAAACAAGAAATACCCTAAAACTGACTACTACACACTCTCGGGCAGTGGACCCGTTCGTATATTGTATAGCTAAAAGGTAAGTCCAGGATCGAACACAGGGACTAAAACTAAGTAATTGTCGACATTAAGTAATTCAAGTAAAAGGGGGGTTTTGTGACCGAATTGTCACGTTGCAAAAGTTAGTGAATAATTAGTAATCCCTCAGGATTAATCGAAAAGTGAATTTGTTTTAAACAATAATTTAAAAGGTCATCCATCTTGATTTCGCTCAACACATGTTCAGATTGCACATAAATGAAGTTCAAACCCAAATTAGTTGATTAAATAACCGAGACTCAAACAGAGCACCAACCCCGTACCCGTCAAGTTGAAGACATCATTTGACTCTCTTGCTTAAACTAGTTTCGTTACAAAGACCGGTACCCCAAGACATCTTTTATAACTTCCCTAATCAAACAATTGGTTTGGTTATTGAAATAACAATTATACCTAATCGATTGTACCCAACCGTTAACACATTTCTTCTTTATTAAGCTCAACAAAAAGAGAAACAAAAAGTGTACAGTATATAATTTGAAAAATACATACCAATTCATCAACAAATACCATCTCGAACGTTTTGATTTTCTTCGGGTTGTTCCACTCCGAAACAGTCCATACATGCACAACACGGAGTCGTAGATGATGGTTACATGTGTTGGCTTAAGATCTTCAAGATGAACTAATGTGGTCTTATTTTTGGTTGTTGAAGAAGAAATCATAATGAACCTATAATGGACAACAAACTAAATTAAAAGAGATAATAATAACAATAACAATAACATAAGAATTCAATGTTAAATAATAATAATAATGATTAAATATGAACAAAGTATATTAAAAAAAAACCCTTAGATTTTGGT